>JAMFLB010000001.1:0-1200000 GCA_024611085.1 Exophiala sp. LBMH1013
TCGCTCTCTGACAAGTAAGGGCACCTGCCTTGCAATGCCTGAACGTCAGTGTCAGTGATTTTGAGCTTCCCAGCTTCGCTGACAGTATTGAAGAATAGGCAGATGTCGTCTATGTATGCAATGACCTCCTACCACGGATTAGAATCCTGTGCCTCACAGCAAAATATGACCCTACCTCATAACACCTTGAAGCCACAATCTTGTGAAACACTCCTATCCGCGTAGGATGCCATAATGGTGGCCAGGAGAGACATTTATTGAACGAAGCGGCTATGGCAACATGCTGGCTCAGAAACTGCTTCAAATGCTTTCTCTTGTTTGGTTTGAGATAAGCCCAACATCTGTTTTCGCCTGGGATATCTCGGGTGTAACGACACTGTTGGATGCCGATATATAATGCAGCATCAGAGGGCGGGCCTTCATTGGAGTAAGAGGCCCTGGTGTACCGCAGGAGGCTATCATCCTGCTCTTGCGGGTCAAGATCAGTATGTGCCCCCTAGAGCAATGTTCCTCTAGTTGACGTACCACGCACAGACAATTCAACTGTCCACCAACGGTCTAATCCGCGCAAGATGGTCTTTGCTGCTTCGATCCTACACTTCCCATGGGTACAATCTATGGTTTCATGGATTCCCAAAAGGAGTTCAGCAGGAGCTCCTTTCGCAGGGGCGGTACCGTGCCGATAATTACTGGCTACATGCCATGCCTGAGATTCGATCGTGGCAGAGATAAAGTTCCGCGGCTCAGTTCTCAAACAACCCTGGTTCTGGAATGTATCCTTAAGGTGCTCGACGTTAGGCTGCCTTTCCAGGGGGATATACGGAAGCCGGATATTGTCGAGGCGAACACTGAATCGACCAAGAGAATACTTCGACCGACATTCTGAGATTGTTGCATCATATCGATTTGCAGCACTCTGTACCCCGTTGTCCATTAGTAGATCCAGTCGACGTAGCACATTTGAGAATCCAAAAAAAAAAGGCGTCCTGTTTCAGATCCCTTTCGCCGGGATATCGCTGTTCTATACGATATGCCCGAGGCAGAGGTTAATTGGCAAATCTGTCCCTGGTGGACGACGGATATTGGAGATGTATGCTACCAGTCAATTACTGTGCTCCGGTTCAATTATGACATTTCCAATTAGTGCGGACAAGTTTCTAGGTTAGCAACAGGGTAGAGGTTTCCACACATTCCCGAGGCTCTTATGAGATGGTCAATGGTATTAGGAGGTCTCTGGCTAAGCCCATTGTGCGCACGTCGCTCCGTGGCAGCGCGTGTTGACTTCGGATCAATTTACGTCTCGGTCGTCAAACCCACAGGACCGTTATCTCTTAGCTACGGATTTAGGGAAGTTTGCCCAAATCTGCTTCACGGAATGGATCTACGGCACAAACGAGAAACTTTATTCGAATTCCATGAACGGGATCTGAACAGGAGCGCTGAGCGATCGACCAATGATCGAGGACAGGAAGCAAATCAAGAATTTTCAGATCAAAGCTGTGCTAGATTATTCGAGGATAATCAAGTCGCACCTGATGATGAACCGTCAAACCCTATGCCGATAAGAACGCCTTTCCGCGAGAATTCCACTTTCGCAAGTCCTGAAGCTGCCTTTGGTTGTGGCATTGTCCCCCAGATGCCACGGAATCAGAGTCCCTGGGATTCGTATCGGCCTGTGATCAAAGTTCGTCAAGGCTGTGCCGCCATCATGGCAGTGCACCGATCCGGAGATCTCAAACGGTATGCTATCAGCACTATCTCACGCTCTCATAAGGAGAAATATCTACAAGCTCTGCAAAAGCTACGGCTGGGTAAGAATTCATCTTTGGTGAATATAATCGAAATGATGGACTGGAAGAACGGATTCTTTATTGTTTCAGACTACGTCGACGTCTGCTTGGCTCAGGTTTTAGCGTGCCAAAAGACCCCAGAGGAGTCAGAGGTGTCGTTCGTCCTGAATGAGGTACTGAAAAGGTTTCCTGGAAGAGAGGTGTACTAATCCTAGCAGGTACTGGATGCGCTCGTGCTTCTGGAACGGTGGGGCTTAACCCACGGCTTTGTTGATGCGCAACACATTCTCCTGACACTGGATGGGGGAGTCAAGTTGGGTAGGTTTGTGCCCTGCGTAATACCACCGGCTGATATAAAAAGCTCACCCTGAATTCTGGACCATTTCGTACGAACCTGGGGAATATTTAGACACATCTGCGCTCTCAAATGTTGCGGTCCAATTGTTTGACAAATCTGCAGTACGACAACCCAGAGGTCCTATTCACTTGTCCTGTCCAGAGAGATACTCTCCACAAGCATTAGACTTCATAGCTCGCGGTCGGAAGTGCAAGGCATCGGAATTGCAAGAGGTGCTATCCATGATCTATCTCTTTCTGTTGCCTTGGGAGCTGACCCTGAGTAGCATCCATTCCTAAGCGTCCGATGTACCCGTGGAGAGATCATAGACATCATCAGTATCGCATTTCTAGACTCACACAGAATCTTCACGTACCTTAAGGAAGATCATGGTGAGGCGGATCGTAATGCATAGGTAACGATCTCCCGTAATATAAGCATTACTCCACTATGGCTAAAAATCTCATTCGAACTATGCCTAATTATCAGCTACGTAGACGGAAAAACACGTCTAGCTAAGTGAGTAGGACATCCGGGACTGCCATAACATCAACCACAGTAGCCGAAGCAGATATCCACAGATACGTGCGTCACGCACTCATGAACCGTGAGGGAATAGTTGGAGCCGTAGAAAGCAAATGGGAGGTGAAACTGGAGCCTAACCCATCGAACAAGTGGAACCATACCCAGTAATAGGCGTACCACTTCATAAAACCACTCTTGCCGCCTGTGGACAACTACATATTACGCCTGCGACTTTACATCCTCTTACACTCGACACATACCTCACACCCACCGACTATCGACGCCCACACCACCACCACAACATCAGTTTATACAGCTGCTAGCTTACATACATGTTGCTATCCTCTGAAGCCCACCCTCCCCAACTGCTAAGCTTGGCCACATAGAAGTTCATGGAACCTAGAAGAAGCACTCATCCAGAGGAGAATAGTGCTCGAGGACAAGAAGTTCAAAAGGATATATCCAAACCACCTCGGCTCCCGCTGGAAATTCACTCTAGCCTGGGGCGCGAGTCGCTCAATACAATTCAGACATCGAATTTCTCGGTGTGGACCATGTACGTTCAAAAGTATGAGATTGCATTAAACGGGCTGGTTAGCGTCGCCCAAAGGAAAGAGACTTTGGGAAATCATGTTCTGGTCCGACAAACGAGTAAAGAGAGACTCTACCGGAAGCTGAGACTTCTAGCTCAGTTTCGCAGAAAGCCATATTTCCTCCAGTCCTTTGAGCTATTCATCTCAGACTCCACAGTGGATATTGTCTGTGACTACATAGATCTTACTCTTCTGCATATCCTTGGGAACCCTAGATTCCCTACCGAGAACGAAGTTGCTGCTATTGCAGGGCAGGGAAGTCTCCCATATACCTATTTGCCATTGTACGCTAATGAGTAACAGTTGATACGAGCACTTGATTTCCTCGCAGCTCACAACTTAACGCACGGAAAATTAAACTTGACAAATATTTGGGTTAGTCGAGCAGGAAAAGTTATAATTGGTATGCTTCCACGTCTCGAGAACTGTCTTAACGACTCAAATCTATCTTAGCAGAACCTGAACTTTGTCAAAGGACTAGTTATCACGATAAAATATTAGGTTATCGTGATGTTCAGGACGTCGGAAAAATAACTATGACGTTGGTAACGAAGAGCACTCGCTCTGAGCGAAAGCCCGATCCTCAGCGATATTCCTTACGACTGGTGGACTTCCTTAGTCAAACATTGACAGAATCGGCAAGTCATCTCCAGCAGGTGCGTTATTGATTTACCGTCTTTTATAAGGTGTGATCTAATACAACGAAGCACCGCTTTTTGAAGGGTCACTGGCGACAAGGTGATTTACTATCATTATGCTGTCAGGAGGCGTGACTTATTGAGTGATGCTTGCTTTAGGGAGGTGAATGCGCCAGTAGAGCTTGCTACAGATATGAAATTCGTGCACTGGGTTGGCAAGCGTCGGATCGCATATAAATACCTCTAGATCATACCTAGCTTTTCCAATCCATATCGTACGGCACTAGCTAGAGTTACAGAAGGGTTCTTATAACCGTACAGACGATTAGATGGCTAAACAGCGGCTTATGGTATCCAAGGGAACTGCGATTGCGTTAGATAGATTTAAGGCACAAATCCCGGTGGCATAGAAAGAATTATCTTCGTGAAGCGGGTTCGTGTCGATTCCATGATCATAAGGATCAACCACACCCTTCATTTTCTAGAAGAATCACTGTTTCTAAGAACCTTATAGGCGTCCAACACCTCTACTACTTCGAAACCAAACTGATAGACGTCTAGATCTAGTCGTAGGCCACGATAGTCTCGTGAACCTAGAGGTAGAATCTCTATTCGGCTAAAGCATTATATAAGCTTTCGCCGCTTCGCTTTACCTCTGGCCGAACTTGCCCTCTCCCTTTTTGGCCCTCTTGCACAGCATGGAGATCCCGGTTTCCACTGGAATAACTTGCCATGTCTCAGCTGCCTTGCCATAAACCACGCCATAGGCTTCGGAAAGCTGGCTAAGGGACTCTGCCTAAAGTCATCGAACTCCAAGTAGAACGAAGCCACGTGTCCGAGGTGGGAAACTTCGAACGTCACTTCTTTCTGGAAATATCCACAGCTTTCGCAGAAGCAAGTGCCGTCGGGCAGGTCAATTATCGGTTTGTTTTCCACTACAATTTTAGGTGAATCAAAACAGCGACAGATCGCCTCGATGACTGGACGACAGTCTCGAGACCGGCAAAGAATACTGCCTTGACAGATGTAGTAACCACGAATGCGTTGTGGTCTTGAGCTGAGTTCAAAAAATCGTGACGCCCACAATTTACACTTCAATGTGTCATAGTCGACAGTACTGCTCTTGGTCATGTGAATCAGTCGAGGAATCTGGGAGCTGTCATCCAGATCGGGCAGCTCGCCATCGAATTCACAAGACAGGCGGTGGTAATGCTCTCGGGTATTGGCATCCAGACGATTCCAGAGAGCCATCCAACTGCTTTCAGCGTCTAAGGACGGCGAAGATAAAAAGGCACGCAGGATTCTCGGAATGAATCCGTCCAACCATACGCCGCGATACGGCCCTAATTCATGACTCACAGGTTTTTGGCAACCCGTCCCAACGGAGAGAACCAGGTGAGGCCCGTTTGACTCGGGCCAGATGCAATTCAGTTCCCACAGAGCCGTATCTGTTGGATTATTAGCTCTAATTCCTCCATCCTGCAATGCACCAAATGGTGCAATCTCTTTGGGCCGAAAGTAACTGGCCGTGTGTCAGCGAATACCCCTAAGGTAAGATATACTAAGTTCATCGACTCACCCTGGAGCTGCAGCGGTGCTTCGGGCACTAGTGAGGTCAGCAAAATCTCGATTGGTCTCGCCATATGACTAACATTTCCCAAAGATACGGCTCCGCTGAAGGTTGGAGGGGCCGTAGAATAGCATAGCCTATAGTTCTGGTTAGACGCGAACAATTTGGGCGAGTTCACCCACCCTTGCCTTGCTTGGACCTCGCCAATCCGTTGTAGTTGGTGAAGAGTCGAAGTTGAGAAGTCGACACGGTGGTTGCCGTTACTGCAACTTTGACCCCCGCCGGATGTTGGCTTCGCGAATCAAACAAACGTTGATGAACACCAAAGGCGTCTTGTACCACGTCGTCCAGTACTCCCGAATCATACTTATTGTCGCTGAACCACCAAGACAGCCAATCAAGTAGACGTCGAAAGAGCGCCATAGTACCATACGATTTACTCGGGAAAATGCGTCGAGATATGATTGCCAAACGTTCAATGCTCGCATCGACTGATGATCCGCAGACCACGTGGTCTAGGACAATGAGCCCTCCTGTAGCTATTATTAAGCGGGTGCCATGTGTTAAGCTAGGTTGTCGTACCGACACTTGTTCCGATGAAAGAATCGAAGTACTCCCAGATTGGTTGACCAGTATCAAGCGCAGCCTGTAAACGTTTTAATAGCACCAAGGCAACCACGCCGCGCACACCGCCACCATCAACCGCAGCAATATTCGGCTCCACCGTGACAGGTTTGCAAGAGAAAACACTGAGAGCATCGACGCCACAGAATTCGCAAATGCCAACACAGTACGTGTATGGGGCTATATCTGCCGGGTAGTAGTCTCGAATACATTCCTCGCATAAGCTGTGGCCACAAAGTAACATCCTTTCTGACGGCCTTGCCATGCAGAGAAAACAATCTGTGGTTGATTTCAGGGTCCTCCATTGAGGCCGTTGTTGCCGCAAAATTTTCTGCCGCGTCACAATGGCGGAAACTCGCGGTCCAAGAGACTTGAAATGGTTTAGGAACCGAGCCCGAATGGCCAAAACGTTATCGTAGCATGGAACAGTCTGACATGAGTCCAAATCTCGATAGAAGAAGACGTCGAATACTCGCGTTGGAGCAAAGCCTGTCGTCTGTCAGTATCTAGGCTTGAAGAGGAAAGCTCGGCTGGATATCCTTCTGCACCCACGGTGGCTTTCCTTCTGATAGGCCTGTACCAACATTGCTGACGCAATGAAGTCAAAGACGACTGCTGGAGCGACTCCCATTTTGGTCGCAATGGAGAAAAATCTCTGTAAAATAACATTGAAGTTGGACAGAGGGTCGATGGGCGGTGCTAGGCATGTGAACAAATCCACGGCTTTCCTTGGTCCTCGCACAAACTGTTGGACCGCCCCAGCGAATGCCTCCACCATATGTTGGGCACTGAAGAGGAGATGGCGGCTCCGATGGTCGTCACGCACATCATCAAGGATGTATGCCAGACGTGCTTGAAGAAATTGTGACGCCGGGTCACTCGGCGATTTCGACACACTGGAGGTCAAAATGACCAATGAGTCAAAGAACAAGGCGAACTTAGTATGGGATTCAGTCTGTAAAAGGGCATTCGCTTCCACAGTATCAGTGGTCACGATGACCAATCGTGGACATGTACGGGCGTTGCCATCGACGGTCCACACGCCAAGCTCAAGCCAGGTCTCCAGGTATCGAGCACAAGCTAGATTTCCTCCGAGGTCATCGGCGAAGATACATACTACATGGGTAAAGGGAAGAGAAGGTTAAGGTGGACGTGTGCGACCACGTTAATCAGCTTCATGCTGGATTCGCCTTCCATCCGATGAATTGGAACGCGTCGCTGATCATGGCAGCTGCTGCAATCACTTGTCGCGACTGAACAGTCTGCATTGATTGTACAGTCGGCAAAAATGATGGGGCGATCAGAATTAGTTGTATTCGAGTCCACATATAGGTTTGCAATTCCGTGAGGCCGACGCCTGGTGGGATTATTTCCAGCATACAGCCCTTTCAAGGCTGTAGTCTTAGATTTTCTCCCAATAAAGAATATTATCGAGGGAAATTGGCTCGGAGGGTCTCGTAAGTGGTCTGTGATCAAGTTCAGGCGATCTGTTTCTAGGAGAGACCAATGGGGCGCCGAGCCCTCTAGGCCGAGCCATTGCACATGCGGACAAGAAGACATATTTTCCATTCACAGTAAGAGGATGGTCCGTTTCCAGACCATAATTGTATATTTGACGGTTACACTGCCTTCGAATAGCTCAGAAAGGCTACCTTTTATCGAGGGACATGCTTTATGGTCGAGAACAGTGACCTATACCTTTCTAGGGCGAGGTTGAAAACGACCCACCAGATTCCGTGCAGTCCCTAAAACAGATACTAATATAAGGTGTCAAAGCATACTAGTTCCTTTCCTGCTTCTTCTATATACCGACCTTTTAGTCGCGAACAGTCTTCCGCAGATAACGAAATGCAAATGTTGATTCTCTGTTTTCGTGTGCTCCTTATTTACTTTTTACTACTCGTTACTTGATTGATTTCTGCATACACAGTCCTTAAAGCCCCTGGTTCGAATTCCACGAGGATAGGGATACGGATGCTAAGATATCCTTCATAAAATCTTGGCGGCGGCAACAAGAGGCTCGTAAGGGAGGAGGAGGACGGAGTTGTCCATGTCTATCGGTATCTTCTAGGAGAGACGATTCTCGAAGCTCTCAGTCGACGATGCAGTATCTACCTGGAGCAAGACCTGACCAGATAGTTTCATCTCCGCACCAGAATTTGTGCAACATTCTCTACTCCCCCGTTGCAAACCAAAATACCTCCGCCTGACTGTGTCTAGCAAGAGGTCACAAATGCCGAGTGGATCTTTTGGCAGCCATATAATCGCATGTCCAGTGGCGGTATTGCTGGATGTTGAATGGATCGGACTCTGGGATCCCCATGCTGGCGCGCAAAATCTCTCTCGAACAGGCGAGCTGTCAGCTCCATAGGCCGGTTCATCAACCATATTAACCCCATAACTCTTGAGAAGTGGCTGGTAAACTTGCTGCAAAATTGCTCGGTATTTTAGAGTCACGAAAAGAGTAAGGGAAACAAGGACGATTTGGCCGATGTCATGACCTAGGTGTGTCGGACTGATTTTGAGAATGAACAGACCAAGGAGACATATCTCTGATGTAATGAGACCCCAAAAGAGCTGAAATATAGCATGAAAGTAATGTATTCCACCATTGTCGAATGGAATGTAAGACGCATATAAGAGTCTATGTCGAAAGCAGACGAGGATGATACCAAAACTGACGAAGGAGATAGGTAATATCAAAGGTGCAAGCAATGCATATATCAATACTAGTACTCAGCTCATTAATAATGACCTTTCGGAAGTAAAGAAAAAGCATACCAATGTTAGCAATTGTGCAATATAACGGATAAGTCCTTCCCCAGTCGACTCGGTCGTGTAAGTCATAGATTCGCTCAACTAAGTCCTTCGGTGTCCCTTTTCCCTTGGTGGGATCAAGGAGCAGTCTGAAGCGTCGAAACCAGGCAGAACCACGGAGTAGGGTAGAAGTAGCGAGCGACATTGCCTGCAGAAAGACGAAAGATAGAAAATAAGTGCTCGCCAGTGGCAAGTTCTGTGCGAGGAGACGTGGTACCCTTGTGATCCCACTGTCCAACACGGCGACAAGCGTTGGAATCAACCCCGATGAGACTGATGTGGTGATGAAGCGCTGCGTGAATAGAAAGTAGGAATAGAACGACTGGACCGACACATGGGACCCTTCCATCGTCGGATACTGTTTGTATGACGTGAGAGTTCGCAGAACAAATGGAAAAGTATCCACAAAAGCAGACGTCGCTAGTTGGGGCGCTATACCCTGAAGGGGCCCGATTAGCCACGGTGGTAACTTTGATTCGCCGTATATTAGATAGAGCCCAGAGCTTAGTTGGGAAAGAAACCCGCTCGCCCCGACTGGAACTGTCCATAAAATTATGAAGGCAACGATGCAGACATCGATGCCTCCCCGCCGAGCCTGTACATGATGATACGGACCTCGAATATTTGATAAGGTTATGCGAGACCGATCTGACCCTAAGTACTGCACTTTGAGATATGGCGCATTCATCGATAGTCGGGCAACCGAAAGAGCCTGAGCAATGAGATAGTCATCTACCTCCATCAGAGCAGAGCTAGCACCTTGAGGAAATTTTCGCTGCTCTCGGTCTAGTTCGCGATTTATACCGACCAGTGTCTGATACAGCCAGGAGACTGGCCGCATTTCGTATGGAATCCAGTGTGACATTGCCCTTAGAAGACGTCCGCGAACGGTTTTTTCATATGAAGAGAAGCCAATATAGCGATGGCGTAACCTTTCAGTCACCCTGCGTTGGATATCAATCTTGTCTCCGGCCGATAGCTTCATTTCGTTAAGAATAAACGCCATCTCACATCGTTCGATATTTCGGATCAACTGTTCGCGTTCCATAGAGAGATCCCCTTTGATATCATCGCTACGGACGAATCTCACGCTTCGAATGTGCGTTTCCCAGTGCTGGTAGTAAGCCCGAATCTTACGTTCGTCCTGGAAGTCCGTAGGAATGCCGGTGACTCCAACAAAGAACTGACGAGAATCGGTGCCGTGCTCTCGGCAATAATCTTTGCTCAAGCGCATGCGCACTGAGACAGCTCGGTTAAGTTCGTAGGTGATGTGGACTAGGGTATATCCAGCGAAGCAAGGCACGAATGCGGCGTAGATCCAGTAGTACTCGGCTTGCTCTGGAGCTAAGCTTGACCAGCTAAATCGGTCTAGGGGGTCCACCGAATCAGCCGAGCCCAAAAAGTAATTGAAAGTCATGATAGCTGGCGTTACGACGACCGCGGAAGACCCAAACAGTAGAAGTAGAAATCGGATGAATCGGTCGAAAAACAATGCCTCAATACCACAATCGTGCATAAGAGTTATATTCGACATCGTGATGTGGTTTCGTAGCAATCGCCAGGGCCGGCGACAAAACGGTTTTGCGACAAGATTAAGGTAGGAATGAATACGAGGCTCCCTATAATACTGTCAGCTCTACCTTAGACTCCGGAATCGCCTACATGAATTACAAAATAAAGTCGAAGCGATCAAATCTACTCAAGATGAAAAAGGCCGCGACAGAAAGCGTAAAAGCAAGCGAGCCAGCACAGATTGAAGATAGTAACGCAGTAGAAGAGAAGTTCTGTGCTTTGATAGCCTTCTCGTTGGCCGAGAGGGAGCCGTTTTCTGGCATTTTGGTTGAGAGACGGGGAAATGCAAGATTTAGGCGGTGGAAGCCCAGCTGTGTCCATCACATCAGACAACACCTCCATAAGTAAGGCACGTGCTCGTGACCGCTGTCCCGGGATAAAGTATGGTTCTGACCTACCACAGGTTTCTACGGTAACCGGCATATATATCAGCAGATACTTCCTACGGATAGTATAGGTCCGACCTCACACTGCTCCGCACTAGGATTGGCACCAACACAAGGTCTCTTGTCTCGTACTATCTTCTTCAGTATGGCAAACGTTACTGCCTATCGGCTTCACCACACAGTAGTCGGCCTCAGCTACCAATTAGTAAACCAGGCTGATGAAAAGCAAGCACTTCTAGATAGGACTCACGCACTGCAAATTCAGAATTCGGTGATCCAGAAAGAGAAGGAATGTTTAGCCAGACAAACCCAGGACAATCTACGGGAGACGCACCGACGCGTAAAACAACTGGATGAACAAATCAAGGATATGAAGAGGGCTCTCAACAATATAGCGACCTTGGCGTCCAGCTTCAAAAGCGAGGCTAGCGCAAACAGCAAAGAATTCGACTTCGCTGAACATATCCTCAATCAAACCCAAAAATATATCAGGAACAAGCCGGCAGCGTCTACAGTGAGGCTTGCGCCAGAACCGTCTTCGGAAAGTGCTACAATGGAGGAGGGCTGGACGATGTCTTCCGATGAGCGATTGAACGATGAGTAGTGAAGAAAAGCGATGTCACCAGCGGCAAGAATATGAGAAACACCAATCTGGACACCAGAATCCTTTTGTCTTTATTTAGTCGTTAGTGATCACGTCTGGTCGATAGGTTGCGACCTAGAATGATAAGTTTCCACCACTTTAGTAGAGAGTTCTAACGGCTAGTAATATTCTTGATCTCGAAAGAAGAGCACGATTATTCGTATAATGCTACTAGAAGTAATCTTAGGTGTCACCGCTCGCTGTAGTGTTTATACTTCTTTGCCATTAGTCTTGCCTTTTCCCCTGACTTGGGACCAGTATTTCTAAATTGCCTTCAGCGACTTCGATAAGAAGCATTGTGTAACCACCGATCTATGTTTAAGTCTGACATCCGTCTTTAGACCAATATAGAGTCGATTTAGATCAACCCTGAATTGTCACGTAGAGCTTGATTGTGACAAAGTTCTATCCATTCCCCCTCAGCCCTAATGACCACATTTTCGTATCCCTTTAAGTACCATACCAGCTCATCTGCTCGCCTGAGCCACTCTGTGTCGGCTACATGAGACAAATCAACTTTAGTGGATTGACTTCCGGTGTCATTAACCAGGTGGACTGGACGAAGATAATAATTGAGATACATCTCTTGTGAAACCGAATATAGGCCGGAAACCATGGCCTCAGCTGATTCATAACAAGATCGGAAGAAGTTTACCTCCCTCCTTAATGCTGATAGCTGCCGGACGAGATCAATTTCTCTTTGTTCTTGTGAATTTGGTTTGCGCTGCTTGGCTGATTGGAGGACTTCCTTCCTTAGTTCTAGGGCACTTGTCACTCCTCCAACTTCCTCAATGAATCTGTCAAAGAATTGAATAGATGGCACGCGATCTGGAACCTGCATTATCTCCTTTTGCGTTGCCCTGTGATATTCGGCTAGTGAGCTCTTCACACTGGGTAGCACTGTATCGTGAAGGAGGTTGTTTCCCTCACCGCCCATTGACAAGCTAAGTAACACCACCGAAGCAAAATGATTTTGTAGAACTGGGTTATTTCCACTGGTCAACGCGTTAAGGTCTATATTATACAATACTTTACAAGACTGGCATCCTTATATCACTACTCTTTTCTATACTTTAGATTTCGGTGGAAACCTTAAATAATTGTATTTAGCTATTTTCGCATTAACGATAGTTGTCCCTAAGTCAATCATCGTAAGGAACGTAATGCATAGCTTACAGTAGTTTCACGTATCAGTAAAATATCTATGAGTCGATCTTTTCATGTGCAGTAGTTCCACGCATATACGTGGGCCTCGGATTGCGACCACCGATCTCCATTCCTCCTTAGGCACCTAACTTTATCCGCCACGGGCAGGAGCCACCAGAAGTGTGGGGGTCATATACGTCACAAAGCTCCGAGCACTAGGCTGTCATAACACGCGACTCTAGGCGCACCGCAAAGAGAAGTGCGGAGATGGATTTCTATGAACCGGCGAATCGCGGAGGTGCTGCTGCAGCGCTTCCTGGCTGTAGAAGCTTTGGTCGCAGTCATCATGCAAGATATGCTCCCTTTTCGCCAGCCACTTAGGCTATAGACCTTAGCAGCGAAAGCTTTGTGCGTAAGGGGGAGGAAGAATGCGCTGAGTGGACAAGTCATCTTTGCCTGGTCGAGGGCCTTATAGTATTGGTTGCCGTCCCAGCTAAAGTCGTATATAGATCAACAAATCACCATCGATGGCCGCCTTAGCAATGGAGAACGGGATCGATCTGACCCGCAATGTGGTTGCAAGCTTATTAAATCCCCTTCTACCTTATCTAGAGACTCTTTTTCGAAAATTGAAGATCTTTCGAGCTTAAGAGGTCGAGGATCCCACACCTTGACCGTTATAGATCCTAATGAGCCTGTTCGAAGCAGTCTGTCCGTGTGACACGTTAGCGATAAGTTGGACTACTATGCTACCGCTGATCCCTACAAGAGATCTTATGTATACTATAAAGCTCACTACGTTTGCTTGTGGGAGGTCACAGATAGCGCGATCGTAGGCCATTCCCAGTGGGGATAAGCCCGTTTATCATGCCCGCCTATGTACTTGGAAACCGGAAACGTGTCGAACCTCCTTGCCAGACTTTATAGTAAGTCCAAGTTATAAAGTGAGATAAAAGAGGTCAACTAAACTTTTCAAGGCTGAACCGATCTTTTTTGTGTAATCTCGGAGTCCTCAACACGCCTGGGACTTCGAAGACAATGGATACAATGAGTCCGATGATACACACAAACATCGCCAGATATGAACTTAGTGAAATACTGCGGACGAGGCTAACGCCTACGATATTATGATCAAGGTGCTGGGAGGAGATTGATGACAAGGGGCGGGGCTACTTTCCTTACTGTCCGCCCATCACAACTCTTGCACCAGTTACTCGACATTTTGGTGAATTAATGACCAGGTACTACCATTGTAATAGCTGTTGCCAATTTGCGGTAGGTTTAATTTTCCTCGTCCGAGGGACGGTTGCCTCAGGCTGGTCGGCCTTATCGCGGCAACGCGATAAGTGCATATTATACTTAGTGATAAGAGGAGCTTCGTTGTCTTTGCTGAAGTTCAAAAATAAGAGAAGAGACTTATGAGGAAACCAGTTTTGTAATTCATCGTAGGAGACATCGCAGAAGAAAATCTGGTTAAGAAGAGCTCTAAGCAGTATTGTGGATTACTACCACACTTTTTAGCCTCTCCGTCGCCGAAGTCTATGTGAAATTCAGGAGCTTAAGGACCGTGCACTATCCACAGATTCCTGCATACTATACGTGGTGCTCCGAGAGACCATTCCTTTTCCACCGTAACTATTGAATATTGGCCTGTACGCAAGTCGCTGTGGTCCGGAACACGGACAGTATAAAATCAGCAGTGCAATGAACTTCAACAACAACAATAAGAACGGAGTAAAATCTTGGTTGCGAGACCTTCGGAAGCTGAGGCAGATCGCGTCATTGTGCCGTGACCTGAAGGAGTAACCTCCACCAACTATGCCTGAACGTTTTCGTCGACAGAAAGTACGCTTCCACGAGCAGAACGAAGAGGTCCTCCGTCGCCCGTTTGACGACGAATATTCTGTCATGGCACATTTTTCGGACCATATCGACATGTGCCGACTTTGCATCGTACCTTTTCAAAATGACAGAAATCCTATGTTGTGTCGAGAAGGCTACCTCCTCAGCAAAGACGTCTGCCGTTATGTCGGGCTGAGGAACGGGAGAGTGATCTCCGCCATAAGTTCACGGTCGCCACTTGAGATCGCAGTTCCTCCGAGGTTTGCGATCATACGACGACTCCTTACTGCTCGTCCACGGGACTTGAAGTCGCAGGGAGTAAACGATGGAGAGATGCCAAAGAGTCCGCCTGAATCCAGGCACGCACCTCACCAACGATCAGTGGAATACGTCACGATCTACCTCAATCTTCCCGCTTTAAAGATCCCTCTACATATCCGCCGTGCAGACCTGCAAAATATGTATACAACCTAGAGTCTTCCAGTATGGGGCGCGGATAATGCCATGCCTGGCAAGGCCCTAAAATGCAAGAGCAGGAAGTACGGGTTTAGGGAAGAAACGAAAAGCGTGAAAGGCTTGGACGTCTCTATGAGTATAACAAATCACTCTACTCAGTTGCGTTCGATGGCACTGTGGTGCCTATTATCGAATTAACTGCCACACTAGCCGCTTGAGCAACCTGCATCATCATCTCGCTGCCATTCTCACTTTCCTGCAGCGCCTTTTGTAAGTCAGTCAGTTTGGATTCAATCCGAGAAATGCTGTGACAGCATTGATCAACTTTCTTTCGCAGCTCCTCAATTTGACGGGTTTGCCTGGGGCGGAAGAGAAAAGTCAGTGGATAAACACGGCCTGTAACCATTCTGCCCTCACCTCTGCTCAAATTCTTCGAGACGTTCATCCGCTGTGCTTCTCGCTCGTTGTGCCACGTTGAGAAATTGTTTCACCAAGTGATGTCCTGTCTTCGAGCCACTGGGCGGTAGAGCCGCAGAGGCGTTGTGTTGCTGCGCAACCGCTCTTCGGGGTTCCTTCGATGTTCTACGACTTGGCTCCCAGGCACCGTTCGGCCACCCATGATTCAGGATGTTCTGAGACCTTCCCTGAGAGAGGTCTGCATGCTCTGGAAAGACCGTGGGAGTGACAGGTGGACTGACCGCTGGCTGTTCCAATCCAAAAAGGTTGGGGTCAAAAAACTATCCTCCATACCTTCAGGTGCCTCTCGCGTGAAGCTAGACATCTGATGTAGCCTTAAATTTGACGTGACATGACTTGTTGAAGTATCAACACTGTGCAAACACGGGATTAAGTGGTGGCTAGAGCGGCTCCCCTTGCCGCTCGATGCGAACGGCAGGCGGCTAAGTGCTCCGATCACCATCAAACAGACCCTGGTTTTACTGCAAAGTTAGCGACAAACTGTTATCCTATTACTGGACCGTTGAGTAGCGGGATTGCATTCCCGCCTTGAAGGTCTGGAGCTGGGGGGCAAAATGGGACCTCTGAATTCAGTGGTGCTGATTCCAGGACGGCGGATGCTTATGGACAGATCCACAACCACTATATTTCTGGGATAACATGAAACATCCATTGTCACACAATTTGCCACAATACTGACGTACTCCCACAGCAAGGCGTGGTGAAGCTAGAAATGAACCTTCACCAAGATTTTTCACGCCACTGGGCCTCTAACCTTTGCTTGCAGCGCGAGATTTCCAGATTCTTTGGGCCTCCAAAATCTTCGGTTTACTATGAGGAACAATTGAGGAGAAATGGCCCGGTTTAGCAAAAAACGCTCCAATGTCAGATTGAAGTCCCGCAGTAGAGACCAGCCAGCGACAAAAGAGGAAAAGGAATCTAAGGCACAATATGAGCAGGCAAGGCGTCGACAATGGTGCGTGGTAAAGAAGACCAATGAACTCCACTCGTTATGTAACAAGAAGGTCTTCCTACTTGTGGTTGATGACCGTCGTGCCGATTTCCTCAGTTCCGAAGATATCTCCGAGGATTGGCCATATTCCTGGCAAAGACTGGTGAATGAATCCCTCCCGAGCACAGTACGACCTTATTGACACCTTGCAGATGTCTGACCCTACTGTTCGACGCATAACGTACAAAACTAAACCGCAAACGCAACATTCGGACAAGCCCTACCCATTGGTTACCCCCAATCAAGCTTGGGGTGAAGTGACACCAGCAGACTCCGAAGATTCTGAGGATTCGTTGCAACCTATACAGAGCTTCCTTCGCGTTCACGAATTGGGCCGACTCTTGGAGCAGTTCCATCATCTTGGGCGCCATCGCGCCGCTTTTCTGAAAGGACTGAGAGTAGCACTATTTGGCGACTCAGGACGCCTCCCGGTGCAAGAGCAAGTATGAAATCTAGTCTATCATACCTCAATGGAAAAGAAGCCACGTGACAGATTTGGTTTCACTATCTTAATAGCCTATCTACGATTTTAGTGATAGAACACATATGCCCGTCACCAAGGTAACCCAAACAAAACTGACACCTCTGCTGGTAGCGGCCGAATCATATACCGCGGAAGATTGCAATATTGGCGCGGTCCAGCGAAAAGTGCCGTTCGACCAGTTCGTCCCACCAGTGCCAGTTCCTATGCCCGTAGCCATCACCGTGTTTATGTTCATACCTGTTCCAGAGAGGGTGCCAGCGCCAGTGCCAGTGCCAGTAAATCCGTTACCACTTCCTCCCGAGCATGGGACCCCTCCAGTTATTGAGATCGACGGGCGTGCACTGGCCGGGGTGGAAACGGCACTACGGATCTGGGGGTGTTTGTAGTCTCTGATGATGTCGCGGCCTTGCTAGCTGTCGTCGCAGCCGTCGTGGCGGTACCGGTAGTGCTGGTGGCAGTGAGCGTAACCATTGGAGTAGAGAGCTGGCTGTCAGGGGCCCCACTCAAAGTATTGGGTAGAGCCGATGACTGCTCCGACTGCGTTACTGAGGTGACCGCTATGCTATTTTGTCCCCACATTAGCCAAAAGCTTCCCAGAGAAATGAATCCTGATGGCGGTATCGACTGAGTCCAACTAACACTATGTTAGTCAATCTACAGGGAGTGGGGTCCAGGACTCACACAGAAGGCAGCAGTAGAAACCACCATCCAATTATTGTGAACGCTTGCATCTTCGATTCTGCCCCGCGGGACGAATTGCTCCCAGTGAATGACCAAAGACCGTTCATTTTAACTACGCTCAGGTGTCGAAAGGTTCCTCGCCATAGTATGGTTCATAATGTTCGCACTTAAAGACTTTTTGGCCACTGATATTTTGAGACCGCCTTTTCCCGAGGTATGGCTGACCAAATTTCTAGGAATATCCTATAAAATAGGCAAGGGCACGATTACCGGTCTTCAAAGTTCCTACATTCAAATTCTTTTTGGCGAATATGTCTGACATTGGGAACGATCCTAAAGGACACGCCGACGGAAAGGCTGGAGGGACCAGTGCAGGTACGCAGGGTGAGTCACAAGCTGCGCAAGATGCGAGAAGTAGGGCGAAAAGGATCGAGACTCAGAGGGGAAAACATCAAGAAAGAAAAAATGAAATGAAAAAATGGAAGGTCGACAAAAAGGATCAGCATGACAGGAAGAAAAAGCAACAAGAGTCCCTTCAACGACAGCTCGAACAACTACGGAAACAAGAGGAATCTGAGAATCGTCAGACCGAGGAGCAAAAAATAACTAAGGACATTGATATGATCGATGCCGATCTCAAGGCTATGGAGAACGACTCGGAAAACTTTATGGACTTTACATCCGATGACTCGAACATCCCGAGGCCGTCAATCGAGGCATCGACCGAAGATGATGATCAGGACAGCGATCCGGCTGCAATTCCCTTCCAAGCCGGCAGCGACACTTCAGAACTCTTTCCAGGAGCTCCCTGCGTGACGGTCGCCAAAAAGTGCATGAGAGGAAACAGAGACGAGGCACCGACGTACCTAAATCGCTATGGGCCTCGTAAATGTGGCTGGTTCGTGTTTAGCACCACCTTGTTACTTCCTGATGGCGCGGAAGAAAAGGACTTGGTCAATGTCTCCGAGAAAATGGATCGCATCTTGGATTATCCTCGACGACAGGGGGAACCCAAACCTAGACTCGGTGATGTGCAAGGGTTCTTGAACATAGTCTGGGATTACGGGAAGCTTGAAGGTGATCCGTTAGAGGCGGCAGAACTCTTGAATCCCCGAAAGGTTAAGCAGACCGATAAGTACCCAACCGAGAAAGAACGCCGGCACAATAAGCTAGACAAATATCCTCAAGTGAAAATACAGCTTCAGTTCAAGAAGAATTGGAAAACCGACTCCGTCGAGAAAGCAACTTCATGGGAACTAGGTTCCGCGTTTAGACAACTATACCGAAAGGAACAGATCAAGGCGGAGGACGAGGTATACCGTATGGCACTCAAGCAGGCGAAACGTTTTCTTCATTGGTATCAGTCAATCAAGCCGGATGACTTCGACGAGAAAGGGGTCTACAAGAGGTCGCCGAGTCGAGAACCAACCACGGTGCCGTTAAACAGGACAAGGACCACGACATCCGTGTCCACAACTCCGCCTCCGGAAACCACCCAGGTACCGAAGCCTGGTCAGACACAGCTTCCTACGCCGCCGCCGGACGAAAAGACCCCCTACGCCACCACCGGATGGAAAGGCAGGAAACAAGCCTCAGACAGATCAGGATTCTACAAAAGGGAAGAAGAAGAAAATGACTCGAGAGAGGTTCAAGAAAATTATACTAAAAGCATATAAAGATGCTGAAAATATAACAGGAGAAATGACTGAAGACCAGAATGATGAATGGGAAGTCTACTTTGATGCTTATGCTAGTAGAAAGGGGTACTCGTAAAAATAGCCACGCATCTAGAGCAGCGAACTCGGGAGAAGTAGGAAATCCACTCATTTAGCGACATAGATATATTGAGTTCACTCGAAGAATTAGAATTGTCCGCAGGCGGACATTACCTAAACCATTCGAGTAGAACAACCTGATTCAAGTTTACCCTTTGAGAGGTAGTCTGCGTACCATAGAGCCCATCGAGGTGGAGAATTTAGTTACGAATGCTCGTCGATCCTAACAAGTATTGAAGGCACTACAAATAGCCGTGGACAAGCTGTCAGAGAAACACGATTATCGCGGCAAACGCGATGAAAACCCTCTTCGTACAATACTGTAGAAAAGACTCAAAGCTTGCATCCCACTCCTAGGCGGCCAAATTAGAACGCAGGCTATAGATACTGCATTGTGCCACAGGATGATGTGCACAGGGAAACTCAGGGTCCTAAGGATACTGCACACTGCAATACCTCAGTTCCATGGTGCTCCGGCTTATGGCTAGTCAGTTACGCACTAGTACATTGTGGTTTTCTAGGGTAGTAACGGAGCAAACAAGATAGAGCGTTATTTGGCATCCTTACGGATATCAAATACTGTCAAGAACGGTCGTCACACGGCTGATAAACTTTTATTCGATCTGAAAGACAATAAACTACGACTATAGGAATAGCAGAGCTCAACGAAGACTAAAAGAAACTCGGTTTAATTGATCCTTCTATAGAGCCCCATTATAAAATCCCACGTCAAGGAGGTGAAGTTGAGTCTTCCAAGGACATTGGTATACCCGTTCAATAACGACCGAGCAAAGCTAGGCTGCTTACACTCGCAAAATGTCTTGTCTCATTCTCCTTGCATCATATTCCCGAGGGGTGTAGCCGTGCAATCATTTCGATACGGCCCATAGAACTTAACCTTTTGCATGTCGTACTTATTGTCAAACCAGCCTGCAACCTCACTAGGCATATTGCCGGCCGTTGGTGTAGCTGAAATAATATCGAGGATATCTTGATGAGGCTTGTAATCATCATAGATATCCGGATCATAAGTGCCAGTCCAATTGAAATTGTTAAGGTTGAAAATATCGACCACGTTACTATACGTCGGAGGTGCTTCGCTAGCTCCTGTACCGCCGATCACCATCATTTGATCCGGATATGGAGCCACGCAAATATGATTTTGTCTTGCAGATCCTGTCCGTCCTGGACTGTTAGCCTTGACCCACGTAAATGAAGGGACCGTTAAGATCCAAACGGTATCCAATGCTTGACCTCCATTGCTATCCCAGCCTCCATACACGAATATTTCATGGTGAGAGCCATTCGGACCTGATGCCACGACAGTACAGAACTGTGCAAGAGGTGTATCTGGGATAGCGGAACCCTCATTAAGCATTTGTAGGCTCCAAGTACCAGTACCTATATCGTAGACGGGAAATTCTTTCAAGAAAGTTATTGACTCAGTGCTGTTGTCTTGAGCGATTTCAAAGTTCATGTCCGCTGGCTTCAATACTCCTCCAATCGCAATCAGTATACCGGCTGTCGAAGTAGGCACCCAGACAAGACCGCCTTCACTTCGCCAGGTCGTGCCTTCGTCCAGTGGAGTCTTGATCCAATTTGCGTGACCAAGTTCGGTCATCTGCACGGTTATCAACCAACGAGACTGGTCGGTAGGCTGGTCGAAATAAGAGTAGGTTGTCCCATTCTGATTATAGAAACCTCCAAAATAGAACCCAGAGTTTTCACTGGGGACATTAGCCCCGGCGCCGTTCGTAACTGTGATAAACGACCCGTTTTGAGGAACGTAATTGAGGTTTGGCACACCGAGTTGAATGTCTGTAGTTTGGGATGCATTATACAAAGGTAAGCTCACTGTACGTGGACCGAGATTGGCGGAAGTAAGGCTTGAGCCACTGGTCGAATCATTAGCTATGGCCTCTACTTAGAGCACGAACAACTTACCCCCAAGCATAGAATTCATCATAATCGGCGAACATATAACCATCAATGTAATTCTGAACTCCAGCTTCGGGAATGCTTTCGAACATCGCAGGCGGTTCACCCGTCGATATGCCGAATGGACTGTGCATGTCAAGCTTGAACAACATTCCATTGGAAGAATTGGCTGTCGTCAATGAGTCGATATCCCATGCCCCATCCTTCCAGGTCCCCGTTTTCATCCAACCACCCTCTATGTAGACATTGTCCCTGATCAAAGCCGCCCGAGGTCTGTCCCAAGATGCGATTTCGTTCGAGGTGAAATCACCGATAATAAGGCGTGGCAAAAAGAGTAGCCAGATACCAGAATACATAAAGTATGACATGTTGGAAAGATTGTCGTGGAGAGAAAAAGGAACACCTTTTGAGAGGATTTCATCGAGTATAAGACTCGAGTCGCGCCTGATCTAGAGGCAAGATTCCTTATCCCTTATCTTTTGCAGGTGGGCGGTTTTCCAACCAATTGTCTCCATATACAACAGGGTCCAATGGATATAATTGTGGGCGCGCAATGGCACAGTTTTGAATGGCCCCTACGACTTTACTGTGGTTAGTGGATTTAGGGGTGCAGTTCCGAGACCACAATAAAACGTGGATAAACATGCCATTGTAAATCAAACAGGGTACCCTACATGTGGAAAGGCTTTAAGGACCTTTTCTTGAACGAATAGATTCTCATTATTGTATAAGCTAGATAATAAGCACTAACGACACACCGTAAGGAGTAACTTCAGAGGAAGGCACCCCAAATCTAAATTGATCAGGTTCTTGACGGCCAAATTACATGCACTGGCATTTCTGAACCAGGAAAAGGCATTATCCGTTTCAAAGCCTCTTGTCCAGAGATTATACCACGCACCGCAACCGTTCGGTCGAGAAGGTTCACGTGTGAACAATTCATCTGCCGGGGATTTGCCACAAGCTGGATGTAGATGTTAATCGACTGACTGTTGAGATCAATGTAATGGAATACCCATCGTCGGTTTAGTAGCCCGCAGGAGCAAACTTGACGCTGGATGATTATTTTCGGTAGCGTATGGTATAATCCTGCCACATCCCCAACCAGACCGGGAACAGCTTTGGAAAATGAGTTTATTGATATCACTCCCAGGTTGAATCCAGGGCTCTACCCGCACCACCACCTCCAGATTCGAGGCTTTGGACAAAAGTACCCAATCTCTGCCATCCAAATAACAGGCACCGTCGAGGAATAAGACTGACAGATGGCGTGTCCAGAGAATTGCGTGGATGGTTGACGGAGATAGGAGCCAGAAGAGACTCGATCTCAATGTCAACGCTATCAAGGTCTTCGAAGTAGACAATAGGGCGTTCCTTAGTAGTTCGTTAATGTCATCCTGTCTTGTTGAAGTAGCTATGTCGTCACACTCTATAGCCAGTGAGATAAGATTCTCGCAGCGCGTAAAGGGGAATGCTTTGTCGACCGCTTCCACTTTATGAAGAGATAGATGCCGCAATTTACCGAAAATCGTTTCGATTTTGCCTACTAAATGAGTCTCGTGGCAATAAAGGTATTGCAACGATTCAGCCATCCGGCCAAAAAAGTCGTTGTAATGGATACCCAGAACACTAGCGAATTTCAGTTCAGCTCGACCGCAGTTGTCCAAGATTTGCAGCCGCATCAACCATCTATACCCCCTGTTGTGAACAACAACACATTGACTACTGGGACGAATGCGGAGTCAACTTCCATATTGAGGGAGGTATCAGATTTTCAAACAGTCTCATACCCTCCTGCGAGGTACTTACCTACCCTGTTCCGCCCCTATGTGGTGTCGGCAGTCAGAAAGAGTGGCGAACGAGCCCACATAGAGATGTTATTTCCATATTCATATTCCCTTGGGATGGTTTGTATGAGTCTAGCTATCTTAGCGAGCAAAGTCGAATTTCTTGCTCTGAAACTCTTTGGTACCCAAGTGGATTCAGAGGGTGACTTTCGGTATATCGAGCAAGCGAACGGAACGAAACTTCTCATCAAAAATGAAGTCGTTGCGCAAGGTGCCCAAGACGCAGGAATTGTTGAAATACTTGGTCCGACGTTGGGCCAGATGCTCGAAGTGAGTCCCGCGCGAAAGGAGGAAAGAAATCAAGGAATTCTTAACACAAGATTTGTGACAATGCATATACCTGGCAATGTCAACCAAGACGGTATTCTCAACATCAACCTCGGAGAAGCTGAAGCATACCAGGTGAAAGATATGCTCTTTAAAACATGAATGATCTGACATTCTGCATCATTCCTCCTTCATTTTCCCACCATCGCCCATGCATTTTAGGATCAAGCCCACCGGAAGAACCGCACGCCCCGTCTTTTTATCGATCTCTCTGACTTGTTCGAACACCCCTCCCACTTCTCGTGCCAGTGTCACCTGCCTACAATCACGCCAATATACCCATCGACCAGTTCCATAAATGCGGTGAGGAGTTTTATGGCTGTCTTCCCAGTTTATCGTCGATGGATCGAGGTCTTGATCGTTGATGTCCGTGGACGGCTTGAAAATCCATTAGCAATGTTGTCTCTATTCATAATGACACTTACCATGGGTAAGATTAGTTTGCTAGCAGCGTCAATGGTCGTTTTGCGCTCGAGGATGAACAACCCTTGATGGCGTGCAAGTCGGACGGAAGATGGGAAATTGCGACACCTCCAATTGTAACTAGACCACTGGCGAGTTTGAGCAAATGCTTTCAACCCAAAATCGTGGTACTGAAGACAAACGGCAGTCTGAGGACTTCCGGAACACAGCTGACAAAAAGTTCTCGCACCGTGAGGGGATGGCGGGGTTAGAATTTGGGCAGCAATTATTGTCAGGTGACTGTTCGCGGTCCGCTTGACTTGGGTAGGCCTTACTAAATTGAATGTCTTCAAGAGCTGTCGGTTGTATATCGCGGACCAAAAGGAGGGAGGCAACTATGAACCGGGAAGACCCGCCAAGCAGCAAAGAGTAGAACTAGCTAGACCCCGCTGGGCTTAGCCCGCCTGGGAGTATGAAAATAATCAATCACTGGCTTCAAGAGACTCTAGAATACGAACGTAGACTTTTTACAGGAGGTGGACTTTTACAGGAGGTGGGATTTTAGGCAACGGTTCTCGAAACGAAATGGAGCAGGCCCTAGGCCGCTGCACCTTCCTCAAAAAGCTATCGTCAACGGTGTCAGAAACAACATGGCGACGAAAAGCTATTCATTCTATCTTGAACTAATGTCTCTTTGCCTCCAAGAGAGGTTAGCAAGCACTCCCAATCAACTATCCAGACGGTCGTGTCTCAGTCTGGGCTTCAAAGGACGATGTGACTCGTCAATGCAGGCCGCATAACGGTCTGCCGTTTCTCTTTGACATGTTTCTGCAGTATAAGAAATACACGACCGGCGTAATCGAGCAGGATCCGGTCTCCGTGGTAGAGGACCAGGGGCATCGTTGGTCAGTTACGCTTGAGCTAAGTAGTCCATCAACCTGATCGAGATGATGACATTAGGGGAGTCCTTTCTCTCAAGCCTCCGATGCGCGTCTCCAGGTATAAGAATGCTTGCTCCCAGGATGATCTTGAGACTTCGCCAAGTGTCCTTCCTCTCCTCTCCAGTCAGCAATTCCAAAGTCCTAACAGTGTCAACATAAACTCAGCCACAAATCTTTGACAATACTTCCTCTGCAAGCCAGCCCTCCCGCCTCTCCTCTTATTAACCTGGATCGTCATGTCAGAAAATGCATCGGACCCTCGCAATGAACCCTCCAAGTCACCCCCAAAGGAGACGCATCACGACCCAGCGAGGACCAATGGTGTTCCTCAAGATCGACCTCTCAGCCCAAAGCTCCCCAAGCCGGAAGAAATTCCAGACGATATTGCGACTATGCAATTTAATGAACCGACTCTTTCGGATCGACTCGACCATTCAGGTACGAACAACAGCAGGGTTAATTAGAGCGTCCTGTCAGGGCCCGGATCTTCTTTGTGAGAGGCTGCTGTTAATTGTGTCCACTCTACTTGGCTTTGACTGGCATTTGTGTGGCACGGTACGCTGATTCTGGTGGTCAACCGGATATATCATGGTTGAGCGACTGAAGCTATTAAGGAATCTTCTCTTGGGGGTATGATCTGATTGTGGCTGAAGGTAGTGTCTTGCAGGAAAGCTACCTGAACTGGCCTCCTGTAGAGGCTTCTGTCTGTGCGTCGGTCCCGAGGGCGTTCTTCCTATAGCAGCAAGATTTTTGGCCCCACCTTCGTTAGTGACACCAACTTTCCGTCGCCGCTATCACACAATCCCGTGGATTGGAGCGCGAATATGTATGATGACGTGTCAAAATTCTGTCTCGAAATCTACGTATCTCGAACCACAACTTCGAATTCATCACAGCATTCCACGTGGCCTACAGAGTATCCAATTCCACATTGGAAGAAATCTTTCAAAACGTTGCTCGTTGGACATTATATATCGCAGCTCCTCTCGAAATATATTCATTCTCGCATCCAGATTCTCTATCGAAGTCCGCGCACAGCCAACATGCTCACCATTAAAACCAGCGATGAGTTCCGCGAGGTCGCTTCGCGGGTCGTATTGCGCGCCGAAGACCTCATCCCAGAGCGAGAACCAAAAGGGCACTGGCGATTGCCCTCTCTCCCTAGTCCACAGGAACGTAACGAACAATCTCAGAATCTGGTCAATTTGTTTAAAAGATACTACGTAGGTTAGATTCCCATCGGTGGGTCTTAATCACTGCTGATGGCTAGGAGCACCCAATCATTCTCGATCACTATAGAGAAAAGGGACAAAGACTTTCTCGGATACACCGTGATAAATGGAGTTTCCTCACGAACCACTTCTACGTCAAAGCAAACCAAGTCGTGGCGATGATAGTTCTTCGTGATCCTGAAACAATACACCACCACCACGACAACGACGACAAGATTACCACCGAAAGGGGAATTTCTGCCATCATGTGAAACCAAGGCGCCGGAAACCCCCCCAAACTGTCCACATGAGTAACGTCAATGAAGTTTCTCGGTCCCCAGAGGAGCCGGAAACCAGTAAGGGTGTAAAGGCCCCAATACCAACGGGAATGACCCAAGCACCTGTTCAAATCCTCGTCTCGAAAATCCGCGAGGAACGCCGAGTTGCAATCTTGAAGTCGCGTCGTCCTCCCACCATTGACCCTTTCGACCTTCCAGTAGGCGATATCCTCGTGCTGGAGGGAGGGAAAGAAGGTCTTTTTGTCGGGGCTGGTCGGTTACTGGGAATTTCACACCCTACGAGATCGAGCGGGAAGCGGAAGGAGCACAGAACCCAGAGGAAACACTGGCCGAGGCTGCTTGAAAATCTCGATCTGGCTCAATAGGGATGTGGGACAACGATTCGGTTAGGCGAACTCCGAAGAGCCGAGGACAGACAAGAAAGCGTCTTCAAAGTGCATTTCTCTGATGTCGTTGTCTTGAAAGCCCTTCAGCCAAAATTCAGCGGAGAGAACATCCTGAGAAGGGACATCCTGGGAAGGAGCGTTCGGAGAAGGTACGTCCTGAAAAGCGACAGCCTGAGAAGGGACGTCCTGGGAAGGGGCGTTCGGAGAAGGTACGTCCTGAGAAGTAGTCTGTAGTGCGTATGCGCGGTCGCCGTCCTCAACCACCTCAAGCTCTGGCGAGCATGAGCTTTCCTGCTCGCAGTGTAACAGTCCTGAGCTAGCATGCAATGATGCCCATCGTGCTTTCAAGAAAGCGTATTCATGCCCTTGACGTAGCTCAAATTGTCCATCCGGGCACGTCTCCCAGGTTGGTTGCAGCTCGATTTCGGCAAGTGCGTCTAAATCAAGCGCCCGACAGGCGTCCTGGAAACTATGGTTCACATCTCAGTACAAGGCAACCACTGGTACACTTAATAGACATACCCGATCTTTAAAAAGAAACTGACCCAAACGACCGGAAATGGTATTTGAGCTCCCTCAGGAGGCTCCTTCAATGCCCCGGTCAAACCTTTCACAATGAGCGTGATAATCTTGTCTTGCTGCTGGTCGGAGACATAACTAGCATCACAAAGAGTATACCGTTTCTCTATACCATTTAGTTTTCATCTCTTCGTGGACGCGGTATCCTGGGTTAGACTCACCGGCAAGAGCATAAAGGAGCATGACTGCAGCCGGGCCATCACTAGACCAAAGGTGACTGAAACTCCGATTGATCACGCGTACTGCCTTCGCTCTTCGATCCATCTGGGTCTTCCCAAACAGATAACGAATGTAGCTAAAACTTGCAGCGTAATACCAATAAGTCCACACCCCATGTTTCCGTACACTGTCCCAAACCTTAGTGAAGTCATTCTCCAAAGTGCGGAGGCCTCGAAGACTTGTTTCTCCATCGGTGGCCGACTGCTCGAAGGTCTCCACCCATTCCAAACTCTTGCATCGAAACCCCGGCTTTGAAAGCTCTCTTGAACAAATACCTTCGAGGGATAAATCGGATGGTTCCGTTCTTTTGGCTCGTCTTTTCTCCTTCTTCTCCTTCTCCATTATCACTTTCTTGACCTTCTTTATCACGGAATTGGCAATCTTCACCACCTTGTTGTCTTCCTCGCCCTGGCCTTCCCCAAGGTTCTGACTGTCAGATTCCACGACTTCCGAGCTTCCAGAGTCATTCTCGACGTTACTATGAGGAGCCTGCTGAGTCAATTTCGAGGCAAGTTGCCGGTGTGTCACCTTGGCTGGGCTGGCCTCGCATCCCTCGCTCGGACGAGAAGGAAGAGGATCGTTCGCTCTTTCAGTCACCTGGTCGTTTGTTTGGACATAACGTCTTTTCTTCTGCGCGCAAGTCGAGGAAGATGTGTTTGATCCGCGGGAGGAGGATCCTTCTGTCTGCTGGTTTCAGTCAGTTCTACTTAGTGGACGGACAAAGGTGGTCAGCCATACCAACCATCATCAAATTTGCGTTTTGTCGGACGGATGTATGTATCATAGACCAGTAGAATATTTGACGTGAATTTCTTGTCGGTGCTGTCGTCTTGAGCAGCAAATTCGCAGCAGGGTTGGTACCGGACGTGAGGTTCAAACAATGGATATCGCGACGTTTCCCACACAGGTTGGATCGCCACCTCGACCTGAGCGAAGTGTTCACTGGCGGAGACAGGGAAGCGAAACTCGGTTCTTTCTGTCTCTGCAATATCATAAAGCTGTTGTTGACCCCTCGATGCTAAGTCGTGCGCCTCATCGACCTTACTCTGCGAGATATATTGTACAACAACCCGGATAGGCGAAGATTCGAGAGTGGTATCGGCCATGTCTTCCCATCGCTGAACTCTGTGTTGCGTCAGGGTACTGAGGGCGGGCTGACTAGAAATCGAGGGACAATGGATGCCCATGGTAACGCCAGCGCAAACGAGTTATACCCGCTTTTATCGAATTCCCAGAATTCAACAAAAGTGGGCCGACAGCACATCTATTCTCAGCCAGTATTGGAACTAATGCAACCGGAGAGGCCGCATTTCCAGCATATTCATCACATGAAATGTAGCCTGCACGGTGAGTTTCCACTTTTCCATGAAGCTTGTCACGTAGTTGCCAATTTTACAGGGTCGAAATCTTCGCCTGAACGGTTTGGTCGCGCGTCCCGACTCTTCTCCTTTTGCCATAAGCGGTCTCCGACTCTCACTATTGAATGCATAATTGGATGGACATCCGTCTCATTAAGCACCTTAGAACCGTCCCACTTAGGTTCCTGGTTACGCTATACACTCGATCGTCCCACCCACGGACTGCAGTACTGTGATATAGTGCAATGAGGCCGTCTTTTGTCACCACCACGCGCAAGTAAGGGGGAAGATCAAACGAGATCTGCGTCGGGAGTCGTGGGCCGCTGACCTTGACGCAACGCGAAGTTCGGAGGCCACCTCGGAGACGAGACTTGGGTGAGCGCTTCAACTCCTCTAGACGCCTAGGAGATAAAGATCCTTTGTCCTGCACGTTCACTCGTTCCCTGGTTGCCTTTTTTCCTCTGAGCTTCCATTCATTCGTTCTTCCCTCACCGGTTGTCCAACATCATGGCAGAACTTGGGTTCGCATGTAGTATCTGCAGCCTGGTCTTAACCTCCCTTTACTGGCTGTCAGCCGTTGTCAACTTGAAAACACCGAAGCACATAGCTCCCTATACCTGTTTGGCCAATACTTGCGCCTTGACACCGCTTGCTGCTGCGCTTGTCGCTGTTGTCAAGAAACAACTGCTCCAAGAGACCATCTATCTCAGCCGAACGTCTCTTTTCCTCATCAATTTTGTGGACGTTGGTTGAGTCTTCTATTCGCCCTAGGACTATTCTAAAGGTCCGTACAGGTCATTGAGGTATCCGGCACACTCGACACTTTTTATTCTAGCTATATCATACCTTTCTTTACGCTTGATTGGGACGTAAAATCAGTCTTTGTGGCGGTCTTATCCGCCTGCGTGGCATTGGTTCCTATCGCCCTGTTTATTTCAAGTTTTATCTGGTGAGTATCTTACAATTATTTGTTTGGGAGAACTAAGCGAGAGGCTCTAGGGACCACGGTATTATGGGGCCGCTTCTATTCGCCTTCTCGGTGTTCTTTTCCTGTCTTGTCAGGGGTGTTTGGGCCGGGTGTTTTCTGGCGCGCATGCGAAGAAAAAAGCACTCGTTTCGAGACATCCTGAACAACCTGCCGAGTGGCAAAGTGCCGGCAGAGGTCGTGCTCTCTTTCGAAGTGGTCCGGTCGTTTGTCAATATCTGCACAGCCTTTGTAACCTTCGGTCTCGTCGTACACTTGCAAAGCAGTGCTACGACGGCACTGTGCTACGTGGTAAGCCGAGAGAAAGTAAAAGGTCTGAAGGTACTCCATTTAACGATTCTACAAGGTACATCAGCTGCTCGCCACCACACTGCTTGCTTGGACGGGACTACCCAAATTATTTCGTCGTTGGCCGATTGGAAGACAACGCGACGAGTCGACACATCCAGAGGGAACCTCTCCTAGTCGTGAGTGTATTGTCGATCCAGAAGAATCAGGACAAAAGCGACAACACAGTGACAGCATTTCGATATTAACCAACAGCTGTTGGCCAGATGCTGCACCGTGCTGAGTTGGAAGTTCTCCTTTAGCAGCAGACCCGGCACGTAAGTGCTCCATACCGTGATCCATGGCCACCGGTGTTTGCGAATCCGTCGCTGACTTCAAAAGCGACTTGCGCCTCGTACAAGGATGTCCTCTCTGGCCAGGACGTCGTGTCAAAACAACGACTACTTTTATCGACTACTTTTATCGGCACAACGTGTTTGCTACGTCGCAGACGCCCCGGACAAAGGATTGCCGATGTTCCCTTTGGACTTCACATGACTATTTAGTTTATTCAGTTGCTGTCTGAGAAAGAGGTTAACTAATGTCGACTAAGTGGCTAAGTACATGTTTATGGTAGCTTCTCACTGTCCTGAAGCAGGTGAAGTTTAAGCGCCCCAGATCAGTCGTCAAATGGCTGAATGATTGGAGTTTGAGAGCACTTGATAGTGATACGAAGTCGCCATAGCATTTTACGTATTTTTGGAAAACAACTCATCGTGGTCCGTCTCTCTGCCGATAGCTCATAAGATTGCTTCATTCGAGAACTTGGTGAAGAAATTCACTTTGTCCATTTGAACCGTAATTATTCCCATTGGCATGGTCAATCTGAAACGCACAGAACTATATTTGTGAAGGTGCTAATCCTCACACGAATAACGGGCCGAGATGGTATGTAGCCCTAGATCCAGGTATTCCACAGAGACCGCTTCTGGCCACCGGTTCGAGGTGAAGTCCGAAACTGTAATCCAAAAGATTTGTTATTTGAGACTTCAGCGATAGATGACCGAGTGGGAATCGAATTACGCAAGCCCGCCCTGTAACTTGGACTGGATTCACAGCACTTCCGTACACAGCCTGCTCCACTAAGTGTGATTGACCATGCTGGTAATTGCTATCACATCTCTAGCTGCGATTGTGACCCCTATGAGGCACGAATCAGGGTTTCTTACTATTGGCACGCTTCCCTACTATTTCAGTCCCCCAGAGAGATATAAGCATGCAGTACCTCACCGCTGTCGTCCTTAAAGCCCTGTTTCTAGGTGGTGCACCGGTTTCCGGATTTCCAATTGCTTTGTCTGATTTGTTATTTGTTGTTCTATGGCGCCAATGCAGCCCACTCCCCAGTCGCAGGACGACATTTCACCGCCCTTACTTCTGCCTTCATCCTATCATGAGCGCTTCGTGTGTCAACTAAGAAGCGACTCTCTTACTGGCATTGGGATCCGACCAATTTCCAATTCGAAGAGGCCGACAGAATGCACTGTGGACTGGCCTGGCCCTGGCCAGGAAGATCAGGAACTGTCCGACAGCGATGTGTCATCTTTCAAAGCCCATTCTATTTTCAGCGACCTCTCATCCAATGTTGATGAGAGTTTTATTGGTACGGCGGCCTCTGAGGACGAAATTTCTACAGCGATTGGGAGGATCGCTTTTCACGTGAACATCGAGATCCAGGTTTTCGAGCGGGATATAAGGATTCCTAGAGATGAGGTGCCTTCCAGTGATGAACATTCGTGGCCCCCTCCAACTATGTTTCAGTATGTACGTTCTTTCACACAGTGATACCGTCTAACTAATATAGGCGAGCGGCTGCAGAGCTCATTGACGCTTCATACACCCTTATACGAGTGTTTATTGAGGATCACCGTACATTGGACCTTAATGCGGCAATAGGAAATATCATTCTGATGCCTAGCATCACTTCTCTAAACGACGGGTCATGGGAAATCCTTGTCCGGAAAGTCTACCTCCCGACTCTGCAGCGCAGGCTCCATAAGATACACATTCGCTTTACTCTGGATTCGGAATACCAACCACTTAAACCTCTTCACCAAGACGTGGAATACAGGGGCCTTGAGAACGCCCGAAGGCTTTACGCCCTTTGGTTTATGGGAAGGGCAATCAAGATTATTCAGAAGTCCTGGACGATTGCACAAATGTACTACGGTCATCTCTTGAAGCTTTACAATGGAAAGATCCGGACTCTATTAAGCGGGATGGGGACAATTGGAGAATCATTTCCTAAGTTCCATGGCGTTACTCGAGGACTTCCTTCTGGAAATGCCTGATCTACAAAGCTGTGAATAAGAATTTTCCCGGCGCTGCCAAGATGTCGAGCAGGCGTATCAGCTTGTATCATATATGCCATTTGTCGATCAAGAGTTCCCTCTACATATAGACTCCGAGCTCCTGAACGACTCTTTAGGTACTGTGGGAATTTCAAAGACGGGGTCAAAAGGGTCATCCTCACTCAGGCACGTGGATGTGTGTTTACGAGAGTGGATTTAGAGGCGTACTCCCAATACGGGATACATTCTTTGAGTATATACTCATGGGTGTACAAAGCCACTAACCAATGTTAGATGTAGTTCCCAAAATAGAACCATATTTCCTTTGGCCGTATCAACTTATGCGTGTCCAGATATCTTGTCCGAAGACAGCAATAGGGACACCCAAACCCCCCTAGTGATGTTAACTACGCGTTCGCTGCTGTGTGGACCCCGGTGAAGGTGTTTTGGGACGCTGCTTGAAGCGTGGAAGGTAAGCGAGGTGTTTGATCCATTGATGCGGGCTTTCTGACCGTACACCGCTTTATTATCCTTGTCCGCATTGCGCATTATGCTGTAGACAGTCTAGTAAGTCGGGTATACCTGCATTCTAAGACCCTATCTGCTGGTTATTGCATTGCTCGCCCTAGCAATACGTTTACGTCGCAATGCAGTAGCATAGTATAGTTTCATGCATGACGCCGTAGACGGTCTTAAACGTAGCATAACTCGGTCAAGCTCGTCGAAAAAGGAAGAGGCTTGGGTGGCGAAAATGCATCTATTAGACTGGCGCCGTAGATGTTGCCATGATTTGCGCGGCCGCAGGTTGATCGAATAAATATCCCCGACTGTGTCTCGCATTGTATCGAAAAGTCTCTGAACTGTGTCCATTGCTCAGTCTCCTTGAAATCTGTCTTGAGGTCTTATCTCTGCTTGCTGGACTTTCCAAGGCTCTCCAGCAAGATGTCTTCTACAAGACCCCCCTCACTAGGTTCCTTGGAATTGTCCGATCACAAGGAATCGGTATCGGAATTGAGTCATCTTGTTCCGCAATGCTTCGGTGCATCCAGCTCTGCGCCTCAGATGTTGTACAACTTCACTGTTGTGGCCACCGGCCTTGTGGTCGACTCGCGCGTTCTTGGAACTCAGTCTACAACATGTGATAAAGGAAGTAAGATGTTCGTTTGTTTCACTGAGGTCAACTTGAAATACCCGGGGCTTGTGAGGGAGGCAACAATGGGCCTTATATGGCGAAGTTGTTATGGGCGTTGTCATCTACCCTCGCTTCATTTTATGGAACCACCATATATAAGCGGAAAGAGTGTCGAAGTCATTGAATGTCACTGCCTCGATCCACTACTGTTTGATGGGGCCTACCAAGGCTGTCACTTCGAAATGGCCTCGAATGACGGGCATTCTTCGTTCCAGATCGATGTTCGCCTTCGACTGTGCCACCAATTCGAACCCATAAAGAGCCAGAACTCAGAAAGCCAGCCATATCTTAATTTGGCAAGTCTCAGTATTCTGAAGGTGAACAGCACTCCAAGACCTACCGGCATTTTTGCCCCAGCCACTGATCATTACAAAGTTCTGAAAGTGGAAACCCGGAGTCTATTTGCGCGCCTCACGTCCAACAATTCGAGCTTCAGCAATTTGAACGAAATCGGACTCTTCACCAATGTCAATCTGAATAAATCATACCCTGGGATGCGGGTTGTCCTTTTCCGTGCCAGTTACTCGCAGACTATTGGAGAACCGGACGGTGCACGTCGTGTGATATTGCCGGATAAGCCCAAAATTTTCAACCCTCGACTTCATTCACATCAACAGAGCTATCGGACCTGGGCTGCAGATGAGAAGAATTCGGCGAAACCAGACCCGTGGCAAACGACAACACTACCTGGTAGCCGTGAGACCTATACTCAGGCATTCAGAATGTTTACGGGAGGCTACTACCATGCCCTTTTCTTCAGGGAAAATGGGTATGCCGGTATTATTTCAGATATTCAGTACATGTGTGTGATTCTCTTCCCAGAATCATAGATCTTGCAATTGATACATGTCAATGATGATGAACCAGGCCCTGTTGTGGGACACGTGAACGGGAAGCCTTTGAAGTGTCAGTGGCCGGAGGATGACAGTGGCAATCAGCATAACCAACACTTCGAGGATATTGAGAACATTGGCCCAGGCCAGAGTTTGGTAGCCCTTGGCGTGGGGAGCGCCCGGATTTTTTACTAGTACCTCCCAGGATTTCTTACCTAGCGACCTAATGGCATCGGGATAGATTTTATCAACTTTCTAGTTACTTAATGGTGCTAGTAGTCTGTGTACTTGAACTGAGTGCCCATAACCATCAGAACCAGGAAGGTCTTTTTGCGGTCAAGAATACAGGTTTCACGATTGCAGATGACTGTGTTGTAGAGTGGTCGATTTTTGTCCTAATGTCATGTCGGCGCTCAGAGCCTCCAGGGATACTGTTGGTTACGGCCGTGGACGGCCTTAGCTAAATTGCACCGGAAAAGATCACGAGTTGCTAAATAGCATTCGACAGTATCGAATTGTAGTGCTACTTTTATCGCTAGCACTCCATTATCAAGATACGAGTAAGAGCCAACGTCAAGAGAATCGCAGAAATACCACCTTCGGATATTTTCTTTCTATCCACCTCATAAACCGTCCTAGATATATAGTCACGCATCTAAGGGATAGTGTATCCTAGCCTATATAAGTGAACCTCCCTTAACTGTAGTGGTGACATTGTCCCAATTGCCTTTATGTTTACAAATTATGGGTGGACTGTCAAACCAAAATTTCAATATGCCATCTTCAATCATCGATTTCAAGCTTGATTCTGCGGACGGAGAACCCATTGCATGGATAACCGACGACGACTGGAAACAGCGCATCTGGACGGAGATCAAATGGATACTTATCCCAGCTCAATATAGGATCGTATTCGGAACAGATAGAGCCGACAAGCTACTTGCTATCATGGCGATAGCTCGTTGCGTCAACGTGAGGCCAGAAGGCCGCCAAGCTTTACACTCGTTGCGTTTGATTGTCTACGCTTGGGTCAGCCTGCCTTACAACGAGAGCCAGAAAAAGTGGGAAGCAAAACCTGTCATCTATGAGGGACCTGTCACGGTCAGGTCTAAGGATGGTCATGTCGACAAGGATGGAGAAGCAATTGAAGGAAAATTACTGACCTGGTTTATCTACGGGGACGGATCCGGGCAGTTTCTTTTCAAATCATATGGGATGAAACAGTTGATTGGTTTCACTGTGGAAAAACTGATATCGGACCCTAAGTTGGTTGAGCTTCTCGAATTGGGGCATGAGCCATGGAAACCTATATTTGTACGCTCATCCAATGGGCTCACTCAAGAGTGTGGTCTCATAGAGCCAGAAGTTGTCCTACCTCTCGTGGTTACTACGGGTCGCGCCTCTTGAATCACACGGCAATCGGTCACGCCCAGTACGTGGGACGATGACACTCGTTCGTTTGCACCGTCAACTTAGCATCAGCACCGGTCGAGAAAGGAGAACATCGTGGGTCAGTGCGCGGACCGTGATAGTTTGAAAAGGGCTGAGTGTCAGCATTGTACTCTACTCGCTTTAGTATATTTGTTTCTTTCATAAAGATTTTAGAGCTCTTCACAGCTTCCTCCAGACCATCTCACCTCCTGCAGTCGACATGACGCCTTCCCATAAAGTCTTATACAAACTGTGACCAAGGCTTCGGGGATGGAAGTTCCGTCGCTATTGTCTAACCGACAGTCGCCCTCCACAGTCGCAGCTGTCAACAGAGGAAGACACAGGTCGTGCCGCAATAAAAGCAGGCACAATAGCTCATACAGAGGTTGCACCACCGCTGAAATCGAGACAAGCCGGATCGCCTCTGTCCGTTCATATAATGGCACCAAAGGAAAGATCAGGTATAGATGTTCGTCAGCATGCCACTAACTATCCAAAGATTCCACACCGCTTCTCTTTTGAACAACTTTAGTTATTGTTGTATGTCACTGCCGGCAATCATGGGCATACCGTTGTTAAAAAGCCATTGAAACAGATAATGCGAAGGGTTCACGAGAGCTGGGTGCGAGGCCGTGAAAAGGTCAGCTAGGAAAGTTTTCGTCTACATACACCTCGATCGTGCCCGGGGCGTGTATATCCACTCGAGAGCAACAACGGCAGCTGCAACTCATCCCTCCAGGGTTCAAGCAACTTACTCCGGTTCAAAGGTCGGGGGATTTCACATCGGCGCAAATTTCTTGGGAGAACAGCATTCATCTTGTCTGTCTCAGTATCGCGGTTACATCTACATACCCAAAGTTTCCAAAATTTTTGGAGCCCGGATGAGGATGATCTTGCCGATATGCTCAGCAGCTCATCCATATATCACTAGGGGTGCGCTTCATTCCGCGGTGCAGGATCTATATTTACTGTTCAACGCACCGGAGCCCACCACGATCAATCCGAATTCGCTTCGAATTCCCAGCACGGCCAGGAAGCGCCCATCAGACGACGATCCGAACAAGAGCGCCAAGGGAGCAGCCTAGACTCTTCCACCCTTCTCGAGATATAAGCACCTGGACGGCATTATTCTCCGCCCACCCGCCAGGTGCTTCGGCTGCTATGCCAACTCAAAGAGGATATTGATGAATACCCCCAAGATTACAGCCGACTTCTGAGTGGCCATGCAAAGTCATCGTTGACCTCCAGTCCCTGGTTCCCAAACAGTCAAAAGCTACTGGGATTGCTCTGCGTTTGATACCCTTGTGATCCCGGCTAGTCAAAAGGATATTATCTAATCACTCGTGGGACGTCACACGAACGGATCAGATGATGAAAAGTTTGACGACATCATGAAAGGAAAAGGACAGAACGTAGTCCTCCTTTTGCAGTATAACTCCGGACCAACGCCGTGTTTCTACAACCAGCTAACCTTTGATGTAAAAGCGGCCCTCCTGGCGTTGGAAAAACTTTGACGGCGGAGGGACTAGTAGAGAAGAGGAAGCTACCTCTCTACAATGTCTGTCACCACTGTGCTCTTTGTAGTCTTTAGTATCTCCTAACTACGCACAGGTGTGCGCCGGAGACCTAGGCACAAATGCCGAAGATCTGGAAAAAGATCTACTCGGAATCATCTCACTCGCCCATAAATGGAAAGCTATTATTCTGATTGACGAGTGTAACGTATATCTTACCGAGCGCTCCCTATAGAATATCTAACGAAACGCCTTAGTATAAGTCTTCCTCCGCCACCTAGAGTACTTCTAAGGCATTATGTTTCTTATAACTAATTGGGTAGCGACATTTAACGCGGCATTTTAAAGTAGAATCCACTTTTCGATTAGATTCGACGATCTAGGTAGAGATACGATAAAAAAGATCTAGAAAACTTTCTTAGGTAAGGTGAAGATAGAGGTGAATATATCAGAAAGGAAGATAGATAGTTTATATGAAAAAACAGTTAACGAAAGGTAAGTAAGACGTATCGATTACTCCCGTCCTATTTTAACGGCCCATTGACTATGATAGACTAGATCAAGAACTTTACACGGATAGGTATAGATTTTGCTTTATGGAGAAACGAGCCTCTTTCTATCAAATACCTAAAAGTCGCTATCGAAGCGAGTGAAGCTTTTCAGGATAAGCATAAGGGGTATGGTGCGACTGAGAGCTTAAGAAGTTATATGGGTGGATCTAAATATAGATTACAACATCTTTTGAGACAATGACTTTTAGTAAGAATTTTATGTTGTGTTTTTCTTGGTATAGGATATAGTTTCAATAATTGGATAGCTTCAGTGAGCGAGTGGTTTCGTGGTAGGGCTGGGTATATAGTTATATCCGCCGCCACTGAATAGTCGTGAAACACCCATACTTAAAGACTATATAATAGGAGCGATAGCCTAATAACAAGGGAATAGCCATAATTCTATTTATAGTTTTTAGAAGGATGCGCTATATAAACGCTCAAGAAAGATTTAGCCTTCGAGGAGAGTAGCTTGCGCGATCTTAAACACGATACCCCGTCCACGTAGAGATGAAAACTAACTGGTCCAGAGAAACGGTACACTCTATGTGATGCTAGTTATGTCTCTGACGAGGAGCAAGACGAGATTATCACGCTCATTGTGAAAGGTTTGACCGGGGCATCGAAGGAGCCTCCTGAGGGAGCTCAAATACCATTTCCGGTCGTTTGGGAGTTGGCGCCACCGGAATTTGCATCGGTGAGGGTGGTAGAGGTTTTGCATAAGGAAGGCACCACGTCACTATAACTGTTGGGCCTTGGCGCTGGATGCTCCTGCATATCTCCATCCCCCAGGCCGTTGTAATCACAATGTTGGTCGGTCCTCGTAGGCAGAGGGTTGACATCTAAGAGCCCAGCGTCTTTCATTTGCTTCGATATCGATTTATAGTTGATCGCCCATAGTGGTGGTTGTTTCCTCCAGGGGCACTTTCCTGGACCTGGAACTGTAGAAGAAACAGATAGAGATGGAATTGTGGACGAGGGTAAGGGTCGCATCGGCGTCACAGACTGAGGTATAGTCCTGGAAGATGGTGTCGGAGATGGTGGCTCGGATTTTCCGGGGCGTGTGAGCGAGGAAGATGCCAATTCCGGCTCCTGTGCGAGTCAGATCCAGCTTCAGGTTTTGAGAGCCACGAGGCCAAAAAGGCCAACCTACACTATCGTCGTCCGAGGTGAGATCAATCACTTCGGCATCGTAGATAGTCTGGCTCGGGAGAACAGTACGGTAATCGTTACATGTCTCGGAAATTTCGATTTCTGGATGTGAGTTGAAAGCAGGTTCATCGGTAGGCAGCCGGGAGGCTTCGTTGCCGCTGATCTGCGACATTGATGCCCTGAATCAAATAATCCGAAGGACTGAAAATCCAACAAGTTTGCTTCTATGTGAAGCGCTTGAACGTGCAAGTCCCACGGTCAAACGAATCGTGATTTCGACTTCCTCGCCGTTCTTGGGAGAAGCCGGAGAAGTAGATGGTGACTGATGACAGAGTGGGAGACCGGAGTCCTTAAATGGTCCCCTTTGAACCTCAACCCTGTGACTGTTGCATCGCCCCCGTCTTCCTCGCTGCGTGATTTTCGAAGCCATTCGGATCCCTCTTCCTCCTTCTCCCACTTTCACTCCCTCTCCCTCTCCTCTCGTGCTAGGCCCGCTGAGTTTGTTATCTATCCCACATGCCCTGAGCGCGAATTTCCCAGGCCCCCAAGAGTCGAGGTGAATCGCCTCGAGTCGATGCACCTTCTTATGTCACGTCTGGGTGTGATTTCAGTTTTCGATCGCAGTCGCGTTGCTGTAGAGGAACACCCATTCCCGCGCCCTGTTACCCGCACACTGCATCTGCTCCCTTGCACTCCCTTAGATACGTGCACGCCGTTTGTAGTAGATTTGTAGGGTGCAGAATCGATGCCGCCCCTTACTTTTCTCGCTTTTAACTCAGCCACCATCCAAACCGCTGTGCGGCCAACTCGCTTCCACGTTTTTGGCAACCATTCTGCCGCCAATAAATGTTGACCTTTGCCCGAAGTCCGTTCTTTAAAGTTCGCGCAACCACGGCATCCCACTGTCTTAGATGCCTGTAGTCCTGTCCGTGAATCATTTCTGCCATTGGTCGACGGACAGGCTTCTCGCTCTGCTCGTAGTAACCGGTGTAGTCTCAATGTTCCGTAGTGTTGTATGTGCACTCCTATCAAGCGGATTGCTGCCGGCTCTGAGAAGGATAGTACCAACACTATCACCGTGCCGGCCAGGGTCCTATACCTGATCCAGTGGAAAGCTTGCTGGACTCCGGAGAGTTATATTATCGACAAAGATCGGATTCCGGCATCACTGGAAGCGGACAAGGATCGAAACCGGCGACGGAGCATACGGTTTGGAGAGTTCGTTCGAAGACAGGAAGAAGGGATATAAGAAGATGATGGTGGTTGTGAATCTAGGATGAGCGAGAGCGTGTGAGGTACTGTGCCGTAAGCACTGGCTATTTGATCTCTGAAGTAGGGTACTATTTTGGGGAAATCGTTTTGGCGTTGGAAAGTAAATTCGAAGTCTGGTTACCTATCTCTCGACAAATATGCTTCCCTTTTCGCCGTCGAGCCGACATACTAAACGTTTAAAGGCGTATCCAGAGGAGCGAGTAACGGCGACGGCCGAAGGATTATTCTTTAGGAGTCCACACGTTGCCTTCTCTTCTCCATCTTAGCGTGTCATCGTTTGGATTGCCGGGGGAGAGGCAGTCCTCGCAAAATAAGCCAATAAGCCGCGGACCTTCCCAAATGAACACACAGTTATGACTGGCATGATAACGACACTTATCGCAATGGCGAAAGGCGTATTCTAGGTGGTATTTGTCGAGGGATGTCTTTGCAAAGTCGCGAAACCCGGCGAATTGATAGCCACCTCTCTCCTGTGCTCGAAGAACCGACAGGGTGACCAAAGGCTCATCTGGAAGCTCCTGTTGGACCGACTTCAGCACCTCCACGAGCTTTGTGGCTTGCTCTGCGGCCAGTGGGGTCGGATCTTCTTCGAAGAGGGTCGGCACACCGCTTATGAGCGCAATATGGGCCAAGAGGTGTCGGGAGCGCTCTGTGTATACTTCGGAAGGGTTGTATGCTAACCGGATCCCCTTGGCGAGCGTCGCGATGGGTTGTTCTTTCATATTGAACTCCAGCACAGGATTCCAGAAAGTCTTCGTCCCGTCTCGTTCGTCCACTAGACCTTGTATCATCCTATAGATATTAGTAATACACATCTAATTGTTGAAGGGGGAAAATACAAAGCGATGTCTTTAATAGACCGTTGAGTGACCAGGTACGGCGAACCCAGGATTCCCCTTCTAGATGTGAAGTCACATAATGGTTGCGGGCATTCAAAGAAGGATGGGCGAATTTGTGTCGTAGCCATCTATTTCCAAACTTGTTATTATTAATGGGACGGTATAGATAGAAGAAAGGAACACGGAGGTCCGTAACACCTGCGATGAACACAAGCACGTCATTATTGTTTCTGACTCCGAGGTTGGAAAAATCTTGTTCCGTCCCGTAGACCCTCTGCTAATCAATTAACTTGTAAGTAAAGCTGACCACATTTCTAAGTAGCGACGGAACTTGTTGTCTCGCGCTGACCCACGATTCACCATGCAGTCTCCACTTTTGAGACATAAACCCTTCCTACTGCCACAGTTCTACGTGGTAAATTATCCTGACTCTCTCGCGCTCTCCCGAAAGGACCGTATTAAGTCGGCCAGAACAGCAAGAATCATGTATATGGTCGATGTAGGGTCAGTCATTGGTCAAGACCGTATCTCCCTCGCAGGTAAATGGTTACGTTAAAGTCTTGGCACGCAACTTTTTTATCACTTCCCGTACCTCGACCACCTCTGACACGGAAATGAATAAATTTTATATGGTATTCTCTAGTAAATCAGTGTGCCAGTTCGTATAACATGGCCCTATGGTACATAAATGCACATTGCAAGTCTTGCAGCCAGTTGCAACGTTTCTACTTCTCCTTCTCGTCTGCACATTTCCATTCCCTGACACCTCGCCTAGGGGTTGACGCTGTCGCTGTTGGCTAGCCCTCAATGGCGCCCCTGCCAGGCATTCCTCACGGTTGTGGCTATTGCGAGCGCCCCAGGCGCAATATGCCCTCTTGTCAAAGGGCGCAGCCTTGTGGTAGGGCCCTCGGCGTAACAGCTCGTTGATTAGGTCATTCTGGAATCTCTCATGAGTGCGATGTCCTCGCATGACAGTCTCGTCCTGTTGCGAGCGCCAAATGATGTAGGCATTTATCAGACAGATATCAATGAGCCAATAGCCAAGTGGTCGCCAGTTACGCTGTTCTTTCTTGCGATGGCAAAGAAGAAATTTGACGAAAGCAAGGAGCTGCAGATCACTATGAGACGATACATGTCGATCATTGTACGCTATGTCGTGATTCTGGTTCTAACCTTCCACATTCCGCGATTCCAAAGATGATTGTCGCTCCGACGGTGCCAGATCGTATGTTGCGGCCCTCTGAGCGAAATCGAAGTAAGCTTCCTGGACAGGTTGACGGCTAACCCAAGATTTCCGGCGTGGAAAGTGATTGGCACCATCTTCGCCGTCACCAGGAACCTCGATGCCTCGACCAAGATCTACGACATCCAAAGCTGTGGGAAAATCGATTTGACGTTCTCCTCAATACCTCGGGTGTGTAGATGGAGTCCTGGCACATGCTAAGTGCCCTGATTGCTTCTTTAATGACGTCATCCGAGTCGTCAAAATATCTCTCGGAAAGCTCCGGCCAATCCAGGCACATGTACGTACAAAGTACACGGAAAATCTCGCTTGGGTGGTATATCATTTGTGCGACGACCTCCACTAAAGGAAAGTGATGTCCAGCCAGCAGGGCTCAACATGATCATTTTGAGACTATGGCTGACTGACAGCCTGCTAGACTTTCGTTTCTCTCCTTAAAACCGTCAGACATCCCCCAACCCGTACCGCTTCGGGCCACACCGTCGGAACCTGTTTCCGTCGCTAGCTGCCACGTCCTTTGCCCATCTGCTCACCTTGGGCCGGTCAGGGAACGCAATGTGATCCCCATTGTTCTTAGAATCCCCTCTATAAAGGCGGGCAGAGACCTGTGGTAAGTTCGTGCCTCCCAACAGATCGAGGACCTTTCCTCTCAGAAGACTCTGATCGCCGACACCAAAAAATCGACATTGACATTACATTCTGCTTTGTATCGGGAAGTGCCAGTGATCAACTGCTGTTGGTGACCCACAATCAGATGCCTGACCACTCTTGAACGTCGCAGTTCTTCCCAATGAGACCAGCTTCCGAATATTTCTCCCCGGCAGAGAGCGTGCGCCTGCGCGATACAACCTCATCTCGGCTATGTCATCGGGACTTGGCACGTTTCACTACCCACGTCGATCCCTACACAGTTCTCGGTCTGTGCCAACTTTACCAGCAGCACCTACGGCTATGGAGTTACCCCATAGTAAGAGGCCGTCGTTACCATCGATTTCTCGTCTTATAGACGCAGTCACTAAGCAGGCTGAAAAAGGTCAGGGTCATATGGGCTCCTTTTCAGCATTATAAACTCAGAGTTATGGGCGCTGACATACCATAGGGAGCGCACAATCGCTAAACTATGATTCAGAACAAATGCTAGGACCAAGCACTGATCGACCGTATACGACAGGAGCTCCAGGAATCGTCCATCCCCTGACACCAGATTCTGGAAGACCTCGTCTTTGGAGACGTTCAGCAGATGTGATGGAACAGAACCCGCCAGTCTGGTGTCCAGCATCACCTTACAGCGAATCCTCGACCGAGTGGTCAGCATACATGAGGCTTACTCAACAAAGACTGTTATTCATGAAGTGCCCTAGGCCGCTTCCTCGTATCATGGCACGGCATCCAGTGGGTGCATCTATGGTACCAACATGGCGACATCATTCTGATCGCTCGACGCACGTAGAGTCGCGTCGGCGGACGCAAGACGGATACTTATGCCCGACATGCAGCAAGCTCTTCTCTCGACCAAGTGGCTTGAAAATCCATATGCATTCGCACACAGGAGAAAAGCGTTACAGGTGCAGACATGAAGGGTGTGGAAAATGCTTCAGTGTAAAAAGTAATATGACACGGCACAACAAACGCAGCCACGATCGCGAAATTGGGTTTTGGCAACCCGAGAGCATCATCCCAGTGTAGTCGACAACACCAAGATAAGAAAGAGGCAGTGCGCGTCAACTCATGCGGTGTTTGGAGGACTAGACGTTTATAACACCCGCTGGGGACCCATACTCATTGAAGTGGCTGATATTGCCTGTTTGGGAGAATTATTACCAAGCACTGGAAGTTTCTACAATTATCGGTGGGATGGCGCGGTATCTATCTCATAATCCGGGTAACAAATACTTACTGTCTGCGCGTGAGGTGGCAAAGAAAGCAACAGTCTCCCTATGAATCGTTCAATCACTTCAGAACTTTCACGGGAGGTTGAGAAGTACGCAATGCATCAGGGGCTGTTAAAACAACACTGACTCTGCCTCGAATGGACCCTCTAACTCCTCCTTCCCTCTCCCTCCACCACCCAGGCGACCACGAAAGATCATCCAAACGAGACACGAGTCTCCTCCTTCGCCGGACAGCGACGCCAGCTACGTACCGTCGACATCTGCGGTGTCTGTTGCTCAGTCAGCTCCAAAATCTGCCGGGGGTGCCTCTACAACCTGAAAACGTGAGCAGCCTTCCGCGACGAGTGCAGCAGGTAGAAAAATCGCCCGTAAAACCGCACACAGCATCATTGAGTGGCGAGGGCGGAGTAAGACGAATGAGGAGTTTGGGGTACTAAAGGACATGATAGCAGCCTGTGAAGGCATGGAAATGCACAGGCTCGCCATCTTGCAAGCGGGCATTGAGTACGTTCGATATCTCGAAAGCTGCGTTGCCCAGCTGAAGACAGAGAATGAGAAGCAGAAAACGATGGGGATGCCCAGAATGCAGATGATTGAAGGTGATGAATTCGGTGATGAAGAGGAAGAGGAGGACGAGGTTGAAGACGTCCCTCCACAGAACAATCCCACCACCGCTCGCGGCGACCGCAATGCTAGATGAGCTGCATCTGAATGGTCACTGAGAGATTCGCGAAAAGCGTCAACAGCCTCATCGAGCACATCGTCATATCCTTCCCCCCTATATACTGTCTCAAACGCAATCTCGGACCGACGACCAAGACCATGCTAGGAAACGGCTGGCCCTCCCAGCAGGTGCAGGGTCCTTCTCATCAGCCTCGTCTCAAGTATGCGATAACACCGACCCTGCTCAGCCCAGCCTTAACGCGATACACTTTTCCCCCCGACCTCTCTCGCGCTCAAACGAACAATGGCAGCGGTGGCCAATCGACTGGTAACGGCACCATTGCACCTTCAACGTCAGGGTCTTGGACGGCCGTGAATGCCACCACAGATCCCAGCACGAGCATGCCGCCGCTGCCGTCGCCAAAAGCGGCGATCCACCTACCTCTGCCGCATCCGTCGGCGAATCTCCAGCTACCAGCGCCATTCATCACTGCTGACAGCGAGACCAACACCAACTCTCACGGAGCTGTGAGTGATGTGTCAGGGTCGGCAGAAGCGACCGCCAGCGCAGCGTTGATGATGTTGACGAACGATTGGAGAGGTGCTGGCGCTACTGCTGCTGCGTCCGTCGAGCCGAGAGTGGGCACAATGGTGACAGAGGCAAGGGAATAGCGGGAGGGATTTGTTGATCTCGTGAGGAGATGACTCGCTCAGATAGTACTGTACATGAAATTACGGATGCACGTTGCACATAAAGAGGCATTGACAGTTGACCGACATAATTGTAGTCTCCGGATACTGCATCAACATAGCTGTATTTACAGGCGGACGTTTCGTGTCTTGGATGTAGTAGAAAGGTCAGTCTGGCTCAAGTGATGACAATCCTCTACCGCCACCGCCCTGCAGCTTCGCGAAGCATGATCGCGACCCTTTTCTAAAATGAGATTTGGGCAGTTTGTTTTTCCATTATGAAGATCAAACCCATCTAGTTGGCCCGCCTAGTTGCTGCCATCGCTCGCAGCCATCGGCTTCCCTCTTGACCATCCTTTCCTTCTTGCCTTTGATCAAGCGTGACAGGTCTTCCACCGGTAGAGTCAAAGGAAAATCGACGGCCTGGAGAAGTTGGACGCCAGCAGGCACCACACCATCGACGTCAATGCGAACGTGAACGCTCCGGCAGGCTGTGGGTTTCAGGTTAGCCGTGTCGCGATTCAGGAGAGGATCATTGCAAACGTACCACGGTCAATCTCTGGCCTGCGTGGACATTCCCAAGGGCCAGATTCCAGAATGCTCCAGCGCCACAGGCGAAGAAAAAGATCAAAGTGAACAACGTAGAAAAGAAGACGATGTTTGTGCGCAAGGCGCAGACGTTGACCTTACTGCTGTAGTGAGGAAACCGCAGCACAAGGAGCACTGGAATGGCAGGGAAGGAAATTACGTGGAAGGCGTATGCGCGACTGAACGGCATTTTCGAGTAAGGAAATCACGTGGCAGTCCTGAAGTGGCTTCTCAAGACACAAACAACTCGAGGGTATTGTCGGCAATTAGCCATCATCAAGTAGATAAATATGTACTGGGAGTATTAATCTGAGAAAGGAACTGGGATGTTTCTCTCTAGATAACCCCGCCACGTAGGCAGTGTTCTCTTTCTTGGGGTGTTGGAAGTGAGCTGCAAATCCTCAATGGCACTCGCCCACTTGATCAACTCGGCTTCAGCCCAGGCAGTCTGCATGATTGCAAGACCGAAAGGCATGCCGCTGGTGGAACGAACGCCCCCAGGGACCGTGATGACAGGGTAACCAGCCTGGGCGGCAATCTCGTAGCTCTGACCGATATCCGGGGGGACCAAAAGCCCGTTGAGCTTCTTGCCGTTGTAGGTCAGCGCGTCGTGGATGCCCTGGCGGGTTTGGTTTTGGCAGAAGTTCAGGGCTTGCCAGTAGGTTTCGTTTTGGACACCCCCTGTGGCGAGAGACGCCTCAAATCCGTCCTGGCCAGAGTAGAATGCTGGAATGCCCAGAGGCCACGGGTTTCCACCTTCGGTGCCGTCATTGTCGTAATTGTACTGGACGAGGTCCTGGATGGTCTTGATGGGGGTGTTGGTCAGGTCCGAAAGGTACTTGTTGATGTTGTTGTAGAAGTCCACCTTGACGTAGGTATATTCGGATTCGTTAGGGTAGCCTCTGGTCGAACCGTAGTCCCAGTTCCAGCCATCGGGTGAGACAAGGGTCTGGTAGTTTGTGATTTCGGTGTTGTTGATGATGGTAGCGCCGGCTCCTTTGATCAGGTCGATGAGCTCAAGGAGCTGTTGCTGCTGCTCGTCGTCGGCGTAGACCCAGAAACTGTTCCAGGGGAGACCGAAGGTCGCATCCTTCAAGGCGTTCTTCTTAGACAGGAATTGGACGTAACCTCCACTGGGGGTGTGACCTTGCTGGGCCGACGTGTAGTTGTCGAGAGGATCAACGCCATAGATTGCATCCAAGGCGTACGTGGCGTCTCGGACTGTCCTGCCAAAAGCACCCACCGTATCTTGGTGCTCACTCTCGGGAATGACACCTGCGCGAGAGGTCAAACCCACAGTAGGCTTGAGACCAATGATGGAGTTTCGCTCGGCAGGGTTAATGACACTGCCGTCCGTCTCAGTGCCCAAGGCAAATGCGATGACGTTCGCCGCGACAGCGACAGCGCTGCCGGAACTGCTTCCACCAGGGTTGGTGGTCAGGTTGTAGGAGCTTCGGCATTGGCCGCCACGTCCAGAGTAACCTTCAGAGTAGTTGTTGCTTCGCATATCCGCCCACTCGCTCAAGGTGGCTTTGCCGAACAGGACGGCGCCAGCATTACGAAGCTGCGCAACTACATGAGCGTCCCTGGGCACTATGCTGCCGACCAGCGCCCAACTGCCAGCTGTTGTGTCCATCTTGTCTTTGGACGCAATGTTGTCTTTGACAATAAAAGGGATGCCATGGAGCGGACCTCGGAACTTTCCTTGTTTCCTTTCCTGATCGAGGGATTGGGCAATCGATAGAGCATCGGGATTGAACTCGAGAATGGAACTGCGAGGTCGGTCAGTGGGTGACGATCGCAGCTCAACATGATCTACTCACTTAATGTATCCTTGGGTCTGGTATGCTCTTTCAAGATAGCAGATGACGAGCTGCTGGGAAGTCAAGGTGCCCTTTTTCATGGCAGCTTGCATCTGGTCGATGGTCGCCTCTTCCAGCTTGAAAGAGCCGCATGGCGGCATATGAAACAGCTCTGTCGTGTTCACATTTTGCAGCAGAGGGAAGAACAACGAATTGGAGATGGTCGCCTGTGCCTGCGCAACAGAGACGGCAAGACCGAGCGCGCATGCGACACCAGCGAAAGCTCTCATCGTGGCGGCAGGGCTGAGGGCTTCGTTTAATTGAACTCGAGTCTACTGCAGCTGACAGGGCGACAACTTTGAAACAAAGGTCTTCATGGAATCTTGCGGGCCCCGAGCGGCCACAACAAGGGCTTGATCGGCACGTGCAGCTCCCTAGACAGTCCAAGCTTGAGAGGATCGCCAAATCTCTTGTGAAGCAACGGGCAACCCTGTCTAGCTCGAGAAGAGTTTTCTCTATTTGAGCTAACTAGAACGCCTATTGCTCCCCTTCCAGGCCTATGTATGCTACAGTAATTATGCTCAGTGATTACTCGTCCGATGTCTCAGACCTAGCTAGCTTTACGAGAGCATCACCCGAGTTTGGGGTTTGACTTCATGCTGAGCCTGTCTGTCGCGTTGAGCCGACGACCACGGACCATCAGTCAGAGGCCAAATCGACCTAGTTTAGGCACGCTTGGGCCTAGTTAGGGGCATTTGGCGAGCGAAACTTGGCGATAAGTGCCGACCTGAATCAACGACAAGACATACCCCCAAGACGATCTAACTTACTGCTGAATGGCGGAGTAGCATCGTCCAGACTTTACTCCGCTGAAGAATTGTACCATAGTACATTGCTATCGGCAATTCTTCCATACAATGCCAGAGGTTAGAACAGGTTTTGTTGCGGCGGCAGGCAAGTACTGGATGGTACGCACTACTCAAAAACAAGCGAGCTGGCTGTGTCGCTCCTCTGTGATTCGATCTGGCTTCTAGAGTGCAATGGTAGGTGGGATAATCGATTGCACCTGAACTCATCTGTTCCGTGTGCTTCGGTGCTTAAACACAGGCACGGCACAAGACATTTCGCACTTACCACAGTAAGTTCCCACCACCTTTGGAGCTTATCAGCTGTTGAGTGACCCGGCGTTCATCAATTCTGCCAAGATCGACATAACCCCTCCAGTGTCGGGCCATCCTTCCAATGGTGCTCAAGCCTCCCAGCAAATCCATGTTACTTTTAGAGCTGCAGTAGCGCCAAACCATCTTGTCCTCTTGGGAAGGTCCTTTCGCTAGGAAGCTGTTGCCAGCTTGCGTGGCAAGGACTATGGTACTTCGGATGTCCAAGCCCATCCATGACCCTGCTTCTTCGGCAGATTCCGCAGATAAGTTTAGGAGGGGAGACACCCGAAAAGGGCCATAGTCTCATCATCCCTTTCACGATCTCAGTCGTCCCTTCTTCTCGATCGAATTCGACGGCGAAGATGGGTTCTAGTGACGTAGACAACGCAATCGCGGCGGGACAGGTGCCTGCCGGTATCACTGCCGCTTACCTCAAAGAAAGCCGGGACGAAAGCTCCATAATCGCCATTCTTTTTGTCTGTTGCTTGACTGTGCTGGTTGTCGCCTCACGATGCGCCTCTCGACTCTTGGTTGTCAAGTTCTTCGGTTGTGATGATGCTCTTGCTGTCGTTGGCCTGGTACGTAGCACACGAGCTGCCTGAAGCAAGCTTGCTAACCGAAGAGTCAGGCGCTGCTGTTGGCTTTTGTGGTTCTTTGCGTTATCCTCATCAAGCTTGGCTCCGGTCGTCACTATGACTACATTCAATATGTGATGCCGCTCAGCAGAGTCAAAGTGACTGAAACTCTCGACTTCGCCGCCCACATCATTTATACGACGGCACTATTCGCATGTCGATTCTCCGGTCTACTGTTCTTTCACAGGCTATGCGCTCAGAGCAGACGCTTCGTTATCACCATAAGATGCGCCGCAGCGCTTCTGTTCCTCGCCTACATCCCGCAGCTCATCCTCCTCATTCTTCACTGCCTGCCTGTCACCAGCCTCTGGCCCTACGCATGGCAACCTGGAGTTGATGACTACACCTGCTTGGCTTGGGGTGTGGTGTACGTCACGAATTCTGGAATATCCCTGGTCTGCGACATGCTACTTTTCGGCATACCGCTAGCCATCATCCGATTTGTGAAACTCTCGAGAAAGAGGAAGATCGGGCTTGCTCTCATCTTCTTCCCCGGTCTGCTGTACGTTGAACAACCTCGCCTAGTACTTACTTGCCACTCACTAATAATGACAGTGTTATCGGCATCTCGATCGCTCGTCTTATTCTTGTGGTCCAAGGGCAATGGGATCCGGATGAGTCCTGGACCTACGACCCTATGCTTGCCATCGAAGTTGCCGAGATTGGAGGGACCTTGATTGCACTGTCTTTCCCCGGCCTGAAGCCGTTGTTCGACCGCCTAATCAGCAAACGATCGGGAGGCACGAATGCATTGTCTACCTTTCGCAGCGGAGCCGACTCTAGCCATGTCAAGCAACCGCACGGAGCGTCCGGTAACGGAGAGTTCGGGTGGGAGATCCGGGGCGGAGGAGATGGCGCAAATAGCAAAGACAACGAGGACAGCTCCAGCACCAACTCGATTATCCGCGGAGTACAGTTTGTGGTGGAAGAGTCGGACTGCATCCCCCTGAAGGAAATTATGCACTCCAAGTCGATATCAGAGTGATGTTCTTACCTCGACAAGCACAAGCTCGATTGGGCTGGCGGAATGGCACGTCCAACGGTCGCGCCGGACCGACACGGAAAGACGCTCGCAGGAGTAGGTGGATTCAGGGCCGCACAGGACGTGCACGAAGGTTATATACGAATCGGAACGGGACATGGATATGACTGTATGATACGTGTAATCTTCGTTTGGCTTCTCTTTGCACCGGAGGATTAGCATTTCACTAGTTGGCACTGTGCACGAGGCAATGAACAGTCTATGGCACGACCTTAATGAATGGATAGTGAGGACTAACCTGTACGAGCACTTCAGCACTCCTTAGAAAGCCTCTCGCCTATTTCTTATCGCTATCACTACCTCTATTACTCGAGAATGAAAAACCTAATTGCCATATACGGTTTGATCCTAGTGGGTGAGCGAAGGCTGCTTTAACCTGAGCTTTACCTGAGCCTTTGGCTGAGCATCACTGAGCGCTCCGGGAGAGCTCCCTGAGCACCACACCGAGTGCCTAATCAGGCCCCTCGTAATCGGCTAAACCTGCCTCTCGACTGTGCATCTGTTTCAGACGGACGCCAGGGGACCTGGCAAATCGCCCGCCCTTACGCTGCTGCCTAACCTTGGGACTGGCGGGTGCGACCGGCGGTTGGTCTACGCGCCGAGACACCTCATGCCTCCCTTGACTGCGGTGACTCGCAACTCCCCTACCAAACCAATGAAGACAAATATCGTCTTCAATCTCACCAGCATAGGGTCTGAATTCTTTATCCCTAAAAGGCCCTGTACTCCTTACATTGAAGATGAGGAATCTACGAGTTCTAAAATGCTTAAGCACGATATATAACCCGTCATCGACGAGGTTGCTTCGGCTTTCTTTGACTTTCTCGTGGTACTGGATCCGCACTTTTGGTAGTTCCGAAAGCCATGTTAGGACCCGTTTGGTGCCTCGTCTCCGTCCACTTGATATATCCTTCAATGACTCGCTCCATCCTAGCCGCGACCAGTTGCTGAAACGATGGTGACCTAGATTTCGACAAAATGGCCTCATCAACGGCGAGAGGTTGATTGTTCTCTCCTAGTAAAGATCTCTCATCCGCTGTCCTCTGCTTCAGACAGGATGCGAATGGAAACGCTGCCGCGCTGCCCACAGAATAGCGCTCAATCTCTTAATTTCACTGTATGCACAAATCCGGGACATGGCCAGATTGCGAGGGCCAATACAGCAAGAAGATGTGGACATTGAGGTAAACGTCGAGCAGCCTTTCCGGGTCCCCTTTGTACTCTTAGGCTCCGATTCGGGCTCCTATGTAGAGAAGAGATAAATGAGATCCTATTCTGATCCCCCTTACTTCTGCTTTTGTTCCCCCCATATTGTTGATTGCAATATAATGTAACTAGTTTACTGTACAGTGTCGGAGCATAATATTCTCAACGAGACAGAGAATTGGCTCGAACCGCTGTCGCCTTTCCGGGAATGCCTGCTCGTCGGAATAATGAAGACCGCGCAAGGTGGAGAAGCAAATGCCGTTGTACGTTATCAAGCCATCTCGGTGAGATCAGATGCCAATTATGATCTGAAAAGCTTCTAACAATTACAGAACAAAAGCTAGGATTGCATATAGAGCCGTCACAAGTTCGCCTGGTTCCAACGATCAACGATCCATACCGTTGGAAATATCCTCCACGTCTTCAAAAACTATTTACTAAAAATATGAGCGATCAGTCAATTGGGGTCTATAAGATTCTATGCCGGGAGATCGAAGTTAAAAAGTCTATCATAGCAGTAGCACAAGATGAATCTGGAGGGCTTGACGAAGGGGCAACGAGCGATGATGAAGTCCGGCAAAGCACCGTCTATTATTTTCTAAGCCAGAGGCTGACTCTATGTCCGTAGCGCCCACGGTCGTCAGAACCAGAGCTCGGACCACTTCTCACAACTGAGCAATTGCAAATTGAAAACCAAAAGCTCTCCAAAGAGGTGCTATTATTGCACGACCAGGCCACACACGCTCAAGAGGAAGCAGGTCGAAAGGATCGAGAGATCGAACAACTTCGACAGGAAATACAGAAGTCGACATCGACAAGAGACTATTTTCAGGCCTATTTACAGAGATGTTCACAACAAGTCGAAAACGCATCGAAGCTACTCGAGTCATTAAACCGCGAACTGAGATGCGACATCGCTGTCATTCTTAGTTAATCTAACTACGACTGACCACGCTCTCGAGGACGGTACTCATGCTGAGAATTTCTCTTGAATTTCGATTCAATACCCGCTGAACACTCGGATGATCGCTGAAGACATATTTGCGTTTTGGGAGATGGGACCCCAATATGTACAATTGGACCGGGAATTTGCAGGTTGCTTTTACAATGTCGGGACGTCTCCAAGAGATCAAGAATTTACACAATATAGGTCAAGGGCCTTCCAGAGGAAGGGAGGGTGTCGAGCCAACGTAGTTGCGGCATTATTGAGTCTAGGTTGAGTGTAAATTCTGCAGATCCACAGCTTGGTGTTGAGCAGCGTGAAGATAATTTGGAACGTGACGCAGAATCGAAGAGGCGGAGTACGTGGAGGCGCGCTGAGCACTGGGCGAGCGACAGAGAGTGGGTGCCAGTGCACTTCTGAGGACGGCTTGGCGGGTTCTGAAGCGTGCACTGAGCGGCCCAAGCACCTAGCGTAGGGATCACCTTCGGAAGGGCCCAACTTCCGGGGACATGTTTGCTGAACCGATATTCACATGCAAATCACGTGCTTTTATTTGTCGTGCTCCTGTCCTTACGTGGACTAGTCCTGCCAAGGTTCCCCAAATGATTTCCCTGGTGCGCGGCTCACTGCCACGTGGTCCTTTCAGGTTTGAAGAAGGCGAAGCTGCCGTGATACCTAATCACTGTGAAGATTTTACTCGATGGAGAGTTTCGAATGGCTTGGTCACAACCCCAACACTCCTTTGGCCAGAGAGCCTTTGAAGGTCTTGGAGAACTGCCAGTCGCGTGTTGCGAACGCAGGCATTCAAAGAGAGCGGCTATCTAAGAAGCGCAAGAGGTCCCCGGAGCCTTCGAAGACAATGAGCCAAACCCCGTCACAAAAAGGCGTCTCCTTGCTGCTGGATTGGGTGTCTCTCCTCTGACCCAAAGTGAGCTATTCAAGTTTGTTCGGTACTAGATTGACTGACGTCCATCAAGACTTTGAAGATGACTTGACGCCGAAACCTCAATGTCCTTCCGTCGATCCCCTCACGCGATCCACATCCTCTTCAATAACGGATCACTGGCCGGCTTCCCATCACAGACCATTTACTATGATCCCTCGTCAATGCGGACCGTTTACATTTGATGTTTAAATCTAATGAGAGACAAATCTTAAGAGCAATTTGGACCGACAGCATGCGGCTCGCAAATATCATGACCAAGAACGGCGGCCGGTGTCCCAAGTCTTCTTGTCCAGTTGGCAGTAGGACTCTGCTGTTACGACTTTGATCTCGGGTGTGGAAATTGATTGGCCGACCTGATAACAGCGTCCACATGACTGCCGCTCAGGAGTTGGAGAGCATGGAGAGCATGGAGGTCTCTCAGGATATGGGATGTACAAAGAGGATGGGTACCTGGTAAACCTTCAACTCCGTCTCGTAGGCAACAGCGACGCAAGCCCCCCAGCGGTCTTTACCATCGGCCAGCGCAAAACTCTCGATCTCCCGGGTCATTTGAGTACCTGAACTGCATGTAGCATCGATTGGCCTAGTCTCATCGAAGGGGTGAAGATGGGTACATAGGGTAAGGCATGAGCGTGAGTGGCGAACCATGTGATGTTCTTAGTGTGGTAAAGGATGAGCTGATGAGATTTTGTCACCAGGTTGTTTTCGCGACACCAAGTTTCCTGCATGTTGCTTGAACTTGGATTTCCTCGCGAGTGATTCGCTATCGGCTTCATGTGCTGGCGGTGTGGTAGTTCCGAAACGCCGGACCTGGTGCTGTAGTGAAGACATGACAATGAGCTTCTCTTCCTCTCATTTGGTAATGTTGACGGCAGATCATGTGAGCTTGACCAAGTGGAGGAGAGTGTTGAGTAGAACCCCAGTCAAGGTTGTCCCTCAGTAAAGCGGAATCCGTGGAACAGTGATTTGGGGCCAACAGAACCCTCGCATGGTGACTAATCCACGAGCAATCATCACGGAAATAGCCAATGACGTTTGGGGGCGATCACTCAGTGCATGGACATAGTGCTCTTCCGATTGTAGGATTGATGAGGATGAAACGGAACTTTTGTTACCTTGTTGGTGTTGACAAAGTAACAACTTGCGTGTTGCTTGTAAGTAGCGTGGATCCATACCACCGCCAAGAAGTGCCACAGCCCAACCATCCCCTTTTGAGGTGATGTCACATGTAACCTAGCCTGGGCGCTTAAGGTCCGACCGCGACTGCACTTCGCTGGCAACTACATGAACCTGCCCATTCCTTTCTCCCTCATTTGGAGCAACCATGGCACGACGAGACAGTGAAACCGCTCAGAAGACCAGAAGGCAGTCCTTGAATCTGCTACACCAAGGTCATTTATCCGCTTCCTCCTTCAGAACTCGACTGACCAGCGAAGGGAAACGCCCTCAAGGAATCAAGAAGGGACGAAACCAAAGCTCTCTTCGACGGAGCGCCCGTTTGGACCGATTGATTGAGATTAATGAGACTCAACAAAAAACCAGCCAGCAGCCTCTACCATCTCCAGTCAGCGACATCAAAAGTCCTAATGTAGGTCGCCAACTTTATGCTGTGATGGAAGACTGACCCAATACAGCGTGCGCACCCACCTTCTACCCTTCTACCATCGAAGCCTCCGAAGCGGAAACGAGAAACCGAACAGCAACTAAACCCGCCCTCTCCAAAACGACCGCGAACATCTTCTCCGACACCCTCTATTCAGGACGTTGATTCTATTACATATTGGACGCAGACATACCACTGGCCGCGAGGATACTTCAACGAAAGTGGCGAAATGAATCATTTATTGGCGAGAAAGAAATCCACCGCCTCCCTTCGCCGAAAGCGATCGGATAGCGAGTCTGGCGCACCCAGTTCAACACCGAGCGATCAGAAGCCTAGGGAAGAGAAGAGTGCCCCATACCAAAATGCGCGTTATGAGACCGTGCTTGCTACAAAGGACAGTTTCATGGGTAAATATGGACAAGGTACTACGAACGAGAGCAAGCGACTATGCGAGCAGCTCCTTGACGCACAACCAACAGTACCGCAAGATACGATGTTTTCCGACGAGTACTTCGAAGAAACCTGTGAAGCAATAAGAAACAAGAACGAAGCTAGAGTGATTCGAGATATCTCACTTTTGATTGTCCCATCAGCGGAAGCCCTTGCCATACGTGGAAGTCAGCATTGTCGGATCTTGATTGAAAGCGTAAACGAAGGGTGGAACAATTCTATTGCACTCACCAAACCTCGCCCGCAACCTGATTACTCGGTCGGGTTCCGACGAGAAGCATTCACCGAGACCCAACTTCAGAAACTTCAACCATTCGTTGGCGACCTCACCGACAACTCCTTCTTCATGGGGACATGGTACATGTACTTCCCCTTCTTCTCGAGCGAAGTGAAGTGCGGTGCGGCCGCACTCGACGTGGCAGATCGACAGAATGCACACAGTATGACCCTCGCTGTTCGAGGAGTCGTGGAACTGTTCAGGCTCGTAAAGCGCGAGCAAGAGCTTCATCGGGAGATCCTCGCCTTTTCCATTTCGCATGACAACGAGACTGTGAGGATCTATGGCCACTACCCTGTGATCGAGGGCAAAAAGACCACGTTCTACCGTCATCCCATTGATAAAGTCAGCTTTACCAGACTTGATGGGAAAGAGAAATGGACGGCGTACAAGTTTACCAAAAGTATCTACGATACCTGGATGCCTGCTCACTTCAAAAGGCTTTGCTCAGCAATCGATGCAATACCACCCGATATACATTTTGAAGTCACGGAGGAATCTGAACTACAATTCCCCTCATCATCTGGACTTTCACAAGGACTGGAAAGCCACCACCTCTCGGACTCAGGAGCAACAGGTGACGACGAGCTGAGGCTCCTCGATCCTCAGGAAGTGACACCAGAAACTTCTATTACCCAACCATCAGAACAGGCGACATTCAAGAAACCAAAGAAGAGATGAGACTCGGTATTCACATGGCTAGAGAACTTCTGGAGATAGAAAGGTCGGATTGGGGCGAAATCATTTCGACGATGTTACTGTCTCACAATCTGCTATTATCATGGTGTTCGGGAACAAGTTTGGTGCTCGAAACCAACCGGCCGTGAACTTGCCTATACAATAAGGGATGATAATGTTATCGACATGGATAATTTGTATTGTGAATGGGCCGAGTGAGTTGCACATGGCGCGAAGTTCCCAAGAACATATGAGGGAGAGAAGTACTGGAGGAAGCAGAGAACAGGGAGAAAGGGGCCTTGACACAATTGGGGAAAACGGAGTATTACGGCGGACGTTCAATGCCGTCAAACGCTGACGATCCGCCCTGACGATCTTGCTATTCCGTCAGAGTAACCCGTCGCCACTTTGGGGCATGTTCCAACGCAATTTTCCATTCTCGAATGGCTTTGACGAAGTCTAAAGCCAGATGATAGATTCGAGCTGAAGCAACCAGTACTCGTCCGTGTAGGAGTTGGTCGCCAACATCCAGATTGAACAGATTCCTGGAAATGCCTTTCGTCTCCCGGATTTTCTTTCCCGCATCTTCCATGCTGTAAGAGTGGGCTGGTTCAAGCCTCCAGCACTAGTGCGCTCAAGATTGTTTTTGCTTGACCTTGCCGACTGCCGTCAAAATGTCATAGCTTCCAATTTTCAGCCAGAATGATGACTGACGCTGTGTTCATCATGCCAAATAAACCCCTCAAACGCATTCCTTACTTCCTTATAGACTTCTTCTTCAGATCCGTTGCAATCGACCTGTGCCATGTAATTAGCTCACAATCTTTATGACTCGACGGCTTCCTCACGCTCCTGAAGAACCCAGAGGTCGTTGACAGTCGAGGCTCCATCGCTGCTCTCCGTTTTTCGAACTCTTGAATTCTTAGATCAATGTCCTTATCATCGACGCTACCATGGTTTTTTGAACGTTGGAGTGCCCTTTCTGTCGAGCAGCGCAATAGCAGTGTATAGTTTGATTTTTGAAGCTTTGGAGGGTGAGCATACCCATTACGACTGCATCAGAACACTTACTTTCTCTTCAAATTCGACAAGTTGTCGCACGTTTTCCGGGAAGCCGCGCAAAAGCACCCAGCCTTTCTCGTCTGTACTCTCCGCGATTGTTTTCTCTAGGACCTTGATTGCTAGATCGGTCGGAACAGTCATATTGTGTTCAAGGCAATCTCTCAAGAACTCGGCGTGGGGGTAGGTCTGATCAATTGACATGTTGTAAAAGATATCAGTCATCGAAAGATGCCGAACTCCAAATTGGTTGGAAAGCAGTGTACAGTGGGTCTTTTTGCCAGCGAATGGCCCGCCTGTCATACACACATTTAGTATAATCTTAGCATTCAAGAGAAAACTCACCAATAACGAAGACGACGCGAATTCGATTGAGCCTGTTGAGAAGATAAGCCTGTCTTTCCTGCCCGAGCAACTTCAGCCACTGCCGGGTTTCCGGAAGCCTGATTTTTGGTGCCAAACCCTGGAACTCTTCAAGGTTCTTCTCCCCAAGCGTCATCTGCTCATACTCAAATGCTTGTATCATGCATTCGAGTTTATCGACGTCATACATATACTGAGCTTCTCTGGTCATTCCTTCTTCATATTCTAACCACGCAGTCCGCAATTTCTCGCCGAGGGTAGGGTCAAAAGGATCCAGCAAACTCTTGATGTATCGAAAACCAAAATCTTCCAATTTGAACTTGTCCTCTAGAACATTTCTATCAGAACAATAGTTCGAGTTAGGCGTGGAATGTGTACCTTTGCTGACATTGTCGTGCGGCGTAATGTCGCCAACGACCGACTCCGCCATGTCATGAGCCAAGGCCAGGAGTACGCATTTTTCTTTATCTAGTCCAGACTAAATGAGGTGTTAGAAAATCATGAGGTAGTAGAAATTGAGCGTACCGGTGCACACAAAGCCATGAGGGCCATGCGGTACATATGTGCGGCAACGCTTTCGGGGTGCTCAATCGTTCTCAGCCATCCTGTCCGAGGTAATTGTTTGAGGACATTGGCAAGATGTAGGAATGGTAATGGTGACATGTCCAAAGTAGGTGAGCGATTCTCCATGGCGACGATCGTCTGCTTGGGACCTTGAATGGGGAGGTTTGAGAAAGATGAATATGAGCGGTGGTGCCATTTGATTGTCTGCGCCGAAAAAAAAGTGCACAAGCGTTGCACTAGCCGGGTCGGACCCCGCTCGGACCGTACCAAATTCCAGCCCCCCACTTTCTTCTCCTACTTCTTCCCACTGAATTCTACCATCGGTGTTACTACAAAGTCGACGATTCTCTAGAAGCCGCAGTATGGAGCATGCACATTTTCAGCACCTCGAGGACTTTGTGGGGCATCCGCCCTTTGTTCAGCATGTACCGCTCGTGCATATCGGTAGCACGATCTCACCTTTCAAAGTCTTTGGGCAGACACAGCTCGACAACGGTGACTTGAGGGAGGATCAAAGTCATGACACAGATCCTACAATTCATCGCAAATTTTCTGCCCTGCCACTACAACCAGAACAACCACTAACCTCGACCCTTTCGCTTTCAACATCGCTATCGCCTGAGCGACTAATCGCAGGGCAACGAACCAGTATGAATTCACAGGCTGTCAATGTCTGTGATCAAGAACAGCTACCTAACACCAGTCCCGAGCTCCACTCAATCATGATGAATTTTCTTGCCGACACGAATGTGGGCGGTTTTGAGATTTGCTTGCCTTTGGTTCCACCAGACGAAGAGAACTACACCGTGGATATGCCTACTCATACTTCCTCTCGGAGAAACGGCAAACCATGCATGAGATGCCGAGCACTGAAGAGAAAGGTATTGGCTGTCATATAAATGCAGAAACCCGCACACTTACTACACTCAGTGCGAATTTGGCGCTGAAGGAGATCCACGGTGCATAGCCTGCTTCCGATTTGACATGCCAATACAAATCTGCCAAACGGAAACCATCTTGCAACTCAAGCCGTTCGAGAAGTGTAAGTTGCCACCTTCGCCTCTTCTACACGAAATATTGATAACTGGTTAGGGAAGAACAAAGTATACGAGATCACTTTCACATCAGTGCAGCCGGGACGCGGGTCTCCTTCGACGCTCGTAAGCTTACAGCACTACCCAGGCGGCCCTACTTTGGATGTAGAATGCACGCAGTTCAATCCAACGAATCCAAACCAAATTCGTGACCACCGGAAAACCCCGGAAGGCTGGTTCTGGAGGCAAACAACTGCCTATTGCCTCACACGGCCCGAGCTCGACATTTCAGAGTATATTCAACGATGCATTCCAGCCTCATTGATAGAAGCTTGCAGCCGACCTGGCCATGCTTCGTTCTTTTTCAGATTGGCATCCTCGTACCGCAAAGTAAGGAAACTCTGACTTCACCTCATGAATACTGACGAAATGAGGAACCCATTATAACGCATTGCCTGGAGCTGTACACCACGCTGCGTCTGGTGAGAAATGGGTGGAGATTCGCCGGACTCGAAAACCTGGGGATGACTCCTGTCACCGACGCAACATCTCCATGGTATGGTATTACGCTAATACCCCGCATGGTACAGAATCAATTGAATCATAAGTTGGAGTTAAGAATCATCGAACTAGACGAAAAGATTCTCAGGCAGTGCAATAGGATGCTACGAAAGAGGGCCAGACGTCAGTGGATGGTTTTGGTCCTTGTGTTCTTCCTCCTGCTCCATGTCCGAGAAATAGATACTGCGAGGAACATCTTCTGGAGACGATACAGTGATCCTGTAGGTGCTGCCTAAGACTATAGTACCAAGTTGGCTAACCACCTAAGGCCGGTTTCTGGATACATCCTTGGAAACCAGCAACTATCATTGACGGAGCGATTGCCTCGTGCAATAGCCTGCTGTCACATTTTCACTACGCAGTTGGATACAAATCGCTCCAGATGGATTGGGAACGACAGAAGTCCAAAGACCTGGTCGAAAATGATCCTACGTTTATCACAACCATCAAAGAGCTCCAGGCATACATTATAATCTTGAGTAAGTGGTCAAGGCAAGCGCATCCCCGTCCTGACACTAAGGCTCACCAGAGGAACGTGGCAACATCGGTCGCATGGCTCATACCTTGTACAAAGATGGAGACCCGGATAGTGTTGACTTCACAATAAGCTCGTTGTTATTTGGAAGCATGAAAGAGTCCGTTGAGGTGAAGGGCTTCTATTGAATATCTTGCTTCTGGAAGCGAGCTGGACCCAATGGTGACATGTTAGTCACTAGAAGCATGTGAACGTTCAACGTTCAACGAGTAACTATAATATAATCAGAAGTTGGAAGCATAAATTGTCTTTCGCTGTGCTCAATCTGATCAAATTGGTTGCTAGTAGAGTAATCGATTGCACAATCACGTGAGACAATTTCCTTGGCATGAAGTTTGGAAATTATCTGGGGGAGCCCCCTCCCGCCTTCCCAGGTCTCAACAGTATTCACAGTGAGCTTTCATCCACCAGCATGTCTGAAGCGAAGACATCTCCCTTCAAGACCTATTTTGATGAGATAGCTGAGAGTAATGGCGATGATGAGTGCAAGGCATGGCTAACCAGGATTTTTGAATTAAAAAAAGTGAAGTCGTAGACTTCGTCAGTCGTCGTCGGCAAGGAGGTGGAGTCGGAACATACTCTGGATTCCTCAAAGGTTCATTCAATTTCAGCTTCCGGGTCAACTTCCATGACGGCGAAGACGTCATTATTCGGTTCCCAAAACCTGGTCACACAGCTTTCGCAGAGGAAAAGGTAGCAAACGAGGTCGCGATCATGGAATACCTTCGAGACAACACCACTATTCCTATCCCTCGGGTACACAGTTGGGGCTTGACTAGGGGGAGAGCCCTCAGCAGATAGGACCCTTTATCATCATGGATTTTGTGCGCGGCACGCTTCTGTCGACGATTCTTAAGCTACCAGCCGGAGAGGACTTACTTCTCAATCCACATATTGATGACACAATCCTGGACAAAGTGTACTATCAAATCGCCAACTACATGCTCCAACTCTCTCAACTCAACTTCTCTCAGATTGGGGCAATTTCAAAACACCACGAAGTCAACACATGGTCGGTGACAGCAAGACCACTCACCTATAACATGAACGAGCTGGCCACGGTCTCGGGTTATCCTATCACCAAATTTCCCGTGTCACCATTCGAACGCACAAGTGACTATCTTGCATCGCTTGCGAAAGAGCACTTGACTCATCTCTGGACACAGCGTAACCTGGTTGATAATCCGGACGTCGCTCGAGGACGGTTCAGTGCGCGTCACCGACTCTGGCAGCTCATCCCCAAATATTGTCTTGACGATTCTGGCCCTTTTATCCCTTATTGCGATGATATGCGGCCTTCGAACATGCTCGTCGACCCCCAAACGTTTCATATAACGGCTATGCTCGATTTTGAGTTCACAAATGCGATGCCAGCCCAGTTCACATACGATCCGCCCTGGTGGCTGCTATTGTCCGGACCAGAGATGTGGCTTGATCAGGGCCCCCTGCAAGATTTCATTCCTCTCTTTGAGCACAGGATGGAGCAATTCTTACAGGCCATGGAACGAGCTGAAAATGACTGCGAATCAAAGACGATGGAGCCAAGTCTTTCTGTCCGAATGCGTGACTCGTGGAAGACGGGACGTTTCTGGTTTGACTATGCGATAAGGAAGAGTTTCGACATCGACGTTGTCTATTGGACTGCACTTAGACCGTATGATGACGATGCCGAATCCCTCCCGGATGAAGTGGTTGCAGAGATGGAGTCGTTCACACAAACGAAGATGGCGCAGCTCAAGGAGTATAAGGAGGATTGTGCAATGCGTTTTCAGACCACAAATATCTAGGGCGAGAAGGTGCAAACAGTCAAGCCGGATGAATAACATTCATAGTTGCAATGCTTCAAATTGAGCTATGTAATCTCTATGCAACAGGTCTTGGTTGTGATCCATCGACGGCCATGGAAGGAACGAATTGTTACCAGCCCTCAATTTCCATTGCAACGTCTCAAGAGGATGTATTCCCTTTCTTCGACTATCGAAGTTCATTCCCACAACGATTGTATTGATACTTTCATAGCGTTCTGATTCTCAGTTACAAAGTTGCGTATAAATGGGTATAGAGATTCACCTTGCTGATAGATCCTAGGTCTTGGGAGTGGCACCTCCACCCCCCCGGCGCTGTTGAGAGCTCTCTCCTGCTTTCCTCATTGCCTCCTCCAGCTCTCGTTTCTTCCTTGCTGCTTCTCGCCTTTTCTGAGAATCCTCTGCCGCTTTCCGCATACTTTCTTCCTCTTCGTTATTTGGAATTCGAATGAAGCTGCCACTATCTGTCATCTTGTTTGCTGAACCAGGATCCGTGAATGGATAGTTATGTTTTAAGTTGACTTGCGTTACGTTGTTCGGATATGGACAAATCTATAGAATTGTCTCGTATCAAAAAGATTAAGGTCTCACAACATCTGCGTATTAGATTTGGGCGGCGAAGTTACACTCCTCCAGGGTAACTTTCGTTAGAAGGCTCCACCATGCACGTGACTGTCTAAGGGGCTGTTCTAGGTGGTTCTAAGCATGTAAAAAGATACCTAAGTGTAGCCTATGATTTAGGCAGCCTACACCTAAACTATAGGTGGCATATAGTTGAAGTTTAGTGAAAGGCACTCTAATTCATACCTAAACCCAGCCCGGAGTAATTAAGCTCCGTGTCACGTGCGGATGGAGCCTCCTAACGAAAGTTACCCTGGGAGGAGTGTAGTTGGTGGAGGGCTGTTTAGGGTATCCTACTGCCGTACTAAAACGCGGCGAATCTGCACACCCCATGCTAATGGGCGTCCTGCCACTGTACTAAAAAGCGGCAAATCTGCACACCCCATGCTAATGGGCGTCCTGCCACTGTACTAAAAAGCGGCAAATCTGCACACCAGGCTAATGGGCGTCCTGCCACTGTACTAAAAAGCGGCAAATCTGCACACCAGGCTAATGGGCGTCCTGCCATTGTACTAAAAAGCGGCGAATCTGCACACCCCCTGCTAATGGGCGTCCTGCCACTGTACTAAAAAGCGGCGAATATGCATACCCGCCTCGCTTATGAGTATCCACCGCTGCAAACAAATGAGCAAGTAGAAAAAAATCCCTGGCTCTCTGTACCTTCTACTGTACATCTCGATCGAGTCTGGAAGGATGCGCGACCTCGAACGATGTAACAGGATGTTAACAGAGACACTGCATATATGTTGACGACGCCCGATTTGTGTGACCTTTCGTTGACCTTTTTCCTCACCGGTTGCGGCATCTATCCACACTCCACGTTTCCCTATCCGTTTGTCTGGCAACAATGGAGTCGGGCATGCTACCAGCCCTTGCTCTTGGACGCGACTGGCCGGAGTGCCATGGAACTATTGTGAGATGCCCGGTGTCCTCCCAAGAATGGCTACTCACGTTACATGGCTTCCTAGACTTCAAAGCCCCTCTTTCGTGGCGATTCGAGCGTAGCATGGAAACTAGTCAGTGTACCAGCTGGCGAGATTCGCCTCCAGTGGCTTGAGGAAGATTGGCATGCGCGAATCTGCGTTGTCAGGCAATGCGATGACGATACGTTCGAAGTCGCTATTGAACCATCCTATCTCTCCGAGCTCAAAGAATGTCAATTGCTGATGAACGCTGACTACGATCCTACGCAGCCATCAGAGTCAGAAAAAAACGTTCTTGGCATCTGGGAAGCGAAGAGGAAAGCTCGTGAACGTTGGCTTCAACAGGTTATGCAGGTGATTTACTCCAAGCATTCCTGGGAGGTCCAGCAAGTGTACCGTGATCTTACCCGATCGAGAGGCTGGCAGAGAGAGCTTGACAGATATATTTTGATCCATGATATATCGGTAAGGCCCACTCTCTGAACTCTTCAGGGAGTTATCTTACAAGGCTTTTAGGAATCTCCTCCTCCCGTCCAGCGAAAGTTAGCACAATATCTTGTGTTTTTGTTTCTTAATCTCGAAGCAAACCACAACTCTGAGAATGCCCAAACTATTCTCACCAGCACCCACGATGAGCTGCTTAACGGCCTCGAATCGGGACTACGTATCCTAGTTGCTCCAGTGTCACGGAAAAGGCAAGGGCGCGACGAGTCTCAGATCACTTCGCTTTTCCGGGTTCTTTTGGAGCTATCCGGCGGCAAATTGAACCTCTTACAGCACAATTTTGCTGGAGAATACACGGCAAACGAAAACAGTGACCTCTACGCTTCGATTTTCGGAATTGCAAGAACCAATGACTTCGGAGAGTTTGATGGTGTGGAAATGTGCAGAACGATTACGAAATCCCCCGTATTCTCTGGAGAAGAAATGAGTGTCCAAATTTTGGAAGACTGGAGTACGAAAATGAAGGATTCTCTCCGTGTTGGCTATTGTCACGGGTATCTGGTAGGATATCTCATCGGCCGGCTCTACCTATGCTGACGGATTCAGAACCTTCCACTGCAAGTCATACGGAGCCTCGGCGTGGGCCAGGTGAACATGTTCCGTACTTACCTGTAAATCTCCATCCCAACTGCGTAATGTACAACAATAACATCAAGCAGAGCCTATACGTACAACCAATTTCCTTCTCTGAGAAGGCCTGAAAATAACCTGTCGCTACTTCTTACTTGGAACGCAACGGTATCTTCTGGGAGCGAAGAGGATCACAATGGTCCTTTCAGGGTCCTTGAGGAATGGGCACAGTCACAAGATGGTCGGAACGCATACCTACGACTGGCTACGGATTTTCAAGGCTGTCAAAGCTTGGCTCAGCTTGCTTTGATCATGGCTGCTATGCTAACCTACCGAAGACTTTGCCCTGACTTCTCGGACGATTCTGAGCAACCCGTTACAGGCAGCTATGTAGCTGACCTAGACTCTCTTTTAAGGGGAGATCATCTCGGAAATAGTGGAAGAGTCGCCGAACGAATGGTTTTTGCCTTAGCCAGAGAGCTTCGCTTGTCAGGAGAAGGCTTTGAAGATCTCAGAACGTTCCTCGAGACCATACTGGACCGAGAGTGTCCTCCACTGCACGTCTCTGAGGGATTTTGTGATGAATACATACGTTTGAGGATGAACGGCATGCTTCACGACAGCGCAATAACAGAGTTAGCGGGTCTCAGGTTGCCACAACTTAGAAAAAAGGACACCAACATGAACGATGCAACGCACTTACAGGACTTGTCAATCCAGAAGCTCCACATTGAGGATTCTTCAGGTCATTGAACTGTTGAACCTGTCTCCATCCGTACCTACAACTGCAGAAATTCCATGGACCCCTATTCCCTCGTCGCAGCATCTCGCCCAGGAGACAACATCGATCTTCCACCGATACTCCCTCCTGAATGCTACACGCCAATATGAATCACCAACATTCAAAGATGAAAGTTCGGTGAGTCTCCTTGATTAAGAAATTGGGAGAGTGCTCGATGTACCTAGCATGGAGAAATTGGGCGATGGATCCCTACAGATTTGCGTCCTCGAGTCAAGAGTCAGCAGTGTACAACAAAAAAATCTGCAAGATAGTCCCTGACTCAGACGTCAATGTCAATTACGGTCCTAACGAACCTCCAGCTGAAGACTCAAAGGTCTGGGCCTACGATCAGGCAAAACGGCTGCGTCAACTTTGGTTCGCGGAGTGAGCAATCAGAATAGCCAAAGAGGGCTGACCCGAGGCTGCTGTTTACTATGCTCACCGTTTGGAAGGTAAAGAGCACAGTGACCGCTGAAGTGATGGAGTCGGAGTTGATTGGGTGTTGATTTTCAGACGAATGTAGGAGACAGCAAATCCTTTGCCGACTGCCACAACTATGGGGCTAGCACGACGCTGGAGCATTTCCAGCCGACTGGGTATCTCTTGATCTTGAGTTCATAGTTGTATTCAGGGAAGAGACGAGGGCGTAATCGCGTACGTGTACCGTAGTTTCTGCCGAAGCATGGTTTGTCCAGTGGACCACAGGCCCAACGCTTTTAGGCTGTTCGTAACTGGTCAGTAGACGTATTCACAGGGCATCAGATGACGAGCTCTGGATACTTAAGCCACCCATAAGATCGCCACCAACTTACGACGAGCAATGGATTTAACTACCTTCTTCTTCCTGCTGGTAAAGGCCTTAATCCTGTCCTCGCTGTCACTTATCTCTTTCGCTGTCACCTACATCTTTATCTCAATACTGTTCTGGCTCTGCGTCCTATTTTGTTCTCTGATTTGCTCCAGTATATGGAGAGTTATTAGAGACGCATGTCAATATCTTGTGGGCAGCGATTACGTCTGATCTGTAGCGAAAAAAAATTCCAGTATATTCACATAGCAAGTCGATTTGCCATTCTGTTGCTAAATGTTTGCCAGGTTTTACGAACTCTCCGTCCAGTCTACACGGTACACCCACCTTCCACGACACTTATACAACCTAGAAACAAAGAGCCTACTCCCCTCCTACAGCTCTTTCCGCCCAACCTGTCTCAGAGAACCTACTCGGAGTGTACAAAATGGCTCCGCAACCTGAGGTCAGTAACGCAGATTTATCTCTGTCGGTCAGGAAAAGCCCTAACACGAGCTAATGATCAGTGTATCACAGCCACAATCACCGATCGAAAGGAGACCACTCTCGATATCGCAAACCCCATTTTTCCAGCTACCAATCATGAATCTTTTCAAGGTCCTTACAACGTTTTTTTACACTCCCAAATATCTACTTTCTTGCGATGACACGGAAATCTCGGCCTGTCCCATTTCCGACAAAGACCTCAACTCCATGATCAATGCCTTCACTATAGAGCAACAGAGAGTTCTCTTTGCCCTCCGCTGCCAGTTCAACTCTGTCCCACCTCCTCGAGATTACAATTCACTTGTCAAATTCGTGTTTGGCTATGCGAGTCAGGAAGAAAAAGACAAATGCACGAATGGGATAGCTCAAAGCCTTTGGTACTTACTGAAACCTGAATATAGCGTCGCCACTCTCCTCATAAATCATACCGATGTCGGCATTAAGAAGATGCACGACGTTGAAGAGGAGAACAAGGCCCGGAGAGCTGAGGTGGACAGATTGGTAGCACAAATCGATGATATTATGGTAAGAAATCCGTCGGACTATCTACCGAGGGTCACTAACGTGTCAAGTAGTCCGCATGTCAGCAATCAATTCAAGTTCAAGCCAACAATGACCAAAAGAGTGGGACAGTCTTTTACGCCAGCATGAAACTCTTGAATCGCCAACCTACTTCACAGTCTACTGTCGAGTGGATTGCTTCGGACGGCTACGAGTTCGCTTTGGCATGTTTTAGTGATGATAGGTCCTTGAAGGGTTCACTTGTGAGACACTGGCTGGGTGTCGAGAAATCAGGAGCAGAGTAAGGCTAAACCGGAGCTTATATGAGGTTTCTGATCCTCCCCTAGTGTCGACCTATGCATCCGAGAACTGAAGAACGGAAATTCGCAAACAGATATCCGCCTGCGGTTGGCAATTTTTGCCACCATCTGGCACAGGGCTAGAGTCATGAATAGTGTAAGCCTGGATACCACTTCAAGTTGGGTTATGCTAACTAAGATTCAGGATCAGGGACTTGGTCAACCAGCAGCTGACGACATTTTCGGGCTGTGTGAGGACTTTCTGGTACTACACGAGGAGTTCTCTACCATTCCCGAACACCTCCTTCTCCGACTTTATCAATATCACGACTCGTATTCGGCAGGAGCAACAAGAATCACGACGTCCTTCCAGGGATTATGAAACGTTGAAACTGGGAAGGAAGTATGAAAGTTCCATTTGCGGGTCTGAAATCTTCTTATACTTAATCGAGCATAATTCTGACAGATCGAAGCAGGTCAAGACACTATTTTCAGGCTTTGCATATTCGACTCTCTAAAAAAGCCTTTAGAATCAGCAGAAATCCCTGTCACCGAATATTCGCGGGAAGCCGGATGACGATCATAGCTAACTTGCGTGTATCCACAACAAGGGGCTCACATTTTCTAGGGCGATATGTGCCATCACAGCAAGCTCAAAGAAAGAGTACATCAATATCCTAGTGATGGAATTGTTGCAAATCCAGGGCAGCGCCTTTAGGCTCTCTTGCAGGGGAGGAAGTGTTTAGGGGGCTCGATCTTGTTTGACAAGATTGACAGTTGAAGTCATGACTCAAGGCGAAATACCTCGAGAAGAGAACAACTCATCTGGCTTAAATCTACTCTGACAAAGTTGACTCATCATGCAACAAATGTTCTAGTCCCGTCATTGAATCCTCCATATAGGCAGAGTTGAGTCAAACAAACAGATTCGATGTGCTGTCTAATTCGGCGCTGGTGTCGCACTTCCTCTGGATCCTCGCTTTGTTGCTCTTAGAGCTATATCACGATGGCTCTCTCAAGTTGTTGCGGCATAGTAAGGTGAAGCCCTGGAAAACCCCTAGCTGACTGTCGCTAGAGTATGCAATCAAAAAGTTGTCCGTTGACTTTGGCACACTAGTTGGGATTAAGGCTCCGTGGTACTAGGAGACTCGAAAAGGGTGCCAGCAGCGGCTTCAATGCTTCGCGCCAAGTCTGAAGTCGCCAGAAGAGAAATTGAAGATGTTCGAAGGAAGCTTTGGCTAACCCGGGAGATCTCAAACGGCAAGGGCGAAGAAGGGTCTCGTATTGAAGGTATTCTTCTCAGTTGGCTTCGGAACTTGATGAGCAAGCAAGTGAGATAATCTGTCACCCCCAAATTCTGTGAATATTTGACTCTCTTGATAAACCAATGCGGGTCCGGGAAACAACGTCTTGCTACTTACACGTGGATGAGCGAACCTTTGTTTGATCTTGCGGAACGGCTGAGCACCCTAGCACCTCATTCTTTTACTATTGTCTCTTTATTGTCGTCTCTTCGAACCCTCTTTGCTTCGCTCTCATATGGCGTCTCGTAGAGTACGGCGTGATAGCTACTGCGTCTCGCGAGTATCTTTCCGGCGCTCCGTGAGATATTATGATGACGTGCTTTCTTGCATCGTGGGCACACTCAAGGGAAGATGCCTCTCCTAGACGGCATCTCTGCGGAAGATCAGGTGCATCACGGTTGGGCGGCCTGCGTCCTATGCGGAATGTGGCCGTCAAAACACTTCTTATCGCGGCCGAGATTTTAAGTACGCAAAGAAGCAAGACAAGGGATGCAGTCGCCATGAAGCTGAGTCTCAATCTGTAAAAGGCCGGTGACTAAGGTTTAAATCTATCTCGGCCAGGTGGCATTCCGTTTCTGAAATCAAGAAACCGGCAAAGGGATAACCGGTGTGGAGGCCGGGAGACAGGTCCTCCAATGAACGGTGACATTTCAGCCTCAAAGCGACCGGTGTAGGATGGAACGAGTGCCTGTTGGACCCAAGCTCTGTATGACCGTCTCCAAATGATCTGTCTGCGCCCTGTTTTGGCATAGCAGAAAGGACGGCAGATTTCGCGACGAAATTCTTTCGTCCGGTTGCGACCATCCTTGTCAGCCTGACTGCCTGTGGCACCTCGTGCGCCCTACGGATGAGATTTGAACTTACACGGACCTCTCCCCCAATCCCTGGACTTGAGACATTGATGTTTTATCGTTGTCCGTTCACCTTTGGCCAAACCATCCCTTGCGCTCTAACTTATGAGGCTGGAGAGGCAAGATTTACGGCGGTTGATCCTCCCGCTTTTGCTTGATCTTTGTGGGCTTTTCTTGCACGCATCCGTCGAGCTTGCCCTTGAGTACTTCGTCTTGGAGACAGCCATGTATAAGACCTCACTCTATTCTGGTTGCTCTAACTGAATTAAAGGTGAAGTCAAGTGAAGCGTTGTTTGAGAGTCGAATCTAATCTAGACCATCTTCAACAGGCTTTCTCAATGGGAACGGCCAACACTTACGATTTAGGAGCACGAGACCAACTGGGGGTTCGTACGTTTGGCAATACGGGGGAATGTTTAAGACAGTCAAAAGACGACAATATCCAGGATGAATTTAAGGTATCCCATTCCTCGAGCTATTCTGTGGTGATTGCTGATCATACAAGAGTTCGAGTCTGACCTTATTTCTCTGTTATTTCTCGCGACTCTATGCACGCATCCAACAGAGGGAGCACACCTCAGATGTCCGGTCAGACAACGCCATCTCCATCGGACTCCAAGAATTGAAAAAGGCATACATCGAGGCCTTTCCGGATATCTATGCGATTGCTGCCCAGAATGTGGATGGAGCCTCATACATGGACTCACTAGGCCACTTAATAGGCATCGTGGACAACCTAGTAATGGCGTCTCAGGCAATGCTCCACGGGAATTACGACAAAGGGTCAATTTTCTTCTATGACCTTATTGACGAAGCGGAGTCGATTTTTCAAAAAAGCAAATCTGACCATCTTAACCCTTTTCGAGCTACGAATGAATGAAGCCCACAGTTCCACACCGAATATCCTGGCTGACCCAGGAGGTCTTCAAGCCCGCCAAACTCAGCTTGTCTATGTGGATGGTGCTCGCCGCTGATGAAAATTGTGATGGCGATGGGATCTACCGTTTAACACCAGTGTCCATCGTGAAGTCGTTAACCGTCGTGGCGAGGGGGAGCTTGTCGCTTTGTGTTACATACTCTAAGCCACAGTTGCGATATCTAACCTCATCGCGAAGCTTTCCTATAGAACGGCTCACTTGCTATCTCAAAAGCTCCCCAAGGCCTCCGCGAATTACTCCTTGCCTTCTGACCAAGTAAATAATTGCCTCCGATTGTGCCACTAGCTCTCGTTCACCCCTGTCGCCGTATTCCCATGTCCGCTCAGCAATGGATGGATGCGCAGGCTGCCGGTCTAGGAGCCGACAGAGGCACCTGATTGGCAACGCCGTCGTCCTCGGCAGTGAAGCTCCATAAGGTGTCAAGGTCCGGTAGAACATTGCAGCAGCGAAATTGATTGATTAGCTGCAAATTCTGCGTAATCGATGATGGATTGTTGAGGATATTGCTCAAGGGCGCCAGTACATTGGGCCCGAACCCAGTGAATAAGTCGTCTGCGGCGGCCTGCGCAACCGTGCTGGGACTCACATCTGACGCACACGCGAGAATTTGTAATTGGCCGGGCTCGTCGTTAGCAGCTCTGAGGGCGACTATAAGAAGGATTACTTGTATTAGCTTCATGTCGACCCCCGTAGTTTTCGATTAAGAAGTAGTAAAATACTGTGAAAATTCGTAGAAAATAGGAAGGACAGAGAAGAGTCGCTAATACTAACCTAAGAGCTGTAACTCTAAATGAAGCCCTTGCAGAGAAGTCGCGACATCGAGAAAATCATTGACGGTGGTGACATCACTGTTCCACTGATTAATTGCGCCTACGATGGCGGCCTGGCTCGGGACGCCGTCCGCACAACCGTTGGGAGAGTTGCGCTTTGCGAATCGCAGAGAGGGAGTAGCGGCAGAGGCACCGACGAGGCCAAGAGCCAGGAAAGATAAGGTAGCGACAATCTTCATCGGGTATTGTACAATCGATATAGAGTAAGAGTATTCGTCAACCTATTTAACATGGAAATTGTTGTACTGTAGAAGCGATAATGAAAGCGAGAAGAATCAAAGATCTTATACATTGAAACTTCTCATAATGCTATCCCGGTCCCTTTTACTTAACCGAATCGGAATTTGATGTACTGGGATGCAGGCATGGATTTGCCGATATTTGAGGGACCAAAAATGGACCCGTTTGGGACCCAAAAAAACACCCCGAGGCTGCCCGAAAGGGAGGCACACTGTCCATAACCAGTGTGACAAGGTCGAATTTGGGCAGTGGCGAAGATACATGCTTGATGCGTGATGGCTCCATGAAATGGCCATCCCTTGATACTGTTTGCGATCTTTTACGGACCGGTGCCTCAACTCAAAGCTGCCGCATACTTGCGTCCCTCGACAAATGGTTCTTTCATCTCGTGAAAGGTCGCCTCAACTTCCTCGACAAAGTCCCTCCATGGTCCAATGTCGCCAAAGATTTCCAAACGCTTTTTCGACAGTTCTCTTTCCTCAACGCAGGTCCTCGTATTGTTGAAGAATATCTTGCCTCGGCCAGTTTCTTTCCAGTTCCATTCGGGTTTCACATTCCACATCTTGTCAAAAACTTGTTTCTCGAGAGAGGTTCTTTGGGGGGGAGTCCGTCGCATTGGGAAGCTAAACAGCTGTCGAGCTCGTTCTTGCCGGGCACCCATTCTCCCCTTTCCCTTCCTTTTCTGGTGGCGGCATACTGCAGTACATGAGTAGATAGACTAATATGGAGCGCGCTTCGATTTACATACCTCTCCAAATCAACGATAGGAGTCGACAGAAGGGAAGTTTATTGATAATGTCCATAAATTCTACGAATAGATTCTCTACCGTCGACACGCTGCACTTACTTCCGAGGCTGAATAGAGCCAACACCGAACTCTGTAAGCATAAGCGCACTTCTTTCTTTATGTTTGTCGAACGAGCATTCGGGCCCAACTTTCGTCCCAAAATGGCTCAGAACCCTTTTGGGCACCAATAAACTATTCGGCCATGGACAGATTGATTCCCGCCGACCAGATCCTTTCCACTGAGTCTGCCTGACAAGAAATCGAGTATATGCGTATCTGTCACGAACCTACCTTGACGAACTTACCGTTCCCTCCAGTCCTCCACCCGATTCGAGTGGGAGGACAGGTAGCAGACGATTCGGACGCGAGGCTGGGAAGATAGGAGACTTCCGGCTACAGCCGTATTCCACACGTGATGAAGAGGGGAAGCCATAAGAAGCTTCTCCCACCCGAAACGGGTGGGGGGTGGGAACTGGCTCTTCTTCTTTCTCAGGCGTTGAGTCGTTGTCAATAGGACGTACGCTAGATACAAACAATCCCAGTTACTACAGTCATCAGTGCCATTGTGCCCAATTTGCGGCGACGGTCCTGATAGTATCCGCCAAGGCCTTCCTGCTCTAGTCTTCTTTATTAAGACACCACCACCGTCTTGAGCACTCTATGAGCAGCTACTGTACAGTATAGCCAATACAATGCTCCTCTCTACACCAATTTCTCCAGCCCTTTGTTTAAATAGTCCTCTCCGGCGTAGATCATTCCCTCCTGCTCTTGATAAGCTCTGTCGCTATTGCGTATTTTCTTTGCGACTTCTCTTTCTTCCTGGACTAAGGCGAAGCATGGACAGCAGAGTAAGCCGCAAAAATCGAAACAAATATTGCCTGACAGTCCAAACCTCTTCCTGAGGTTATGACGACTCGGGCTTTGGATACACGATGAGAAACCACACCAGGCAAGAAAAGCCCAAGCGCAGCACTCAAGGAGGCATTAGTTAAATATTCCGGCAAAAGGAAGACGTTCTCACCTCGCGATTGAACCAGGTGAAATCTGAGAGTCGTCGGTTCCGAAGACGGGCTTGAGTCTTTCCATAGAGGAAGCAGGGCAGAAGCCATCCAAGTACACCTAAGCTCCCCGTTAAAATCAACTAGTTCATTCACAACACTGATTATCTGGCCATACGTGTTTCATCGACGAAAGAAGAGCCGAAGAAAGGATGCTCCCACTCCAACATCGTTGCACATCTCCTAGAAGAAATTGGTCGATTGTTGGCTCAAGCCTTTAAAGGCAACACACAGAGATAAGTGGCAATGAACAACTCTGAGAAATTCGGGACTCTGCCACGTTGGTACAGTATTAAGGAGGGTTATGCTCGAGATGTGTTGGCATTCTCCTAGGCAAGAGAGGGGCCTATTGAAGTCCCTTTTGCGTCCCAGGGGAGATTTGAGGAGCCCAAAAGGGAGCTCACATTTGCTGGCATGGAATTCTCTGAATGGATTTTTTTAGATGTATCATTTGGGTGTCGAATCCCCTCCCAATCCCATGATAGTCTCTTTGGTGGTGATGCTATAGGGAATATACTTGTTCCCAATGCAGTTCCCTTTTGTCGTTCCGTGGCGAAACTTTACCTTGAACCTCACACCCACGAGTCAGAATTCGCAGTTGAATACTTACTGGTTTGATCAAGATGTCCGCCCTGAATTGCCTTAGGTATCTCATGGGCTTCCTCCTCATCGTACTACGTCATCAAACCAGCTCTCTCGCGTCGTCGACAAATACCAATTTTCAAAAGGATACCTGCGTATCAGTTCCTCAAGGAGCTGACAACCCTTCAAGGAGCTCTGTTGCAAGTCCTGCACCAGAGAAAACAGGAGGTCTAACAGGAGGTCTAACAGGAGGTAAAAGAGGTCTGGCCTATAACGATGCGTCCCTCACGTACCTCTTCGCGAACCAGTCCTCCGTGAGCTGGGGTTATAACTGGGCTCCATTCGCCAACGGCTCCCTTCCCTCTAACCTTGAATTTATCCCGACGCTCTGGGGTCTCGGTGACGACGCGACGTCTTCATGGTTTACACAGGCCTCCTCCGCCATCAGCTATGGATCAAAACATCTCTTCTCCTTTAATGAACCCGATATCGCGACACAAGCAAATCTCACTGCATCCGAAGCGGCCGATGGGTTCATACAGTATATGAATCCTTTCCATGACCAAGCCGAGCTGGCCACTCCGTCAGTGACGAATGGACTCGGCGACTCGCTCGGTCTTGAGTGGTTATCCTCATTCTTCGATGCCTGTGCAGGGAGGTGCTTGGTCGATGCCGTCAACATCCACTGGTATGGCTCGGCAGTCGACACGTCGGATTTCCAGGCGTTCGTATCTAATGCCTCGGCACTGGCAACAGAAAACGGCGTAGGAACTCTCTGGATTACAGAGTTACGCGGTAACGGAGGTACTGACCAGCAATTGCAGTTTTTGGAAACGGTCCTGCCGTGGCTCGACGGCAACGACGACGTGTCCGGCTATGCCTGGTTCATGTGTGCCGCCGGGGACGGTAACTTGGTGAGCAGTAGTGGCGTTGTCTCTGCTTTGGGCCAACTGTACGGGTGATGGCTGAACTCTCGGGCACGAGAAGCCCCGAATTACGACAGCAGCTGTCGTTGTCTCACTCGGGCTGAAACGGCAGGTCGGGAAGGGCCAATGAAGCTCATACCTCGAGTCCTGTTGCCCCGAGGAGAGCTCTAGAACTATTCTAGGACGGTTTTATTCCTATGCAGCGGAAGAAGAGAACAAGGATCGCTGTCGAATCAACATCACTTAGAAAATTGTCGAGGAGCGTCGGGCTCCACGTGGATCAAGTGTCACTGTACGAGCAGTGGTCCATCTGGAAGCTAGCTCTAGCTGATGTAAACAAGTAGGCAGTGACAGATCTCGGATGAGAAGATTTGATTGAACAATACCAGAATTCGTCTCCTTGCGAAAGGAAACAGACGATGGCTGGACCGAGTGGACCTCGGCTGACATGCCGCCGGAATGTTGTTTTTGCCGGCGGTCTAGCGTAAAGCTTGAAGTGACTCGTTTTCTCCATCCCTCGACGGCCTCAACTTCATCGTCCTTTTATCATCCTCCTTGTGGCCTTCTAGAACAGCCCCGAATTCCACTACTCCCTTCCAGCCGCGTCTCACGCCAATCAGAGACTGTCTTTATCCTGTTGGTGGAGATGCCGTACCAGGCTCCTGTGAAGACTGCACCGGTTCACAACCTTCTCCGATCCGTCCCTCCTCGAGCGCGACACCTCCACGAGCACCGATGACGTTCTACCGAGCCCGACGACGCTTCTTGGCCGGCTCCTCTACCCTCGTTTCTCCCTCATCCTCCTTCTCCTCGCGCTCCTTTCGCTTCCTATGATCCGGAGTACCAAAATCATTGTTGAGACCTTGCATATCCATTAGATCGTGGACTGCGTATGGAGATCCACTTATGTGCTGCGGATCCGCTAGCCCTTCTTGAAGGAGAACAGATAATGTGTCCTTGGTTTCAAATTCGACCCTTTTACGAAAGGTTCCTTGGTGGTCGATGAACGACCGATCGCCGACAGACCCGGGAAGCCCATGGCCGTTCACGATAAATCTCGCCGCCCGTTTAGTCAACTGTTCCAGCAGCACCTCGAGCTCGGGACTATTTCGAGGCAAACGACAGAAGATATGACCCGATCCAGAATACTTCCCCTTAATCTTCTTCGGCTTTGACTCGAGTTCAAAGTAGAAACGCGTCGCAACGAGGCAACGCGCGACGACATCGACATCCTCCGACCGACAGAACTGTTCCCGAGCCTTTGTTGCCAGCTCGTGCATCCTGCCTGTATCATCCAAGTCGACCTCTCTGTCCAGTTCAACGTCGAATCGGAAGTACCGCCCATCTAACTCTGCCCGTCGTCCATTCTTAAACGCTTGGGCGATTTTTTGGCCGTTGATTAATTCCATGAAGGCTCTGTATGATCGTGGCAGAAAAGCCCTCTCTCCAGATCGCACGCAGTCTGCTGGGGTGCGGCGTCGGTACCTGTGATCCTGAGGAACCGGTGCCGAGGGAGACGACCACATTGGGCCTTCGGATCGGTGGCCACACCACGGGGATTTCCCACAGAGGGAGGTCGACGGGATTGTTCCTCCACAGAGCTCCGTCTTGGAAGGTTCCTACCCCCGGGATGCGCTTTGCTGGAAAGTACCTTGTGGGCGTGTGAGCTACCCAGAACTTTGAGAGGGTTGGACGGCAACATACCACGGTGCCGCAGATCCGCTCATTGCTCTTGCATGCGATTTCAGTCGTCTTTCCATACTCAACGAGCCGTGACAGAAGGAAATTGAAAATGGTCACTTACATCTCCCACAGACGAATCCTTTTTCGCCCATCTTGCGACCGGACAATGCGATAACCTGTTCATCCGTCAGAGATCGCTCTCACGTTGCCAATTCGGGGATCAAAGTACCACAGTCCTGCGGCCTGGGCCCTGTCCCGTTATAGTTGGTGAAGAGGCAAGAGTCTGTTTCCAGAACCGTGGTCACCGGTATTCCCACTTTCGCGCCGATAGCGGTTGCATGCGAGTAATCCAAGATCCCCATCTCGCTGCCGAAAACTTCCTTCAGTGCACCTTCCAGATGATGAGCTGGGTACAGACCGTCGGCCAAGTACGACACAAGAAATCGGACGATATGCGACAGGACCGGAATGCGAGACATGACGGGTACGTGAGAAATCCAGCGCGGTCTGAATGCCCTTTTCGCCAAAGATTCGAAAAGATTCGCACAATCGTCCACCGTCCATCCACTGATGAACAATGCGAGGACGATAAGGCCGCCTGATTAGCGTCAGCGACGGCCCGTGTAACGGATGGCGTCCACCTACCGGAACTGGTGCCGAATGCAATCTCGAAATGATCCTGAACTGGGATCGGTAGACCCAACCTGTCCTGCAGGGTTTGCAAGAACAGCAGTGGCACGACTCCTTTGATACCACCCCCGTCGATGGTCAATACATTGACCCCGGCAGTGTCAGGCTTTAATTTTACCGTCACCTCTCGAAGTGCCATGTCACAGAGAAAACAGCGCTGAACGCCGAACGCCCACCGATCATTCTCATCTTCCTGTCCGAATACTCGCACGCAGTTTTCACAGACCGCATGGCCGCAGGGCCAATTGTTCTCTGGCGTGCGACGCAAGCAGGCGAAACAGAGGTCGTCGCTTCGCACCCGCTTCCAGCGAAGCTTAAACCTCTTGAGGTTGTTGTAATGGATCGTCTTGGACGGCGTGCCGGCGCCGCGTATAAAGTCCTCGAAATATTTTTGCAGCTGCTCCAAGATGGCTTGGACGAAACCCGACGGAAGAAGCAAGTTTATGGAGCCGTCGTACACAAGCACACCGCTCCTGCCCACTCGATAGCAGGCGTCTTTATACAGGGTCTGAAACACATCTCCGGGGTTAAACGCCACGCGGCCGTCAGATTAGGCCTGCCACGTACTGAAAAGAGCTTGGACTTACCATGCATACCGGGAGGGTAATGATCCAGCAGGAGGCTCGACGCAATTATTGGCACCGCGAAGTCCATCAACTCTTGAGGCGATTTGATGTGCTTCAGGAAGTTAGACAGATGTGTGTCCAAGTCCGGCGCGACAGGATTTGGCAAGCGCGACGCTCTCACGAAATCGAATGGCTCCCTGGTGGTTCTGCCAAAGTGGTCACTCGCATATTTGAAGAATGCCGCCAGGTGCCTCCCAGAGAAAAGCGTCCTTGCTTCGACCTTGAGCCTTCGACCTTGATTCAGCACCCGGATCAAGTATTCCTCCAGACGCCGGTAGCAGTGTCCTCCCCTGGGGTACGGTTACCACTTCGAGCGCTGACACCATCTCCAGGGGGTTTTTGGTGGTCTCCTCTCTCAGTTCGCCCAGGAGGACCTCCCCGGCCTCCTTGTCCCTTTCGGCGCCAGGGTCTGTGGCTTCCATCACCACGACCATCCGTGGATACGTTGTCTTCGGTAGTGTCGTGGGCTTGCCATTCTCGAGCCACGACGCGAGTCGACGTACCACGGGGCCAAATCCGCCGATGTCGGTGGAAAAGAAGCAAAAGACGTCGGCAAAAGCACCCAAGAGACGGGAATAGAGATGATCGGCGGCATCTTCTAAAGCTAGATCCTGGACGCCTCCCCGGATGCGAGGAAGCGGCAACTGTCTTGTCTCGTGGCATTGGGCCGAGGACCTTTTTTTTTCAGGCCCCGGTACGGAAGGTCACCATCCGCTAGAAGCACGGGCACGTCCTGGAACACGTCGGGATTTCCTAGTTGGAGATGCACTCCGCCGCCTCGTTTCCCTCTGCCTGCCGACTTCTGCCTGTTCTCGTCTACACCGAGCGATCGAAGGGCCGACGATTTGGCGGTATGACCGATGAAGACCAACAGGCTGGACTGCTGAAGGTCAGGACTGGGAGTGTCGTTGATAAGCGTTTGAAGCCGATCCGAGATGCACAAGACGACTTCGTTTCGTTCGATGCGGAGGGTGAGCCAATCGCTGTGATGACAACGTGCCATCATGAAGGCCCAAATGCTACTGCGCGTCACAGTATCGAGGTTGTGAGGTGCACAAGACAAAGATGCTTTTAAGACATCACGAGTAATCGTCATCCTGTGAGAAGAGCTCAATCCAGATCCTTGAGCAGCGGGCGAGGGGAAGGAACGAGACAAATGGAAGAGACTCAAACGGGCTCCAAGCGCGGCCCTTCGGGATCCAATTTTGATCTGGCATGAATCTGGTTTACGTTTTGGGCTCCTGACAAGATCCCTCTAGGGTGATTGACGTTTCTCACCGTCTATTTCTTCTTGGGATCCAGGCTGAATCGTCTCTCTTGGAGAAATGGCGCAGGTGAATACGGTGAGAGTGGTCGTCATGGTCATGACAGGAATTTCGAAGGGCAGGACAGACAAATCCTCCATCAGCAGGATGCCTTCCAGTGACCAACCTCATCGTATGAATCGGCAACCTGTTGAGCTTGAAGATCCGAGATCTACCCCCAATCTTAAGAGATACTCCGAGCCACCCGCGTTAAGGCACAGATGTGCCCTTTGCCACAAGCTTCGGTCTTCAGCTTACCAGAGAAATCATCCCATCGCCCCGGGAGAAGAACCGATCCCGGGGGTCTGTTCACGGCCAGGATGCAGCGCCCAGAAACGAGCATGGTCTCCAACGAAGAACCCTCCACTGGTGATGGTCCTGGAATTGCACTGTTACGTCTACGAGAACCATCTCCCCCATAACTCCACTGAACCACCTCTCACGGTCGAGCTCCCTGGGGCAGAGCAGGGCCGGCGAGAGGAGCTACTCCGTGGTGATTATGGATTGTCGACCTGGACGCCAACGTACCCAAACACGTTTGAAGGGCAGCAACAAGCTCCATGGGTCAATCGCATGACCAAACCCACTTTTATACCTCGCTAAACTGGGAGATTTTGTCATGGGTCAACATCGCGTCCGTGTCCACATCATCACGGATACCAGGCATCGCGGAATGCTTCCCTCGTGATGTTCTACCTTGGAGGATGACTCCATCTGAAGATTATGTTCACTGATGGAATTGGCAGTGGAACCGCCGGCCGGTTATCTTGGTGGAATATATTGCAGGGTTGGCACCGGATCATGTTTGATGAGATTCAGATATTGTTCACATCTATACCAGACAATTCTAGTCACACCATTAGGAACTCATGGGACGGCTAGGTCTTTCTGCGATTTCGTTCCCGTGGCTGAGATCATGCTGCCAGGACACCAGGTCCATTGACCACTGCCAAGCGTAAAATATGGGCCACCTTCTAGCTCCTTAGGTTCAGGCGGCGACGACCATGAAAAGAATACTCGCTGGGTATCTTGGACTGTGATCACTTTCACAAACTGCGGCACGGCACTGTTCGTAGTCGACCAAGGTTTGGCCGAGTTTTCCACGCGCCCTTTTCGGCTGACCATTGCCCGATGCAAGGTGGCGTGACTGGATGTGACCAGAACTGCAGCTCACGTGGACTTTCGACGTATATAGAAATCAGGATCGAATGGCAGCGATGAGCGGCGTTACGTGGCAGTGCAACAATCTAGCGCGAGCTAAACCTTCAAACGTTGAGCATGCGTTGGAGTATTCGTGCGCACAACTATCTCCTGGTCCTTTTGGAGCCCCAAAAGGTAGTCGGGGCCAGAAGTTGAAGGAGGGTGGGGGAATTAAGCATTGTGGCGTTGCCCTCAAAGCTTAGTTATCCACTGGGTCCCTTGGATTGGTGTGGTGTCTTCAGTGAACCCTGGTCGATTTTTCACATGAAAGTCGCAATCAGCAGCACAACTAACCGGACCTGGTCACCCAGAGCGAACAGAATGGAGGCTCTTCGCGGTGTTTTTACCATTTCTTGCAACTCGGGTCGACCGGGTCATGTCGATCAATGATCCCCTGACGTTGTTAGCCGCCATCTGTCGCCAGCCCCATCAGCCCACGACTTGGCCCTCAACCCATTTCGACTCCGGCCGATTGCTGGACGACAGCTCTGTATCCAAAGTGCAGATGGCGTTAAAGCAAACTATCAGTACCCTGTCAGTATAACCAAATATAGATTACGGGTCTATTCTCTGGGCGGCAGATCAATGATGGCTCAGAATGCGGGACTCCTCAGGACAATGGCAAGATCGTAGAGATTTCCAGGAATAACGCCAGTCATCTTGATGTCTATGGGACTATGTTTAGATTCAGCTCCTCCGGGAGCCCAGACTCCACGAGATTCAACTTGTTCTGCTTTGTGTTGAAGGGGAATCTTTTGTCCCTCGGGCTGGGAGTTCCAAAGGATGGTGGGTCCGGCAACGAAGTGTTGTGGAGGGAAACTTTCATTCCTCTCCCCTTTGCTGAGGCTCTGTTGTGGTTGTGGCCCTGCGCGTTTTGGCTACGCCTCGATCTCGCTCTTGGCCTTGGCTTTGCTCCAGCATTTCCCTTCCCCCCAACGTGCTCAAAATCCTTCAGGGATAGTATCTCGGCTTGCGGATTGGTTGACTTCTGAACGAGATTTAGTGCCTGTCGTCCACGGTAGATCAGGTCAACGGGCTCCTTACAAGATCTTCGATGCTACATGGCAACGATCCTCCATTGGGGGTCTGAAAAAAAGTCACTTGCCCGCTGTCGGGATTACGAAGACATGCCGTGAACTCAAACCCGCATAGCTGCCAGAGTTCAAATGTTTTGTTAAGCCAGCCTCGCTTTCTCTTTCGTCGCTGTGTCGTTCTCTCCTTTCTGGTTTGTTCTGCCTTTTGCTTTGCCATCTTTTTTTAGGGTCGTCCACGACTGGTTGGAAGCGGGCATGACGATGGCCATTTTATATTTCGCAGTACGGCAGCAGACGAGGAGCCCGTGGTGGCTCCTTCCCGTCACGGTCGCCCTCGAGGCCATTCTATTCATAGACGCTGCCTTTTGAGGATCCTGTTCGGGACTCCTCCCCTATAAAGGTTGCGGTAGACAATGTCCGCCCTCCCAATACTCATTCTCCCAATGACCTGTCTAACGATGCTACTACGCACTGCCACCCAGCTTTCTATCTTTGTCGCTCTTGCCATCCCCCTGGGGGAGGGCCTCTGCGGACACATTTCAAAATGACATCGGGACCATCACACCAACGGCCAGTATGTCGAGGAACTTTGTCTGGACGAACACTTCCAGCGCACCACCAGAGGCCACCGTTGAGATTCAGTTTGACGGCCTGGTCGGCTCCGGCGTCATAAACTTGACCAGCAACTACGGTTTTACAGTCGTCAATCTGACCGCCGCCAGCACCTCTGCCACCTCTTGCACCGCTTCAAATCCATTCGCAGCCAATGTCACTTCTGGAGCGACTGTTCCTCCCTCTCTCACACTGACGGCATCCCCGTCACCAATCCCCCTTCGACGAGTGCGACTGTGGTTCCGTCTAGCGGACCTTTTACGTCGCCGTCGTTACCATCTACCACGGGTGACTCGCCTCTTGGCCCAAGCCAGAGCACGAGCATGAGCACTTCTGCCACTACCACGTCGGCCTTCATCGGCCTCTTCACCGGCGTTGGAACGCGATCGAGAGTATCCCTGGCGGCCATGCTGACATGGATTCTCGTGGCCCTAATCCCGACTTTTGTATGTTGGAGCGACGATTTTTGACGGCAGAAGTATCGACGACGAACTCTCCTCTGCACTCCCCTTCGTTGCCGGCAACTGGAAGGGGTCTTAGATAGTTTAGGTAGCCTATCCTAGAATATATACTTTTCAATACGCAAATGGTGTGGCATCTCACAAAGCACAAGTGGAACATTTGGTATTCGTAGATCTCCTTGACGTTAATCCTCATGCGTGAGATATATATGAGTACAGTCTGTTTCTCTCTAATTGACCCAGTCATGTAACCGAGCCGCATCAAAATTAGATGTTCTTCAAGCCTTCTCCTTCGTCGGCTCGTGGAGTATATCCCAAAGGTTCAGGTGATGGACTTTGGGATCTCCAAAAATTGGGACCGTCCGCGATCACCTCTTGCGGACCGATCTCGTCAACGTGAGAGGCCACCCCCTTCAATCACACTGATGTATGTTGGAGGACCAGCTGTTACTTCGCCGGTATCGTCGTTCTTCTCCCCGCTTTCCCCTCCAACGGAACCATTGAGGTAGCCGGATGATGATGCCACAGCCGCACAACATCGTGCTGCCGTTCAATGATTTCGTATTTGCCGACAAGAAGGGGTTTGTCGAAGTGTGATGCTGTCTGTGTACGACAACAAAATGGCGGAGGACAATGCGGACGGAAAGCTGGAGTGCTGTTACTCCTTATGCGGCGGCAATGTCAAAAGATTGTGTACGAAGATAGAATTGGTGTCAGAGAGTCACTTGAACAATTCGACCTCCGATATATATAGATCGTGTGAATTACCATCAGGGAGCCGAATCGAGCTCCAGGATCCTCTTCAGGTATCTATCGTCAGATTGCCTACTTTAGCCGTGGAACATAAAGACGAGCAGCTTACCTATCTGTCCTTCAACGATTGATCATCTAGCATTCTCGGCCAAGAGCATTTCACCAAATCTTCTTGAATCATCTGCTTCCTACCCCAACAAGCCAACATGGACAAAGAACCGCCGGACTCGCCCAGCATTTCTAACTACGACGACGACCTGTCTATGGAGGCATTGCTCAGAAGAATAGACGACTTCCAGAGGAGGGAGGAATTAATCACGATCGAGAGGTTGGAGAAAGAAATATCGACGTTACGATGTCAGATTTCATGCCACCAGAGAAACTCGCGCGTCACCTTGGAGTTGCTGCAAGAGGCATTTGATGCAGCCGTCCTCATCAAGACGGCTCTCCAGGCATGTGATGAGGAGGAGGAAATGGCGAATGCAGATTGGCTGGCTTTCTGGGGAATCCATATTGAGACGCGGTCCGCTCTAGAGTATCGACCGATGGAGTGGCCTCAGGAATGGATCTAGCTACGATAGAGGGTCGAAACTAGCTTCAGAGGTTCCCGATGCACAGAGACCAGCGAGAAGTGTCAGCTTCAAATGTACCCGCAGCCTTCCAAAATCCAGCGCACTGCACATGATCAGATCTTAGTTCAATGACGATATGATTTCCACAGCCTAAGCTTAAATAATTCATTAACACTTTTGAGCTTCTACACTTTCTACTTTTTAAACGACATTCTCAAAATGCTTTGAAGTTGGTGAATTTATTGGCCTGCCGATCCTACAAAATGCGCTGAGATGGTAACTCCCTAATCGTACCCGATTGCAAAACTGCCATGCAAATTTCGATATACACCTGCGCCATTCTCAAGTGTCCTGCGTTTCGACGGCAGAGCCCTCAGATCTGGCCTGTCCCTCGTGATTAGAATTTCGATCCCTGATCTGGCTTTCCACCGTTCTCTTGAAGATCAAAGACCACTGTCTATGATGCTCAATATATTTCTTCATGGTGTCCACAGAAGCCTTCACCCTGTTCTCATGGTCAGTTACAAAGTATCAGGTTCATCGGAAAGATTGTACCAATCTTGAAACTCCGAGAAATGAATTTCCAGTTGATTGCATTGCGTCTGCAGAGATTCGATCTGATCGCTCCGGGTGTGGAGGGAGGTCACTCCCTGCTTGATCTCCTCCAACGTGGCTGCAAACTCGGCAGGCATCTTTAGCGAATTGACATCTGGTTCTGGAGCCGATTGTGTAAACGTAGTATCGGCGCACATGTGCGGACAGATGCTCGTATTGTCCTGTCGAAATGGGAAAGCGGTGGATGATTGTTGGGGTAGGTAGTTGGTGGTATCCTGGACATATCCGGTGCTGATAGGCTGTTTGTAGAAGAGAAGTTGAAGGGCGTCTTCGCACGACATTCCGCCAGTGGAGTTTTGGATATTTTGCTGAAAGGCCATCGAAGTATGGTACAAAGGTGGGGTTAACTGCGTATGTCACTCCCTTGAATGTCATTTCCTCATGCAAATTCACCCAACCAACACCCAGTGGGAAATATACCTTTTAAGTTTACTTTACTATACCCAGCCCATCGCGAACCGTGGGCGGCGATTGCCCTTCGACCTCCAAATGATAAACGGCGGCGCTTGTCGTGGGGCCGGAACGGTCCCTCCAGAAGATGGTGCAAACTTCCTTCGTACCGAAGGGTCCAAGCCGGGCTCCTGCAATAGAGATTTCGCAGCAGACAGTGCGACGGCAGGGATCTCCGAGCCCGTTTGGATCCCCCCACCAGCTCGGTGGAGAGTCTTGAGGGGCAGATCATTTCCATCCCTGCGCTCACAGCCCCAAGCCTGGCTCAATGCACCTAACAACAGACCTGCCCACGGCCGAGCGACTCTCGTTGCGCAAGGAGATTGTCATTCTGCGGTTGAGGTTGACCGCAGGCCACAGCAACATGGTGTCTCCACTCCTAGCTATTTATGAACCGAGAAGGGCGACGCTTCTATTTCAAGATTTAGGACAGTGTGCGCTCTGTGAACTAATTTTAGCCCTTTGTCGCTGCCGTCGCCGTTGTCGCCGCCGATATTGCTGTTGGATGAAGAGGAACTTGGTATTTTCTACTTTAAAAGGAGCCGCGTTGGACGGCAAAGTCTGACGAATAACGGCAGCTCAAAACGTTCGATAAAAAATATGACTTCTCAAACAAGCGGAAGGGATAGCGCAGGACTAGACGCCGTCAGAGTACGTGTTACCCGGTATCTTCCATTCGAACTCTTATTGATCTTGTAGGTCACTCCTAGCACTGCTGGAGGGCGGCTCATGCCGACCGGTCCTGTCCCGGTGGATGTCAACAACCTGAACGCTACTTGGACACGTCTCCAGTTCGTCAACCAGCAGTATGCCGGGTTTCAAAGAGAGTCATGCGATATCCAGCGCACTCTGTGGACCAACATCCACACGTTGCTGGGCCAGAAGACCGCTTTGGAGAAGTCGTGGTGGGATATCAATACGGCATACAACTCCAAGGCCGACGAGCTGACCGAAATGGCCCAAAACAGCGTCGTTTTGCAGGAAGAGCTCCAAATCGCCCAAGATGAGATCGAGTCTGCTCGGCGCCAGGCCGAAGAGTCTGAAGGCCGGAACCGGCATCTGGCCGAGCAGCAGAGGTTCTTGCAACATGACGTGGATCAGGCCCGTCAGAGGATCCATGCCTTGGAAAATGGTGTTGCCGTGCACGGATGTACGACCGGCGCTACGGACCATGCGAAGGGCGCGGCGATTCACGAACTGGACTCGAGCGAAAACGGAATGACCACTGTGAGGACACTGGAGCTTCAGGCCCGGATAAAGGAAATGGAACAAGACTACGAACATATGGTGGGACGCTACAAGGACGAACTATCCAGCCTCGAAGCACGTCTGTCGGTGGCAGATCAGAAATTGAAGCAGTTTGAACAGACCACCGACAGAACCCGGACGATGGATTTAGTCATTTCACCTGCCGTCAAAAGGGAACCACTGTCTTCAGGCATCGATGAAAACGTCAAAATGGAAGATAACGAGATCACTGGGCGAGGACGTCGAAGGCAGCCAAAGAGAGCTCGAAAAGGGCGGAAGCTGGAGCCCCAAAATCCAGACACGAGGGTGGTATGCCACTGAATGGCCTGGGAGGAGAGAGAAGGGAGAATTGGGGGATCTGATTTGTTTACGCTCTTTTGTTACTAATACGCATCGTCTTTGGTTCCCTTTTCGTGTTCAGAGCAAAGACCGATTCATACGGTCTTTGGCAGAAAGTTAATGGTATCGGTTTAACCTGGCTGCCTGTGAGAGCTTCAGGACATTGTAAGGTGGCGGACCATCATCATTCCGGCAGCGGTCCCCTTGACAGAGTTAGCGCAGGGTTCGGTACAGTCGTTCCCGAAACTGCCCCCTCGAAGACACATTGCGACTCTCTTAGGCTCCGAGCCAAGCTCCAATCACTGATTGTATTATTCTGCTAAGGTATTGGTGTTACCGTACGTCCTATCGTTAACCCGATCGCACAACAAGCCAAAAAGCGGCATGAACAAAGTCCCGACCTTTAAACCCTGCGCCTACAGAACTGGACATTTGAAGCGGATTAACAAGAAGCTCTCAGCGCATGAGATGTGTTCCGAGCGACGACCGTCTACCGTGGAACTTACTAGAGTGGGTATTGCCAGTTAAAAGGGTAACAAACCTTCAGATCACTGCACTGCTTTGGCCCCCCACACACAAAAAAAATGGCAGAAAGCAGGAAGCAGGACCTCGTTGCTACGAGTTCTACACGAGAGCGAGAGGAGAGAGGGTCTCGGCAGCTATCCTCATCCGGCCTGATCGCAAGTGTGTGTGTGTGTGTGTGTGTGTGTGTGTGTGTGTGTGTGTGTGTGTGTGTGTGTGTGTGTATCATTACCCGACCCCTCCCGATTAGTTGAAGCTCTGAACTAAGAGTACAAGTGGTGATTATGAAACTGTCTATGGCAGCAGATACAGTTGTTTATAGTTTTCGTGGCTGCCTCGATGCTGCCTAACACCACAGGCTGCCGGCCAGGCAGTCACCTCTGTGGCACGTGATCTAGAATCTAACTCGATTTGGGATATGCAGGGACACCTGCAGGCCGGGATGTCGATTAATTTGATTGGCACGGGTAATGCACGTTTCGAGTTAGGCGCTTTCTCTTCTTAAGGTCCTCAATTTCCATCTTGGCACGCAAGGTCATTTCTGTCCATCTTATTATTGTCACCACCAACTACACAGAACTTAGTTTCCTAGAAAATTGTTTCTCCGTTGCGTCTGTGACGCGTCTAGAATTGAATCATCTCGCCTCTCACATAAATCCTTTCTCCTCAAGACCAAAGGCATGATCAAATAACGAGCGGAACGACTTCCCTCGATGTAAAGAGCGATCTGTGGCCGAAGCACACTAGCATTTCTGATTCGCAGCGCCACCCCTCCACAGCACTTCCCCTTCAAATCGTCGACTTCACCCATTGTCATCAACACCGGTGGCGTTACAGCCTCAAGTCCTCGCCTTCACTCTCGGCTGAGTTAATGCGGCAAAAATGACCGGCAGTACACTGACGATCTCGCCGAGACCAGCGTAAGCAGGTGGGATCCGGAACTTGACAAAGGCCCCGGCCGCGAGCAAGATGGCAACCACGTTGTACACGGCTGACCAGATGAAGTTGAAGGTGATGCGCCGGAATGCCGCCTTCGACACATCAAGCAAATTGACCACGCCGTCGAGGTTGCCGAGAAGGACAACATCAGCCGTGGCACGGGTAACGTCCGAGGAGGACTCGATCTGAACGCCGACGCTCGCTCGAGCCACGGCAACTGCATCGTTAGTACCGTCTCCACAGAACAGTGTAATCTTTCCGGCATCCATGAGTTCGCGGATATACTCCTCTTTCTGTGCTGGAGTTCTCTCGGCAGCGACGTTCTCCCAAGGGATATCGATGTCGGCGGCTACTCTCTCAACGGCCTTGCGAGCATCGCCACTGACGACGTGAACGGCTATCTTGCGTCGATGAAGCTCTTGAATGACGGCACTTGCGCCTTCACGGAGCCTCGATTTGAGGCCGAAGATTGCAGCCAGGTCATCGCCGATCGTCACGCAGAGCATGGTTAAACCTCGTGCTGCAAAGTCGATGACCTCAGGTGTCTGACTAATCTTGAGCCATTTCGCATTACCAGCAAAAATTGTCGCTCCTTGCCATTGACCTTCCACTCCGCAGCCAGGGACGGATGTGAGCCCGTCGACCTCGACCCCACTTACTTGCCGCTTTTCGAGCGCTTTTGCCACGGCTTCGGATACCGGATGCTTGTTGCTTCTCACCAGAGTTATGATCAGAGAGAGCATTTGGTCCTTATTGACTCTGTCGGTGGGGAAAAAATCTTCCTCCACGACTTCGAGGCTCGGCTCAGTAAGGGTCCCCGTTTTGTCAAAGACAACGTCGGTAACTTTGAAGCCTCGCTCGATCACATCTGCAGTCTTGATGATGACGCCTCCGCGGGCAGCGACGCCTCCAGCAACCACGAGAACCATTGGTACTGCCAGACCGAGCGCACAGGGGCAACTGATGGCTAGCACAGCTATACAATAGCCGATTGCTGTTCCGATGGCTTCGCCGGCAGGCTGTTTACGAACTTTCAAGACGACCAACAGCCAGACGATCAGGACAATGATAGCTGCCGTGCACACGACTGGTATGAAATATCCGGCGATCTTATCAGCCAGGTCTTGAACGCGGGGTCTGGAGCTCTGCGCCTGCTCAACTAGGTTTGCAATATCGGTAATGGTATTTTTCCCCGGCAAACGAGACACGCGTGCAGTCAACCTTCCGCCGCCGTTGACCGTGCCGGACACGATCGGGCTTCCGGCAGTTTTGAAAACTGGCAAGCTCTCACCCGTGAGCATCGACTCGTCCACCTCGCTGGTTCCCTCGAGCACATCAGCATCGGTGACAATCTGGGAATGAGGCAAGATTGCGATGGTGTCCCCATATTGAAGCAATCGGGCATCGATTTCAACAACAGCACCGGTTCCCTGATCGAGGAGCATGGCTGTCAACGCTTGCAGCGACTTCAAAGACACCGCTTTCACCGCTCGTTTGCGGGCCCACGCCGCAAGAAGTCGACCAAACAGGACCAAGGAAATCAGCAGCGTACTTGTCTCGAAGAACGGTTTCGTCTCTAATTCGATACCGGAGAAGACGAGACTAGCCGCTACGATGGAATAAACATACGCGGCTGTGATGCTGATGACCACAAGCATGTCCATTTCAACGACCTTGTTGAATATCAGGGACGAGATGGCGGGGATATAGAACGCTGGAACCGCAATTGCTTGAACCATTGTGCCGAGGACAATCGCCACAATCAAACTGGTGTGCTCGGAGACGCCAGACGGTCTTCCCCATTCGAGTGCGACGACTGGCGCAGTAAAGATGAAGGCCGCGGTAGTCATTGCGAAGATACGAATGAGTCTTCGCTTCCCTTCATCAAGATAGGAATCGCCACGAGGAGGTGCAAGCTGTGCGTCGATGCCCGCGAGCATGTCTCTGGCACCAATGACGCACGGGTCATAGCTGATCTCATATGTCGTCTTGGAAAGCCTCTCGCATTTTTCGACACCACGAGGTATGTTGTTTTGAAGTTTGCTTGCTGCTGCCGCACTCATCGTGACGTCGATACTCTGTGTATCGGACGAGAACGGTATCAGCTTATATCCGGTGGCTCGTTGGGCGCGGCGAATCACCTCGTCGAGGACATTGATATTGGTGTCGAGGTCGAATTCAGCAGCACCAGCGACGAAGGTGACTTTGACGTTGTCAGTCCCTTGCACAGCCCGAATTGCTCGGGTCAAGTTGTTTGCGCAGCCCGAACAATCCATTCCCGTGACATTGAGAAGGATGTGGGACAGCCCTGCCGCCTTCTCAATGTCGATCGATGCAGTCTTACGAACGGGGACACGCTCCACTTCGATTTCATCGAGACTATCATCGCTGTTACAGCATTTGACCTTGGCTTGTGTTGCTGCCAACGCCTTTGGCGACTTCTTGTTGAAACGATGACGTGTCAAGACCCTCCCGTGCTCTTTCATGTTCAGATGATGGCTGCGGGAAATGCTAAACGCGGCAACGCCACCATCCGCAGGCTGTGCGTGGCAAGATTGGATTGTGCCAACCGAAGAGAGGATCGTTCGACAGATGCACCGGGCTGAGTTAAGGTATGTGGCATATTTCTCCAGGGCAGCGCTCAGGTGGGCATTGCAAGGTTCGTCAAGGTGTTTTCCGTATTTGCCATGAGCGTGCTCGTGCGCTGCGCTAATGTGAACATGTCCACTCGTCTGCGCCCCCCCATGATTATGATGTCCGTGTTCATGATGGGCAAGATCGTGGTCGGCCGGGTCATGATCGTGATCATGATCACAGCAGTCGTCGTGAGGGGGTTTTTCGTCCAGCTCGTGGCTGTCCGCAACGCTGGTGCACTCATCCTGCTCATCAGCGCAAGCCATGGAGCACTCGATCGCTGCGGCAGTTTTGATGCAGTTTTCTGCAAACCTTTGTCAGTGAAACTTCAAAAAGAACTTCGGGATCACTCACCATCGCATTTGTCGTCCTCATTGCACTGCTCCATGGCGCCTTCGTCAGCGTCCGGTTCCAATGGGGCGCAGCTCGTTTGACCACAGCAAGGATCACGATGAGCCGATTCGGGTGGCTTTGCCACGGGGCCACCGCAGCAGTCACCGCCGCGATCGGGTTTCGGGCCACAACAAGAAGAGCCCATACTGTTGGGCTTGCAGGTGTTCAGTGGGATCTTGCGAGATGCACAACGACAATGGGACTTGGTGGTAAGGGATCAAAAGATTGTGCAGAGAAAAAACCTTTCGCCGATTATCGGTTGATATGAAGGATGATAAGTGCTCTCGGGCTGGCGTTTCGACCCAAGCCCCACTCGACAATTTCAAGCGAAGCCTACGCACACCACTTGGCACTTCGGTCTGCGCCACACACAAGAGTGCGATGCAGCTCCAATCGACGCTATGGGGTGTTACTGTACGGAGTCTACCGGATAATGTCGCTGGCGCTGACGGGATGCATGAGGGCAAGTGCTGGTCTGAATTGTCGAACAATCGCTCCGTTCTGCCGAAAAGACGATGAGCGGTATGCGGCAATTACCTTAGTCCGAGGTGAGGCGATGATGTCTACGATGACTCGAAAACAAGTGAATGCACCACCTGCAACCCTTCTTGGCCCAGCTGGGCGAGCTTGGAGAAGCCCTGGCGAATCTTGGTGACCATAGCACGCATGTGCAGATGCCGACGCAGGCCGATTCCAACAATTTGGGCTCGTTACCGCCCGCATAATCACGTGACGAGGGCTGCGACAAGACTTGCAAAAGTTTTCACCGCGTGTAGCTGCGGCGACTGCTCTTTGCCAGCTCTAGTTGCTAGCGAATGCCATATCCTCAGCACAGTTTATTTCTCCATGATTTACGATGGCTCTGCATCTATCCAAGACGACCAAGCTGGTCTTGCTCCTCACCATTGATATACTCTTCTTCCTTGTGGAGTTGATTGTGGGCAAGAGCACACCTTTGGAGGATGGCCGAGCTTTGTTAGCTGACGGAAACTGCAGGCTTCAGCGTGCATTCCCTCGCGTTGGTGGCCGATGCCTTTCACATGGTCTGTATCCAAAATTGCTGCCCAAGTGGCCCGTGTTGACCATTTCAATCAGTTCAATGATATTCTGTCACTACTGGTCGGCCTCTGGGCTATTCACGTAGCAAAACGGCGCAAGTCATCTCGTGTTTACACTTATGGGGTACGTTTTCTATGCTCACTGTCTCCGTGACTTTCACAATGCTGAACTGCCATTTCCCAGTGGCAACGCGCTGAGACGCTTGGTGCGCTGATCAACGGAGTCTTTCTCGTCGCTCTCTGCATGTCGATTTTCCTCGAGGCGATACAACGATTCGCCGAACCCCAAGAAGTCTCCAGCCCGATCCTGATTCTCGTGGTCGGGTGCTGTGGGCTCGCCTCCAATCTCTTCGGCATGGTACTCTTACACGAGCATGAAAACACCGAGCCAGAAACAGGCAATATTCCGGAGGACATGTCTAACTCGGGGCATCGAATGACATTCGAGGGAACAAACATTCGGTCCGTACAACGCAAGGCACATAGCTCGAGACGAGCTGCGAGCTTGTCGCAGATTTCCATACACCCCACGGCCTTTCGTGCCGATGTCATCGCGGCTGCCCAGTCACACGCAGTAGATGACACTGGCGAGCAAGAGACCGAGAACACGTCCCTTCTCGCGAGTCAATCTGGAAACAGCGCTGAGCCAACAGATCTACACGGTGACCATATCCATGCGCGAAATGATAAAGGCAAAGGGAAGGGCAAAGGTCACGACCTGAACATGGCGGGCGTCTTCTTGCACGTTCTTGGGGACGCTGTGGGCAATATAGGTGTCATCGCTTCTGCGCTCTTCATCTGGTTGACACAATTCAGCTGGCGGTTCTATGCCGACCCCCTTGTCTCCGTCATCATTACGGCCATCATTCTGCATTCAGCTATTCCACTGTGCACGGCGGCGTCTCGAATCCTCTTGCAAGCCGTCCCCGAGGGGATCAACGCCGACGAGATCAAACAGGACATCACCACGCTCCCTGGCGTTGCGGACTGCCATGCCTTGCACGTATGGCAACTCAGCGACACGAATGTGATCGCTACGGTCCATATCGAAGTCGATCACAAGGTCGTCAAGGATAGCCATGAGCAATACATGCAGTTGGCTTCGGTCATTCGAGATTGTCTCGCTGCGTATGGTATACATAGTGCAACCATTCAGCCAGAATTCTTTGCGTCAACAGGTGAAGGGACATCTACGGGAAGGGTCGCAATCTGCGAAAGCACACCGTGAATCTCAAGTTCGAGTCAGGTGCCCACGTCTTTGGCAGAAGATAACCAACGATCTTGCTGCGAAAGAGGGAGATGTACTGGACATATTTTAGGGGTTTCTTTTTTGGGGATCTAGGTCGCGACCGGCTAGCTAGCAGTAGGGTATACTGGTACTACATGGCTTACTGGCGATCTTAAGTAGTTCCCTCTTTTGAATGAACAATGTTGGGATGAATCTCCTGGGCATCGCCTAGACTTTGCGATTTTCTATAGCTTCTGCGTCTTCATTATCCTCCGTAGCCACCATGTCCTTGTGGTCCATAACCACCATGCCCTTCTTGTCCTCTGTAACCACCATGGCCTTCTTGTCCTCTGTAACCACCATGGCCTTCTTGTCCTCTGTAACCACCGTGGCCTTCTTGTCCATAACCACCGTGGCCTTCCTGTCCGTAACCGCCGTGCCCTTCTTGTCCATAACCACCGTGGCCTTCTTGTCCTCTGTAACCACCATGGCCTTCCTGTCCGTAACCGCCGTGCCCTTCTTGTCCATAACCACCGTGGCCTTCCTGTCCGTAACCGCCGTGGCCTTCTTGTCTGTAACCACCGTGGCCTTCTTGTCCTCTGTAACCACCGTGGCCTTCCTGTCCGTAACCGCCGTGCCCTTCTTGTCCATAACCACCATATCCTTGATTTTGCCCATGTCCTTGGTCTCCAAAATTCTGATGGCCAGCACCGTCGCCGCCATAACCTCCCATTTTGCCATGTTGGCTCGGATTTCCACTTTGACCTAATAGAATGGGATTGCAATCAGCCGACTCCCTAGATGAAAATGGGTTGCTTGAGGCCAAGGCATTAACATACCTGAATGGCCAGCTTGCTGATACGCCCCACCGCCCATGCCACCGAATCCAGGACCGGAAAAGTTTGTATTTGTCTGAGTCTGATAATCCTGGGGGTGCTTCTGGCCGGTCACGGCATCATTAATCTTATGCAAGATGCCCGAAGATGAGGATTGCTGTCCGCCTTGTGACTTCTTTTGGTTTGAAAGCTGATCGGTCAGCTTGCTCAACAGGCCTGACATGATGGAACGGCCTTGATGAATACACTGAGTGGGAATGATAACAGGTCTGCCTAGAATTTGGCTAGAAATAGTTCAAGCGGGAGGAGTTGAAGATCGAAGTGAAGGGGTATCTTTAGAGCTGAAAAGAGGTGCCGGTGAGGAGGCGCAGCGGGTCGTATCAGACCGCACACGTCACCGCCCAACCTTACCATATGAGTGCTACCCCCACTCGGCTTGACCTTTAGCTCGATGGAATTCATTCTGCGTCGAGTAATGGTACTGTAGTGTCCGAGTGGCCTCAGGGCCGTCCGCATGGCTGTTCGTCTTTGGCATACAGGAGGACTCATATTGAATGATCTGATCGAATCGGGCTCCTCCCCATGCAAGGTTCAGCATCATTAAGCCACGCGTTCCACGTGTCTCAACCCACCAACCCACTCTTCTCATCAACCAACAACTGAACCAATTCGCTCTCAATTAAGCTCAAATGGCATCCAATCAAGAAAGTGCGAAGAAAAGGGTCGAGATATCTCCAACTGCAACTACTACTTAATCTTCTTGCCTCCCCCGGGTGTGACTATTATCTGCCTTCTACGTATATGTTGGGTAACCGACCAGCCTCGCCATCCAGTCTAAAAGACCCAATCATCTTGATCGAAAAGTTCATCCGATCACACTTTGCCTAGACCAACCAACACCAACAATGCCACGTTCATCACCACCAGGACAAGCCAGATGGCTACCGCCAGCGCCGTTGTAAACCAACCATTACGCATGTTGACGGCTTCTCCTTCACCTCGCCTCCCCTGAAAATCAACCCGAACGGTCATGATACTGCTGCGGCATGTGAAATACACAAGTGGTGCCGTCACGAAAGGAAGGATGACGCTCAAGACGACCTGAGTTGCCGTAAGTGTCCTGTTCAAGCCGTTTTTGCCGACTGCCCCAGCTATGATGATGCTGGGAACAATGCTGATAGAGCGGGTGATCAATCTCCTCATCCATGGCTTCACGGTCCAATTAAGCATTCCCTCTGAAACCATCTGGCCCGCCATTGTGCAGACTATACCGGCGGAAGTACCCGAAAGGAGTAGAGCGAGGGCGAAAAGCGTGCCAGCTGCTTTGGAGAGACTTTGGGAGAGTAGATCGTGAATACCGAAAAGATCTGCCTCGGTTGCTTCTGTTTTGGGGTAGAGAGAGGCTCCGGAAACAATCAAGATGGCTGAGTTGACGAATAGTGCGAAGGTAAACAATGAGGTGCCCAATTCCACAATGGAATATTTCATGCAGGCTCGAATGGCATAGATCGATGGTAGGTACTGTTCCTCTTCGTCATCAGAATTATCGACGGCCAAATGACCATTCTGGACATCAAAGTGCTTCAACCTTGGCTGAACGACCCCTGACCCTAAGAATATCGAATGTGGCATCACGGTTGCACCAATGATACCGCAAGACAAGTAAATCCCGTTGTCTTTGATGATGGCCGAGGATGGAAGATAACCTTTGAATACTTCGCCGACTGAGGCGTCCTGAATGTATGATAGTTGAATGCAAAAGCAGATCACGACGCCGAGCACCAGGGCCATAACGAAGTATTCGAACAATCTCAACTTGGTCATGGAGCCATCAGGGCGATAAAAGAGTAAGAGAACAAGGACATCGATGAGAGTGATTGCACACCCAGCGACGAGGGGTATATGAAGCAAGAGATTCAACGCAATTGCTGAACCAACAACCTGATATCAATTAGTATGAACAGGAGATAATTCTGTACTCAAGACTTACCTCTGCGATATCCGTAGCAATGATGGCGGATTCGGCAAAGATGTACAACGTAATGGTAAGCCATTTTGGTAGATATTTTCGGCAATTTTCAGCCAAATTCAACCCCGTAACGGTGCCCAATTTGATGCACAAGGACTGCAAAAAAATAGCAAACAAGTTGGACATCAAGATAATAAACAGGTGCTTGTAGCGTGTGGCGGCACCAGCTTCGACGTCAGTGGCATAATTTCCTGGGTCGATATAGGCAACGGCGATGAGGAAGCCAGGCCCAATGAATCCGCAGTACTTGACTAGGACGTCGCGTGCCTTGAAGAAAAAAGTCTTTGGTGATCGTAAATTCATGAATTTTCGTGAAGGTCGTTGATCTGGAGAGGCTGTCATAGGATCGAGTTTGACACCACTGACTCCTTTTGCGGCTGATTGATCTTCTGCTTGGTCGACAGGGTTCACCCATTTTTCTTCTTCTTCATGATTGATTCCGAGACTTGATAGATCTGATTGTTGTTCTCTCAGATTGACAATGCCATTGAGGTCAGCCTTGGTGGTAAGATCCGAGCTCAAATGATGTGGGCTCTGATTCCAATCAGGATGAGCCGATGTATCGTCTGACCTGGAAGGGTAATTCATGGTGAATAAGGTTGATAGAAAAGTAGTAAGGTCAATTGAGAGTATAGGTCAATAGACAGTACAGAATAGGGTAGAGTTATATGAGTCTCGGAGTGCACAAATTCATTCGAAACCAAACTTTCAAGGTCAGACGCGGATTCTCCCGAACTCTTCTTGGAGCGGGGGAAGATGACGGCTGATTGGGTTTTGAGAAGGCCGTTTTTCAATCTGAGCCACCGCCTACCCTTGCTCACCAAGAACGAGCATGGTCTGCCCGCGAATAGGACGTCAGCAGTCAACGTAAGCAGCTGCAAATCTAGGGACAGAGAAGGCCTGGGCGTGCATCTGGTGTGTAGAAATCCCTGGACACAAGTTTGACTTGGCGAGAGCCGGACTGGCACTACAGTACGAGATACGCCTAAGTGACGGGATCTAATGTCCGAATTACCAGTAGTCGCTGGGGTTTACAATTCTTGCGGTGTGATATTGTAGACAGTCGGAGGATGACCTTTCTGCGGGAGCTGCAGCATGTGTAGGTTTCTGGTGGGTTTTGATTCACTTGCCAATGCATTGGCAGATATGAATTTTGGACGGGAGTATGCATCGTACGTGGTAGCGCTGCTTTAGGAGGTTGGGACACTGAGCCCAGAGGCTGGGGTTGCGCCAAAATCCCGGTCGATCATTAAGCCGCTAGTGCGAGTTGCTATTTACGTTATAAGCTTGCCCGTACATATTCCACGTCTTGAAATCCGAGGTGAAAAATGAAATCCTCCGGGAGAGGCTTTTGACATACTCACACCTACGAGCACAATATTGAATCACTAGTCTACGTCGCTTGAGTCTCAAATGTGTCGGGAGGATGTGGCATTCGACCTCGAGCGTTTGGGTTGCCACTGAACGGAATGCGGAGATGATCCGGAGAAGGGCCACCCTCTGCACCGCGCTGAGGACCCGTAGGTGTCCCTTATCTTTGCGGGGGTTGTGCCATACCGGGGAGGCGTAGTCCAGCTTGGGCAGCACGCAGGCTTGGTATATTTACCTCACTTGGGCTGGCCGTAGGTGCCGTAGTCCGCCGAGTCCCAAGGTTGTGGTGGTGGCCTGCTGCACATGCTCTTCCATCTCAATTCCTCGTCGAATATCACCCCCAGTAGTTTGGCGGTAAGTCCTGCCTTGATGATTTTGCCGTCCATGATGATGCTTCCCTTTCCCAGTTCTTTCTTGCGTTGGGTCAAATGAATCAGTTCTGTCTTTTCCGCCGCAAATGACGACCCCGTTCGTCATGCCTGGCACGCTACAATATCACAAGTTGCACGAGCCGGAGGAGCTGGGGCCGTTACACCGAACGCAGCCGTAACCCCTTTTTGATCAAGTTGGAATGTTGCTCAAACATCTTCGCTAAGACATCTGGAACCTTGCTGTCGTCGAGGTCATGTTCTGCTCGGAGAATGGCTAGTGCCGCCAGGAGCAGGGTTGGGGGTGGAATTACGCGACCGGCTCCTTTACAGCTTTAACATTGAAAGGATTGGGAGTAAAAGTTCCCTGAGTATCCGCCAGGTACCTCTGCCTCCCGATCCTCTCGAACTTGCCCCGGCTCTCGAAGTAGAAAGGCCAGCTATTGTCCATATCCCAATCGCCATACGAGGCCCAAAGCACACGCCTGTCCTGCTTGCTGTACGTGCTGTTTTGGCCAACCATGAGCTTGTCGTTCGCCGCTTGCCACTTCCCGGCAAGTGCTTTTCCCTTTTCGCCCTCCTTGTAGAAGCAGTCCAGGATTTGGACAACTCTTGCCAGATCCGTCTCTCAGATCGCCGAATGTCACTTCATCATTATCTGCTCCCCAGGTATGGGAGAGGATTGCGTAGCGTGGAATGTTTTCGATCAACTCTTCGGTCAGGCTCAGCTCACCATGACTACTAAATTTCAAAAGGCGCATCGTGGTGATGTTGAGAGGCGTTCAAAAGCGGGTGCTCAGTAGAGGGGAACAAAATTGGTCCCATTACTGGACAATGATTGTTGAGATTTGTGTCTTGCGGACTTTACTGTCGTAGGGGAGGCCCGTTGAGAGAGGCTATCTGAAGAAAGCCTGTGGGAGGAGGTCAGATCGTGGAATCAGGATCGGTTCGAGGCTGCAATGACGATGCCAGAGTGAGTGAAAAGATGAGTCCATGAGTCCACCGCCGACATAACTCATTGACGGTTTAGGCGGGCACTTATCGTCGAGCAATGACCACGACTGCGCAAAAGCTTTGGAAGAACACATGCTGCGAGCACCGATAATTATGTAAGCCACGAGTCTCGTCACTAAGATCGCGGCGCAGAGCCATGATGTATTGGCAATACGGCGTTTCAGCGTATCAAACAATGATTCGTCAACTCAAAGATGACTGTTTTTACTAAGATAGGCATAAGGCGCCCCACTTCTGTCCTGGCTTTGGACTAAAAGAAAGTTGCAATGTGTCTGCAAAGGGGAGGGGAAGGATGGCAGCAGCATCACCAGCGGCGTCGAACCGTTTTGCACCACTAGCATCGCCGAGGTCACCGCCAGAAGCAAGTCGAAGCACGTCGCCAACGCACCCTGACGCGTCTCAACCACCGCGAAGCGCGTCGCCACCACCACCGAAACTGCGGCACAGCATCATCAGTCGCTTCAGGACCTATCCACCAACATGGACGTACACACAGTTGCCCCCGCGCCAGCTCGCGACCTGCGGCTTTTCCTGCGAACCACTCAAGGAAGGAGAATGTTTCTGTCCCGTGTGTGAAGAGAGAATAGACATACCAGAGCTGATCTCGGAAGGGATATTGACAAATAACGGGCTTCTCGGCGAGCACACAGGACTGTGTCCTTGCAGATACGATATTCGATATGTTCAAGAACGCGAAGGACATCTACACCGAAATAGACCAATCTCTCCCTCAATCCCCAAAAGTCCCATCACCAACATCGTCAACACAACCACCTGCTGAGTCCCCTCAAGGACTACCCTCAAGAGAAGACGCTGCTGCCATTCCTTCGCCAGCCTCCACAAGAATACCCCAAGCGCTAATCTCGCCCTCCCGCTCCAGTTCCCCCAGCCGCCCACCATACGCTGCCATCGCGTCGTGCCACTGCCCGACATCGCCATCTCTACCTTTGAAGCCTCGTCAACCTTCCACCACGACACCACCAAAGCCGATAACGAAAACCCCCCCTCAGTCCCAGCGACCAGAACCGCCAACTACAGCAACGCCCTCCCAACGCTCACCTTCGCATACAACCTTCCATACTAGAGCCAATCCGATCACGCCAACATCTACGCCAACACGACGCCGTTCACCACCCTCATCATCGCCGGTTCTCTCGATACGCGACCTCGAGCGCCGCTTCCGTTACCAAACCAGCTCGCTCCATAGACTCGGACCAAAGCAGACGGTCAACCAGACACATACCATGATCCTTCCTCAACTACTCTACACCGTAGCCAGCCTCCTAGAGAGCTGCATCTCCAGCAACAATCAAAACACCTTTCAACGTCACCAATCGGCATTCAACTTCGACACCTTGTAAAGAGGCCCGTATCGGTATAGGAACAGTACAATAGTGCAGAATTACAATACACAGTGCAACGGGGAGACCGAGCACGGGCCAACGGACTGCGATATGACTAGATCGTGACAGGTCGTGACATTCGCTTGGTGGATGAGCAGGTAAGTACAGGTAGGTGCTATGCTTGGCGTGGGCTGTCGAATGAGGGCATGAACCCTAAACGGCAGACGGAAACGTAGAGGAGCTAGCTAGTAGTGGGGCTACATAGACATCTAGTCTGCAAAGCCAATGGAATAAACTACAACTACAACTGCAAAGGGGAGGGCGGTTTCGGGAACCACTGTAGACTCTTTCATGCTTTCACTTTGGTGCCTGTCAACACTAGGACAACCTGCTTCGACTCGTCTAGAGGGAGCCCGTCCTGGTCCCCTTTCTTGCCAATCTATTTCCGAACCCCAAAGCTTAGCGTGGCTGACGATCCGTTAAAAAAAGAAAAAGGCAAAACACCAGAGTATATCTACAAGGACCGTCGCCGAAAGCCATCATTGTCACAAAAAGTCGAGTCCTCGAAAGGGCAACATAACCTCCGTGCCATCATGAACATGCCACGTCCACGCAATATCCACAGCCCGTCCCAACCGAATCAACCTCCGGTGCCGAGTCCGATGGATGCATTGATCGACAACAACCAAGGCTCATCCGTGGCGCTCGAAGCATCTAGGTCTCGACTGGAGGCCTCCAAACGCGCCATACGCCCTACTCCATTGCAAAGAATTGAGCAACTCACCGGGGAGAAAACAGCACTGCAAAAAGAGCTTGCCAAATGTCAGAGGCAGGAGAGCGCCAATCGAGCATTTAAAGAAGAGATGGGGATGGTTTTAGACCGACTCCAGCAGGCGGTATTTGAGTGGAGAAGAGTCCAGAGGGAAATTGATGCCGATTTCAACGTGAGCTTGCAGCAAGGCGTGGACACCGCTAGCATTAAGGTTGGCATCCAGAGTCGTGACGTATGACCTCGAATGGCGGATGCCACTCGCTACGAAATTACAATCTTGCTTCGTGCAGAGTAGCTACAGTATTATGGCCTCAGAAGGTTCCTCAATTGATTACCGACATACGCCCTTCTATCCCTTTGAATTCAGTGGTCTTATTCCGACGTGCGGCATTCCCAAGTTACATCTATTTCGGACTCCCCTCTCACTGCCCTGCAGTATAACACACTTCGTTACTTCTCGCAGCATGACACAGTATAGTACAAAGCGGATGCGCGAAACTTTGAAATTTCGGAGGGTCGAAGATGTCATCGCCATCCTGAGGCCTAAAGGCACACCGTAGCAATCAGTAGAACTGATGGAGACCCCAAGGCAACCCATCTAAGCGGCAAATACTGCAGGAAAAAGGAGAAAGACATCGTGGTTGTTCCGCGGCCTCGGGGGTGTAGAGGGGTCCTTCAATCCAAGTCTGATCGTTCTATTGGCGTGGAAAGTGTTGAGTCGCCGAATCGGGAAAAGACTAGGTTGGAAGTAAGAAGATGGTGGCTTTTAGATTTGGGGTAGTCTCCTAACTTGTTCTTTACACCTCCCGTGAAATATTCAGCATTGATTCTCCTATCACCTCCTCACCCGTTCGTCCTTGGTAAACGCCGTCCCACGTCGCCACACGCGGCGAAGCTCAGGAGGTAGAAGAATATCCCCGTGCGAATCGTGAGAATCGCAACGTCGATGACATAGCAGATGGCTCGACATGCGGCATGTGCAAAGAAAAGGATGACGAGGAATTGGCTGAATCTCATGTCCGGTGCTCAACACAGGCTTTCTCTCGAGCCTCTCTACTACGGAAGAGCTGCCACCGCAGATGTGAGGTGTCGAAATAAGACACGAGTTTGGATGGACCATCGAGGGAACCTCGACACCTGCTACGGCTGTGTGGTCGCGATTGCATCGTCCCTCCCAACTAAGCGGCCCAATTCGGACCCCAGGCATCGAATGTCATGGCGCGTCGGAGCCCATTTCGGCTCCTAAACTCGAGAGTGGCGGGCAACAAGGGCACCCAAACAGTGTGCCAATAGGTAATGGCCGAGACGCGCAAGAGAAGCCCAATTCGAACGCCTTCCAGGCTGCGTCCTATATAGGATCGCTGTCCACGGACTCTCACTTCTAACTGCCTTTCTAGATGTTGGTCCGTCTAGAGCCTCAATATCGGCGTCCGAGTGGTGTACGTTGTACACGGAAAACCAGTCTAAATTCTTTTTCTCTCAGAGATATTTGCGTTGCACATCTCGGCCCTGGGCCAAGTTTGTAACCGAACATGGCGACAGTGAGCGACCATCCCTCCGAATCTGTTGCTGGTGAGAAGAATAATGCGACGCGACAAGCCCATGGCCTGGCAACGCCAGAACAGACCCCAGAACCTGACACTGCCCGCCTAAAAGAGGACGAGAAGAGGCGTCAGGCTGAAAGTCAAGCCGGCACGGACAAAGGACAAGGGGGAAGTACTGGGAGCCCACCGTCTTCTGGAGGAGGGACCAGTGTTGCCACCGACGGGAACAATGGTGCGACCCAGGAGCAGATTGATGCCGTGGAGAGAGTGATGAAATGCTCGGATGGGGACTACCGACAGATTCTTGGCATCCTGGATGAAAACCCAAGTACGGAAGACGTGATGGCGGCCTTCAAGAAGCTTGGGTGCTTGACGCATGAAAAATATAACAAGGTGAATCATGCCACAGAGGCATTCCACAGTAAGTGCGAGCCCTTGAAATTTCCCCGACGTCGAAAATTGCACGCTGACAATGGCGTGCTTGCCTGGATGTAGGAGTCATCGATGCGGCAGAGCACTTGGGAATCAACGACGCTGCCATAGCGGAGATGAGAAATTGGGATGGCGTAGAGGACAATCTCACCCTGCCAGCAAATGACACAAGCTCTGAAACGGCCGGTGAAGATGCGGACATGAGAGGCTCCGACCAGCCCACGATGCCACAGCTGACCGATGCTCATCGTCATGCGTTCGAAGTCTCTTGGGGGCTGCTGCAAGTCCTCTCGGACAACCCCGATGACGAGAAAGTGATCAACGGCCTGCAAGAGGTGAACCGAAAGATATTGGAAATCAACGCGGCGAATGGCTTCCCCAACTCAGAACGATTCGTGATCGATTTCGAGGTCTATCAAGGGGTGTTCAAGAAGGCACTTCCTCTCCTCGAGCAATGGAAGCAAACCTCCGATGAAAAAGCTCGGGCGGAGCTTGAGATGATGAACCAGTGGCTTGAAAAATTCATCAAGGAGCGCGGTTACCCTGCAGATTGGAAAATCAACGTACCAGAGGCGCCGACGCAGTCCATCCCAAAGCCGCCCGTGCAGTCAACTGCCTCAACAGCAACCCGAACTCGGTCGGAGAGGTTGCCGAAACCCCTAGCCTTCAACGAAAAGGATGGATATGTCCTCCAAGGAGGGGTGGAGAAAGAATTGTACGGTTATGTGAAGGCGGGGTACGGACATCGAGTCCTACTTCGACAGGATGGACAAAACGGGTACGACATCTTCGAGTTCGTCAGGGCGAGCAAATTCGGAAAAAACTTTGTCGAGAGGAACCAGAACGTGTTGAGCGGGACAGAGATCAAGGCCGGAACCAAAGCCTCATTACGGGGAATGAGCTGGAAGCAGGTGTCCATTTTTGGGGTCGCTCCCGTCAGAACCGACTTCGACGACGAGGCGATGTTGATGGCTTGGGTGGCATTTCCTCAGAGCGAACCAACCTGGTACTGGCGCTCATATCTGGGGGAAGAATTTGGAATCGACGCGGTGGACGAAAAGTTGAACACCTTTAGGAGGAAGGCAGGGCAGCTCCCTCGAGCCGTCATAGATGAGGACGAAGCTGAAGAAAGTGACGATGATGAGGAAGGAGAAGACAAAGCAACCAGATTGCGATATCTGAGAGAGGAAATGAAAAGGTTGGAAGAGGGAACTGCGAGAAGCAGACGTTCGTCGAGCGCGAAACGGTCAAAACCGCGGCGACGAGCCCGATAGGGAGGCGCGGAGGGACGAAAGCTGGGACGAACCTGAATAATCGGTGGAAATGGACCACCTTCATCGAAATTTCGACGGGTGACGACCTCCGTTCTCTGGGCCACCCGGAGAGTGGGTGACGGGTTGTTACACTGACCGTCGGTGCGCCTGTCGCTCTTTTCACCGCCGACACTTCTTCCAGACAACCCATCTCCTGGTTGTCTGTTTTTCAGCTTGCTTGTCAGTGCCCGGCTGGCACCGATTACCAACAGAGGGGCCGACGACAATAGGCTCTGATTCGCAAGCATGCCCTCTTTTGGTTTATTGATTGAATCCGCTCTCTTGATGAGTCCCTTTGTCAAAGGCAGCTGATATTTGTCATTCCTTCGCCTTCATAGACTTCCAATAGTTACAGGTAGTGATGAATATATTCCGTTCGCTTCAAGTCGTCCACACGTACATCAGAGGTGAAGGTGGTCGTGATAGGGCTTTTCGGGCGCGTCTGGTGCGCGAAACCGAGATCTCGGGGTAGGATCGTGATTGTCGGGGACAGAGGAGAAATCTTCGAGGGCGGAATCTTGAGGTTCAGCTTGAGTGACAGGCCCACAAACACTCGATGGACAACATGGTGAGCAGGTGTCAAAGCGCGCACTTGCTCTTAGCACGGGGGCTATGCGCTGGGGCCGCCACACCGTCAGATGGGCTCGTTAGACGCTTGGGCAACGAAAAAGGAATGGTGTCGACGGCGCAGGAATCCGCCGTAGTTGGCTGATGCGATGCATAACTCAACAGCGTCCTTCGTCAACCCTCCACGATCGATCGTGTCTGCTCTCGCGCTCAGTGTGGTATGGGACCAAAATGGGACTCTGATCATGCTATGAATAGCAGTCTCTGGAAGGGCTATTTCAGCATGAGACTCCACCAAGCGCCAGGGTTTGGAGAGGGGCCCGTTATGGAAGCCTCCACTTTGAATTATCAACTTCGTCGAAGTTGATAAAAGACGGTTGACTGTCATACGCTTTTCGGGGGGGAATGAAGGCCCCAAGTTCTGAACTGCATTCTTTGTGTCTTTCTTCTGTTCTACGAGCAGACGCCTCACCTTCGTTCTTCCCACCCGAGCCGAAACTGCGTATCTGCTGGTTCACGAGGCGAACGAAGCCGCCGACACCCCGTGGACGCCTCGTTATCTCCTGACTCCTCGACCTTTTGCGCTAGCTAACATCCTGAATTCTATGGCCCTGAAAATCCAAATCGGCACTCTGCCGCAGGCCAACCACCCTTCGTTAGATCTATCCTTTAGCCTCGATGATGTGAGTCCGCCTGTCGCCATGTTGTCCAATTACGCTGACCGTGGGTATCGTCTAGTTCCATTCATACCTTCTCCTGTGGGTGGAATCTAACCCTAGCCACCATGATGCGATACTATCCGTGTTACAAAGTGTGCTCGTCCAAGATCGTGCTCCCAATGACGGCCACGAGCAACCGCGAAATTACGACGCGGATGAACATTCCAGCGCTAAACCTCACGGCCAATTCGCCCATGGACATCCCATCCCCCCCAACGAGCGTGCCAACTCTGCCACCAAAAGATTCAGAGGTGGTGGAGTCGATAGTAGTTGATGGCTATTGTGGCCACGGTGAAGTGAAAGAATCTAAGACGGTGCTGAATGGGGCCCAGCGACTGTCGGATCAAGATCCACTCCCAGTGATTCTGAGCTGGGGACCACCGACAGATGTCACGGCAAAAAGCTCGGATTTCAAACGGCCAAGGAAAAAGACATTGCCGAAAACGGTGGGCTCCCGTCTCAAAGAGCCCAAGTCAAACCGAGTGGCGGGCCACGACGGCCTTCTGACTGCAGATATGCTGCAAACCATCGACCGCATAGGGGGGGATCCAGGTGCTCGAAGGACTGAAAGACACGATCGCCGAGTTGACTGTTCGGGCGCAGCAGGATGGACAACATTTCAACGAACAATGCAGTCAAAGCATTCCGAAGCATTTGACAGATCAACCCGAGTCGATGCGGAAATTATGGCTCCTGAAAGAAGAACTTATCCTCACCGAGGCGAATGAGCAGATATATCGACTTCGGAAAAGATTAGCTCTGGCGGAGTTCTCTCATGCATACGACGCGTGTGCCTTACGATATATGGACATGAAGAGCAGCCCTCAGCGCCCGCGGTCAAGACTGGGGCAACGGCCACTTAAGACGGCAACTAATCGTGAAGCTCGCAATTCGCAGCACAAACGAGCGGCTATGGATCATTTCGTGAACGTTCTTTTCCCCGGCGCGTTACCGAGCAGCAAGACGAAGAGAGCGGCGCGCAAAGGATGTATGGTGACCCGATACGCCGCGGCCAGGAAGATTCAGAATTGGAGGGCGACTGGACAGCCGTGGGCCAACATCATCACGCGCTTTGGTAAAGGAATTCTACTGCTGATACCGGACGAAGTGTCGGACGCATAGTAAGTTCTCTCATAATGGACCTTTCCAAATCCGGCGACCCAACACTAACGCAAAATGAAATAGCATGCGAACCATGTCAAAAGCCACCTTATCGGTTTTTCTGGATCGTGTAGAGCTACGAGTGGCGGGCCTGGAAAACTGGTTGCAAACATTGACGTCCTTGGTCGACTCTATCTGCATCAACCATGCTCTACCTCACCATTGGCTCTCGGAAGAATACCCTTCGTGGCTCATCGAATGCGAAAGGACGGATGCACAAGTCTGGAAGGCTGACCCAGACCTACCGTCCGCTTTTTGCGATGGAGACGCAGCGTCTTGGAGTCCTTTGAAGCAATCATGCGATGTTGACCAGCAGTATGCCGAATCTGGTTTTGTTGTCGACTCACCCATGGATGCGATGGAGCTGGGCCTATACACAGGCGAGTCATCTTCGCAATTCGCTCTGGCCCCCCACGAAACCGTTTGGGAGGCCCCTTACACCACCTTCCTGTCACATCTTGCTGGAGAGACAGATCGGTCGCCCGACCTCTGTTCCGCCTTCGTGTCCAGGCATGATGGCTTCCCACTACCTCCAAGTGAAGGGACAGACAGTTTGGGCGTGGACATCGACGCACTCCTGGCCATGTCTCCCGTGGTGCCGTCGCTGATCATAGATGCACCCAGCACTGATGCATCACATCAAGCATCCACATCGACGAATTGTTCATATGACCAGTATCACGACAGCGCCGCCATCTACACTGGCTCGGAACCCTGCAATGCCAGCTACGAGGACGAGTTTCTCAACTTGTCAGAGGATGGCGACTAGATCTCCTTTCATAAATTTCCTGTCCAAAGGTTGGACATTCGGCATAAACGGAACCCGGTATCTTAATCTTAAGAGACGCGAATAGCTTTTTGTTTCACTGAGCGTCCCTCTCAAATTACCAACTCTTGGATATAGTTTCCCACCTTCGAAAACTCGGTTCGAAGCTTTTCTTATGAGCAGAATACATCCTTCAGTTCCTATTGAGACCCTTCGGGGGAACCACTCGGCTGCTAGACGCTGATTAGCTACCGACATCTCTGCAACTTGCCGCCCGCTTCAAGAGTCTTTCAATGCCTCCTGCGTGCCTGCATCGGCTCAGCCTGTGAATAAACACGAGTCCACCTAGAGGCATACCACACCTCGAGTCGACCTGACAGGGCCTAAAATGGCTGTCGAATCTTAGGCAAGAGGTTCGGGAAAATCGAAAGCAAGCGGGTGCCTAAAGGGGTCTCACGCTTTGAGCCAATCCATGTTCATCGAATATAAGTTGTTTAATCTCGGCTCTCGGGCTGCACACAGACTCTTCTACACCCCCTGTACGATTATGGTCCTACGCTGGAAACGCCTGCCAAAGTGGCAGAAGCAGAACAAGTATATCCGGTCTGGTTACAGAAAACCCTCTTACTCCTACTATGGGTCGACGAGAGACATCGCAAAATGGCACAACGAGACCGTCAACATCTGGTCACATCTATTTGCAGCCATCACCTTCTCATGGTTTCTCATCCAATTCCTTGCCCAATCTGGAAGTTTGACTCTGGATGTGGTGGCAGTGGTCACGTTCTTCCTTGGGGCCATTGTCTGCTTCACCCTGTCCTTCGTTCATCACCTCCTCTCCAACCACAGCCGAAGGGTCATGATTTTGACACAGCAACTGGACCACTTCGGCACAGTCACCTTCATCTGGAGCACAGTGGTTTCCTTTCTCTATTTCGCCTTTTATTGCGACCACCGATTACAGGTGTACTACATCGGCGTTATAACGGCAGCGGCTCTGTTCACGACGCTGTGTGTCTCTCGGCCAATGTCCAGGGATCCCGAAAGCCATCACAGGCGCACATTGACTTCCTTCGCCCTCGGGCTCTCGGCAACCCTACCGACGATGTCGCTTGATGCTCGATACTGGGAAAGGAGTGCCTGTCACCCCGTTCTCCTGGCATCCTATAGGAACCTGATCATCCTGAATGCCATTGGAGGTTTTTTTTACTGCATGCGAATTCCAGAAAGGTTCTGCCAGGATGCTTTTGATATCGTGGGCTCTAGCCACCAGGTCATGCACATAATGGTCGTGGCGGGGGCACTGCTGTATCGGGCAGGATTACTCTCTGCCGGACGAGCCTGGCAAGGAGAGGGTGCCACTGGATTACCATGTCCCACGGGGTGACGATCTAGCGTTTTAAGGAAGGTAGCCCCCTCTGTTTCTGGCAGATGGCAATAGGGTCCAGGCAAATGTAGCTTGTGGCCGTCGATTGTACTGGGTGATATAATCGGATGGTGGCTCTACCTCCCGTCTCAAACAGGTGCTAAAGGCGTACAATGGCTTTCAGTCGAGCTTAGGGTACGGTAGGGAAGGTAGCTGTAATCAAGCGCCCATGTTTTCCATGCCTATCAAGACCTTGTAGTCGGACAAATCTTAATCTGATAAGGGCTGTGGATGACCGAGCAACCAATTAGAGGCCTCCTTTTGCGGAGCCTCGTCCGAGTCAGCATAGCCATACTTGTTGCCTCTTTTTCGGCTGCCCCTTTGGCCAGCCACTTTGGGCCACTAACACAACCATTAGACCCGTATCCCAAGAGCCTCTACGGATACTTTTGTCCTCTTAATTTATTCTATTCTTATTGAAGTGCATATCTGGCTCAGCACTTTATTTCTGAAGGGAAAGCCCAGTACAGAGTAAGGCTCGCCCAGTCACTTCCCACTACGCTAATTTTGAGCCGGAACTCGACCTTTTCCACTACCTTCTTTGAAAGTAATGGCAATATGCTTCGGAGCGACCTTCCTTCTTGATCATTGGTATACCACACTCGACCCCACCACTATTCTTAGGATCGTCTGAGGCTGTGAGAGAGGTGAGACAAGAATAGCACCTAGGGAACAAGAATTGGTCCCTTCGGAACTAAGGATCGCACTTGTCCAACCTGACACGACTTGATTTATATTCCATGAAGCTCGGAAGCTGGGAGGATGTGATCAATCTCTACACCTCAAGCAATTTACAATTTTCGACATTGAAGAGCGGTCATGCCGTCACCTCCGCGTTCCACAATTTTCTGTTTCGTCCTGCCCATCTTGGCAAGAATGGCGACTACGGCAGCCGCACCACTCTGTCCAGACGCTATAAACACGGCAGGAGGCGGGATTCCAGACAGCAATGGGCCTCCCATGGTGTCAGCGGAAGCGATCAAAGAATTCCAACTGGCCCTCTTTCTCGAAAACCTGGAATTATCCTATCTTCAAAGCGGACTTCAAAATATTTCTACCTGGGGAACGGCGGGCTACCCAAATGACACGACCGAAGTTCTCAGCGCAATCGCGGCGGTAAGTTGACCATCCCGGTTCTGTGTCAGTCTAATATTTTGTGCCTTCTATAGCAGGAGGAAGTACACGTTGCAACAATTGCGAATCTGCTCAACGGCTATGAAGCCCCTGTAATTGCTCCTTGCCAGTATTCCTTCCCGGTGGCGTCCATTGATGAGTTCATCGCCCTTGGCGACATCATCACCTCAGTGGGCATCAGCGCACTTATCGGGCTGGTCGATCGAGCCTCGTACACTGATCCTGGGATTGTCAATACGGTGTCGTCGATCGTGACAGTCGAGTCCCGCCATGACGCCTTCTTCCGCCATGTGGGCGGCAGAGTCCCTAACCCAGCTCCATTTGACACCGGGATTAGCAGTATCTGGGCATACAATTTGGCTCTTCCATTTATCGTGCCTGGATCGTGTCCAACGGAACTCCCACTACCAATTCTGCCCACGTTAACGGTGTCAGCCCCGACTACGGCTGACAACAGATCCTCAGCGGCCACGGGAATAGCATCGAGCATCGCGCCATATCAAAATACCACCACGAGCCCCGCTACCGCTGCGAACACCACCGTGGTTCCGTCAGAAATGGCATTCTCGTGGGATCCGATGCAGATGCCATTCGTTTTCGAGCAGGGAAAACAGTTGTTTGTGGGCTGGACCAATCAGCTGAATGTGCCGGTGTATACGGTATTATCGATCGTTGGTCAAGGCAGGGGAGTTGCGGATGTACCGCAAGGACTCAATGGGGCGGTGTTTGCAGCGGTCACAAGTCAATTGCCTGATAATGACTATGACCTGGCCCTCGCAACCTTGGCGGGCCCGGTTGCGTTGTCAGTCTCTTAGCTTTGTATCGAAGATTGTGATTGAAATCATTGATACGTTAACCAGTTCATAAAGCTCAGTCGGAATATTAATAGTCCCATCTGCTGATATCCCTACAGCTCTTCGGACCATCGCCATCCCAACCGTCATCTTCGTCCAAATCTCAATTGTCGTCGTCACCGAAGTAGTCACGGGAGGAACCCAACTCCACTCGTCCAAAGTCCTATTCTTGTCTTCACTCCACGGAGCCATGTCTAAGCCGTGGCGCCGGTACTCTGGTTTGTGAGACGCCGAGACGCGCTTCATGGATTCTTCATTGACTAAGTCTCGCCACTGAAAGCTCTGCATTTTCCAAAACTTATGGCGCAACTTAGGGGAAGGTTCTGGACATCACCAACATAATAAGATATAATATCCTTGAGGATTGGACACTGGCTCATACATACCGTTATGCTCCGTTTTGAATAATCGCTCCTCGTTCTCCTTCACTTGCTTCTAGCCCGTCTTGTTACCGAGCGACATAAGCACATTCTCCTCAACGTATTTAGCCAGGCCACTCAAGAACTTCCTCGATGCCGTAGTCTTCCTCACGGCACTCTTTATAAGCTGAATATCCTCCACGCCCTGCAACACAACGCCGAAACGCGCAAATAAGGCATCTAAATCGGTGCGAACGTCGAAGAAGATCTTTGGGATCTTTTTGTTCTGAAGAATATTCTTTAGCATCTTTCTTTTGACACCTGAAGTACTGAACGGTAACTAAACCTATACTACTCACCACTTGACAGCCAGCAGCAACTCTTTTAGGCCTCCCGACAACTTTCTTTTCAGTGGCTACTCCGGGCCAAGCTGCTCGAGTGGATGACAATCATCTCCTAAGAGGTAACCTTGTACCGCAGCTACGGGTACAAACACATCTGTTCCATATCCGTCGTCGTTTAACTCATGCAAATCAAAGACGTCGATACTTTGTAGAGACAGTGAAGACTTCATTCCTGTCAGGACCGCCTTCCACGAACCATTTCGCACTCCGACGAAAAAGAATGAAAGGTTCTTCAGGGTGGTTGAGTGTCTACTTAGGAAGGCTATCAGTTCTTCTTGACAAAAAATTGTGTGAAAGAGGCTCAGTGTAGTTAAACAGCGCCACGTCGTTGTTCTCAGAAAATGTTCTGGGCGAAGGGGACAACAAAAGCAACCGGTAATCGATAAGTTCTCCAGGCCGGTGGCGCAAGACAGAAAATCTGCCAATTGGCCTATGATCCAACCACCTTTTGCCTCATCTTGAGCTGTCAGGTCCAGGGTTCGAATGCCTCGGAAGACGTTACGACAATGGCTGGAATCCAGGAGTGACATTTCTCGGAAGGCCTCTGCAGTCAGCCCACCACATTCATGATCTTCGGTCTCAGCATCTTCAACCCTGAGTTCTTGTATTTTGGTATCTGTGAGCGACAAGATGCGGCAGACATAGAAAAATGCTTCATCGTAAGCAGATTCAGGATCCAGAAAATAATTTGAAGGCAGGGCGTTGTCGAGGTAGCAATAGATATTGGGCGATATGATGACTCTCTCCAGATTTGGCAGCCGCGTAAGGGCTGAGCAAAGACGCGCCGTAAGCTCCCCAGACCTCTCCATCATGGTTTGGTCTTGATAATGTTGTTTGTATAGAGAAAACATCGCCTCCAACTCTAAAACATCCGCTTCGCACTGAGGTGAAGAATATCCGGGCCATGATGATTCTTCCACTGCTTGTTGGTAGTCCTGAAATCCCATTGCTTGATATCGCCTAGAAGCATAGACAACTGTCTTGATTGATCTACTGAGAATAGGATGATGCGACACGGCTGTAAGTTTCGTTAAGGTGGAAGACAAAGGCGCACAAAATATCTCGGACATGAGAAAAGGGGTCGCAAGCTGGTTAAAAAGTCGACAAGTGAGCCGTACACTCTTAATGTCATTTTCTTGAGACCAACGTCGCATCCTAGACAGCGTCTTGAAGATCTCCGTCCATGTTTCGGGTGGAAGCTGAGGTTGGAAGCCCATTTTTCTTCGAAGGTGACAAAAGAGTATTGTATAGCGGACGCTCTTTCAAAGCTGGTTTCCAAGAGGTAGAGCGAAGTAGAACGGAATCGGAGCGGCGGAAGACTCAGGACAAGATGGAACCCAAGTGAAGTAGATGTTCCTCAGAATGCGTCTGTTTTGGCCGTTTTCAGCGGCTCCCGGAGATTTGGCGACATCCGTTATATACGGAAACCGTGCCTTCCTTCCAACCAGACTCTCTTTTCGACTGACAGGGTGGTTTAGCGTTCGGATCCAGAACTGCTCCTTCATCCTGATCGATCTCGTCCCGTTGAATTCAACATCAAACTTGAACGGGCCCCTAGGACCAGAACGGGCCCCGAGGACCAAAATGGGCCTCGGGAGGAAGGGCTGACATGAGTGTGAGAATGCTACTCACGCTGTCTCTAGCCTCTTACAGTGGTTCCCGAAACCGCCCTCCCCTTTGCTAACACATTGCAACTCTCCCCCCCCCAAAAGCTGAGGATAGAGCTGGGTCACGCTTTCCCAATCTGACATAGTTCGACTAACCTAACTACGAATCATCAACGAGTGGATTTTACTATGGTATTTCCAATACCGTACGGTCCTGGTAATAAATTAATAGCATAAGGTGTAGGTTTCGCAGCACTAAAGCGAAAAACCCTTAGTCACCTATGAGTGACCTTGAGCGAGTTTTGCCGCGGCGTTGAGATCTCTGAGTGTCATCTGTTCGAGTTTGATTATGAGGACGGGTATCCCCTTGGTTGGGTTTAGACCAGCCTTGCAGGCAGGACAGACAACGGGTTAGGCGAGGTTGAACACGTGCTGGTATGATATCTTGGTGGTTGGTCTCGCTATCATTTGACCATGATGCTTATGTCAGAGAGCGCTCGAGATTGAGGAAGACCAGAGGATGGCTCATGAGTTGCAATTATCAAATCCTTCCACAGCTTCCTATGGGATTCGCTTGCTTCGTCGCCTCTCAATCGTGGGAGGACGATATGACTTTATGCAGACACATTCACAAGCATCAGCCGAAATTCTCTACCTCAATACTCTCGCTTGAACCACCTTAGATGCAGCGCAATCAGGATGACAGGCACAACGCTGACAATCTCGCCCAATCCAGCATACTGTGGCGGAATCCGCGCGTTGACGAAGGCACCCGCGGCCAACAATATAGCGAACAAATTGTAGACAAATGACCAGGCGAAATTGAAGAAGATACGATGTAACGCCGCTTTCGACAGATCCAGTAGCACCAAAATCCCACCCAGGTATGGGCGCACAAGGACGACGTCGGCAGCAGTCTGCGCCACGTCGCTGCCACTGTTCATGTGCACGCCGATGTCAGCTTGAGCGAGCGCCACCGCGTCGTTAGTCCCGTCGCCGCAGAAGATCACAACTTTCTTCTCATCCGCCATCAGGTTCTTAAGATACACCTGCTTATCGCTAGGCGTGCATCTAGATCTCACATGGCTAGCCGGGATTCCCAGCTTAGCGGCAACAGCTTCGACGGCACCAGTATCATCACCGCTGACTATCGAGATAGCGATGTTGCGCTTTTGAAGCTCAGTAACGACGGAATGGGAGTCTGGGCGGAGGCAGTCGGAGAGGCCGAAGACAGCGATGAGTTGGTCGTTTATTGCTACGCCGAAGACTGTGAGACCTTTGGCAAGGAGATCTTGGACCTCTGGGAGAGTCTCGGCTGAGAGCCAGCGGGTATTGCCGCAGCGAACGTTCGCGCCGTCAAAAGTGCCTTCCACGCCTTTACCGGTGACTGATTTGGAGTCCCCAATCTTAGCAGCATCAACACCCTTTTCTTTGAGATAAGTTGATATTGCGGCGGAGACGGGGTGTTTGCTGTCGCAGGTCAAGCCGAGAGTGATGGATTCAACGAGGTCGTCCTTGTTGGAAAGATAGACTGCTTCTGCGACAGACAGTTCACCTTGAGTAAGGGTGCCGGTCTTATCGAAGACGACGTGGGAGACATTGCGGGCAGTCTCGATGGCCATTGCTGACTTGAAGACAACACCATGCTTTGCTGCGACGCCTCCAGCTATGACAACGACCATGGGAACGGCAAGGCCGATTGCGCAAGGACAGGAGACGATGAGGACCGAGATTGCGTATGTGATGGCGTTCACCACTGCACGGCCGCTATTTTGATGTCGGACAGAGATGCCAATGGCAACCCAGATCGCGAAGGTTACGATTGTGAGGATCAGGATGACTGGAACAAAGTAGCTGGCGACAATGTCCACAAGTTCTTGGGTCTTCGGTTTAGAGAACTTGGCTTCGTCTACCATGGCCGCAATCGTGCTAATCGTGTTGTTGCCAGGGAGATGTGTCAGCCGGACAACGAGGACACCTGAGCCGTTGAGCGAGCCTGCGATGACGGCAGAGCCTGGGTGTTTTTCGACAGGCAGGGACTCGCCGGTCACCATAGACTCGTCGACCTCCGTCATGCCAGAGACAATCATACCGTCAGTTGTGATACGAGAGTCGGGCGTGACTTTGAACAAGTCGCCATACTGCAGAAGACGAGCATCGATCTCTCGATCACCACGGCCATCTGCGTCGCACAGCACGGCTGTTGCTGCCTGGAGAGACCTAATGGAGACCGACTCCACTGCCCTCTGTCTTGCAAACGCGCTGACCCAACGTCCAAGCATGATCAAGGTGACGAGCAAGGTGCTGGTTTCGAAGAACTCCCCGGTCGGCAGCGGACGACCAGCCACCTGATAGGCAAACGAGACGACGGAGAAAATATACGCAGTTGAAGTGCTGAGGACGATGAGCAAGTCCATCTCAATAACATGAGTGAAGATGAGAGCTCTCAACGCGCTGGGGTAGAATGGCCCCGCGATGGCAACCTGCACAATGGTGGCCAGAACCAGTGAGGCGCTGCCGTAGACGATGGGTCGGGGAGGGAAGGAAGCCCAGGCCAGCACAAGGACAGGAATGGTGAGAATGGAGGAGAGCAGAGTAATCCAAGCAGTATGTCGAACGTGTCTTTTTCCGCTCTCAAGTTCCGAGGACCCTCGAGGATCGGCGAGTGTCAAAGGCTTGTTGAAACTCTTCTCGAGAAGTGTTCTTACTCCAATGACTTTGGCGTCGTATTTAATGCGTACGATGCGCTTGTCGGCAGCAATCATTTGAGTGACCCCGTCTGGATATTTGCGTTCAACAAAAGCCTTTGCATCATCGACAACAACGTCAACTTCTTGTCCTTCGTTGTTGAGTCGTTGACAGGCGAAGCCAGTGTTCCTTTCGACAGCCTTGATTACCTCGGCGACCGGACCGGCCTTTTCGTCAAGGTCGAACTCGGCTTGTGACAGCACCAGACTGGTACGAAGATTGCAAACTCCAGGAATATCGTGTAGAGATCTGAAAAGTTTAGTCTCACAGCCAACGCATGTAAGTCCCTGTACGTCCAGGACAACGTGCTCAACGGCCAAACAGCCCTTCTCAATGTCGATATGATCTGTCACCTTTTCATCGTGTTTGGCAAATGAAATCTCTTCTCCGGAGCCGGAGCCAGAGCCAGAGCCAACACAACAGGCATCCTTTGAACATCCATCCTGGTTGGAACTGCCAGAACCGGGGCAAGAAGCGTTAGTTGCTTTCATGCCAGTAATCCCTTTGTCGGCTCCAGTCCAGCAAGACTCAGGAGGCGATGGTACAATCTTAGAGGTTTCGACGCCGCAGCAGCCGTCTTCCTTCGCAGTGGAACATCCAATTTTCTCTGAACCGCAGCATTTGTCTCTTGTAACCCCAGAATGATTGTCTTCCTCGGTAACCAAGCAGCAACTTCTGTTTTGCTTCGCAGCGGAGGGGACCTTGAGCCCGCAGCAGTTGATGTCCTCAGAGGCACCGCAGTTATCCCTTGTCGCAACGTAACAGCTAGACTTCTTCTCGGTATCGCCACACTTATCGTCGTTTGTCCCAATGCGGCTGCGTTTCTGCTCGGCACCGCCACAATCAGCTTTGCTTGCACCGGAGTAGGCACCATGTCCCTTCGTGCTACAAGAATTGCCCTTCTCCTCAACACCGTAGCTATCATCTTTCTTCACAGTTGAACATCCCAATGTCTTCTTGGAACCACAGCGTTCGCCTTTCTTCGAAGAGCTCTCGACAGTTTCGCCTCCACAGGATCCCTTCTTGATACAATCGCTCCCATTCACAGTCGTATTTAGAATCGACGACGAGCTCGTCTTCCTGGCAACAGCCGTTGTGCTCCAAGTCTGCACGGGCCTACCCACTTTGCAACACGGTTCGAGGTTGCGCGTTATAAGCGCTTTGCAAATGCAACCCACTTGCTTGAGGGTGGTAGCGAATTGTTCACGGGCGCTGCGGGAATGGGTGCCACATGCCCCTTGCTTGCGCTTGCGAGTTTGAGGGGAAGGGACGGAGGACTCGGGCTCGTCGGGAGATGTTACTACTTAACGAATTAGCACTACTCAATTAAAGCATTGCAAGGGGTTAAATACTTTTGTCACGGCTAGAGCTTTTTGTCTCAACTGCGCCGCATTCCAAGGTACATTGCCGACGTGCCACGGTCTCGAGGCAACTCTCTGTAATTGAAGATTCATTCAATACAAGATTCATTCTAGGTTGGAGGCAGAACTTACCATCGCAACAAGGCCCAGCATCTGGGCGGTGCTCCCAAGTGACCCCATCAGGGTGGCAGGCAATGCACGGGGCGAGAGAGGTTCGAGAGGATTCCATAAAGTCGAGATGACCGAATAACAAGGTCGAATGAGTTGTCGACGCGAGAGGCAATAAGAAACGGCCGGCAGCAGAGTCAGAAAGTGGCTTTTGGATAAAACTGAAGCAGTGCCCGTTGCTTGCTGGGATTTTCAACTCCTCTCAGGCGGAGTCCGAGCGATGAAATGGATCAGTCAGGCCCAGCAGTCTGTCATTGAGAATGTAGCCTTCGTTAGTCCGTCTGCGAGTGGCATTAGCTTCTTCAGAGCTTGCACGAGTTCCAGGGGAGGAACCGATTTTGGGGAACCTTGGACCCAGCAAAAAGCAAACGGAGCCAACTCGCCAAGACTGCGTAAGATGGCTTGGACATGCACAAGTGGACAGCTGGCGTTTGCCTGTGTCTGGGGCGGCAAGAGCGTAAAGCCACGCTGCAGCTAGTGGAGGACTTCTGTGGCGATCGCATTCCTTGTCTTTTACACGCCACCGTACTAGGGTCTGTCGGCTGTTCTTCAATATGTGCGGAAGTACCCAATAGGGGTACTCTGGTGCACGAGACGCATTGCAGACACTGACTATTTTGCAAGTTAAAATTACTTTTTTGAGTAGGGTTGAGTAGGGTTGAGCAGTTCGAGCAAGTTTGAGTTGAGCGGGGTTGAGCAGCGTTGAGCAAGTTTGAGCACATAAACATCAAAGCAGCCACCTCCGTTCACCGGCCAAAATCCGCCCAGTCACGTAATGTAGGGTGGCGCAGACTTGGCAAACCTAGATAAGATCAATCGTACCTATTTCTAATATGCGTCTGCAGCAGTTATTGTTGATTCATTGCCCTCTGGGACAACTCAGTGCAGTGATCACTAACCGTTCACCATCTAGCAACCAGCATCTAGTTGCCAGCAAAACATTTCGAGCATCGATCAAGTCATTGATGATTGTTTCAGACGAATGGCACTCCATCCACTTCACCCGCCGCTAGTGGGCCATGTCACGACGACTGTTCTGATAAACAACGTCCACTGTGCCTCCTGCCTCACCTACATCCAGGAGGTCCTCAGTACATTACAGCCAGCGCCGTTAACGATTACCGCGAACTATATATCACACGAGGTGACGATAGTCCACTTTCCCGACCACTCTGCAACTGACATAGCTCGAGCTTTATCAGACGCAGCATTCGAAGTGCAGAGTGTGCAGACCGAAGATGAATCTGGCCATGTTATCTACGAGCAAGATTTAGTCCAGACCCATCAAGAATGGTTGGAGCAGGCTGCTCAGATGCTGAGCGAACAAGCATCAACTCTGTCGCGGCACCAGACGGCAGGACATCATGAATCACGAGACGATGCCGGCTACCAATTTGATGAGAAGCATTTAGACCACTGTGTTCTTTGTCAAAAGGCGAACGAAAAAGCCGAGACATCTCAGGATGTTATCGTGACCATCCCTGAGGCGCAAAAGTTTACAGCCACTCTCAGTATCACTGGGATGACTTGCGCGGCATGCATCCTCTCCATTAATGAAGGGGTGCAGGGACTCCAATTCTTGACGGATGTCAGCGTCAGTTTACTTACCAATAGCGCAACTGTCGCCTTTACCGGCCCGAAGGACAACATCGATCAGATTGTGGAGAGAATTGAAGACAGAGGATACGACTGCCAAATCGAGAGCATCGTTGAAGTTGGACAACCACAGCAAACAAAAGAGCTAGTGGAAAGGACAATCATGATTAGAATAGCAGGCATGTTCTGCGATCAATGCCCACGACGGGTTATTGAAGCTTTATCATCACCGTTTCAGGGACGACTTGCTATTGACAAACCGCCGTCGTACGATGACCCCATCATCATGATGACATATCGTCCCCAACCCGGCATCATTACTATCAGAAGTATCCTTGCTACTATACATGGCGTCAGCGACCAACTCAGAGCCACAATATACCATCCTCCAACGATCGAAGAGCGCTCTCGAACTATGCAGCTCCGCGAACGGCGTCGTCTACTCCTGCGGCTTCTCCTTAGCTTCATCGTCGCCATTCCAACCTTCCTTATCAGTGTGGTCTGGATGAGCCTTGTTCCCTCGACCAACCGCGTACGAATATTCTTCCAACAAAATATGTGGACTGGTGCCGACACTCGTGCCGAGTGGGCGCTTTTCTTCCTTGCGACGCCTGTGATGTTCCTCGCTGCCGACGTCTTCCACACCAGGGCAATCAAGGAGATCCGAGCACTGTGGAGCCGGAATAGCAAAGTCCCGGTTCTTCGAAGATTTTACCGTTTCGGAAGCATGAACCTGCTCATGTCCGCTGGAACGTCGGTGGCGTACTTCCCTTCGATCGCCGTACTTGCTCTAGAAGCGCAAAAAACTGGGCAACACAACAGGCGACTATCGACATACTTCGACACGGTTGTGTTCTTGACGATGTTCATTCTCGCTGGACGCTACTTAGAAGCGTACAGTAAATCTAAGGCCGGTGATGCTGTCACAATGCTCGGAAAGCTCCGGCCAACCGAAGCTCTGCTCGTGAGATCCAATCCGGAATCGGAAGATAGTGAGTTATCTCTTCCGATAACTAATGGCGAGAGAATCAATGTCGATGTTCTTGAAGTCGGAGACGTTGTCCGAGTACTTCATGGCGTATCTCCACCAGCCGATGGCACGATCGTCCTAGGCGATTCCACCTTCGATGAGAGTTCTTTAACCGGAGAGTCTCGGCCTATTGCCAAGAATACGGGCGATCAAGTCTTTGCTGGAACAATCAACACCGGGAAACCGATTAATGTCCGAGTCACTGAAGTCTCAGGCGCATCTATGCTTGACCAAATCGTCAAAGTCGTTCGTGAAGGGCAGGCAAAGAGAGCGCCGGTGGAGAGAGTGGCTGATATCTTGACGGGATACTTCGTTCCCGTTATTACCCTCATTGCCGTATCAACATTTGTTGTCTGGTTTGGACTAGGCCAGGGAAGGGCACTCCCGGAGAACTGGCTTGATGTCGACACAGGTGGCTGGGCATTCTGGGCATTACAGTTTGCCATTGCAGTCTTTGTCGGCGCGTGCCCCTGCGGCATTGCCCTTGCGGCCCCAACAGCTTTATTCGTGGGTTCTGGACTGGCGGCGCAACACGGAATACTGGTTAAAGGTGGCGGAGAAGCGTTTCAAGAAGCTTCCGATCTGGACGTGGTTGTCTTTGACAAAACCGGCACGCTCACCGAGGGCGGAAACCCGACTGTGACAAACCATGATATCATGGCTTCTGGTGAGGAGGAGACGAAGGCCATCTGGGCAATCGCACAAGCACTGGAGGAGTCTTCAAGTCACCCCATAGCAAAAGCAATTGCTGCGCTCTGCGGAGGACAAAGCCGCACTACCATCGCCGACTCTGCCATTGAAGAACTGCCTGGTCGCGGTCTCAAAGGCACATTTACCATCCATACATCCGCCAATGACACCCGGTACGAGGCTGCCATCGGCAGTGAAACTTTCGTCTCCTCCCTTGGCACTCCTATAACTACAGATCAGTCCAACATTATGGCGACATGGAAATCCGCTGGGAAAAGCGTCGCGCTTCTGGCTTTGCGTCCATTGTCCCTCTCAGACAGGGACGAAACCACTTTTAAACTTGTTGCACAGTTTGCAACCACAGATTCTCTCCGTCCTGAAGCTGTTTCCGTCCTTTCTGCTCTACGTGAGCAAGGGTTAAGCATCTGGATGATCTCAGGCGACAATGCCATGACCGCTATTGCAGTTGGGCATCAGCTAGGTATCCCGGCGACCAATATCATTGCCGGTGTTCTCCCTTCGGAAAAGGCGGAGCGGATCCGTTGGCTACAAAGTTCCGCCCCTAGACGCAACGGCAAGGCGGGAAGAGCAATGGTGGCTATGGTTGGGGATGGCATCAATGACTCTCCAGCACTCACTGCCGCGGACGCCGGAATTGCCGTCGGCTCTGGCTCAGATGTTGCTATATCAAGTGCCAAATTCGTGCTAGTGTCCTCAAACCTGCACTCGTTGTTGACTCTTATCACACTCTCCCGCACGGTTTTCCGGAGAGTCAAGTTCAACTTTGCGTGGGCATTGGTGTACAACGTGGCCTTGGTGCCAATTGCGGCAGGAGTGATTTATCCGGCACCCGGACACCCGAAGTTGAACCCGGTGTGGGCGAGTCTGGCCATGGCGTTGAGCTCGCTGAGCGTCGTATCCTCGAGTCTGGTTATGAGGACAGACATTCCCGTCATTGGGTTTAGAGCATCCAGGAAGACAGAGTAGAGATAGAGCACAGCAGGGCTTTCAAATCCAGTTAGGCAGAGATCGCAGCTGGAAGAGACTTGTGATATTTAGCTCAGGATGATTATTATCGGTTGTAGAGGGTATATAAACGAGAGGAGAATATATTCTAGCACAAGGGATGCAGTAACCATGACATCTTAAGCGGCCGAAGGCATTCTGCCAAACTAATGCTTAGAAAGCTAGGTGTAAGGCGTTGCCTCAAGCGTAACCTAAGACGAAAGGAGATATCTATTGAGACAAACGTCACCGAAAGGCCGGAAAGCCAGCTACAAAAAGTTGTTCGCTGTCATACCACGTGCCAGAGGTGTGGTAACTTTAGGGCAAAAAACGCATGGATGGCATTTCCAGTGCCCTGTTCATATATACATGAATATGCTTCGATCAATGGGTTTCACTCTGATGGCGGACTGGGAGACGTGCGGAATAAAAGTGCGTCCATGCCCAGGGAAATGAATTTTGCAAATGTTCACTAACTGACCATCCGGCGCTTTGCCGCCTGAAGGATTTCGGCACCTAGGTCGGACCGAGTCTGATACACGTTGCTCGTTCCCGGATTTGCAGGCATCGACACCGCACAACCTGAGTAGACATTGTGATACAAAGACGTGCACGATTGAAATGACCGACAGTGCAGGTCTTCTGCCTTTTGTAGTGCGGGTTAACATGGCCTAGATAACCAAAGGACTGCCCGAAGACCCCGTCCAAATCCTCAGACCGGGATCAAGGAAATCTGGTCCGGGATCAGTTTAGTACCCTGCCTGTTGCAGCAGAGCTAAAGCCTATTAAAACTTCCTCGACTACTGGTTCTGACCGCTGCTTCCTCTGCTCACATTTTGCCATCATCAAGCCAATTATCAATTTGCATCCAACTTTGCAATTTCACACCTATAGTCATCATTACTTAGCACAATGGATTTCCTCAAAATGGCTGGAAAATTAGCTGGTGGAAAACCAGGCCAGGATCAGGGCCAAGGTTCCGGGCAGTTCAGGTTTGATGCATAAGATCACGGACGCAGTCACTGGACAAAATCACCCTGGAGAGAAACAAAATCAACCACCCTACGGTATGCGATGGCCTCTTGCAGCCTCTTCAGACGGTCTTATTGACATACATATGTGACAGGTAGCTTTCCTGGCAACATGAGTGGCCCAGGAGCTTACCAAAACATGCCGCACTCCGGAAGTCCAACGGGTCATTATCAGCCAAGTGGTGGATATGGGCAGATGGGTGGCCCTTACCCAGGCAATTACCAGGGTCGTCCTGCTGAAGCCCATTCGGGATCCTATGATCCTAGGTATCCAGGTAGAGATCAGCACTATGGGAGTGGATACGAGCACGGAGGTCCTCCGCGAATGTATGGCAGCCCTCCACAGACCCAGGCACCTTACTACGGAGCGCAGGACGGCCATGGTAACCAACCGGGCGCCTATGGCCAACATGGCTACGAGCGTCGCGACGAGCATAATTATGGTGCTGGGGGACCTGGTTATGAGCAACGTGAGTATGGCCAGCATGACGGCAGGCCCTCTGGACATGACCAACAAGGATACGGTCAGCATGGCAACAACCCCTCTGCGTACGAGCAACATGGCAACAATCCTCAAGGGTATCAGCAGCATGGCAACAGCTCTCACGGATACGAGCAACGTCCATATGGTCAGCATGGACACGGCCAACATTGATTTCACTCGTACAAGGTCCACTTATGTCTCGCAGTACCTTGATTCACCCAACGTCCGAACTGATTAACTGTCCAGTTGATTTGGCACAACTGCATCTGAACAGAGATGCTGCATCAGCGGCTGATTGTGCGATTGGTCGCTTCGTCGTGTCAGTGCTCTGGCTACTTCGAGATGAAACAGTATATTGATTCGAGATGTCAGTTTAGCTAGCCTAAAGTTCCATTCATTCAAAATTAAGGCGAACATGTTGAAGCCCTCTATTGTGCTTCCGCAACCCATTTGTAACCTCAAAGGAACCCAACAAGCTACGAATATACCAGCAGATGTTCAATGATGCTTGTGGACTCAAGATCACGATAGTGCTGCGCGGTGCGCGTTCCCGTGTGCGGACGACCTTTCGGCTGCGGATGCAAAGAATTCTGGTTGTATGGTAGCACTGTGTATCCCATAAGCAGACAGACAATCTCGAATAGCGGACGCCAGCCGCATGTACTGTTCATGACTGTCCTTGATGACTTTGTAGTCGACTTTGATATGGACCGTAGCAATCACATTCGAATCGCTCAATTGCGAGACGTGCAACGCATGACAATCCGCAATGCCAGGGAGAGTGTTGATGTCTTGCTTGATCTCGTCGATATTGATTCCCTCGGGAACGGCCTCGAGTAGGATTCGCGATGCCGCAGTACACAGTGGGATGGCCGTATGCAGGATGATGGCTGTGATGATCACGGAGACAGTTGGGTCGGCATAGAAACGCCAGCTGAAATCGGTCAACCAGATGAACAAGGCCGAAGCGATGACGCCGATGTTGCCGACAGCGTCTCCAAGAACGTGCAAGAACACGCCTGTCATATTCAGGTCGTGGCCTTTGCCCTTTCCTTTGCTGCGGTCCTGGCGCTTGTGGATATGATCGCTGTGCAGATCCGTAGTTTCGGCCTGGCCTTCAGATGAAGCCCCAGGCGACTGACCCGTGCGCAGTGGTGTATTTTCGTCGTGCTGCTCGCTACTACCAGGGACTGCGTGTGGCTGGCCAGCAGCAATGATATCCGCGCGCAAAGCTGTCGGATGCACGGAGATCTGCGACAAGGTTGTAGCCCGCCTAAACCCACGTGCTTGTTGTGGCACCGATTGCCCATCTATTTCGTCCTGATCGGACAATGTGTCGGCTATATTGTTTGCCCCTGGTTTAGGTTCCTCATGCTCGTGTAGGAGGACCATGCCAAGGAAGTTCGAGGCCAGGCCAGTGCAGCCCACTATGAGGATCAATATCGGGTTGGAAACTTCTTGGGGTTCGGCGAAACGTTGGATTGCCTCGAGAAATATCGACATGCAGAGAGCAACGAGAAACACTCCGTTTATCAGTGCACCAAGCGTCTCAGCGCGTTGCCACTATAATTATGGCGTCTCAGTTTGGTCACAATCTTGTAGACAGCAGGCGGAGAACATACCCCATAAGTGTAGACGTTAGTTGCCTCACGTCCTGTGGCGACGCGGATAGCCCAGAGGCCGACCAGCAATGACAGGACGTCATTGAACTGAAGGAAATGGTCAACAAGAAGTCTATGAGGCAGCTGTTTGGGATTGCAGACCATGTGGAAGGCATCGGCGACGAGTGCGAGGGAGTGAACGCCAAATCCTACAAAGCTGGTCAGCTTGCGTGGCTGGGAAGCTGTCACAAGCTTGAAACTTGCCCACAGTCAATTCCACCAGGAAAAAGAGTATATCGATGGTGAGGAGCAAGACCAACTTGGTCGTTTTGGACAGATGCAGAGACATCCTGAACCCCGGACAGCAGACTGTGCTAGTTTACGTGGCCGTCAAACACACGAGATCGCAGGAAGGAGAACGTCGCGACACGTAGTGAAAACATCGAAAATTCGAACGCGAGCGTCACGTGATCGTGCAAATTGAAACAGGAAATGGCTCAAAGTCGAACCTTGTTCGTGGGCTTCGTAGGCCTGTCGATACTCGGGCCGTGGTACTGTAGTCTAGTAGAAAGAAATTGCATTGGCGGCACTCATCTGTTTTCAAAGGGAAGTAATTTATTGTGTCATCACTAACCTTGGGTTCAGGTCATTGCAACTTCTCACTCATGACATGTTGGGTGAATGCTGCAGTCGCTCGGCAATTCAGACCGTGCTTGTTCTTTCTTTCGTGCATCTTGTTACCGCAATTGCCATTTCTTGGTAGGTAGGCTGTGCACCACTCATGTTGTTGATTGAGAACGACTTCGGCCAGTAGAAGTGTCGCAAGATTGAAGTGCGGTGCCAAGTGGCTTGCGTAGGCGGCGGTTGAAATTGCCAAGTACAGCCTAGAATTGTAGCGGAAGTGAAAGGCTCTTGTGCCACTCACCCATGCCCGAAAACCGGTGACAGGAGCCTTCGCTCTTTATCATCACTTTCATCCCTTACCGTCAGAACCTGTCTCATGTTCACTTCGAAGGAAATTCCAAAGACTTGTAAGTCTATCAATATGGTATCCCACTGTGCTGGTAAAACTCCCGACGGTACCGGTGATTGCTGTGAAGGCCCGTTGCCAAAGCCGTCGGCATCGATCGAATGTGGCCCATGTTGTAATTCGACAAGCTCAGTCAAGCCAGAATTGAAAGTCGACGAAGACTTCATGGATCAGTGCAATGAGGACGATCAGTGCAATGGTACTAACCCAGTATGCCGCCTAGAAGTTTGGCTAACAAAAATTTGCAGAAAATTGCATCAAGACTGCTGCAGCTATCGAGTGCTCCTTGGCTTGGGCCGATCAGCAGGAGGATTGCTGCAGTGACACAGACAGCCACGAGCTAGACGAGAAGACCACTCACCATGATAGCTGCGATGACGCTCACGACCGCATCCATAACCACGCCCAAGTGCCAAAGGCGAGCAAGCATGTCCACAGTGGCGCAGCGCATGAACACGCCAACGGCGAGGACGGGAAACATTTTGGTGAACCCTGCAACGTTCACCTCAAAGCTGCCATGGAAAAATATGCTACATACCTGGAGTCAGCGAGGTGCATCTGTCGAAGTATTCTTTCTCCGGCTGCGCGAATCGAGACCTGCCGCCCACAGTCTTCGGCCGGCGGCGTTGTTGCGTTCAGCACTTCCCGTAACCACCATCTCGACGTGAAAGAGCACGGATCCGTCTTGTCTCGCCGTCGTGGCAAGAAGGTGCCAGAGAAATTGGCATCAGCCGGAGCTGAGATCAAATGTTGTGATAGCCATGAGACTCTCCTTGGGACTCGATTTGCACGCGAGACCGTCACAAAACAGACTTCAATTGACATCGAGAAGGCAGGAGGGCTGTCGCATATCCTTCTCAATGTCACAGGGATGGACTGCTCTGGTTGTGCCAACAATTTGACTAGAGCGATTCGAGGTGTAGCAGGCACCAGGAATGTCAAGGTCATTTTCATCGGTGGAACTGCCCAATTCGACCTCGACACCGAAATCAGTACCCTAGATGAAGTGATTCGCAACGCTCAGCGAGCCACAGGGTACAAGCTGAGACCATTCTCCTCCGATACCCAGAGTATCGACGTCACAATGCCGGCAGCAGAAGCAATCAAATTCCAGAACTCCCTACCGCGTGGTGTCGAGCGCTGCGAAAAGCTTTCCAAGACAACATATGAAATCAGCTATGATCCTTGCGTCATTGGTGCCAGAGACATGCTCAATGGTATCGATGCTCAACTTGGACCTCTCCGCAGCGACTCGTACCTCGATCAAGGAAAGCGCAGGCTCGTTCGAGTCCTTGCCTTGACCACTGCCGCCTTCATACTGACAGTACCAGTTGTTGTACTCGAGTGGGGGCGTCCTTCTGGCGTTTCCGAGCATACCACTTTGACCGTTGCCGTGGTCCTCGCCACCATGGTTCAAGCAATCGCCGTTCCAGAATTCTACATCCCTGCCATATCGTCCTTGATCTACAACAAGGTCGTCGAAATGGACATGCTTGTGGTTATCAGCATTACAGCTGCGTACGTGTATTCCATCGTCGCCACTGGACTCTACTTCGCTGGCATCGAGTTGACGACCAAACCCTTCTTCGAGACTAGTACGCTGCTAATCACGTTGATTCTGCTTGGTCGACTTCTTGCGGCTTGGGCTCGTAAACAAGCAGTGAAGGCGGTGTCGTTGAGGTCTCTGCAGGCATCGACAGCCATGCTCATTGACCAGGACACAGACCGAATCGTTAAGATTGATGCCCGTTTACTTCAATATGGGGACAAGATCGCGATATTGTCGCATTCACAGATCGTTACCGATGCTGAAGTGATGCAAGGCACAAGTGAGGTAGATGAGTCGATGCTCACAGGCGAGAGTGTTCCTGTTTTCAAAACTGCCGGAAGTCCCGTCGTCTCAGGCACTGTCAATGGTGGCGGAAGATTGACAGCACGTGTGTCTCGCTTGCCAGGGAAGAACACCATTACCGATATCGCCAACCTGGTCGAGCAGGCGCAGAGCTTCAAGCCGCGCGTCCAAGACTTGGCCGACAAGATAGCTGGATACTTCATTCCAGTGGTGTGTATAGCAGCACTCATTGTCTTTGTGATCTGGGTCGTGGTTGTTCTGAAGGTGCGAAAAGAGCCTGCGGGAGATGCTATCGGAACTGCCATAGGCTATTGTATAGCCGTGCTGGCCATTAGCTGCCCCTGCGCGCTAGGTTTGGCGGTCCCCATGGTCCTGGTGATAGCGGGAGGGGTGGCTGCCCGTGGAGGCGTGATTATCAAAACTGCAGATGTCATTGAGCGCGGTTTCAAAGTTACCGATGTGGTGTTCGATAAAACAGGAACGCTTACTGAGCCGAACCTCGAAGTTGTGCAGGAGTTGGTCTTGTTCACGGACAACGCAGAGCAAGACACCATGCTGTCTATGGTCATGACACTCGTGAAGAGCAACAAGCATCCCGTGTCCGAAGCTGTGGTCAAGGCACTGGACGCGAGGGGTGTACGTAGCATCAAGGTCGATGCACTCACTTCCATTCCAGGCTGTGGAGTCGAAGCGCAATGGCACGGAATGACAATCCGTGCTGGGAACGCGAAGTGGCTCCAAATCAGCGATACACCTCAGGTGGTTGATCTCGCTGCACAAGGGTTGACAATGCTCTGCGTGACGATCGGCGGCCAACTGGGTGCAATCTTCGGCCTCAAGTCCCGGCTGCGTGAGGGAGCGACTGGTGTTGTTCGAGAGCTTCATCGGCGGCGAATCGCCGTTCACATTGTGAGTGGCGATGCTCGTCGGGTAGTTGAGGGCGTAGCCGCCGACCTTCAAATTCCCTTGGAGAACGTCGCTGCTGAAAGAACTCCAGCACAGAAGCAGGAGTATATCCGCGAACTCATGGATTCTGGAAAGATCACATTGTTCTGCGGAGACGGTACTAACGACGCTGTGGCCGTGGCTCAAGCCAACGTTGGCGTTCAAATCGAGTCTTCTTCGGATATCACGCGGGCCACGGCGGACGTGGTCCTCCTCCGCAATCTCGACGGGGTGGTCAGCCTGCTCGATGTCTCGAAGGCCGCTTATCGACGCATCACCTTCAACTTTGTCTGGTCAGCCGTGTACAATGTGGTTGCCATTCTGCTTGCATCGGGAGCTTTTGTCAAAGTTCGCATTCCCCCTGCTTATGCTGGTCTCGGCGAGATGGTCAGCGTACTGCCGGTTATCGTCGCGGCGTTGACCCAGCCGAAAGTGAAGGGGAGAAACTGATGTTGCCACCCGGTGTCGATGCGGTTATGGCTCATTGTTCCAAGTGAGAGGTGTCGTGGAGGTTGCTTGTACTGACCCAAGTCCATTGTTCCGGTGCAGGGAAACATTCCCACTGCATTCTTTACTTGGCTGAAATTTGCTGTCAAATACATAACCTTCGAGAGGCTATGCGATGCGATTCTGAAGTCCTCCCTAGGCAACAAATAGGATATATGTGCTCAAAATAAATTTGGTAGATGGTTGTATATATGAAGTAACATGTATGCCAAGGCCATTTTTGAGGACCTTAAGGGTCACGTGATCTGGCTAGCGCACCTTGTTCATATTTGGGATCTGCCACAGTTGCTCCTACCGACCATTCGTCAGTACTAAGCACAAGCCATTGCCCATCCCTTCGACAAATTTGCAACACGAAAAGAAATATGCGCAATCATGAATTGACGCTCTCGGCCTCGTAAAAATGAAGTCCTGTAAAACAAAATAAACGGAAGGAATGAAGTATAGGTTAGAAATTCCTTACAGTACTGATTTCAGGACAGAGGAAATTGAATAGATCTTCAAGGGTGGAAGGCTTATGAAAAAGTGGCAAGCTGGAGATTATACAGTAGCCCAGAACTACCTACGTATAGCTCCATTTCGGGGAGTATGTTTGTACCTTCGGAGCAGTCAGACTTGTCGGAGCAAGGTGCGATCTGGCAGCAGCACTTCTTCAGCTTCTCGCCAAAGCGAACCTTTTTGAAATCGCAGCTGTGGTCCTTCTTCGCAGAACCGCTGCAGCCCAGCTCTGCGATAACAGAACAGTGAGACTTCTTGTCGACAATGATGCGATCGCCATTCTTGGCACCAACGTGTTCCAGCTCAGGATTGTAAAGACCGGCCTTGCTTTCACCGGGGCAGCCACTTGTTCCCGTTGTGCCACTGAAGTCATGGCCTGGCCCTTCAGTACCACAGCAGCCATCTTTTTTCAGGACAGAATAACCTGTCGTCTTCTCAGAACCACAACATTCATCCTTCTTCGAGGTAGCTGTACCATCATCGTCTCCACAGCCTTCTTTCCTCGCGCAAACAATACCATCTGCTTTCTTGCTCAAAGCCGACAATGAACTCGTCTTCCTGGCATCAGCTGTCGTCTCCCGAGTTGATGCGGGCCGCGCCACCTCACAACACGGCTCGAGTTTGCGCGCAATAAGCTCTTTGCAGATACGGCCCACGTTGATGAGGGTGGCGAGGTAACGTTCACGGACGCTATTGGAACGAGTGCTGCAAGCTTCACGTTTGCGCTTGCGAATTTGGGTGGGAAGGAGAGGGGACTCGGGGGCACCGGAGGTTGTCGATTCTGAACCAGTTAGTAAACTGGGCTATCGAAAGAAGCTTCATCAACTTTTATCACTGGAGCAGCTTGATGATTCGTTTCGACCGCATTTTAAGTCGCATTCACGACGTGCTACAACCACGAGGCAGCTTTCTGTCACAATGAATCAGCCAACAGTAATGATTGTCCTCGAAAGTGACAGACATACCATCGCAACAAGGGCCGTCTTTCACGCTGTTCTTGCAAGTAGCGTCACCGGCACGGCAGGCGAAGCACAGGGCGAGAGATGGTCTAGACGAAGCCATAAGGTCGATATCACTACTGCGCAGTAGATCTCCGAGATATAAAGGATAGTTGGATGTAGGAGGGCAAAGTCGGAGGGGGAGAACGATTGTGAATCAAATCAGTTCTCTTATCACAAGTAACAATGGGCGCGCCGCCAAGGCTGCCAAGGTTCATGCGTACGTCACGTTGTTGTCCAATCTTGGGACACTTCAGAACTGATTGAGTCTTTGCTACACTTCTCCTTCTCTCCATCGAAACGACCCCCCATAATCTACAGTCAGAAAATACATAGCCATCAACATTCAACCTGCTCATCATGTCTAATCTCCTGAAGAAATTCACCGATCAACTCTCTGGCCCAAACAACCAACAAAACTCCTCATCTTCAGGAGGCATATTGCACAAAGTCACAGATGCCGTGACTGGCCAGAAACATCCTCAAGACTACCAGAACCGACCGAATCCACAAACCTCAGGGTTTGGCTATGGCGCAGGACCAGGGTCTGGTGGCTATCAAAACTCTGGATATCCAGGTATACTTGGCGTAACTTCCATTCCTTTGCCTGATTCAGGGTGAACTGACAATAAGTTCTAGGTGAGCAGGGCGGATATCCGGGTCAATATAGCAACCACGGAGGACAGCAAGACTATCTAGGTCAGCAACGATACCCCGAAGGCCAGGGCAATCATGGAGCACAACAAGCGCACGGAGGCTATGGGGCTGATCCAGGTCATGGAGGCTATGGAGGTGAACAAGGACACGGCGGCTACGTGGCACAACAGGGCCGTGGTGGCTATGGGGCTGAACAAGGACGCGGCGGCTACGTGGCACAACAGGGTCATGGTGGCTATGGGGCTGAACAAGGACACGGCGGCTACGTGGCACAACAGGGTCATGGTGGCTATGGGGCTGAACAAGGCCGCGGCGGCTATGGAGGCGCTCAAGGTCATGATGGCTATAGAGCTGAACAAGGACATGGCGGCCGTGGCGGCTATGGAGACCAGGAGGGGCATGGCGGATATGGAGGCGATCGTGGTGCACATAGTGGTGGACAGGGCCGACACTAGCACTTGCCAGGTCTGCCTTCCTATGGAATTTGTCAGATACGAATAGCGGCTGGGAAAGTGCTCTGAGCGATCAAATGAACCGAAGCACATGGAGATAGATTAGCTCTACTCCTGAATCATTACCTCGAAAGACATCGGCAAATTGCGCTCTACACACTAAGTAATTCGTGATGCAGTTGAAGGACGTCCTGCTTTCTCGCTGGCTCCGAAGAAGGGGCGCACCAGGAAAGTAACGATAGTGCAATTGTATGACCACAGGACGAGCTGTCTCCCTAAAGACTGGGACATACCCATCCAAGAAACACTCACACTGACATTGTCACAGCCTCCTCATTAGCATTCACAACGCTAGCCTTCTAGGCTTCGGTTATTGCGTCTAGATTGGGATAGTACCACATCGTTATAGCGATGATAACATAGACAATCTGTGCCAGCAAATATCAGTCCAACTCGTTCTTTTCGGTTCCGAAATGCTGGTTGACCAATTCGAAAGACTGCCAAGATTTGCAGGAGACTCACCACCAGAAGTGCACCTTCAAGGTAATCAGACTTCCCGTCGCGAAGGAAGTTGCCGACGACCAGAATGGAGAGGATAAGCAGAACAGACATGAAAATCTCGAAGTTGAGGTCCATCGGTTTGCCTAAGCCCCAGCCGACTACGACGACGAGCGGTGCGTTCAGAAGGGCAGTCTGAATCGACGGTCCAAGGCAGTGGTAGAGAGCGAAGTTCTGCCCAAGCACGTTAGGCATTCGCAGTGATGAAGACTCAGATACAATGCTCTTCGAGCTCTTGATTCATGCATAGGCTTAGAAGAATAATCTTTAATGAAGTCAGAAAGAAATGTTGGTGCTCACCATCTGATTGTCGTAGGCTTCATCAGCAGTGGTAAGATGCTCCGCTGCTTTCTCAACAAGCGGCACTAGAATCAAGCCGAGGAAGTTTTCCGGTACACCCATCTCAACAACATCACGGATCTCCTCGACGAGAAAGATGGCGATCAAAGTGACAAACGTGAGGGAGATCGCAAGAGCGATGATGCATTCGGTGAAGGTGAGTTTGGCTTTGTGTAGATCTCTGTGACGATCTGTGTCCCGTTCTTCATCGGAGGCGAGAACTTCGTGGAAGATGCTCTCCTGACTATGCGCATTGAACCATAGATATACCAAGAAGGCCACGATAAGGATAATAGATGTGACTTGGCTGATCTTCAACGTATTGTTGCGTAGTCGGACCTCTGTGAAGCCTCCACCTTCGGAACTGGTGGTCGAGCCTCTCAGGGCAGAGAAGAAAGCGCTCGGTATTAAGAGGGCAAAGCCCGCCACCAAAAGCAACCCTGAACCCACCTCGCTGATTGCGGCGTGGAATGACTGTTGTTTCAGCTTCAAGCCGCCGATGAAAAAGCAGACGCCTAAGCACAGGAGTATGTTTGTCAAGATGGATCCAAGGATAGCAGCTTGAATTACTGGAACCAGATTTCTTGGTGACGCATTGTTTCCGGTTCCGCTGTCTTTCTTGATGAGGACCATGAATAAGACTATCTCTACCACAGACCCGAGAGCCGTCTCCAGTAGGATACCGGTGACTTTGGGGAGCTTTCTGGCAAGTTGCTGACCCGCAAACCCGACCAAATTGGCAGCAGGCACCATAGCTATGTAGTTGATAGCAAAGATCCATACGTGAAGGTCTGGGCGAGCGAAGTGAATCGCTAGTCCGGCTGGAACGAAGGGCCAGAGAACATTCACGGCAAGAGAAACTTTGCTGGAACTTCGCCACCCGACAGTAAAGAAGTGGAGGGGGTGAAAGCCTATTCACGACAAGTGTCAGCCCGGATGCATGTAGAAAGTTGATGGTGAGCCTCGATAAAATGCAGGCCTCTCACTGCAGGAAAAATACCTCTTCTTCCGCTCTCACCGTCTGGATGAATGCCCTTAGTGACTATGTCGCCATTGTGGTTGTAGACTGGAAGGGTTTTTCGGTTCGAGGGGTCTTCAGCTTGCGGGGGAAGCTTAGGTTCAGGATCAATGCTGCAATTGCTGGCCAAAATGTCCGGGCATGCGTTTTGTGACCGATTGAAGAGATTCATTTCTATAGCCGAAAAAGACGAATATGAGATGGATTGTTGTTCCGTTCTCTGTTCTGGAGATATGAGAAGCTGAACAGTAGCATCTTGCAAAAACGCAGCCGAGGAATGTCTCCTGCCAGCCAAGGAAGCAGGAAGGTGTGCCGAGTTGAGCTCGGCAGGCACGTGAACAGCCAGCGTTCCCTGCGCCCTAGGTATCAACGGTGCTTCCTTCTTGGTCAATTAAAACTATAGGACTGACATGAGACGGACGACAGTCAAGAAGCGTCATCACGACGGAGGTTGTTATGGAGTTCAACTACTGGATAGTACGTTCGCCCGTCCTTCAGTTGATGTTCGGTCTGCCCAAGTCACCTTCTCATGTGCGCATAATCTAGGGTTACAGGCACGGACTTTCCCTGCAGTCATCTACACACCCGACAAGACATGCATCTTCATCCAGACCGCTGATCGGAAGCGGTGTTTCAGAACCGTCTAGGCTTGTCGATATGTGTACCTGGTCGGCATGGTCGTGTTCAGGGTCCAAGCAGAACTCGGGCTGAACAGTAGCACTGTGGATGCCATATTCGTGGAGACACTCCCGAATTGCCTTTACTACTGTCATGTATCTCTCAGCAACCTCACCGCGCTCGATGGAGAAATCGAGCTGAACGTGAAGAGACGCAATTGGCTGGGTCTCGCTCAACTGCCACAAATGGAGGATTCCCGGGATCTTCTGCACATCATTTTTGATATCATTGATATCAAGATGATCCGGTGTGCCTTGTAGCAGTATCTTGGCGCTTGCCGAAGTCAAAGGAATAGTCGTCTTCAAGATGATGACTGCGATGAACAGGGAGACGGCAGGATCAGCATAGAAACGGCCAGACCATGGAGTAAGCCATATGATAAGTGCCGATGCAATCACACCAGCATTGCCAAGACCGTCTCCAATGACGTGCAAGATCATCGCACTGGTGCCCATGTCAGACTCGCTTTTGGTAATCTGTTTTAGCTTGTTGTGATTATGACCGAGATGCGAAGGCTTAGGCGGAGCACCTCTAGTCCCATAGAATGGGTCACGAGTGCGTTTGGGCTTGGAGCTTTTCCCAAGTAGAGGGGCTTCAGAGGGCTCTTCTGCGACATCGTCTTCGAGCTCCTCACTTGCAGTCGCGGTTGCGGCCCTGTTCTTTATCGTTTTACTGAGGTTGACAATCTCTTGTCTGAAGCTTGCAGGATGAACGCTTCCATCCACGATGCGCCAGGTTCCGCTACGACTTTGTCGTCGTAGATTCGAAGCCATGGGTTTCTTCCTCGATGGAAAGTCTCGGATCGGTGAAGGTGTACCTACTAATGTAGGACCTATAGGGTTGTGAGCATGATGGTCAACAGCTCGGGACGGGGTGCTGCGCAGCGTACCTGCGTATTCTGTTCCTGGCACGTCTATACGTTGCACGCCATCACCACCTCCTTCTTCCACGATGCGGACCTCGTCGGCATGGTCGTCCTGCTCTGTTTCACTATGCGAATGCCCTAGAACGAAAAAACCCGCAACATTTGAGGTGAGTTCCAGTGAGCCAACGACAAGGATGAGTATAGGGTTGCTAATCTTGGGCGGGTCGAGAAGACGAGTGATCGCCTCGAGTATGATGGACAGACACAAGGCAATGAGGAATACAGCATTGAAAAAGGCACCGAGAATTTCTGCTCTTTGCCACTAGATACAGAGATCAGCACAGACCGGCAATGTTCACGGAGTACCCCTCAGTATTACCCCAAATGAAGATTTGTCAGAGCGTTGGTCTCTTAGCAGCTTTCACAGCCCACAAGCCAACAAGGAGGGAGATGATATCGTTGAGCTAAGCCTCTGTCAGTAAGACATAGCTTCTCGGCACGACAGCGACACCGCATCTCACCATATGAAAAGCATCCGCCATGAGAGCGAGAGAGCCCACGATCATTCCAACACCCACTTCCAAGAAGAAGAAGGCGGTGTCAATGGCCAGCATGACGGTAATTCGAGTCGATTTCGACCACGCCATTGTTTGGTGGGCCTTGATGGCGAGGTCCTGTTGATGAGGCAGACCAGCTCAGAAAGGACGCCAATCCTAACAGTGTCTGATAGGCAATTGCAAGAATTGAGTTTCGGGGGATTGTTACCGAAGAATTTGGGAGGGAAAGGAGACAGATGCAGCGCCGAGCTACAACATATTTCATCACTTCCTTGGCGGAGTGCCTGATGCCACGCTAACCAATCCGACCTGCCCCTGACTAAGGACTGCGGTGGTTCATCATTGGCTACTGTGGAAAGTACCTGGTGGCAAAATTCAAATTAGCATCGGCGCCCAGCTTGAGAAGGTGAGAAGATTTCGTGCACAAAAATCGGTGTGGACAATATCATTGTTCTCCCATTCACATCTACTCATACCATTATCATTCGAGAAGAGACCACGATCTCCTAGTAGGCTCCAACGCGATACTGTTGTTGAAAATGGCTTTCCACAAGCTCACTCGATCTCAACGTCTGATGGCCATTATTGTCATCTCATTCAGCTTCTTTGTCGCAGAACTCTCGAGTAGGCGCTCCTGCAAACATCGCGAGAGATTCGTAACATCAAATAACCATGTGCTCTACGAACAGTTGGATTCAAGACCCGCTCGCTTGCTCTTGTGGCCGATGCCTTCCATTATGTTTGATACAATCACGCGGACGCTCGCCTCTAAAAATTGGCTGACTTCTTGACAGATGAACGATTTGATTGGATTCATAGTCGCACTTGTGGCGGTTAAGGTATACCTCCCATCCTCGGGCACTGCTTCCGAACCGCTGAGAAAGTGTAACCCAGGTTTCCGAACAGCCTCAGACCCCCCGCAACCTTGCGTTCGGCTGGCAGCGCTCGCAGCTGCTGGGCGCCTTCTTCAATGGCGTTTTCCTCTTAGCGCTTGGCGTCAGTATCTTGCTTCAGTCCATTGAGCGATTCGTCGCACTACAACGTTCGTCTCAGGCTCTCCGGCGACACTCTGGCGACAAAATCAGGCTTACTTTCTTTTCTAGATGTCGAAAATCCCAAGCTGGTTCTCATCGTCGGATGCATCGGTCTAACACTGAACATCATCAGCGCCTCGTTCTTACACGGTATGCTCGACGTCCTCCATCGACTACGAAATCACTGACCTGTTCCAGAGCATGAGCATGAGCCACCAGCGACAGGAGCCTTCGAAGATGATAACAGGAATGCTCTTAGAAGAGTAAGAAATGCCTCGATTTACTCAGCTCATGTTGCTATTCTAATCTTTTGCAGCTTTCTGGAACTCACGTCGGACACCGTCACCCGAGCATCAGCAGGCCGAAGAAAAATGACCACGACCTCGGAGTCCTTGGAGTTCTCATCCACGTGATTGGAGATGCCATCAACAACGTTGGTGTCATCATATCTGCCTTGGTAATCTGGCTCGCAAAGTACCCAGGGAGATTTTATGCAGATCCAGGAGTCAGCACTGGTATCGCATTTATGATCCTGGCCTCCGCCGTCCCTCTCGGTAAATGCAAACCAAATTTCCGCGAAACATAGCTAACACATATTCGGCAGTCAAGAACAGTGGATCGATTCTATTAGAGAGTGTTCCGCTTGGTGTCAATTTGGAGGACATCCGACACGACCTAGAATCGGTATGGAGATGAATCGAGGCTTTTCTAACCAGTACTGACTTCATTCTAAGATTCCTGGCGTTGCCTCTGTCCACGAGTTACACGCATGGCGTCTCAATCAGAGCAAAGCCATTGCTTCAGCGCACATCGTAACAAATGACTCCTCCTTGTCGCATTTTATGGCGCAGGCGGAACGCATTGGCGAATGTCTTCATGCCTATGGCATCCACTCCGTCACACTCCAGCCCGAACTCGTGGATGGGACGGGCGGTGACCGGGTACCTGTAGCGCAGAACGAGACTCCAGGTCTGCGTGCTCGACGGGGCGCCGATGCAGTATGTCGCATTGCTTGCGGGACTGGTTGTGAGCCTTTAATGTGCTGCAACTGATACAGTACGAACTCAGGGGGCCGAAGCCCGCACAAACTTCTACAGGGTGTCAGTGGTTCAGAAACGATGCACTGCCTCAAGAACATTGAGACGCGCTTGACTTGTCAACAGTGGAAGAGGTGAAGGGCCTAAGGTATCGAGGGCCCTAATATACATGAATCACTGGGGCCGTCCTGTTCAACGGCATCCAACACTCATTTCCATTCGACAGGCCTCCGATACATCCCAATTCTCCCCAGACAACTTTACTCGCCCCACCGCTCACGAACACCCATCAGTCCAACACCGCCTCTACCTCATCTCTTCCAGGCTCAAGACCAAGCTACGCCGACCATCACCCTCCGAAATCGTCGGTCCCGGCGGTCGTCTAACACCTTGGACGGCCGTCCAATCCCTCTTTGGCTGGCGTCCTCAACCAGCATATCAACCCGCCCCCCTTCCACATCCACAACAACCCCTACCGGGCTCGAGAGCAGTGGCCCCCTGATTTCACCACACTACATTCCAAATAGAAGTGCCTCTACGAGAAGACACACCGAAGGCGGGCGAAGTTGGAGTACGCGAGACCGGGCTGGAATAAGGGTGTTAAATTGGAGCAGCACACATTGATTGTTTTCACGCTGATCTCTTTCATTTTCGTTTGTGAGCCGTCGCATGATGAGGGGACACCGTTTGATGGGTTCCGCGTTTGGCTCTGCGGCAAATTGAAGAATTTGGGCCAATTGCCGGATGCAACGAGAGAAGTAGCGGAGAGATTGGGTGAAGGTGCGAAGAAAAGGGTCGAGGAATCTCGAGCTGCAACTACTACTTAATCTACCTTGACTCCCCCCGGGTGGTGACTACTATCTGTCTGCTACATATACGTTGGGTAACCGACCAGCCTCGCTATCCAGTCTAAAAGACCCAATCATCGTTGATCGAAAGTTCATCCGATCACACTTTACCTAGACCAACCAACACCAACAGTGCCACGTTCATCACCACCAGGACAAGCCAGATGGCTAATGTCTGTGTGGCTCACGGTATAAATTCTCCAATCTCTGTTCCTGGTTACCGCTACAGGGCGAGCCTTGGAATGACACTTTACTGATGCGCATTGTCCCAGCATTTGATGGCCACATTAACCTACCGAATGGTGAAAAAGTCTTCGATGTAGTGACAGGATCGGACTGGCAGACCAGGGGCCCATCTGACGTGATGGGCATTAATGCTCGAGTCTCCGCCGTCTCGGAAGATGGAAAGGAGAACCTAGATCTTGAGTACTACGGGAAGATCAAGATTACGCAGCAGATTGAGAATGTGATCGCAGCGAGAGGTGAAACTGGTGCAGGCACCGAATGGGGGGGCGGCTACTATTTTATCACGCCCAGGATTCACAGCAGGAGTGAGAGGTGGGCTTGGGTCAACGATGCGGTATTTCTCGCATGTGGCAAGCTAACATTGTCCCGGAAGGATGATGGCTCAAGTGTCTCCACTGTTTCGTACAGAATCTACAAGGTGGAATAATATAGGTGCCCACCTAAAAGTCAACATGGAAATGAACATGGGAATCAACATGGAAATGAACATGGAATTCATACTCTAAATCTTGAACATGTTGATGCTCAGTGTCGTTTTCGCTGAGACTGATCAAAGCCTCCGACGCTGCCAGAAGCGGTGTGAAACTTTATCACTCCGATTGAAAATGGTTTAGGCCGATCTGGAGTTTGCGCAACCGAAAGGGCACAAAGTTTGGCCGACGGAGCGAATACCCATGGCATGTCTTGCTCAACGGCACGAGAGGCCGGTTCGTGTCACGAAATTCTTGTGAGGCATATGGCGGAAACGGAGGATGAGGGTTCCTGTCTTTACTAGGGCTAAGAACCGCAAGAAACCGATCTCAAGCTGATGGACTTGTGACTACTCTCATCTGAACTTGCTTTCGCCTGACGCTAGTGTACCACTTTTCCGTATCATCCGTTGCAACTTTGGCCCTCCACCTAACCACGAGTTCGCCCAACAATCACCTGTCAAAGAGGTTATCGATTCAGGCTATCAACATGACAGCGTCAAAGTCCTCCATGGGCCAAGATCCACCGGCCACAGAAACAGGAAATCTTCCAGAAGCAGAGATATTGCCAGAGAACTGTGTCCTTGTTATAGGAGGGGGACCCGTCGGGCTATGTCTTGCGATGACTCTAACATATTACGGCGTCAAATCAGTAATACTGGAAAGAAACGAGACAACCACAAGGTAAACACTCGCCTCAGGTGTTGAGAGGACGACTGAAGCCAACATTGATATACTAGGTGGCCAAAAATGGATCTTACCAATGTGCGGTCGATGGAAATCTTCCGAAAGTTAGGTCTTGTACAAGGCCTGCGCGAGCAAGGTCTGTTGACTCCTATCTCCGCCATTCATCCCTGAAGCTAACACCGCTTGTACAAGGCGTGGCCGCCCACATTCCCTACAATGTTCGCATTTCGACCGGACTCAGCCGCCCGGAATCAATCACGAATTGGTTCCACCCTAGCGTAAACGAGTACCGCATTCGAATTGCTGATAAAAATGACGGAACCATGCCGCTTGAACCTTGGCAACGCATTTCACAAGCAATCTTCGAGCAATGGCTGAAAGGCCGTTGTGACGAGAGCCCTCTGATCGATGCCCGGTTCAACCACCGGGTGGAAGATCTGCAAGAGGTCGAAAATGGCGCACGGGTTACTGTGACAGATCAAAAGACAGGGCTGAAAAAGATCATTCTATCACATTATGCCGTTGGCTGTGATGGCGGCTCGAGTATGGTACGCCGGTCACTGGGAATTCCTCTGCACGGAGGCCCAATGTGAGTAGCGGATCTTTGATCCTTTTCACAGTACAGTATCCCTGACCGAGCTTCTTCACAGTCCCGCATATGTGCTCCTTGTCCATTTCAAGTCAAGAGACTTATCACGGCTCCATGCACAAGGTCGCTTTTGGCACTTATTCTTCGTCGGAAATGAAGGACTCACTGGGGCGGCGATTGCTCAGAACGAAGTCGACACGTGGACCACTCACCTTTTCTTGCCTCTTGAGAAGGATTCAGACTCCATTAGCTCTCAAGAGGCTGTTGAGACTTCCCTTGGAGGATTGCACGGGAGGTATCCAGTGAAAATTGACAGGGTTTTGGTCAGATCGACGTACAGACCTCGTATCGCGATTGCTCAGAGTTATTCTTCTTCTAATGGTCGCATTCTCCTCGCCGGAGATGCAGCTCATCAGAACATCCCCACTGGCGGCTACGGTAAGTCTTTACACCTTTGATTCACATAAAGTACAACTAGGCTAACAAGTTCAAGGTATGAACATGGGAATCGCCGACGCCTTCCACCTGCGATAGAAGCTAGCCGCCGTAATTGCCGGCTTTGCAGAGCCACAGCTGATGGATTCTTACGAAAGTGAACGTCGACCAGTCGCTGTGGATAGTATTGAGCACTCAGGCGTTCACATGAAAGTGCACATGGACGTCGCCCAGATTCTTCAGGGCCGGGCGGGAGCACTAGATGAGGACTCTGAGGAGGGGCGAAAGCTCAGACGTGCGCTTCATGAGCACTATCAGAAGCACAACGGCGAGAACATCGATCTAGGGATCGAGATGGGATATCGGTACCAGTCTCATGCCATTTTTACAGAAGACTCGCAGCCTCCGAAGTTTTCCCCGTCAGCGTATATCCCCAGCACTTATCCCGGCAGTCGAGCGCCTCATATGTACCTGGGAGATGGAACACCCATTTTTGACCACTACGGCAAGTATTTCTCGCTTGTCGAGTTCTCTGACGGTGCAGACTACGGATCGGATCTCCTTTTGAAGGCCGCTGAGCTTGGCTGGACGCCGATTAAGCTTGTGAGACTCGCCGGTGAAGATCATGCCTACAGCGTCTGGGGACGACGACTTGTCTTGGTACGACCCGATGGACATGTTACATGGCGAGGGGACATGATCAAAGATTTCGCCGAGGCTCAGAGAATTGTGGCAGCTATAAGGGGAGTAAAAGAAGTGGTCATCAACGCCCCTGAGACGGCGGCACCACCGTACCAGAACGGTGTAAACTCATATTCCACGACCCCCGTGGAGTCGGCAGTCCCTCCTAAGTTCACGTCCACCGTGGGCACCGACGCCCAGACAGAGGACTACCAGGTAGAGCGAATGGGGGATTCCAGGTTTAATGCGAAGGGCAGGCCATGGGGAGCACCATATTGCTACCGGCATGGTGGGATGAAGCAGCAGTGAGGTACAAATTTCTTATATGTCGGAAGGCTACATAGCGATACAGGGCACAAATGTCAAGATTTGCCGCAAACATTCTTGAAGTCAAGATCATTGAGCTGTCATGTCCCGCTACGGACGTAATTTGGCAAAGTGTGTTTGGTCTGGAGCACCGCCCACTACCGAGCTCTCCTATCCTTTATGTTCGGCATCGCCAATGCCCATGACCAAATGCGCGAAAAACAGTATGACAGAAGCTACGTTTTGCCGACATCTTGTTGCGGGAAGATCAGACATAGGGTGGGTCATGACGGCCTATCCACGGCATTGCCGGATTTTCAGGTCGTAGGACGAAACTCCGGGGCGAAGCTCCGCTTCACGACCTATTTATATGGACATAGTTCTTTCACTGTTTACAGTACGCGCCGTATTCTCCAGTCGGTATTGCTGCCTAGGAATGGATTGGCTCTCGAAGTTCGATAACAGTATCCTTCCAATTACGTCCCGGGTTGTCTGGCTGACACAGAATAGTCTTTACGCGTAAAGGGTTCCCATTATCCCGGAGCCTCACTCTGAATCCGGCGAGTGAGTCCCACGATGGAAACTTCTCAATAAATGAAAGTGTCAGTCGACAGAGAGTAAATGTATCTGCGACTCTATATCATGAATTTATGCTTCTCCCAGCTCCTGATTGTTCAAGCTTTAGCACCGAGGAGAACGTCAGTTGAGCACTCAGGTGCTACAGATAGAGTTATTCTCCACAGCAGACAGATGGACTTGACTGGACTTTGTTGATGAACAGCGCCTTTTTCCCCTGGTTGTAGATCCGTTGGCTCAATCACAACTATGGTAGAGCTCTTGTAGCGTTTTCCTCAGATCATGTAGGCCATTTTCTTTTGCCAGCTTGATGAGATTCTCGTATACTTGGTTTTCTTGCTCATCTGTCATCTCCTCGTTGTCTCCATAGTAATTATGCAGCTTCTGCCTTCCTTCTTCGAGCTTGTCTCGATGAGAAGCCTATCGAAGCCAGGTTAGGGGAACCAGTATTATGATTTTCATCGGTGGAGGCCGTACCGCTCGGAGATCATCACTTGTGTTGTTGAACACCTCACAGATGGAACAAGAACACGACATTGGTATCGAATTAGCTTTGTGCGGAAGGTATTTGTGAAGATGAGTGAAAGGCAATCGAGCTGAAAGCCAGGAACTAGAGCAGGGAACGGGAATGTCCTGCCTGCTGCAACAAGTTACCAAGATTTTGATTTCCTTCACGATGCATTCGCTTGCCGTAGCTTGAGGAATCATTGAATAAGTAGCTATGGCTTGAAAGCATTAACCTATTCCTTTTATCCTCTCGCGATTTTCTTCATGGATGATTTCTTGCTAGCCCCGCACGCTCTGGCTGATCCTACTGGCGGGATTGGGATAATTTTACGCTGACCGGAAGACGCCATGACAGGACAAGACTGGCGTGACATCCATAATCATGCATCATATCAGTGCTGGTTCCGATGAGTTGGCTAACCGGTGAAGAAATCGAATGAATGAATCATAGGATAGAAAGCTGGCTATGGAGCGAATAGTCATGGTGCATGACGACAGACTTTGCGGGACTGTGGTAAATTGTGGAAAACTGATCACACTCTTGCCGGACCAGCTGGCATGCTTCCAATGATTCACTCACACGTAGCGACTCCGTGACCCCCGCCCTCCGAGGTGCGAAAAGTGCATGATGAAGTCTGTCTAATCTCAGCCACATCCCAGGTAGAAGACGAATTCGTCCAATAGACTCATCTGAGAATCCATAACAGCATGGTCCAGTCAGCATCCTTTGAACCTAGACGCAGCAAAGCTCGACATGTGCTCAATACGGAGGGGGTCGTTTTCATTGCGCGGGAGTGCAGCCGAGAAATAAGCAGCCATAGAGCGCGAATGTTCAGAGATAGTGACTACGACGACTACACAACCCGAGAAGGCGAAGCAACTGCTCTGCACTGAATTGTGACTGGGAAGCGCACGACGTGAGAGGATTTTTTTGACCCATGCATGAGCATGAGCGGAATGAAGGGCTACGCGAACAGAGTGGGCCACTCTTCGAGAGCAGGCTGAGCTGCTCGTGATGGGTATGATTGCAGGCGGGAAAGCGGCTGCCAAACCCCTCTACAATACGGAGTACGGAGTACTATACCGAGTAACGGGTACGGAGTACTGTATGTGGATTGGACTGAAAGTGAACGATTTCTCCAGGACCCGAGCGGGCGTTGTGATGACCATGACTGCTTCGTGCTTTTTTCGTAGCGGGCATCATCATATCAATTAATCACAGTCTTCGACGGCGAAAGATAACAAGCTCTGGGCAGAAACTGCTTCGAAAGAAAAATATGAGATCAACAAGAGTCACAAAGTACAAAGTGCGGAGTATATAGTATTGCAAGTCATGCTTGGATGTATCAGTTCGTCATATTATCAACGTCGTCAATCAAACCCCGTCAATCAAACCCCGTCAATCAAACCCCGTCATCAGGGTGGTCGCGTATCTGTGTACACAGTATGCGCAAATCTCATGAGACATACGAAGTCCAGGGATGCAGAACAGTCACGAACACGAACAGGGCCCTCAATACACCGTCCCGCAGCAGACGATAACTGCTCAAACAAGCGCCAGTAGTAACCACAACCTGTCTCATTTTGCATCACTAACAATTCAACGCAGTCATCAATCATGAAACTTCGGCAGCGACCTGATCGTACCATTTGCCATGAGCTTTAAGATCGACGGAGCGAATCCTGTCAAGCGCATCGATGAGAAGATTGACCTCTTCCAAAAACTCTGGCATGCCCGCTCTGGCAAGTACTTCCGCAGCACTTGTGGTGGTTCGAACTCGCTCCGCAGTCCCGATGGCAGACAGCCTCGCGAAAACGTGTTCGCGCAGTGATTTTAGCAAGAAGCTGGCGATCTGTTCCGTGAAAACGTCTCCAGCAATCGTCGGCTCGTCTTCCGAAGGATGATAGTCAGACTGGCTATGAACGGCATCTTGGCGATCTCGCTCAGCGGTATCTGCATTCTTGGCCGTAGCAATAGCAGGAGGCAGGACTCGACCCACAAAGTTGGGCAAACCCTCCTTGATGGTCTCTGGCATTATGTGAGATGACTCGATTAATGAGATGACGCGGGAAACATCGGTACTGAGAAGGTCTAACGACATCAACCGTTCTGCGTCTTTGGCCCACAGTGACTCTCGGTTGCGCCTTAGTCGGATTTTCGTGGTGAGAAGAACGGATGATGTAGCTATCATGTGAAAAGCACGAGCTCTCCATTTCAGCAACCGGATGTAATCGAGCTGTAGGGTCTCTGGCAGGTCGCGATGGCAAAGGTGAGTTTTGCGCAGAACCAAATCAGTCAACCCTCTGGCATACACCACACTGCCACTTATGTTCGCAGAGACGCTGGCTTTAGAGCTTGACCACCAATGTTTCGTCCGCTCGAGCGTATGGACGCCATCTCGAAGATCTTTCTCAAATGAAGCTATTTCGTGCTCATGACCGCGCTCAAGGAGACTGCGCAGCCAGCCGGAATTAAAAATTAATATGATCCAGAGTCATCAGATCAATGATGTTGATAACGTCAAACAGCCGGTCGATGGTGTCGCTGGTCGTGTTATTCGCAAAAGCCTGGACGATCTCGTCACGTCCTGGTGAACAGATTTGTGCAAGTAATCTCGAAATGGTCTCGAAAAAATTCCGGCACTGCTGACTGATCAAGGTTGGATCCAAAATCCCATTAAACCTGTCGTAGAGCGGATGCCGACGGCTGACCAAGTTCATCACCTTCTCACGAATGAGTATTGCCATGGCATGAGTCCATGTTGCAGCAGCTTCGTTATTGCCATATTGCATGCTGCTACGCGTGCTTGAGCGAAGCGACATCATCAAGTCCTTCCGTGCATCTGTCCATGGGCGTTGCTGTACCTCAAAGCTGCCGTTGATCAAAATTTCATGAGCGATGTCACGATTGGAAGGCAGGACCGTCATGATTTGACCAAGGTCATTGGCAAAGGTCGTACTTTTCAAGTCGCGTTCACGATGATAAGGCTGTGGAGTAGCAGGAGGTGTGATGGGAGCTCCGTGTACGGTCATGCTACCGTCATTGACAGGCGTTGATGCCCGTGGGACTTGGTCGATGCGATTTGGACGCTGTTCGGCGACTCGTTGCCTTCGAGCCTTTCTGACAGCCGTTCTCACCCTTGACAGAGCTTCCTCTGGTCCGGCCAGCCTTTTCAGCCTGGCCAACAATTTGATCTGTTCTTGTCTGACCGCATCCAGGTAGTCCTGCGCAACATGCCCTTCCTGATCATCTTTGGTCGCCTGCAAGATGAGGTCAAGGTTAACAAAGGAGTTGACCATAATGTCCACCAATACACCTATGTCCTGGCTCTTCCACGCATGGAAAGTGGCCGAAAAGTCGTTAACGGCGAAGCACAGAGCATCTATGGTGGTGATAGACGTATCTCGCCGTGACTTAGGCGCCTTGATCTTCATATGTGATTTGAACGCTCCGACTAAAGCACTGGCCTTGGTCATCAACTCTTGTTCATGGGGTTGATTGCCACCGTGGCTGAGGGCCTGCACTGGTTGTGACAAATCAGGTATGCACTCAAGAAGATACGGACGGCTCCCGCATCCCCTTGTCCGTCTCTAGCACCTTTCAACAGCCGTGTGGTCATGGCTGTAGTCTTGTCCGTTGAGAGGAGCCTCGTTAGATCCTCGAAAGATAGCGTCCGGGCGCGGTTCAAATCCAGCTCTAGGGCAGCAAAGTCGGTCGTGATCTTGTGGCTGCGGTAGGATCTCCATGCTCGCTGTATGACTTTCGCGGCGTAACCCCGACTGGATTGTCGGTGCCCGACAGCCCTAGTGCCCATTCGCCAATTATGACAGTCGGCGTCCCTGACTCACTAGTTCACAGAGTCCTATTAGCTACGGCTAGGTCCCCTGGGGAACGGGAGGCTTTTTATTAGACCCATCATCGCCCTTGACTTGTCAAGTAATCCAGTCTAGACCTTGCAACGAGGAGAATAGTCTCAGCCATTGATTGAACCCCCACCGACTTCACAATACAAAATGCATGCAAAAACGCCTGGCAGATGATACATATCACAGATCTAGGTAGGGAAAAGACCTGCTGACCTTCTCATCGATACGACTCCATCTCTGTGCCCAAGGCATCCCTGCACCAAAACCTGGCTCAAGCTGCTCTGGCCGACAACTTGGTGTTGTTGGCTTGAACTTGACACCCCGAGATTACCGTACAATCCTACCAAGCATTGTGGCAGTGCCGAGCTCAGCCTCCACGACTTCGGATCATCATCCTCAATCCTCATTAATTTCCTACGAGTAGCTGACGTGGCCTTGAGGCTCGTCCACTCCACGTCTCGGTCCGGCTATACGACATACACAGTAAAGCCGGAAAACAAAAACCGTTTTCAACTGCTCAAGCCTTCGAGTCTCATCATCTGCACGACCTTTCACGTCGACCGTTACTTCTTCTGGCTGGATGTCAGATCTCCTGGTCGGCTGACTTGGATGAGAGACCAAGTGTGCGGCCTTCTCAACCTGCCCAGCCTGCTCATTCCACCTCTCTGATTGCATCCGACGGCACAACCATCGGTATGAGTGCCTCAATTTCTTTCCATGCCGCCGAACCTCCATATTCACATCCGTCAACAAGTAGAACGGGTCGGTATTGGTTCCCATTTATTTATTAGCTTTCGGTGTCCGTGGGCGTCCTTCAGTGAGCGGGACCTCTGCCAACGGGCTGAAAGGGCCTGGAACATCAGAGACCACCCTCGTGTGGGGGCCGGTCCCTAGCTCTGTGCTTCACGTCCTTGCTTTTCATGAGGCTCATCCACCCATCGTGCATTTGACGCCATGGTCAAATATGCCGATGGGCGTTGTTGAACGTCAGATACTCTTCGCAGGCGTGCTGAATGATTTTTGGACATAATTTCTTCGAGGTCGCCTCCTCTCAGACCACACGCTAACAGGCACATCCGTCCAGAATCGAAGCTCGTATACGCCATACTCTCTCGACGGAATTCCAGATCATCAACGTCGGCTCGACTGGTAGCGGGAGAGTCGACCATCAGGGACTTCGCGTGGCTCGATTCGTCTAATCAACATTCCCTGCCATGTAACAACCCCGCTCCTCCATGTCCAACGCTCAGGATCCGGATCAAGTTTTCGATTTAGACAGGGACTTTATTGCGCCCGGCAGGACTCCCCCGTTGAAGCCAATAAAGCCCAGCTTCGGAGTCGAATGGAGCCCACCGCCCTTTGGACCTGACTATCCGTCATCTGATTCTTCGTCGGAGGACGAAATCAGAGAGATCCGCACTTCAGCGCGCCGCAAGATACGAAAGGGTCGAACCAACCCATCCCTGACCGACGGTGTACTGATTCGTGCGCTAGATCCGAACCAGCCCGAGGCGGCCAAGCATGCAGAAAGATATGCACTAGCGTCAGCAAGTCGATCGGAGGCGGAAGGGGAGGAGGAAAGTGGAGGTCTGTCCGAAGAGGCTCGGATGATAATCGCCAATGCGACGATCCCGCACAAGTCGAATGTACCAGAGCAACCCGATGCTTGGGTGGAGGCTACTTCAGATGTCGTCCAAGATACAGACGGGGACTTCCCGATGGTCGATTCTCCTGCTACGTTCGAGAATGCTGATCGGACCCCTTCTGAGGTAGTTCCTCGTGAGATGCGTATCACCTGCGCACGGCAACAAATATATTGCTCAACACCCCGCAAACTAGATCTTCAACCACCAAGGAGGACCAATGCTACTGCTCATCCCCGACCTGCCCAACTGGCGAGCGAAGGTCTACGGCTGCAGCTTGGTAATAACCACTGGGATCCCGATGATTCTATTGTAACGTCGCCAATTCTGGCCAAGTATGCCATAACACCACGAGATCCAGATCCAGGTATTGTCCTGCCCGCCATGCAAATGTCTCCTACCCGTTCCTCTGCAACATCCTCACCGCGGCAGGAGCAAAGGCTCCCGTCACTCAGAACCCATCTGCTGGAATTTGAAGCTCGTTCCCCTGGCTTTGCAGGCATGTCGCCTATTCTGGGTGGTCCTTCCCCAGGACAATGGCCTCATCTTGGTCCATCTCCACCGTTCCATCAGTCAACTCACACTGGCATGTCACCCCCGGCTCTGCCTACCCACACCATTTGGCGAACGGCGACGCGAGATAGCTCCATATCGATATCTTCTGAATACAGCCCAGGGAGTTCTGCAGCAGTCGCCACTCCAGTCTCTTCCATCATTGTGCAATCCCCGGCTACGTCAGCAAATCTACATCCAATGACACCACTACAGGAACAAGAACAGGAACAAGAACAAGAACAGGAGCTAGAGCTAGCACAGGAGGAAGAGGAAATCACGTTAGATAGACGTTCGCCTGAACGTCCCAGGGGGCTGCCTGAACGTGCGAAGGTGCCACCTGAACGTGCTAAGGTGCGGCCTGAACGTCCGCAGGGGCAAGTCACCAAGGTCGAAGTCAAAGATAGACGTCCGCCTGAAGGTCCCAAGGTGCGTCCTGAACGTCCCAAGGGTCAAGTCGCCAAGGTCGAAGTCACCGTCAAACTTGACCTGTTGCCGCCAAAAGAGAAAGCCAAAGATCCGCCAGCCCCAAGTCGGCCAGTGCCAAGTGGTAACTATCCATGTACTTATGAAGGCTGCACTGCCATCCCTTTCCAGACACAGTATCTGCTCAACAGTCACATGAACGTCCACTCCGATACGAGAACGCACTTTTGCCCCATGGAAGGTTGTCCGCGTGGTCCAGGGGGCCAAGGGTTCAAGAGAAAGAATGAAATGATCAGGTAAGACACAATCCCAATCAGCACCCATGCATGACACATCCAAAAATGCGAAAAGGTCTGGGCTCACCAAAATAATAAAACCGGCAGGCATGGTTTGGTTCACGAATCCCCCGGTTACACCTGTCCTTTTTGTGTGGATCAGACACACAAATATCCCAGGCCGGATAACTTGCAACGGCACGTTCGAGCGCACCACACAGATCGAGACCGTGACGACCCTATATTGCGCCAGGTCCTCGGCCACCGGGAAGAGAGCACAGGACGTGGCGGCCGAAGACGAATGCGCTCTTTCCTTGTATAGTAACTACTACCGACGAATCCAATGGTCGAGAGACGTTTTGGCGTCTTTACCCAGCCTCAACCTCGAATGGCAGCCATGGGGTCTTAGTATATCGATATCGCGGCCGAAAGCCCCAGCAAGTTTCAGACAGGTCTGATTGAGCTAGGGAAGTGGCTATTGGCCGAAATCCCATTCTTCTATTCTTGTACAGCAATCTTGGCTTGATTTGATTTTATCCCAAGGAAATCACACATGGGTCCACGACGATCCCAAGGAAACCATTTTCTTCTTCGCGACGCGTTCCGGAACGTATACGACGAGAGTGGAGGCCGTCATGGCACATTCACTCGGTGCTCTTATCTTGATGGAGAGTTCGACTATGCCGGAGTGGAGTACACAGTGTACTGGGAGGCAGACCAAAAAAGCACCGACGGCCCATTGGGAGTATTGGACAAGCAGTCAGTAAGTCAGCGGAAGGGGGATATGCTTCGACTTTTACGACGTTACGATTAATGACGCCAGACATGCCCGTTACGTTTACGTCTCGAAATCCAGATCCGAATCTTGATGGCTATCCGTCGTTTATCGAAAGGGTGGTGAAGTGGGCGCAACACGGTATGGTGTCCATATCGAAGGGCGTTTTCATTTCATTTGGGTCCGAACGCAGCAAGAGCTGGCCCAGACTGTCCTCCAGAGGAATTGTCATGGATTTTGCAATGCAGCAAGACAAGACATGGCAACAAGAGCGAGGCAAAACAACAAAAATCGACGAACCGAAAAGCCGTACTTGCTCAATAGGATCTTGCGTGTCACCCAGCCAGTCACCCAGCCTGTCACGATGCGGGCAGAAGACGAGCAGATCGGAGGGCAGAGGGCAGTATGACAGCCATTTGGCAACTGCAGAGCTGTTTGTACTGCCTAAACTCGGGACGAGACATGGCCAGAAGCTAAGCGCGATGAAATAAATGAGCAGGCCTGACAGTGCAGGTATACCACAGTAAACCCCACGGGAACCCCAGGATAGGACCCTTCAGGACCATTCGTTAAGGCAGGGTAATGTACCTAGCTAGTTTTCTCTCTCCCAGTCTTTTCTACCTTACCTTAAAATTCATGATTACCTTTATTAACAGACATACGGAGCAATGCGTATAGTAATCGTAAAATGCACTTTGATAGACAGATTTGTCAACTACCCACTACCTTAGCCCTGATTCAGGTACTCCGTCCACAGGCTCCTCCTATCCGTTATGCTATACAATATAGTCACGGCCTGGTCCACATACCGTCCCATGGCTGCTGGATTATTTCGATCCAAAATATTCAGCCCCAATGAAGAAAGACGACCGGCCTCAGTGCCGCCGATGGCCAGTAGGCCGCCGGTACGGGGAAGCGGTCAACAAGGTCCACAACGATGGAAGTCGTCTCCTCGTTGCTGGACGACAAGGCCAAGGCCAGCCAGTAACATATTGAACCTGTACTTACTCATGAAGACAAGTGTTCACTGCCGCTTGCGTGCCGATGTTACGGCCGAACCACTTCCTCCCGAGGATGACATCGAATTTGCGAACTCAGGACGTGGCCTGGTGGTCGTCGGAACGCTTCTGGCGCCGAGAAACGCTACAGAGCTTCAGGCTGGTGAGGCCATGGTCTTCCTCGAAGTAACCGCTACCTGGTTCGTACAACATTTGCTTGCGTTGTATCGAGGAGGACAGGAACCATGACGATGGTCGGGGTATACCGTTGCAGAGGCTTAATATTCCAATCGAGCCTGCATTTCAACCATGGCTTGCTTGTAATGAGCACTGAATGAGAATGTGAATGTTACTAGCTGGGTGGAAAATCTTTCCCCTTGAACTCCCCTATCGACAGCCTGCGCCCGCCCGGCCACCATCACCTCCCGTCAGAACGCCTAACCTAACATGCCGACAAAGCCGCCAGTCACGGTGGATAATTGTTCTCTGAACCTGGCAGCCAGAGTATCTTGACCCTTTTGGCCCTCCATCAGCTTGTCAATCTCCTCCATCGTGTTCGGATCGACTGTTCCCCAAAACTTCCAGTCGCTTTCTTTGACATTGATCTGCAGCTTCTGGATCACCACGTATTCTGTCCTGTTAAAGATCTGGCTGTAATGCATGGAAGCAGTCTTGCACCACTGTCATGAGTTGATGCGCACCGTGCATTGTCGGAACGACGACTTCGGAAAGGGAAGAGGCGCCATTCTGTCAGTTAGGACTCTTGCGCTGGCGTTCGGGAGAAGAAGAGAGATCGGCCACCGCTGCAGACATTGTGGGTATTCAATCCCCAGATATTTCATATGTTTCCATTGTTCGATCGCCCCCATTCTCTTGTCGTCTACTACGATGGTCGTCGTACTGCTGGAGCTGTTGATGCGGCTGCAACGATCCTAGCTTCAGCGTTGCCGACCCTTAGCGCGTTCGGGTTGTACTTCATACACAGCCCATTAGCTAGGATGTTTGCCATCATGGCATGTACGATTCTCTTCTCCACTGTCCTCACCTTGATTGCGAAGCCAAAGAGAGCAGAAACCCTTGGGGCCTCCGCAGCATTTGCCGCTGTGCTGGTTGTGTTTGTTCAAAACACTACCGGAGGACCTGTGTGCCCAGGTTGAACAAGACCGTCTTGACGGAAGGCGACACTGCAGAAGCAGAATACGAGAAGGATGCGGCAGCCAACAACAATACATGGACAATGGGGGAGCGCTTTTGCCATCCAGCAACAACAATGATGTGATGATGAGACTACATGCAATGCATCTGATTTTGACTCAACACACATATCGCTCTGTCTCAGAGCGAGAGAGAGAGAGAGGTCTTTTGAGATGAGCGTCCATCTGGTCTTGTGGTCGGAAGTCATTTAGGATCCTTGAAGTCTACTTAAGGTTCTGTAGTGGCCGTGATGCAATTCACTTGGTTCAAGGTCTTATCGAGAGCGACTCTCCGATAACGTTAACAGATACAATATTCAAAACGGTTCGACGTCAACTCATTCGATATGATGAGATCATATAATCGATTTCACAAAAATATTGTTATGGTCGGCCTTTGGGCTATTCGCGTAGCCACTCGACGCAAGTCATCTCGTGTTTACACTTATGGGGTACGTTTTCTACGCTTACTGTCTCCGTGACTTTCACAAGGCTGAACTGCCATTTCCCAGTGGCAACGCGCTGAGACTCTTGGTGCGCTGATTAACGGAGTCTTTCTCGTCACTCTCTGCATGTCGATTTTCCTGAGGCGATACAACGATTTGCCGAACCCCAAGAAGTCTCCAGCCCGATCCTGATTCTCGTGGTCTGCTGCTGTGGGCTCTCCTCCAATCTCCTCGGCATGGCACTCTTACACGAGCATGAGAAATCCGAGCCAGAAACATGCAATATTCCGGAGGACATGTCTAACTCGGGTCGTCGAATGACATTCGAGGGAACAAACATTCGGTCCGTACAACGCAAGGCACGTAGCTCGAGACGAGCTGCGAGCTTGTCCCAGATTTCGATACACCCCACGGCCTTCCGTGCCGATGTCATCGCGGCTGCCCAGTCACACGCAGTAGATAATACTGGCGAGCAAGAGACCGAGAACACGTCCCCTCTCGCGAGTCAATCGGGAAACAGCGCTAAGCCAACAGATTTACACGGTGACTATATTCATGCGCGAAATGATGAAGGCAAAGGGAAGGGCAAAGGTCACGACCTGAACATGGCGGGCGTCTTCTTGCACGTTCTTGGGGACGCTGTGGGCAATATAGGTGTCATCACTTCTGCGCGCTTCATCTGGTTGACACAATTCAGCTGGCGGTTCTATACCGACCCCCTTGTCTCCATCATCATTACGGCCATCATCCTACATTCAGCTATCTCACTGTGCACGGCGGCGTCTCGAATCCTCTTGCAAGCCGTCCCCAAAGGGATCAACGTTAACGAGATCAAACAGGACATCACCACGCTCCCTGGCGTTGCGGACTACCATGCCTTGCACGGGTGGCAACTCAGCGACACGGATGTGATCGCTACAGTCCATATCGAAGTCGATCACAAGGTCGTCAAGGATAGCCATGAGCAATACATAGAGTTAGCTTCGGTCATTCGAGATTGTCTCGCTGCGTATGGTATACATAGTGCAACCATTCAGCCAGAATTCTTTGCGTCGACAGGTGAAGGGACGTCTACGGGAAGAGTCGCAATCTACGAAAGCACACCGTGAATCTCAAGTTCGAGTCAGGTGCCCACGTCTTTGGCAGAAGATAACCAACGATCTTGCTGCGAAAGAGGGAGATGTACTAGACATATTTTAGGGGTTTCTCTTTGGGGATCTAGGTCGCGACCGGCTAGCTAGCAGTAGGGTATACTGGTACTACATGGCTTACTGGCGATCTTAAGTAGTTGCCTCTTTTGAATGAACAATGTTTGGATGAATCTCCTGGGCATCACCTTGACTTTGCGATTTTCTATAGCTTCCGCGTCTTCATTATCCTCTGTAGCCACCATGTCCTTGTGGTCCATAACCACCATGGCCTTCTTGTCCTCTGTAACCACCGTGGCCTTCTTGTCCTCTATAACCACCATGGCCTTCTTGTCCATAACCACCATGGTCTTCTTGTTCATAACCATCATGGCCTTCTTGTCCTCTGTAGCCACCGTGGCCTTCTTGTCCTCTGTAACCACCGTGGCCTTCTTGTCCTCTATAACCACCATGGCCTTCTTGTTCGTAACCATCATGACCTTCTTGTCCTCTGTAGCCACCGTGGCCTTCTTGTCCTCTGTAACCACCGCGCTCTTCCTGTCCATAACCACCATGTCCTTGATTTTGCCCATGTCCTTGGTTTCCATAATTCTGATGGCCAGCACCGTTTCCGCCATAACCTCCCATTTTGCCATGTTGGCTCGGACCTCCACTTTGACCTTATAGAATGAGATTGAAATCAGCCGACTCTCTAGATGAAGATAGGTTGCTTGAGGCCAAGGCCGTAACATACCTGAATGGCCAGCTTGCTGATACGCCCCACCGCCCATGCCACCGGATCCAGGACCGGAAAAGTTTGTATTTGTCTGAGTCTGATAATCCTGGGGGTGCTTCTGGCCCGTCACGGCATCATTAATTTTATGCAAGATGCCCGGAGATGAGGATTGTTGTCCGCCTTGTGGCTTCTTTTGGTTTGAAAGCTGATCGGTCAGCTTGCTCAACAGGTCTGACATGATGGAACGGCCTTGAAGAATACACTGAAAGGTAATGGTAACAAGTCTGCCTAGAACTTGGTTAGAAATAGTTCAAGAGGGAGGAGTTGAAGATCGAAGCGAAGTGGTTATCTTTAGAGCTGAAAAGAGGTGTCAGTGAGGAGGCGCAGCGGGTCGTATCAGACCGCACACGTCACCGCCCAACCTTACCACATGAGTGCTACCCCCACTCGGCTTGACCTTCAGCTTGATGGAATTCATTCTGCGTCTAGTAATGGTACTGCACTGTCCGAGTGGCCTCAGAGCCGTCCGCATGTTCTGTTCGTCTTTGGCATACAGGAGAACTCATATTGAATGATCTGATCGAATCGGGCTCCTCCCCGTGCAAGGTTCAGCATCATTGAGTGACGCGCTCTACGCGTCTCAAACCACCAACCCACTCTTCTCATCAACCAACCCCTGAACCAGTTCGCTCTGAGTTAAGCTCAAATGGCATCCAATCAAGAAAGTGCGAAGAAAAGGGTCGAGATATCTCCAACTGCAACTACTACTTAATCTGTCTTGCCTCCCCCGGGTGTGACTATTTTCTGCCTTCTACGTATATGTTGGGTAACCGACCAGCCTCGCCATCCAGTCTAAAAGACCCAATCATCCTGATCGAAAAGTTCATCCGATCACACTTTGCCTAGACCAACCAACACCAACAATGCCACGTTCATCACCACCAGGACAAGCCAGATGGCTACCGCCAGCGCCGTTGTAAACCAACCATTACGCATGTCGACGGCTTCTCCTTCACCTCGCCTCCCCTGAAAATCAACCCGAACTGTCATGATGCTGCTGCGGCATGTGAAATACACAAGTGGTGCCGTCACGAAAGGAGGGATGACGCTCGAGACGACCTGAGTTGCCGTAAGTGTCCTGTTCAAGCCGTTTTTGCCGACTGCCCCAGCTATGATGATGCTGGGGACAATGCTGATATAGCGGGTGATCAATCTCCTCATCCATGGCTTCACGGTCCATTTAAAGATTCCCTCGGAAACCATCTGGCCCGCCATTGTGCAGACTATACCGGCGGAAGAACCCGAAAGGAGTAGAGCGAGGGCGAAAAGCGTGCCAGCTGCTTTGGAGAGACTTTGGGAGAGTAGATCGTGAATACCGAAAATATCTGCCTCGGTTGCTTCTGTTTTGGGGTAGAGAGAGGCTCCGGAAACAATCAAGATGGCTGAGTTGACGAATAGTGCGAAGGTAAACAATGAGATGCCCAATTCCACAATGGAATATTTCATGCAGGCTCGAATGGCATAGATCAATGGTAGGTACTTTTCCTCTTCGTCATCAGAATTATCGACGGCCAAATGACCATTCTGGACATCAAAGTGCTTCAACCTTGGCTGAACGACCCCTGACCCTAAGAATATCGAATGTGGCATCACGGTTGCGCACCAATGATACCGCAAGACAAGTAAATCCCGTTGTCTTTGATGATGTCCGAGGATGGAAGAAAACCTTTGAATACTTCGCCGACTGAGGCGTCCTGAATATAAGATAGTTGAATGCAAAGCGGATCACGACGCCGAGCACCAGTGCCGTAACGAAGTATTCGAACAATCGCAACTTGGTCATGGAGCCATCAGGGCGATAAAAGAGTGAGAGAACAAGGACATCGATGGGAGTGATTGCACACCCAGCGACGAGGGATATATGAACAAGAGATTCAATGCAATTGCTGAACCAACAACCTGATATCAATTAGTATGAACAGGAGATAATTTTGTACTCAGACTTACCTCTGCGATATCCGTAGCAATGATGACGGATTCGGCAAAGATGTACAAAGTAATGGTAAGCCATTTTGGTAGATGCTTTCGGCAATTCTCAGCCAAATTCAACACCGTAACGGTACCCAATTTGATGCACAAGGACTGCAAGAAATAGCAAACAAGTTGGACAACAAGATCATAAATAGGTGCTTATAGCGTGTGGCGGCACCAGCTTCGACGTCAGTGGCATGATTGCCTGGGTCGATATAGGCCACGGCGATGAGGAAGCCAGGCCCAATGAATCCGCAGTACTTGACTAGGACGTCGCGTGCCTTGAAGAAAAAGGGCTTTGGTGATCGGAAATTCATGAACTTTCGTGAAGGTCGTTGATCTGGAGAGGCTGTCATAGGGTCGACTTTGACACCATCGACCCCTTTGCGGCCGATTGATCTTCTGCCTGGTCGACGGGGTTCACACGTTCTTCATGATTGATTCCAAGACCTGATAGAGCTGATCGTTGTTCTCTCAGATTGACAATGCCATTGAGGTCAGCCTTGGTGGTGAGATCCGAGCTCAAATGATGTGGGCTCTGATTCCGATCAGGATGGGCCGATGTATCGTCTGTCCTGGAAGGGTAATTCATGGTGAATAAGGTTGATAGAAAAGTAGTAAGGTCAATTGAGAGTAAAGGTCAATAGACAGTACAGAATAGGTAGAGTTATATGAGTCTCGGAGTGCACAGATTCATTCTAAACCAAACTTTCAAGGTCAGACGCGGATTCTCCCGAACTCGTCTTGGAGCCGGGGGAAGCTGACGGCTGATTGGGTTTTGAGAAGGCCATTTTCAATCTGAGCCACCGCCTACCCTTGCTCACCAAGAACGAGCATGGTCTGCCTGCGAATAGGACGTCAGCAGTCAACGTAAGCAGCTGCAAATCTGGGGACAGAGAAGGCCTGGGCGTGCATCTGGTGTGTAGAAATCGCTGGACACAAGTTTGACTCAGGTCGGATTGGAGCTTGGCGAGAGCCGGACTGGCACTACAGTACGAGATACGACTAAGTGACAGGATCTAATTCCGAATTACCAGTAGTCGCTGGGGTTTACAATTCTTGCGGTGTGATATTGTAGACAGTCGGTGGTGACCTTTCTGCTGGTGCTGCAGCATATGCGGGTTTCTGGTGGGTTTTGATTCGCTTGCTAATGCATTGGTAGATAGGATCTACGGACTTGGGTTCATTGGATTGCGGAAAGCATGGAAAGCCAGTCTCGGATAAACACGGCGTACTTGTACGAGTAGATTAAGTGGCTGAGAAACAAAATAGCGGGCTTCAAGGGCTTCATTCTGCGTATCGACCCTCTTGAGTCGAGTCATACATCACCACCCGTTGGGCTCAATCACACAGCAACATCATCCGTTCGTATTCCCGTCCGTTGCTGTTGCACAGCCGGTCTATCTGTTCCCTCTCTTCGGCTGCCATCTCAAATTCTCTCTCCCAAGGCTATCCTCAATTCACAGAGGCCTTCCCATTATGCCTGGTCTGTTCGACCAGCTGACCGATCAACTGTCTAACCAAAAGATGCCACCAGTTGGGACAGCAATCCTCCTCTTCCGGACTCTTGCACAAAATTAACGATGCTTTGACAGGGCAGAAGCACTCTCAGGATTATCAGAATCAGCCCACCCCCGAACACGATGGGTAGTGGGTTATGGGGGCATGGGCGATCCAGGCTATCAGCAGTCTGACCATTCAGGTATACTACTTGCACGGGTAAAACAGCTCTTCCGTAAGCTCGGAGCGATTCCTCGGGTCGGCATGGCAACTCAGGAGGATACGGTGGGTACGGTTCTGCTTATGGGGAGCAACAAGCGTATAGAAACGCGTGTGGGCTATAAGTGGGGGCCTACAGGACGTCAATGCCATCAAGGTCATCGTCTAAGGTAGGAATTCGTCGGTCCTAGCCTGAAGCTTCAGGGTTTAGGTAAGTTTTGTTCTAGTGCGCAGAACAAAGGTGAGTTGCAAAGCCGAGCTCTAGAGTGACTTGGTTAGGCTAGTAGTCCATCTGAGGACATCGCGGATGTGTTAGTCGTGCTGCTCTTTTTGCGAGGCGCAGCCTGATAGATTCGCAACAAACTTTGGGCCGTGACCAACCATAAGTGAGCGCTATGTCACTGTACTATCGCATAACTCCTTTCAAGAGCGCCGAGCCCCGATTAAAAACTTAAACATACACAATTGATCTATAAATTTCATGTGTACTTTTCCAGTATCAGGTCTTATATCCCACGATCCCTGCGGCCGGCCACAGAAGGTGACATAATCCTACTATAGTCCGGCTGTTTCCTTGGTTTTATACACTTCGAGTAGTGCAATAAATGACTGCGTCTATCTCTCACGAACTTTGGCATAAAGTGCGCCAGCAATATAGACCGCGGCAAATGAAATCATTGCTGGAAATCTGAAGGACGATGGGCGGAAGAAAAGGATTGTCGAAGCGTAGGCACATAATTCGAATGAGTTCTGCAGAGCAGCTTCCGTCGCTGAAAAGGCTCCCCGGTATTGTGAGTCGACCTCTTCCTAGATGATGACTTGAGCAGAAAAGATGAAAGCCCCAGAGACCGACTATGCTGAGGATGGTGCCACCCACGAGCCCGGAAGCAGTGCCGAGGGGCGCTTTTGCAGTCCAGAAGAGAGCGACTGCTGCAACTAGACACAGCATCTGAAGGCTCAAAACCCATCTTCCAGATTTGACCGGACCAATTCGACTCATGACCTACGGGGCGAGCCACGTTGTCGACATCTCGAAGGCGGTCAACACCATGCGCATTAGACTCACGACCGCTGATGTGTACCCGACGGCAAGGAGGTGCGTAACCATCTGTGCCGAGAAGGACTGGACGGACAAGTAGAGGATAGAAAGTGACAGTGACGGTAAGAAGGCGTCTTGGGTACTGTAGAGCTTTAAGTTGCCGATGAGGGACATCCACCAGGGAGATGCGGAACGTGATGGGACCCTACAGACTTTGCTGATCCGGTTCAGAATCGCAACAACAGGTCCCAGTTGTTTTGAGGCCAGTGGTCCATTCCTCGGGTTCGGAGCAGTCCGACTTGTCGGAGCAAGGTGCGATCGTGCAGCAGCACTTTTTCAGCGTCTCGCCCAAGCGAGCCTTCTTGAAATTGCAGCTGTGGTCCTTCTTCGCAGAACCGCTGCAGCCCAGCTCTGCAATAACAGAACAGGCAGACTTTCTTGTCGACAATGGTGCGATCGCCATTCTTGGTACCAACGTGTTCCAGCTCAGGATTGTAAAGACCAGCCTTGCTTTCACTGGGGCAGCCACTTGTTCCCGTTGTGCTACTGAAGTCATGGCCTGGCCTTTCAGTACCACAGCAGCCATATTTTTCAGGACAGAATAACCTGTCGTCTTCTCAGAACCACAACACTCATCCTTCTTCGAGGTAGCTGTACCATCATCGTTTCCATAGCGTCCTTTCCTCACGCACACAATCCATCTGCTTTCTTGCTCAAAGCCGACAATAAACTCGTCTCCCTGGCATCAGCTGTCGTGTCCCGAGTTGATGCGGGCCGTGCCGCCTCACAACACGGTTCGAGTTTGCGCGATATTCTGTCAAAGCACGTTAGGCATCGTAGTGAGGAAGACTCAGATACGATGCTCTTCGAGCTCTTGATTCATGCATAGGTTCAGAAGAATAATCTTTAATGAAGTCAAAAAGAAATGTTGGTGCTCACCATCTGATTGTCGTAGGCTTCATCAACAGTGGTAAGATGCTCCGCTGCTTTCTCAACAAGCGGCACTAGAATCAAGCCGAGGAAGTTTTCCGGAACACCCGTCTGAACAACGTCACGGATCTCCTCGACGAGAAAGATGGCGATCAGAGTGACAAACGTGAGGGAGATCGCAAGAGCGATGACGCATTCGGTGAAGGTGAGTTTGGCTTTGTGTAGATCTCTGTGACGATCTGTGTCCCGTTCTTCATCGGAGGCGAGAACTTCGTGGAAGATGCTCTCCTGACTACGCGCATTGAACCATAGATATACCAAGAAGGCCACGATAAGGATAATAGATGTGACTTGGCTGATCTTCAACGTATTGTTGCGTAGTCGGACCTCTGTAAAGCCTTCACCCTCGGAACTGGTGGTCGAGCCTCTCAGGGCAGAGAAGAAAGCGCTCGGTATTAAGAGGGCAAAGCCCGCCACCAAAAGCAACCCTGAACCCACCTCGCTGATTGCGGCGTGGGATGACTGTTGTTTCAGCTTCAAGCACTACAACCAGCCTGCCTGCGCACGAAATTGTATTGGCAGCGCCCAGAACGGAATTCAATGTACAAACGCAAACCGCTTCTGCATTCAGATAAACGCCGGTTTGGAATTCGTCTCCAGCTGCGTACTGAATACTTGCTGTTCAAGTCGACTACAAAAGGAAGCCGTTCCTAAACTGAAAACAAGCAAGCTTAACATGGAGTACTGTACAGCTGGCACGGCTTAGAACGACTAAGTTTGCTATGCATTTCTATATCATTATACTATGAGCAGGTCGAAGCACTGATCTCGATCAACTGGCAGTATTGGCTATAATGAGTCAGCAGCCATGACGGGGAGTTCTACTGACACGGAAAGAGGCGGCGAGGCTCTCAGCTCGACTGTTGCAATATATAAGGTCTAGGTTATAGATTTATCTGGTTCGCTTGCTGTTTTTCTATCAAGTGAAAGTCATCAATCCACGACTGATCGCAGTCCGGCCGTGTCAAAATATCATGGTCATCAAGTTTCAACAGAGGTAATCCTTGTGCGCGATTCGAATCCTCCAGCAGGTCGAACAGACTTCCACCGAGAGTCTTGTTCAGCTGTCGCAGAAATCGTCCTTTCACAGACTCTAATTCATCCAACAGTGTTCCATGCTCCGATGCTGCTAAGATCTCTTCGAAACTATTCCCGTCAGCCGGTTTGTCCCTGAAAGCCAGACAGAATCTGTTAAACTCACATTCGGTCATTGGCTACCACCCTGTTCTCGTCAATAAACCAGTCTCGGGTCACCAGCCCTAGAGCTGACCACCCGAATTTGTCGGCGAATTTGAGCCATCGTTGGCCGGCTTCGATCTGTTTGCTCAACTTTCTTTTGTAATGGTTCCACCGAACGGCATCAGATTCGTCGGAATCGATAAGGCCACTCCTGGTCTTATTCCTCCCCTGAAATCTAGCAGGAAAACCAACGTCCCAGATATGCTGGATCAGAGATACATAAGCCGCGGCCTTGTATGCCTTGTTTGTCGATGTCCGTAGCGACAAGCACGTGCCATCCTTGTCGTGCCCCAAGCGACCTCTGTTTGCGACCGTATCGGCATGCAATCTGGCCAGTCGAGCCAACGCGAATCTTCGTAGATAGCAGTTCAAGTTATCCGCTGTGTCGACACTATTGACGGCATTGACAAGGACTTTAGGATCTTGGCTGAACACTCCAGCCATGGTGGCTCTTTCATCCCGCTGTATAAAAGTCATCACCTCTTTCAATGCTCCAAAGGCGTGGCCATTGGCCACAGCCAGCACCATTTTGACCAATGTATTAACACGACCGGGAGACACGCCTTGCTGAATCCTGCCACTGGACGGCGCGAAAGGCAGGGACGTTAGTCGCCGCCAAACTCGAGTAGCTTTGATAGAGTGCTTCGCATGGTTCTCCTGCTGTGCATAAGATCCCCTCTTATTATCCCAGTCATACCAGAACGAGGAGTCCGGCGAAGGATCCTTCACTCCTGGTTTAGAGGACATGGACTGAGCTTCCGACTTATGTGCGTCATCAAATTTCGGTCTTTTTGTTGGTGTCTGTGCTGGAGTGGCCAGTCGGGGTCTTTTCCTTGATGGCCTGCTCGTGGGTTTTTGTAAAAGGGACGCTCTTCTCGAGTTTCTTGGGCGGCATGCCATATTTGTGCTGTCGTCGTCATCCTCCTCCTCCTCCTCCTCCTCCTCCTCCTCGTCATCGTCATTGATTTCCTTATTCGTTTCCACGCCACCTTCTTCTATTTGCTCTTCGTCTGTAGGCTGCTCTACATGCGCTTGTATCTCGTTGGTCTCTCCGTGCTGTCTCCGTGATGCTTGTTGGCCGCGTTCCCTTGCGTCATCATCATCATGTTGATTATCATTAGTTTCCATCTCCGAACTCAATTCGCTTGAGCTAGATAGTCCTTCCACCAGGTTTAAGGTGCCTGGATTTCCCGTATTCAATTGCTTACCAGCTTGGCCTCCACTTGATCGTTCAATATCATCTGCGGGGAGCGAGACATTAAACGCTCCACTTTCCTTACATATCAGAGACCCGTCGACGCCTGCTGAACAAGGGGTTTCCGTCTCGGGGACCGAGCAACTCTTCAAGAACCTTAGTGGTGGTTTAATTGCAGGCTGGTTTATAACAGGAACTGAGTCGTCTGAAGGGAGCTCATGATCTTTGTGAATATGAGTGTTATCTTCAGTTATGCTGTTGGTTGGAGAATATCCGTGTGTCACTTCTGAATTCGCGGCAACTGTGAATGAAAGAGCTCGAAGAAATGCTTCAGCGTCCCTGCAAATAGTATGGACAAGCCGCGAGGAAGTGGGATAATTTTGTGACAACAAAACGCCGTCATCCGTGAGACATGAGCAATCATGCAGAGTCGTCGAACTGAGCGCAGTGAAAAGGAAATGTTGGAAACTATCGCAAACAACATGGCCGCTACGGGAGGGAATGCCATGATTGTCATTAGGCGAGAAGTCCCGCAAAATCATTCCGCCGTGCGGCTTCTCAGCCAGTGCTCTCGTTTAAGATTATCGTGCGAAAGGTGATAGCAGAAAGAGTCAAGTCCACGCAGATAGTGTGCCGAAGCCCAGGTGGGATTATCGGAGAGGATCGACTTATAATGACCGTTTCCCTCGAGCGTATAACCATTCTTCTCAAGAATGGGAGTCACGTGCGTAGTACGAATGAAGTAGAATTGACTTCACCTTCCACACGCTGCTTCCGATATTTAAGCCTGACTGTGTCTATAGAAGCCCTTCCACCCTTAGGTTTTTTTTAAGATAGGCGGCTAGTAGAGCGTGGTACATCTCATAGCCTCCTCTGTCCCACAAGTTTCCATTGTAACTCACTTCCTGCTGCCAGTGCTTTTCCACGGTATGACGTTGCGCCGTTTCACTGCGCCGGGATTCGTGGCACCAAGGCTTCGACTTCTTGTGTAACTTAAGGTTTCGAACTCACATATTTCGCAACCATATTCCAAGGTAGGTCGCACCCATACGTACTGTCGGGGGCTGTTGGTTCCTTTCTGTTGCTGCCGTCCATGCAAAAGGATATCTGCATCCGTTTGTGCAGTCAGAAACCACGAAAATCTTCGCTAAGTCATTCCTAAGGCTCCTATAATTGGCGCGTAGAGCATTTAGCGTGTTTCAAATACTAGTTCTGTTGGTCGAGACCAATCAGATTCCGTGGTCAGAGGCTACCGAAGGAACTTGTGGTTGGTAAAGCTGACCACACTTCTGAGTAGTGACGGAACCTGTTGTCTTCTCGCCGACCCACGATTCACCATGGAGTCTCCACTTTTGAGACACAGACCCCCCGTACTTCCACAGTTCTACGTGGAAAAATAGCCTCGCCCTTTCGCGCGCTCCCGCGTACATGGGTCGATGTAGGGTGAGCCATTGGTCGAGACCGCATAAGACGCTTTTCAGATGTTACAGGCTCTGCAGGGGTTTTATCTTTGGCCAATTGAAATTTGAGCACGGCTCTTCACGGCACCGATTGGATGAATGAGAGCCTGCGGGATGGGCAACGTACCACTGCTATCCAAGGCTTCAGTCGGGGGCCCGAATGTGACCTACACCCATATCTGCATGTGTTGACGGAGTTGGACCTATGAAAACACTATCTAGTCTAGCCTGCGACATGCGTGTGTCAGTACAGGCCAGACTATACCTAAAACAGTCTCACACGACGCATCCTCAAGGAAATGTGGCATCTGGACTAGCTGGCTAGTCACCGGGGAGCAGGGTTGAGTTCAGGATGAGTTCAGGATGAGTTCCCGGGTGTGAGAGGGGAGTTTAGGGTGAGTTAGAGCAGCGCTGCTCACCCTCTAGAACCGGAAAGGAAATCGCAATTCTCAGAATCTGGGCCATAGTCTAAGAGTATCTATCTCTCGAATTATAGATATATCTAATAACTTTTATACTATTTATATAGAACTATAATTTCTCTTCTAAAATCGTTACTTCTACTCTCTCTAGATTATATAATACTTCGTTAAGATTTTAGATATATTCTAGAATAAATCTTTAAATACTAGGTATAATGTTATAGCACGCTAAGCCCTTTTATGGGTTTCTATTACTAAGCGTACCTAGCGGTACTATACTTATTCTCTACGACTCGACTACGAGAAGTTTTCCTTCTCCTTAATAGTTTAAGTAATCTCTATTATAATAAACCGCCTTACTACTATCTATCTTTAAGCTATATAGCTAGAGAATAGACTACTAAATTACTATATTTAATCGGCTAATCCTAGGCGCTCTAATAATATTACTTAAACTATTCTAACTACCCTAATAATATAGTAATTTAATTACGATTAATACGCGAATACTATAAATAGTACTATATATTATAGAGGCTAGAAGATATAACTTTAGTTAGCTACTCGAGCTCTAGAGGAGAATAGAAGCCTATATAATTTAGCGAAGCTATCTATAGCGCTCTCTCTCGATATAATACTAGAGAATAAATCTTTAATAAGAGGTCTAGAATCTCGAGCGGCCTCTATATAATCTATAAACGCTATATAGAAGATAAGTAGGCCTTTAGTTAGATCGTCTAAAAGGCCGGCCGATATAAATAGAATCTCTAGCTCGTAGATTAATACTTTAGCGCTATTAATAGTAAGTTTCTATACCTCTTTTCTTCTCTTCTTCGCGAACGAATAGTATATATAGCTAAAGTATATAATAGCTATAAAGCGGTAGTAGAAAGAGATTAAGGCTATAAAAGCTAAGTTACGAAGCGAGATATCACGAATCGCTCCGCAAGGTCACGAGTTCGATTAGTTATACTAATAGGCAGAAGTATAGGAAGAGTATAACGGATAAGAGTATATTAGAACGAAAGCTATTAATAATAATATATTACCTAGCTTATAAACGAAGTTAACTACGAGAGACTATAAACTACTATAGAAAGTTTAGTAACTATATAGATATAAGAGACTTATAGTACTTAGCGTACTTAGTATACTCGGCGCGTACTTAGTATACTTAGTTACTAATTAGGCTAATTACCCTAATTAGGACTAATTATAGTAATTATATTACGTAACCTAGTCTAAAGTTCTACGCGATATTTCCTCGGTAATTCTACCTCTTTCTTATTTATTAGTTTCTATTAGATCTTATATTATATCCGTCTCTATATAAATTCTAATACTTTCTTCCCTCTAGACTATACGGCGACCTCGTTATATATAAGTAAGTCTATCCCTTATAATCCTATTTCTATTCTCTTCTTTTATAGTTAACTATATCCTTAGGTCGGGCTTATAAAACGTTCTCTATCGATCGCCGAAAGCGCCTCGGGAATTTTATTAATAGTTTTAGCGATACTATATCTCGTATCTATTCTTTCTATCGTCGAAATCGTATCGAGTATAAGATATATATTCGCTTTAGTCGTTATAGAGAATATTATATTTATAGCTTAGTTTATAATATCCGTATAACTTAATCCGAGTAGGATTATCTATATTTCGAAAAGAAGCGTCTTTTACGAGAAATTAAAGCCTTCCGTTAGGCTTAAGCGATAGCCCGTTATACCGAAATAGACGCTTATCGTACTATAGACGAAGCGTTCTAGAAAGAAAATAAGGCGATTTAAAAGAAAATATCTCTTTATTAGAATATACTTCGACTAGAATCGAAAGCCGAAGAGGTAATCGTAGTCGAAGACGTCGACTTAGATTCTTCTTTAGATCTTATTCTCGATCTTTTCGAGGCTTCTTATAGCGATCTCGCCCTTTTTTTCTTTATCTAGAGTATCGATAATAGTCTTAACGACTAGTTCTAGAATCCTTTCTATAGTATTCCTTAGATTATTTCTAGTAAAATTAATTAACTATCTACTAGGTAAGATATTCTCTTAGTTCTTATATATTTTCTACGTTATTATATTCTAACTATTTAACTAGATAATATAGTTATCCGTTAATAGATTAGTAGTCTATAATTTTCTCGATCTTATAGCGTAGCTCTTAAGTATCTTTATTAATTTTAACGGATTCTAGTCTAGCGTTTATATATAATAGTTCTAGTAATAAAATATAAAATACTAGATAGATTCGTATTATCTTTAGTAGTTCTAGTTTAAATATTACTAGTTCTAATCTTTTTTTAATTTTATAGGGCCTAAGCTTAGTATAATTAAGTTTATTACTTAGCCTCTTCGTTTTAATATTTTTTCTATAAAGATAGACTATCTTCTTCTTCTAGAGATCTAGTCCCTTAGATCTTTTTCTATTTATAAATTATATTATTCTTTCCGAAATAAATTTAAGTTCTTTACTAAGTACTTTATATAGTTCTTATAGCTTTATAACTATAAGTTATACTTTTTCTATAATTAATTTAATTCTCTTTAGATCTCTATTAATTCTTAGATATTTTCTATAGTTAGCGTAAAACGATAATATTCTCGTTACTAAAGCGTTATTATTAAAAGTAAATTATATTATTAGTAAAAGAGTAATCTAATTATTCTATTTATAGTTTAGATAATATTATAGATATTATTCGATTATTTAATTTATTCTTTCTATTTATTTATCCGTCTATAAATAGTATACTATTAATAGCTTATATTTAATTTCGAGTTAGTTAATAAGCGATTACTAAAATTATAATTTAAATAACTTATCTCTATCTAAAATAATTTATTCTAGTATTCCGTATTATAAAAATATAGTTTTATTAATCGTATATACTAGGTCTTCTACGTTTAATATCTCTAAGTATAGTATTAAGTAAATATATTTCGTTAGTTTATTCTAAATTACTAGTATATTATTATAGAATATACTCGTAAGGGACTTCTTTAACTTTAATAGCTTAGTAATCTAGTCTATAATAATTATTAACTATAATTCCTTTAGTATCGGTAATATCTAAAGTATTCTATACGGCTTATATCTAGTATATTTTATCTTTATATAGATATTATACTTCTATATATAGCTTATAATATCTTTATATAATTCTAGCTATATAAAGTCTCTTATAATAAGTTTAATCGTCTTATTTATCTCTAGATATCTTGCGACTTTTAGATTATATCTTTCTTTAATAACTTATTATTATTATATAGTTAGTTCGATATCTATTATCGTAATTAATTTCTATCTTAGAATATAGTAGATTAAATAACTCTTTTCTTATTTAAGTAAGGCTACTAATTATAGTTTCGTATCTTTCTTATAATTACTTCGTCTACTTAAGGCGTCTATTTCTTCGTTCTCGTTTCCCCTAATATAGGTAATCCGAAAATTATATAATACGAGGGTTTTCGTCTATCTAACTTATCTACGATTAAGGGTTTTTATTATTATCTAGTATAATAGGTTTTTATAATCCGTATATATCTAAACCGGATATTTCGATTCTTCTAGATATACTCTCTATTCTTTTAAGGCCTCTATTATTACGAGTAGTTCTTTATCGTAGATATTATAGTTAAACTCTAGTCTAGTTATTTTTCTTAAATAGAAAGTAATAACTCGTATCTTTCTATCGTTTTCTTTCTAATTTAATATTACTTCGATAACGAAGTCTAAGGCGTCGATTTCTAGAATTCCTTCTCTCTAGATCCTAGATAGCTTATATAGACGCTAAGACTATCTTTTTTTTTAATTTTCTAAAGACTTTCTTATATTTCTTAATAAATATAAAGAATATATCTTTCTTTATTAGATTTATTAATAGCGTCGCGAGGCCTAAGAAGTCTCTAATACTTTTCCGATAGTAATCGATAAGTCCTAAGAAGACTTATATCTTCTTAACGTCTCTAGATTCCGACTATTCTATAATTAATTTAATCTTATTTAGATCTAGCTAAATTTCTTCGATAAATATAATATATTCTAGGAATTTAATAGAATATTTATAGAACTTATATTTACTTAACTTAATCGGTAAATCTACTTCTTATAGCTTCTAAAGTATCTTTCTAATATACTATATATATTCGTCGTATATTTTCGAGAAAATAAATATATTATCTAAATAGATAATAACGAAGTTATCTAGATATTCGCGTAATATATTATTAATAAGTTCTTAGAACGTTACTAGTATATTTATTAGTCCGAAGAGTATAACTAAATACTTATAAAGCCTCTATCTAGTTCGAAAGATAGTTTTCTATTCTTCTTTTTCCTTTATATATACTTAATAGTAGGCGTCTCTAATATTAATCGCTATAAACTATACGGCCTCTAATAATCGGTCTTAAAGTTCGTCGATTCTTAGTAATAAATATCGATTTTTAATAGTAATATTATTAAGTTTTCGATAGTTAATATATAGTTATAGTCTTCTATTTTTCTTTAGTATAAAGAGGACCTTATATATTATTAGTAATTTTAACGGTCGTATAAACTTCTTTTCTATATACTTTTTAATATATTCCTTAAGGAAATCCTCTTCTCGCTTAAATAAAGATATTAGTCTACTATAGTATATAGATATCTTACCTTCCTCGAATACGATCTCGTAATCCTATAGTTAGTATTTTAGTAAGACTACTTCGCCTTCTCGTTCTTTAAATAGCTACTTAAAATCTTAATATTCTAAAGAAAGAGGTTAGTCTATACTTACTAGTACTCTTCCTTATAGTCGTATCTATATAGCTCGTACTATATAGTATATCTTTAGAGTTAATCTTACTTTCGTTCTCTTTCTACTATATTCTAGAAATTCGAGTATTCTTTCTCTCTAGTTAATTATTAGATTATTTCTTTAAAGCTAGTCTATCCTAAGTATAATATTATACTTAATAGACGCTATATTAAGCGTAATATTCTCCTTATAGTCTATAATCTTTAGTCGTACCTATATCTCTTTATATATCTATTCTTCGTCGTACTCTATAAGGGACCTATCTACTATATTTAGCGAATAAGGCTCTTACTTTTCTCTTTTTCTATATTTTAGTTATTCTTCTATTTAAAGTAATATATAACTTCTATTTACGCCGTAATCTATTATAACTATTATCTATTCGTAGTCTAACTCTATTATAAGGGCTATATAGATTCTATAATAGATAGTTATTATATATAGATCCTAAGGCTATAAGGCGAGATAGCTACGCCTCTTTAGGCTATCTCCTCGTCGTTTTTTATATTCTAAAAGTAAATATACTATTTATATATTTTCGAATTATAAGTCTATTCCTATTATATTATCTATTTAAAGACCTTCGTACTAATTTTCTAATTTAGCTAATCTAGGTCGATATTAAACTAATACTTATACTAGTAACCTCTTAGGCTATATTTATCGTTACTATAAGGAAAATACTTCTAATTATAGATTAGATCTAACCTTTTATCGATAAGTAATAATACTTATCTTCTTTATATAGCTAACTCCTTCGTTAGTAGTTATTTAAATATATATCTTAGGATATTTAGTAATATCTCTAGATCTATCTTTATTCTATTTTCGTCTTCCTTATATATATAAACTTCTATCGAGTATTAGTATTTCGAGTCTTAATATACCGATAAATCTACTATAATAACTAAATCTCTTAGTATTATCGTATCGTTAAAGACTTCGTACTAGTATTATATACTAAGTAGATATTCCGGTTATTAGTACTAAACTTTTCTCTAGTAATTCGTTACTAGAATAAATTTCTCCTTTAATAATTAGATAATAATAAACTTACTAATCTCTTTTATTTCCGAGACTTTACTTTCTTTTACTTATATTATATTAAGATTCTCTACTTATTCCTAATTATCTTTATTTATATTCTAGAATAGATATAGTATTATTAGTTCCCCTAATACTTCGTAAGAATATAGATTTTCCTTCTCTATATATTTCTAATCCTTATAAGCGAAGGCTATTACTATAGTCCTTATCTTCTTTCTTATATTAGAGTGTAGATTTCGTATATTTTAATATAATATATATTAGTCTAATAATATCTTAGATCGTATTCTATCTTTTTCTAGTATTCCGTTTCGAATACGATAAAGTCTAATTTCTCCGTAAGGATCTTACTTCGTAGAATCTAAACTCTCTTAGATTCTACTATTATTTTATTCTAATCTTTAAATAAATATAGATATACTTTAGCCTCCTTAATAATATATATATATATAACGTCGCGTAGTTTATACTCCTCTACTATATACTAGCTAAGTATAACGTATTCTTTATAGTCCTTTAGTAGATTATCCGATATATATACTATATATCGAATACTATATTTTTCTCTATAAAATAGTAGATTATAATCTACTATCTCGTAGTATCGTATCTTAATTACTATAAATTAATAACTATTTATCGCGACCTAGAACTATCTCCTAATTCTTTTAATAGATATCTCGATATAGATATTATTTATCTATACCTAGTCCTAGTCGTTATCTAAGACTAAAAATTACTTCTTATTCTATATTATATTTTTTAACTTTCTTACCTTACGCTTTCTTCGTTAAGAGAACTATCTACTTTCTTCCTTATTAGAATAGTAGATAGAATAGACGTTATTATAATATACTATTTATAAGAGTCTTATATACTTAATAGCTTCCTAATAAATATCGTCTACGGCCTTATTCGTAGCGTCGTTCTCTTCTCTATTATATAAGACTCGATCTTTCTTCTTAACCGCCTTAGTCTTAGATTAATTCTTCTATATTACTAACTTCGCTATACTATTTATTCGTTCTAGAAGTAATATCCCTAGTATCGCGAGTCTTTTTCTCGATAACGTCGTTTAAGATTCTTCTTTCGTATATCTTATATATTTTATAGAAGTATCGGCCTTTTATTCTTCTATATCGGCTAAATTATTTATTATATATAGTTATTAGGCCTTAGTATAATATTTCTTTATTCGATAGCCGGATTTACTATAATTATAGTATAGATTTTCCTTCTTATATCTTTCTTTCTCTACGTTTCCTCTAAATTCGGACTTCCTAAAACGTTAATCTCCTAGCCGTAAGAGCCGTCCTTATTTTATAGCGTCTAGATCTATTAGATCTTTATATCTAGATCTAGCTTAATAGTAGCCTCCTCGACCTAGTTTTCTAAACTATCCCGACTTTTCTATTCTATATTTATATAGATAGTTATCGATTTCGATTAACTTATTAACTAATTCTCTATATTCGTCTAGAACTTCTTCTATCTTATCTTTAATCGAATCGCTAAGTTCTCGATAGTAGGCTATAACTAAGGCGCTTAAGTTCTATAATACTTATTTTTCTAATTACTTAAATAATACGTAGTATTAGGCTATAGATCCTTTCTATTTAATTTCGTTAAGTATCCTCTCGGTCTAAGCTTTCTTATTAGTAATCTCGAAGACTTATTTAATCTTAGTCTTAAAGTTAGCGAAAGTATAGAAGATTTATTAAGTTTTTTTATCTATTTCGACTAGATTATTCGTCTCTAGATAATTATTAAGAATTAGTTCGAACTATACGAAGACGAACTCTTTTAAGTTTAAGGCTATAAATAGTACTTAATCCCTTATTCTTAGGTATCTAGTTAGATATAGCTTAAATACTACCTTAAGCTAAGTTAAGAAGATCTTTAGCTTTACTTTATCTCTATAGAAGTATTTAATCTTTATATTATTCTTACCTTCTTCGATTTAGTTATTATCTTCTATTATAAATATAATAGTTCTTAAGAGAGATTATACTTCTCTATACTTTAATTAGAAGATAGTTAAAGTATTACGAATTACTTCGTAAGATTACGAGTTCGATTAATTATACTAATAAATAGAAGTATAGAAAGAGTATAATAAATAAGGGTATATTAGAACGAAAGCTATTAATAATAATATATTATCTAGCTTATAAACGAAGTTAACTACGAGAGACTATAAACTACTATAGAAAGTTTAGTAACTATATAAATATAAGAGACTCGTAGTACTTAGCGTATTTAATATACTCGGTACGTACTTAGTATACTTAGTTACTAATTAGGCTAATCACCCTAATCAGGACTAATCATAGTAATTATATTACGTGACCTAGCCTGAAGTTCTACGCGATATTTCCTCGATAATCCTGCCTCTTTCTTGTTTATTAGTTCCTATTGGATCTTATACCACGTCCGTCTCTGTATGAATCCTAACACGAGATATCTCTTAATCTAGTAGAGATTAAAGATATAATATTACTATTATATAAGTACTTAGCGAGTCTTAAGTAATCGAATAATCTAGCTAAGCTAATTAAGCTTAGCCTCTCTAAGAAATTTAAAGGAGATTCTCTTAGAGAGCTCTAAGAATATAAGAATAGCTAGAAGATCTAGTTTAATATAACGTATCTCGTATCGAATACGGATCGTATCGTAATCGTAGCTATAACGCTAGAAGGCGTTATTATATTAGTCTAGACTAGATAGTCTAATAATTTAAGACTAAAGACTTAAGAAGATTTTCTCGCTTTCCTAAGAAATATCGTCTAAAACTCTATAAACTATATATTAATAGTATTATAGAAGCTATAGCGGTATAAGTAGAAGATTAGATAATCTATCTAAGATATATAGAAGGATTTTACTCGTCTTAGATAGAATATTCCGCTATTAATAGAAGAGAAGAGATATACTTAGGAGCTACTTCTTATATTAAAAAAGAATATTTATCTCGAAGTAATAAAATAATTATCTAAGATTCTTAATAAAGAATAAGTTCTCTATATTATATAGTAATATAAGGAACTTAGGAAAGTCGAGTAAACCTTATAAGGACTTTACTAGTAAATAATATACTAGCGGTAAATTAATAACCGACTTATCGTAGATAAAGCTAAGTAATTATAGTTAGGCTAATAAGTCTAATAAAAGTAAGAAAACTCCGAAGACTCCGGCTAGGCCGAATAAGTATTATTTCTATTATAAAAAGAGATACTTCGTAAAGAACTATCCTAAAAAGTAGACTAATATAGATATCGGCTCTATTATATAGAATAAAAGTAAGAAGTATAGAAAGGGGATAAAAAAATAGATTCTAGCGTATTAAGTGCCGCTAGTATACTGATCTATTCTCTTCTAGCGCGCTAAATATCTCTTATAATATATTAACTTAAATAATAGAGTTCGAGTTAGTAAATAAGAAGTATATATTATATATACTAATCGACTTAGGCGCCGAGCTAAACTTTATCTCGTAAAAGATAATAGTAGAAGTAGGTTTATTCTAGATAGAGTTATCTATATATATATATACTATAGATAGTTATTTAATCTATATTTATAAAGACTATTATCTTATTATATATATAAATAATATATAAGATACTAGCTATTCGTAGAAGTATAAGTTCTTAGTAACGAATATTAAGAACTTTAATATTATCTTAGATTATCTCTAGCTCTAAGTAGTTAATCTAGAGATATACTAGAAGGAGGGTATATAGTTCTATTAGCTCTCTAGCGATATATAGATATATATAGTATCGCTCGAGAAGATCTTATATCTTAGAAAGATATATAGCCTTAGAATAATTAGGCTTATCTCTATTAAGATCTATAGATTAATATCGGCTAGCGAGGAGTATATAGAAAGTAGCCTCTTAGGCGTAGAATAGCTATTAGCGTAAGTAAAGAGTTATAAAGATATCTTCTTAAAGAAGAAGACTAAACCCTTATCTATAGATACGAAGATATACTATACTATTCCTATTAAGAAAGATAAGAATATACTATATAGACTAATTTACCCTTTAAGTACTAAGGAACTACGTGTCCTATACGAGTACCTTAATAAGTACTTAGTCCGAGAATAGATTAAAGAGAGCGAATCTTTAGCTAGCGCTTCTATTCTATTCGTATTAAAGAAAGATAGTACGTTATAACTTTATATTAATTATTATACTTTAAATAAAATAATAATTAAAAACTATTATCTATTTTTACTAATTAGTAAAATATTAGATCGTTTAGATAGAGCCGTAATATATTCTAAGTTAGATTTACGCGACGCCTATTATCGAATCTCTATTATTAAGAAAGATATCTAGAAGACTACTTTTCGTACGCGATATAGATACTTTAAGTATATAATAATACTATTTAGACTTATTAATACTCTAATTATATTTTAGATCTATATTAATAAAATACTAGATAGCTTACTTAATATTATTTATATAGTATATTTAGATAATATTCTTATCTTTAATAAGATCTAAGAAGAATATATAAACTATATATATTTAGTACTTAATCGGCTTCGAAAGTATAAGCTTTATACTAAACTTTTAAAGTATAAATTTATAGTAACTAAAGTAGAGTTTCTAGGATTTATTATAGATATTAATAGCGTAAAGATAGACTCTTATAAAGTATAAGCTATCTAGAAGTAGCTAAGATCTACTTTCTATTATAATATCTAAGTCTTTCTAGACTTTACTAATTTTTATAAAGACTTTATTCCGCTTTACTTGAAGGTAATAGCGCTAATAAGTAATCATTATATATATTATTTTTAGTAGATATATATTTATATTATTACTTCTAAATTATTTTTCGTTAAAATCTAATATATTAATATCTTCTATATAAATAAAGTAATAAACTATCTCTAATTAGTTAATTTAATATCGCTTAATAAAATCTTTCTCTTTTATAATTATAGCCTTAGATTATAATTAATATTAATTTCTAACTTCTTATTCTAAATCTTAACTATATTATTATCTTTTTCTCTCTTAATCTTTTTAACTTCTTTAATTTTATACTTATATTAAAGACTATTTAATTCTATAAAAATTATCTTTTTTTATCTAATTTATATAGAAATTTAAAGTCTATAACTTTTTTATAAGCGTTAATATCTTAAATATATAATTATTATCTACTAAATCTACTAGTATTATATAAACTATAACTTACTTCTCTATATTCTAATTAAATAATATTACTATATAATTATCTTCTTTATTTTATATAATCTATACTTTAACGCTAGTCTAGTACGAATTTCTAAGAATAAGTTTATACTTAGTATTAATAATCTTTATAATAAATATATAAATCGTTATTATAATTCTAAGAATATTAATCTTAAGATCTCTAATATAATTAATAAATTTATTAGTCTTATCTAAAAACTTTATATCTTTTATAGATAGAATAGAATTAATAGATAGACTAAGTTTCGTTACTATCTTTTATAAGATTATATTAATTTCTACTTTTATATCTAGTAATATATTTAGTATTCTAAGATAACTTAAAACTAATAAAACTAGATAAATTTCTTATAAAGTAATTCTTTTATATTCTATTATTAATTCTAGATCTTTTATTCGAATCGAATATATTTCTATTATTATTATATTATAATCTTTATTATATTTCTATTTCTTCTTATTAAATATTATTTTATTTATATCTTTCGAAATTAATAGTATTTTACTAATAATTATATTTTTTATTTTTTAGTTAAGAATCTTTTTAGAGATAATATTTATTATCTAGATCTTTATTAATATACTACTAAGCTTTATCTTTTTTAGTATTATTATAGATATTTTCTTTCTTTTAGTTACTTTTTAATAATATTATCTATTATTATATTACTTCTTTATAAGTTCTAAATCTCTAGTTCTTTCTTTATTATTCTAATAACTCTATATATAGTAGAAATCTTATTACTCTATTTAGCTTTCTTAATTAGTATAATCTATTTTCTAGATCTTATTATTTTTATTATTAGTAAATTTACTTATTCTCTCTACTTATTCTTTAAAACCTTTATTATACTATATATAGAATATAATATATTAATCTTCTTAGCTTATCTATAAAGATTCGACTTTACTACTCTAATACTATAATAATATATTTACTCTTTTTTCTCTTCTATTTCTTTTTTAGCTTCTTTATTAATATTTTTAGATAAATTATCTTTTATATCTTAGTCTATATCTAAGCGAATAAATAAAACTCTTATAAAATTCGACGCTATAAATATTCTTATTCTTAATAATTCGTCGATATATTTCTTTCTAAATTAATATTTCGAAAATAAAATTAGACTTAAGCCTTCTTAATATATACTAAGAAATACTTATTCTTCTAAATTTATATATAAGTTTCCTTATATAAAATACTCTCTAAATATATTATATCTTATTTATATATATTTATTAAAACTATAAAAGTAATACTTAAATATTTATCTATTACTATATTATTCTTATTCTTATTCTTACTTTAGCGTTTAAGATCTTTCTTAATTTATATTTATTACTACTTCTTTTAATTTTTTAATCTCGTTACTAATCTTAATTTAAATAGATAATATTAAATTCTATATCTTCTATACTAATTTATCTTTATAGTTTAATAGAAGTATAGAACTTATCTTATATATTACTAGCTTTAACTATATAATCTTAATCTTATTAATTATTATTATAAATCGTATTATTTTCTTTATAAATAGTCTCGTTTATTTAGCCTTAACTAGTTTATAAAGTTTCTTTTAATATTATTTCTTCTTATTAAGAAAGTTTAAAGTCTCTCTCTTATTATATAACTTTACTACTCTATTCTATAGTATTTAGAACTTTATAGATATTAGTTTTCTTAAATTAATTTTAATATTTATAATTACTTTATCTCTTATTTTATTTAATAAATCTTCTAAAAACTACTTATTATAGATAAAATTATTAAGCTTTTATTTCTAAATTAGATAACTTATTATTATTTTAAAGTATCGATAGTATTAATAAATATTATTCTTTTTAGTATAAGAAAGATCTCTTAACTATTTAAGAAACTTTATTATTAATATTCTCTACTTATTATTCTAAATATATTACTCTTTCGTTATCGCTCTCTTTAGTTCTTTCTAATTTTTTATATAAAACTTAGATATATCTCTTATATATTTACTAATCTATAATATATAATACTATATAACTCGAGTTACTATATACTCTTTTAGAAACTCTATATCTTTATAAATCTCTTTATATATTCTTAGAAAATCCGTTATATTAAGATCGTAAAATAACGATATACTAATAATATATAAAACTAATATCTAAAACGAAAATAATATTCTTTATCTCTTCTTTATATCTATATTATTAGTCTTTATTTTAATTATATCTAAATTAGATATACTAGATAATATCTTAATAATAACTTCTTCTAATATAGTAGATATTTTACTCTTTAGCTTTTTATAATACTTCTTTAATATATAGAAAACGATTTTAATTAATAATAATATATAATTTAAACTCTTAATAATATACTTTAAAAGTAAATTCTAAATATAATTATTTCTAGTATACTTATTTTTCTTTATAGTAGATAAGTATTAGACTTTCTTTAAATCTAGTAAATATAAAATAATATAATTTATATTTCTTAATCTAATATAAAAGCTATAGTCTTTATAAGCTACTTAATAATTATACTTAGATCGTTCTCGTAAGTACTTATAATACTAAATTCTTTTAAAAAGATAAGTTTTTTAAAACTTAAAAATAGATTAGATACTTCGTATATTTCTTCGTTATCTTCTTTATATTATATATAGATATAGATATCTTTTTATAATTATAATTTATTCCTTTTCTAGAGACTTCTTTATTATTATCTTATTTTATTAAAAGTATTATAATCGTAAAATATACTATACTTAGCTAGCTAGCTAAGTCTCTTAATTATAATTAGTTAGATATTAACTTTATTAATATCTAGTTCTTTAAAGAAGGCTTCTAAGTATCTTAGTAAGAGCTAAATCTTCTTATAGATTATCTTTTATTAGGGTTAAATATATTATCTACTCTTCTACTTATTTATCTTAATCTTAGTCGCCTTTCTATTACTCGAAAATCTATTCTTCTTATCGCTATCTTTTTTTTCTATATTATCGTTATCGTCTTAATCGTCTCTAGATATCTTTATTTTAAGAAGAAGCCTCGTTATTAGCTTTAATATAGAGATATAGAATAGAGTATATACTTTTTAATAATATATATAACGAGATATATTAATAGATATCGAGTATAGGAATATAAACCTAGGTTATAATAAAATAATAAAATAAATAATAAAAGAAAGCGTTATATTTAGTAATAAGTTCTATAATCTTAATAACTCTCTTAATATATTATATATTAACTAATTCGAAGTTTATTTAATTATATAATATTTTATCTATCTATCTATAAATACTAACTTACTTACTTTCTTACTCTCTATTATACTCTATACTTCTAAAAAGATAGATATTTCTAATAAAGTTACGTGCCTAACGTTATATACGTGATATTAACTACCAAACCCCGTTATACTATATTCACTATATTGCCAAGCCTAACTAAAAGCGGGTATCAGACAGCATCGTCAACACCCTTATATAGAGAGTTTAAATCTAATTTAATACTTCTCCGAAGCTGCTCTAAAGCTGCTCTAAAGCTACTCCGACGCTTCTCCGACGCTTCTCCAACACTTTCTTAATACCGTCTCGAGACGGCTTCGCGTCCTTAAATCGGTAAGAATTCTCGAGAGTCGATACCGTCTTGATACGGTATCGAGACGGCTTCGAGCTTCGAGCTTCGAGCTTCGAGCTTCAAGATATTTTTTTTTTTAAACTTAGATTTTTTTTTAGAGACTCTAGTAGTAGTAGTACTAGATATATAGCTATTATAGAACCTTCTATATATAGAATTTTAGGTTTAGTACCTAAAATTTAATTATTAGAGCGCTAGCGTAGATAGTTATAGCGCTAGAGCCTTCCCGAAATAGCCACTTTTAGCGTATTTAGTATAACCTTAAATCTAAAAATAGTAATATAGCTTAAATTTTATATATATAATATAGACTTAAAAATAAGCTCTATAAACTATTTATAGACTACTATAGATCGCTAGAACTATAATAAACTAACTAACTCTATTTAGATACTCGACGCTATATAGACTCTTGAAGCTCGAATCTCGAAGCTCGAATCTCGAAGCTCGAAGCTATATAGACTCTCGAAGCTTGAATCTCGAAGCTGCCTCGAAGCTACCTCGAAGCTGCCCCGAGACGATTATAACTCTCGAAGCCGTCTCGAGACGGTATAGATATCGTCTCAATACCGATTTGAACTATAGGGGGTGGGTATATAGGTAAGTACCTACTATATATACTATAGTAGGGTACTAGTACCTAAGTAGTACCGTATAGCCCTCCCTATATAGTGCTAGCTCGATCCTAGCCTAATACTAGCCCGGTACTAGCTCGGGCTAGAAATACTATAAGTAAGCTAGCCTGGGCTAGTAGCGAGCTAGACCGGAGCTAGATCGGAGCTAGACCGAGCTAGACTAAGCTAGATCGAGCTAGATCGAGCTAGACCGAGCTAAGAGTAAGCCAGCTCGAGCTAGGTCGAGCTAGCCCGGGCTAGGTCGAGCTAGCCCGGGCTAGTAGTAGGCTAGTAGCGAGCTAGTAGCGAGCTAGACCGAGCTAGACCGAGCTAGACCGAGCTAGGTCGAGCTAGACCGAGCTAGACCGAGCTAGGTCGAGCTAGACTGAGCTAGACCGAGCTAGGTCGAGCTAGGTTAAGCTAGAGTAATATACTATTATATAGACTAATTATAGAGAATTAGAGTAAAATATCTTTTTTTTAATACTTTATATATTAAATAGTTAAAATTAGTACCTAAATATATCTCGCGGCTCTCGTGGTCTAGCGGTAAAGTCTCGCTTATATATTAAAAAAGGAAAAAAAAGATAAACTTTACTGGGATTCGAACCTCGAACCTTTCGCTTAGTAATATAATATATTTTCGCTTAGTAATATATTTTCGCTTAATAATATACTTTATTTTCGCTTAGTAAGTAGTAATATTTTTTAGATTACTAATATTTTTTTATTATACGTATAAAAAGAGCTAGCTCGAGCTGGCTTACTCTCAGCTCGGTCTAGCTCGGTCTAGCTCGGTCTAGCTCGGTCTAGCTCGGTCTAGCTCGCTACCAGCCCGCTACCAGCCCGCTACCAGCTCACCTCCAGCACCCCCAGCCCGGGCTGGTAACTATAAAAAGGTATAGCCTAGGCTGGCTCGATATAGCCCACTTTAAGGGAGCTAAAGTGGGCTAAGCCCTAAGCTCGGTTATAGCTCGATCCTAATCCGGTACTAGCTTAGTCTAGCTCGCTTCTAGTCTAATACTAGCTCGATCTAGCTCGGTCTAGCTCGCTTCTAGTCCGGTTCTAGTCCGGTTTTAGTCCGGTTTTAGCTTAGTTCTAGGTCGAGCTAGGCCTAGGCCAGCCCCCCTTAGGGAGGCTGCTTAGTACCTATTTACTATACCTATAATCTTGTCAAACCTTTAGATAGTCTTAAGTTAGAGCCTATAGATACTAGATACTAGTACCTAGTAGTATCTAGATCGTAACCGGATTAGAGCCGGATTGGAAATCGTGCTACCGGATCAAAATTTTTTAAGTACTTAAAACTAAGGTAGGTACCTAGTACCTATCTTACTAGGTGATACTAGGTATAGTACTAAAGCTACCTAGGTACCTACTAGGCACTTAGCTAAAGCTTATTTAATCTTAAGTCAGCGTTTGATCCGGTTCTGATCCGGTCCTGATCTGATATTGATCTCTGATCTTTAATATATGTCTGACCTAGATATGACCTCTGACCTAGGTATAATCTCTAACTATGTATCTATATAGCTTATTTTTTAGTCTATCTTCGATATATATAAAATTTAAGCTCTATTACTAGGTAACTTTAGATTCAAAGTACCAGGTACGCTAAATACGCTAAAAGCGGCTATTTTGGGAAGGCTCTAGCGCTACCTAGTATCTACTAAGCAGCCTCCCTAAGGGGGGCTGGCCTAGGCCTAGCTTAACCTAGAACCAAGCTAAAACCGGACTAGAACCGGACTAGGACTAAGCTAGACCGAGCTAGTATTAAGCTAGACTAAGCTAGGACCGAGCTAGACCGAGCTAGAACCGGGCTAGGATCGAGCTATAACCGAGCTTAGGGCTTAGCTCACCCTAGCTCCCTTAAATCGAGCTATACCGAGCTGTACCGATTTATAGCTACTAGCTCGGTCTGGCTCGCTATTAGCTCGGGCTAGGGGTACTATAAGTAAGCTAGCCCGAGCTGAGAGTGAGCCAGCCCGAGCTGAGAGTGAGCCAGCCCGAGCCAGACCGAGCTGAGAGTGAGCCAGCCCGAGCTAGACCGAGCCAGCTCTTTTTATACGTATATTGAAAAATTAGTACTTAGTAATCGAAAAAAAAATTTTTTTTTAATTACTAAGCGAAAATATACTTTATTACTAAGCGAAAGGTTCGAGGTTCGAATCCCAGTAAAGTTTATCTTTTTTTTTCTTTTTTTTCCTTTTTTAACGTATAAGCGAGACTTTACCGCTAGACCACGGGAGCCGCGAGACTATATTTAGGTACTAATTTTAACTATTTAATATATATAGTACTAAAAAAAGGTATTTTTCTATAATTCGCTATACTTAGTCTATATAATAGTATATTACTTTAGCTTAATCTAGCTCGACCTTGCTCGGTCTAGCTCGGTCTAGCTCGGTCTAGCTCGCTACTAGCCTACTACTAGCCCGGGCTAGCTCGACCTAGCTCGAGCTAGCTCGATCTAGCTCCGATCCGGCTTTAGTCTAGCTCGCTACTAGCCCGGGCTAGCTTACTTATAGCACCCCTAGCCCGAGCTGGTACCGGGCTAGTATCGGGCTAGGATCGAGCTGGCACCACGTAGGGAGGGCTATACGATACTAGCTAGGTACTACCTAGTAGGTACCTACTTAATCTATCTCGAAGCTCGAAGCTCGAAGCCGTCTCGAAGCCGTCTCGATACTGTATTGATACCGTCTCGATACCGTATCGAGACAGTATCAACTCTCGGAATTCTTACCCGTCTCGAAACGGTATCGAGACAATATCGAGAAAGTGTCGGAGAAGCGTCGGACTAGAGTTAGAGAAGTACTAAGTATCAAATTAGATTTAAACTCTCTATATATTGGCACTCTCTAGGCCTGTAGGTATATATACTTACCTGACCTAGTAGTAAGTACCTAGGTAGTATATACTCGCCAATATTATAAGAGACGTACGCCTATCTAGAGATAAGGGGGTAAGCAGAGAGGCAGGCAGGGAAGGTATTACGGTTACCTAGTTACGACGCTAAGCTACTGGTACTTTCGCTGTATTGCCAAGCCTAACTACCTGGTACCTAGGGAGGTTATATACGGCGCTGTCTGATACCCGTGTTTAGTTAGGCTTGGCGGTCTTGGCAAGTAAAATACTAAAGATACGATACTATAGTTTTAGGCACTACTCTCTAGGTAGGCACTCCCTATATAGGCACTTATTAGCACTCTCTAGGTAAGCACTCTCTAGGTAGGCACTCTCTAGGCACGTACTCTCTAGGCACATACTCTCCCAGGTAGGCACTTACTCGTCGATAATATATAGGCATACGCCGCGTACTCCTAAGTGTTCGCGAGCGATCGCGAGCGCTCGCGAGTACTTATTAGTACTTATCTATACTCGGGAGTGCTTATAGGCGCTTACGAATATTCGCGGACGCTCGCGAGTGCTAGCGGCTACTCGTAAGCGCCTACGGGCACTTAGGAGTACGCGGCGTATGCCTACCTAGGTATATATTATCGACGAGTAAGTGCCTACCTGGGAGAGTACAGTCCCGGGCATAAGTATGCGCCCTCCCCCCCTTTTTACACCAAAATAGAACCTTTTTACCTACGAATAACTTTATAACTTAGGCGTTAACTATATACTTTTTTATTATAAATATATAGAGCGTATTAAAATCTAACTTATCTATTTTTCTATTTTTTATTAGATATAGTAAATAATAAATAAACTAATCTTTAGTAAGACTCTTCTTAAAAAAGGATAATTTTACTAGTAAATTCGAAAAAAAATTTTTCTAAACTTTAGAGTAGAATAATAATAAATAGAAGATATTTAATAGAAATCTAAATAGTAGAATTTATAGTAATATTATTAATTTATTAATATAAAAAATAAAAAATAGTAGTTAACGCCTAAGTTATAAATTTTTTCGTAGGTAAAAATAGTGTATTTTAGTATAAAAAGGGGGGGAGGGCGCATACTTATGCCCAGCACTGTATGTGCCTAGAGAGGACGTGCCTAGAGAGTGCGTGCCTGGAGAGTGCCGAGTGCCTATAGAGAGTGCTTGCCTGGAGAGTGCCTTAGGCGCCTGGAGAGTGCCTATAAGGGCCCAAGATAGAGAGGCAGGTAGGTAAGGCATTACGGATAGTTACGACGCTAAGCTACTTTCGCTGTATTGCTAAGCCTAACTAAACGCGGGTATCAGACAGCGCCGTCAACACCCTCCGTGGGGTTCATGTTTCTTCCATACAGTACGGCGGGGCAATACCAGTATGGTCTGTGCCGGCATCTGATAGGCTCCCGCCCGGAACCTATCAATGATTCTTATCAAATAACTTGAATCTTCCTACATCGTTACTACATGCTCAGCATGCTAGTAGGTCGCGAGAAAGGACCGCCAGTGCCGCCACAATGGTATCCATGGTATGGAAGAGGGCGTTGTTACGGATACTATCTGCTCTCCGACCTCGTCTCACATGGAGATACATACTTTCATGTGGCGTGGGAGTGTATATGGTTTCTTGCCTGCTATTTGCCTCCCGACCGCTGTTTTCGTCAAGACTTCCACCATACCAAGGACCCTACTCAGTTGGGACGATCGACCTGGAGATACCGACAGAGCCTCGCAAGATTCATGACGCAAGGCTAAAAGACACGGGAGACACTGCATTTGAGGTATGTGACGGCATCTATCACACGTAGGCGGCGACCGGACCCTTTTCTCACACAGTCACAGCTGGAGACAGTCCTGTTCACCCTCTACTATCCCTCAGCCAAAGAGATTGTGTCGTCGAAGCCGCATCATCTATGGATTCCCCGACCACTGGGCATCGTGGCAGCAGGATACGCCAGGTTTGCGCATATCAGTAACTTCGTCACGAATGCGATCTTCACGTTTAGCCTGTGGTTCCTGGTCGGGGGCACCAAGATCCCAGCGCACGTCGATGTCCCATTGCACGAAGACGGCGTCGTTCTGCAGTTGCCGGAGATGGCCAATGAGCCGGTCGACACTGACGTCGGGTTTCCAGTCATGGTGTTCTCACATGGCATGGCCAGTTCGCGAACCCAGTACACACAGTATTGCGGTGAATTGGCCAGTCGAGGTCTGGTCATTGCGGCCATAGAACACCGTGATGGCAGTGGACCCGGTACCGTGATCATGAAGCCAGATGAGAGGCCCAGAAATCTGCTACATTTCTCATATGGCGATTTACAGTAAGTCAGCTGTACGATTCCAGTTCCAAGTTCCAGTTCCAGTCCCTTGACATATTGTGTGCCGGTGGTGCATTCGCTCTCGACTGACAGACATTTCACGGGATACAGTCACGACACCGACCTTGATTCCGACACATTCAAGCAGGTCCAGCTTGATTTCCGACAGGCCGAAATCGAAGAAACCGTCCGCGTGCTCAGGCAGATCAACGAGGGAGCAGGCGATAAAGTCTTCGCGCTGAACTCGCGCCGTGAAGGCCAATATTTGCATAAGTGGAAGGGTCGGCTTGCCATGAACAATGCAACAGTCGGGGGACATTCGTTTGGCGCAACTTTGGCGGTAAGTACTTGAGTTACCACTGAATGGGTACTAGTCATCACTCTCTTCGTCGTGCGTGTATCTGACATTTGTTTCTCGTCCAGCTCCAAATCTTGAAGAACGGACCATCCGCTACCCTTCCATTCAAGAGCGCCGTGGTTCTCGACCCGTAAGGCTGGCTGGCACCCTAATCTGATGAGCGATATCCAACTAATACCGGTTTCAGGGGCAAAAATAGCGGACCTTTGAACCATGATGTCCAGGTATCGACGCTGGTCATCCACTCCAACTCGTGGTCACGGCGGCATTCCATCTTCTTCGGCCGTCCGCACTTTGACGTAGTCAAAGGTGTCGTCCAGGGGGATCTTGGACAGAGGCAAAGCCGCATGGTTCTTGACGTCGTGTAAGTACTGTACTTTAACGTACCTTGATTAGTACTATGCCCCCCTTCATCATCTTGCGTCTTGGACGCAGACTGGCTCAACTGGTCCATATCGACTTCTCGAGTTCCCAATCCTATGCGAGCCATACTGACCATGTCCAATTATAGTAGGGACATCTCACCCCTCAGTCACGGACGCACCATTAATCGAGCCCGGCCTCCTCCGTTGGACGACAGGCTCGACCATCGACGCCCACGAAGGGGTGCAACAGTACGTCAGGATCTCGGAAACCTTCCTGCGCTTCCAGACCACAGGGCGGCCGACCGGCCTTTTGGCCGAGTGCGTCACCCATCCCGAGTATAATGTCGTCGATGGCAACAATACTCGTGTCCACGATCGGCGCTGGGCCGAGACCTTTTCCAAGTACTGGCAGATCCACGTTGCTCCTTGTAGCGCAAGCACGAACTCAACCTCAGGAGACAAAGAGCGGTGAACTATTTACCAGAACCTGAGGCTGTTTGACTATTGCAATGCTTGCATTGCATTGATTTGCTTCCCCTCTGCCAGGTTGGCCCAGCACTGGTTAGTCACGACGCGGTTGATGCCATGTTGCCCGAATCTGGATCGATATGAATGAAGACAATGGACTTACAGACCCAGAAGCATAACCGGCACGTCGGCTGACTAGTGTGGGTTCCTCCCATTCGCGACGGTGGCCCTAGGAGGTTACAGAAAAATATGGCCAGCCCTGGCTTCACGCGGTGCCGAGTCGGAGTCAACAAGCTACTTACCATAACTTTGGCCTGGTCCCGGTGATGTGTGTTTTTTTCGACGTCGTTCCGATCTATCTATACCCGGCGCCTAGGTGCCGGGCTTTCTGTCCTGGACTCGGAATCATATAATACGTATAGGGCCCAAGGGTTCATCCGCCAATCTGACCAGCACCAGGAACCTGGTTGACGGTTACTGGGCAACCGATGACGGGTCGTATATGTGTTGGACTAGGATTCACCCTCGCCATCTAAATGGAATTGCCTGAGGAGACGATGATCAGCGACGAACCCACCGCTTGTATCTGGCCAGTGCTTTCTGACTCCCTAACAGTGGAATGCACAGGAGGAGGACAAATGGACTCTTTTCGCTTGGTGGTGCTATATTAGATACTTAAGTCGCATCCTCCCTGGCTATAAGACGCACGGGGGACGGGGATGGATATGCCAGGAAAGCCGCGTTCAGAGGGAGGGCCATATGAGACATCCATGCCAATAAAAGCGATGAATTATGAATGACGATGGAACAGAACACATACACCTAACTTGGATCGGAACATCTGCATAGCGAGTTGTGACCAACCCCGATTTCAGATTTCGATATCTCTCGATGTATGAATACGCCCAGCCACAATCACAACTTGATACTCTTGACAACATTCGTCTTGATACCAGTCGCCTCACCACCGTAGCCACCTCTGCCCTCACCGCCCTTGTAAACGGGGCGGATAGAAGCCAACTTCTTGAGTTTCTCATCATACTTCTTCCTCTTCTTGACGCGAGGGTTGCGAACATCCTTCTTCCTCTTCGGCGCCAGCCCCTTGTTCTTCTCAATGGCATACGTAATCTTGCGCTTCCCATCCGGACCGACCTGCTCCTCCTCATGCACCTCGGCTCCTTGTCTAGCTGCCTCCGCATATGCTTCCGCCCGGGCGCGCTTTTCCGCCTTCTTCTGCTGCTGCTGCGTAACCAGGGAGTTGTAGTATTCGCCGGCCTCATCGTTGATCTGTCTGCCTGCGTCGGCGTCGGCGTCATCGGAATAGTCGTCTCCATCGGCATCGAGTGCTTCTTGACCTCGAGCATCGGATTTGCCGCGCTGTTCTGCTTCGCGGGTAAGCCGTTCCTGTTTGTCCCGTAGGCGTTCTTTGTATGGCACGTCGTCGTCGCCGCCAGCCTGCCGTCCCGCGGCACCTCGTTTGTTCGCTTTCTGCGCGATCTGTGAAGTGTAGAATCGTAAACTCTTCTTCCGGCGTGCTTTTTCTGCCGCTTCTTCTTGCGTCAGTGGTGCTTCGTCGCCGAAGTCGGACTCTTCTTCCACAGGTTGTTGCAGCGATGACGCTAGGAGATCTTGGAGGTCGTTGCGCTTCGTCTTCCTTGACTTCTTCTGCTTGGCGTCTGCTGGTTTGGAGAGAAGTTCCGGCATCGGCGACAGTGATGGCGATGGAGAAGGTGATGGTTTCCGCTTTGTTTTCTCTTTCGTCTTCTTATCCTTCTTCTCTTTCTTGGTCACTGGTGCCGGCCTCTCCTCCACAGGCGCTGGCGTATCTTCGGGTGCGACTTGTACTTCGATCGGACGGAGAGACTCAGCCTTGATCCAGAGTTCTCGGCACCGTACCAAGCTGTTCATGACTGGATGCTCGCGTAGTTCGCCAGGTGCTAGAGCCAGACCGGTCTTTGCCGACGTAGATGTAAGCAGTGCCAGGTACGTGGCGATGGCACCAAGATACGCGGAGAGGGCGCGGAACTTGGTCAAAGACGCTGAGCGCCGGTCACCATCTGCATGATCCGCCCCTGTCTCTTCCAGCCCAGCCTCCTTCTTGAGCTGCTGGTAAGTGTCGTGTAGGCGCACAAAGTCTTTCGCCAACGGCTCGAATTCAGGATACCGAGATCTAAGCATCTGCATGCGTTCTTCCACTGTGGCATTCTCAGGCACCTGAACATCCGGGAGTTTTTCGACCGTTGCGCGATTCCGATTCTTTGAGCCGGGAGCCTGTAAGCTCTCATCTACCCATGCGGTCTCGTCAAAGCCAAAATCTGCCTCAGTCATGCTCTTCAATTGTTTCTGCTGTAACCTCCGGGCCTCTGCTTCTTCCTCGAGCGCATCCGCCTCAGTCTCGATCACATCGGCATTGTAGTAGTCCGCTTTTGACGTGCCCCAGTTGAGACCATCTCCTTCATCTTCGGATTCTTCTTCTTCCTCCCCCTTTTTCCCTCGACGAGGTCTGGGACCATCAAGCTCTTCCAGATGGTCGGATTCTGGGTCCTGGTCAATGTCGAAGTCTTCCTCCTCAGACTCGGATTCCGACCCTAAGTTCTGGTAGACCTCCTCATCTGACGGTTGTAGGTCCTTTTCTTGTTCTTCTATCCTTCTCCGCCGCTTTGCTGCAGGCCCTTCATCGAGTAGGATTTTGTCTCGGCCAGCGAAAAACTCATCTTCCGAGTCGTCAAACGTCTCTGCCGGATCGAAGGTATAGTCGGATTTCGATGTCGCAGGAGCAGCGGCGCCCTTGGATTTCCCTGCCTTTCTTTTCTTAGCCATGACCGAGACCTTGCTTTGCCCTGGTTGATGTTTAGGCCGACACGGAATTGTTGATTGCGGCGGGCCACTTTTGCCAGTCTCGAAACTTTTTCTGGCCAGGGCTTGGCGGGCATGACGCAGGGTCCAGACTCCGGGGGTTTGACATGCGCGTGCTCGGTGCCAATCAACCCGGAGTTTAGGCCGCCCATTAATTTATTTATCGCCCTCTGGCGCGTCAGGCTCACTTTTTGGTTATTCTCGAATGTACCCACACGAACAGAACGACGAACAAGAGTGTTAGGCGTGCTGTATAAGGGATGGTTCTGTTCTCCTGTCTGTTCCAGACTGGATATTGACAAGAATGTCAGTTTCCATAACTACTACGGTCACTTCCATCACAGTCGTCATCGTGAGCCTAGCCGTGTTCAAAATGTTCTTCTCTCGAAAAGACGATTTCCCCATCGACGGACTGACTGCGATCGTGACGGGCGGATCACAGGGCTTAGGCCTGTCGGTGGCTGAAGAGCTCGCATCGAAAGGAGCCAACGTAGTGATTGTGGCTCAAGACAGGACCAAACTCGACCGAGCCATCAACAGCATCCAGGCGCGAGCAGCCCGACCGCGGCAGCAACAGTTCCTCCCCCTCTCCTTTGACCTACGATCACCTGAATCTGCGCCCGAAATCCTGAAACAGGTGACGAGATGGAACGATGGACGTGCTCCGGACTTGGTTTTCTGCTGCGCTGGCAACTGTCGGCCTGGCTTCTTCGCGGATGTGAGCATTGAGACGCTACGGGGCCAGATGGACACAGTATACTGGTCGGCAGCATACATGGCGCACGCGGCATTGAACCTGTGGAAGCAACCATCTTCATCGTCTGTTACCGACAAGACACTGTCTAACGGCCCTCCCACTCGTCACATTATATTCACTGCTAGCACACTCGCCTTCTTCCCGGTCGCGGGCTACTCGCCGTATTCGCCTGCAAAAGCCGCCATGAGAGCTCTGGCTGACAGTTTGAATGAAGAGGTGGCAGTCTACAATGGAGCCAGGCAATCAAAGACAGGGGGCCCAGTACCGGACGCCGATATCGCAGTACACATTTTGTTCCCAATGGGTATTGTCACACCTGGATTCGAAACCGAGAACAAGCTCAAGCCGGAATTGACCATGATGCTGGAAAAGGATGATAAGCCGCAGCAGCCCGATGAGGTGGCTAGGATCCTGATCAACAGGCTCAAAGCGGGCGATTTCATGATCACCACCATGTTCTTGGGACATTTGATGCGCGGATGCGGTATGGGCGCCAGCGTACGCAAGAGTATCTCCGATGTCTTCTGGAACTGGTTCGGATCACTGGTCATTCTCTTTGTCGCTCCGGATTTCATTGCAAAGTGTAGACAATGGGGAAAGGAAAGGGGGTTGCATGCCACTGGGCCGGCGAGCTAAACAGATCTGTATTTCTATAGTCGACTGCATCTCGTGAGGTTCGGAAGCCCTTTTTTGGTTATGTATCCGCCTCGTCAACTTCACAAGCCAGCATGACTTCAAGGGCCGATATCAACTCTTCCTTGGTCATGTCTTGATCAAAACTTTGCTCCATGAACATCTCTGCCACCGACTGCGCAGATTGAAGATCGTCCGATTCTGCTTGACTGAGGGCTGCGCAGATCGCGACCATATCCTCTCCTTGTCTCGATAACCGAGCTAATTCGGTCGCACGTTCGACGACCTCCGCAGGAACCCCATTCTGAGCGGCGCATTGCACACCATACGATGTATCACTCCTCCCTGGTCGAAGGTTGTATAGGTGGGTGACTTCAGTGCTGCTGTGCCCTTCGTGACGATTGCGGCGTTCATCCACCCTCACCTCCATGTGCGCGAAAGAGACGTTTCTGGCCTGATCGAACAAGCCCAAATCGAAGACTTCGTGGAAATGAGTCGCCACTAGAGCCTTAGGAGCTTCTACTCCCAGCGACGACAGGTAGTGAAATACCCCGGCAGCAAGTCCTGCACCGTCACACGAGTCGGTGCCTTTTCCGAATTCATCGATCACCACCAAGCTTCTCCTTGTACATGAGTTCAGGGCAATGGCGATCTGCTGCATGTCGATCATGAACGCGGACTCGAGCTTTGACACAGATTCGCGGGTAGTGATGCGCGTATAGATTTTGTCGGTGATGCCGATGGTGGCCGTGTCCGCTGGGACAAAAGATCCCACTTGTGCCATGTATACTGCTAGAGCAACTTGTTTCTGGTAAACCGATTTCCCAGAATAGTTGGGCCCGGTCAATATCAACATGCTTGGACCTTCGACGGTGGCTTTTTGATTCGCTCCGCTGCCACCGACAAGGAAGGTGTCATTAGGAACAAAAGAGGGGACAGCAAGCTCCTGTAGTAGATGCCGACCTCCCTTGATGTCGATAATGTTTTCTTCGGTAACCAACGGCCGTGTCATCTTGAATTGCCGTGCCGTGTGTGCAAAGGCCAAATTACAGTCTAGCTCGCCGCACAAGTCGGATGCCGCGACCAGCAGCTTCTCCTCCTCGAGGATCTTCTGAGCCAGGTCGTAGGCGATCTCGATTTCCAAGTCACAAATCACCGCATATAGGTCACCCAGATCCTCGTCGAGTTCCTGCATTGCAGCGGTTTTGAAGTAGACCTGCTTGTCCGTGTTGAATGTCCGTTGCCAGCCAAGTTCCGCACCACCATAGATTGGCTCACCCGTCACTGTGTCCATAGTTACTCCAAGATGAAAGCCCATATGGGGTAGGTAAGTGACCTGCAGGTCAACGTCGACTCCGTCTGGCAGGGTCTGGGCTATCTCGGAGGCCTTCGTGGTCAAGATGTCATCCATGCCATCGTAGACGTTCTTGACTTCGTCCAATTGATCGTTAACGCCGGGCTTGATGACAGTGCGTTGCTGGTCGGTCGAGGCATCTAGATCCACCATCTCATATACCATCCGACCGAGCCTTTGCAAATTGTGTCGCTCCAGAACATCCGCCGCAATGATGCAGAGCGGCAGACGGTCTGCCCCGAGCACCTCTTGCAATGTATCCGCTATTTCTATCGTATGGTAGCAAAAGTCGAGCAACGATGCCCAGACACCGCTCCTAAACGCATTGTGCTTCTGTTTACCGCTATCGATTCCCTTCCGGAGCAGAGTGATGGTATTCCTCATATTCTTGACCTTGCCGAGGTTCTTACTCAGCTTCCGGCACGCCTCTTCATTGTCCGGACGAACCAACACCGAAACAATGTCGAGGCGAGAGTTGATCGGAGTGAGTCCCAGAGATGGCCTGAGGAAAGCTTGTCGCAGAAGCAACTTACCCTGAGGTGTTTTGATGTGCTTTTGAAACAGCCCATGGATTGAAAGCGGTTCTTTCGTAGTCGACCCTTGCTTATGAGCAGTAGGGTGATTTTCTGGCTGTATTATTTGCAACGATATGAGGGTGTCCGCGTTCACCAGCCTGCAAGACGTAAGCTTCGGACAGCACATATTCTCAAGCGTCTGGTCATACATTGTTCCCCCAAGATTGAACATCTCGAACCTTGCAACGCGAGGGACCGAGTCGGCACCTGTATCCTGTGGCAAATGCCCTACAGATCTCTTTCTCTGCAAGTATCCAATGATCGCACCAGCGCAGCCGATACTGATGGTGTTGTTCAGGTCAAGCCAGGAGGAAATCTGGAATAACTTCCCCCGGCGTTTGGTCAAGCCCAAGTCTTCAGGCTGCAACTCTTCATCTAAGGAGACACATTCACCTGGAACGAAGAACTCGGAAGCATGTTCATGGCCAGATAAACACGGGAGGCTGGTGAGCTTGTTCAGTGCGCTTTCGTAGCCAAACTCATGGGCAGGCCGGATCTCCGTCTCGTAGGGTAGAGGATGGTGATCATCATCTTGCTCGCTGTGAGGATCATGAAGACTCAAGTACGACAGCCTTCCTTACCGCTCTCTATCAGAGATACCTGTCTTCGTAGAGTTGTGTCTGCAGCGTCAGAGACACCATCAGATTGAGGTGAAAGAATGACCGTGGTAGGTTGAAGATCAATCTTCACTGTGCCTGTGAGCCTTGGGCCATCTGAACACTCATCTTTCTTACATCTTTCAATGATATCAATCCCTCCGCCATCAATCTCTTCCATGCACATGAGCCTTTCCTCCGCAGCAATGTAGTATGCACAGCCGACCTTCCCTCTTTCTTTCAAATGGATTGCCACAATGATTTGTTCTAGAAAGTCGTCTCTTGGTACACGCTGATCGCCACGGGGACTCCTTTCTCGAAATGATACTGCATCTGAACGAGCTGGCGTCGGTTGATGGCGAGAGATAGCGTCCGTGACCGAGGCCGACGGCGTCCTCTGAGCTGCCCCACGTCGACGTGATCGAGCTCGAGGATGGTGGGATTGAGTCCGACCTGCGCCCCCGACTGGGAGCCTTCTACCCGTGCTGCGTCTGTAAGATGAGTAATGACCTCTTTTTGAGGGAGCTGAAGACACCATTTTCCCGCACGATAGGCGCTCATTCGGATAGTACGAAACCGGGTGCAGGAAAGAGAGTCAAAGAGCCGGTTCCATGGTATTGACACGAGTCTGGAGCGATGCCTGATTGAGGCAGCACGTGGCAGTCCGGTGGAACAGAGAAAAAAGTGGCAAAAGGGCAACCAGCAACGAAGCAGCTTCAACCAGTTCATCGGTGAAAGGACATAAATCTTGCCTCCTCGTTCTTCATAAGGCATTATTAGTTCCTCTATGTTGTATTTGCTCATTACCATCACTTTTTGCATCAGCTCTGCACTTCGGCATCACGCCATCCCCCGACAACTCGTCCACCTTCAGATCGCTTGACCCGACACCACATGCCAACTTCTTTGTCGGTAATGAACTGCCACAAAACCAAAGGCCAGCTCTTATGACAAGGCAACGGGTCATAGAATTCTCGAGCAATTTCATAGACCTTGGGCAGCCTGGTCCACGGGATCGCAGGAAAATCATGGTGTTCATTATGATAACCGACATTGTAAGTCAGAACATTCAATGGACCGTAGTAGGAAAATGTCTCGGGAATGGGCACATCTCGAGGCATTTTCCCATTCTTCAATGTTGATTTGGCGAAAACATAATGCTCCGAGATGAAGTGAGCCGCGCATGGGTGAAGAGAACCGGCCAGGAATGAGCTCAGCACAAGATAGACTAGAGCCTTCGGACCCAAATACCGGACAACGAGAACGTCGAAGATGATCTGTGCAGCAATGTTGCAATAATGAACGGGTCCAAATGGTATCGTGTAAACCATCATCGGTCTAATGGCGTAGAAGATGAGCTGGAAAGTGCAGAAAAACGCCTTGCCGAAGACCGAGTCTAGAACAACTGCTTCCAATGCGGTAGGGAGATCTGTATCAACGCCATCAACCCCCAGAGATTTGTGATGGGTCAAATGGTACTGTCGAAACCCGGCAGAGTATGGGAGCCCGATCGGAAGATTGGCGAAAATAGCAAACAGTCTGTTATATATCGGCGTGCGAAAGGCGAGGTTGTGACTGATCTCGTGGATGGCCAGAAAAAGATTTTGATTCGCCGTGGCTCCAACAATATAAGCGGTGAGGAAGAAAGGCCATGAAAATACGGGAGAGTCTTTGAGGAGGCTGGCACAGGTGATTTGAAGGATGACAACGAAGAAGACCAGGTATTTTGTGAGTGGCTCCGGGCCACACAGTTGTAGGACTTCCTTATGTGCTTTTATGATGGCCTGCCGACGAGTCCGGTGCGGTTCTTCAGTATATGTCCAGAAGAATTTGTCTTCCAGCGTCTTCTGCCCATCAACGGCTGTCTTGTTTGCTTCTCCCTTCTCTTGTTTTTGACCGTCAACGCCTTCGTTGGTCGATCGAAGCTGGTGGAGGGACCGCGTTTCGGTAGCAGTTGACATGTTGCGGTCTATTGCGAGAACGACTAATGAGCGTGGAAATGAATGCAAAAGTAGTTGACAACTGCCAGCTAGTCCCTCCTCCGACTGCAAGGTTCGAAAAGAAAGACTTCGACGCAGGTCAGGAGAGGTTGTCGAACACAGCCGAGTGGCACCAGGATTTATGGGTGCTTGGTTTGCGAGTGGGGTTTCTGCCATCGGTGCCAAAATGCAGGGGCAGCCTTCTAGCCTCACTCTTCATGAACAGTCCACGTGCAGCGTGCAGCGCGGAGCCTTGTCGATAGACTTGCTGCATGTTATGGATTCTAATCGTTCCTATGGGAATCGGTCCATACTGTCAAGAATTCATCGCAAGCCTTCCGCCATCTACTGGGAAAAGATATCTTGCACCTTCAACCGCTACCAAGGCAATGGGTAATCCCTTTCATTCATCGTCAGCCCAGCCCATGGTCAAACCCCTAGGGGTTACTGAGTCCCAACGCCTGCGCCGTGAGAGCTTTTCATGATCGAAACAATAGAAAGTAATGAACCTACTTCACAATCAAGCTGGCGCTGGGCACGAGCTTCAAGTCCTTCAATGACTCTCCGAAAAACTCCTGGCCGAACACCTTCCTAGGAAAGGTCTGGGTAAAGCTCTCAACGTCTCGTCCTGTCTCCTCGCCCACTGCCGCAGCAACTTCAAACAAGGTTGTCTCAACAGGGAAAGTCTTCAAGATGTTGCCAGTCGATGTCTGCAGTCGTAACCGAGTCTCCTTGTATTCCGAGGCAGGTTTAGAGGCGGCTGGGGCGGCCGTGGGTGGTGGTTGCGCTGCAGCTGGTGGTGCTACACCTGCCCGTGCGGCCTTCTCTCTCTCAGCCTTCAATCTTCGTTCCTCCTTGTCGGCCGCAATTTTCGCCTGAATCCGTTTCTTTGCATCGATCTCGGCTTGTTTCTCTTGCTTCTTTTTCTCCGCCTCCTTGAGCTGCTCTTTGATCCTCAGCTGCTCCTTCAGGTCCTCGGTCTCTTTTGTTTTCTTCCGATTGATTTGTTCGTTGCGCTTCTGAGCGATCTTGTCCTGCTCCTCCTGTGCCGCTCGTTTGGCCGCCAACTTTTCCTTCAGTTCTGCAAGTTTGGCCTTCCGTTCTTCCTCAGTCAAAGGGGCGACCTCCTCAGTCGATTCCGAGAAGTCGGTGTGACCCGACTTGGAAGCGTGGAATTCTGCTTGGGCCGTGCCTCTAAACTTCTTGCCACACTCGTTACAAACGAGACTCTTTGCTTCCTCCGCTGCTTCGGCAGCTTTTGCCTGGGCGGCTGCTGCGTCTTCGGCCTTCAGATCTTCAAGAGATTTCGACGAGTTTGTATCTAGCCAGTCGATAGCATCCGCCACTGTGCTCAGAATATCAGTAAAAATCAAAACCAGCATACAACCCTTTGTATAAGCTTACATCCACCTGACTTCTTCAATGCCATCTCACTTCGCTCCTTATCAAACCCCATGGCTACCAATTGGTCCAAATCTGAGGGTGCCATATTGCAGTGTATGCTTATAAACGGTGCTTATTCTCTGCCTGAAACAGGAAATGACCGTGGGAGACTGGGAGACTGGTTTGACCGATAATTGTAGGTGTTTCTTTCAGGTGAAGATCGAGTGACAGGCGGGTCTTTAGATCCTGAGCCCTCTCCGATAGTAAGCTAGGCGCAGAACTGTCTGTCTAGAATGGCGGCAAACAACGAAGTTTCAGGAAGATGGTGCAACACAATCGATCGTAAGTACACAGTACTTCTGAAGACGCAGGCAGCCCGCCGCGCTTCGCCGCAGTCCGGCGTCATAATGCCAAGATGGGTACGCCCGATCGGGACGACAGTGGGGCCGCCCTATGCCCACCCCCGGCTCGCGCGAGCCGGAGTAGAGTCCATGGTCCTCGACCTTCCCTCTCATCGCCGTGACCAGCACGGTCCAAAAGAGTAGCAGACATCGCCTCGAATAGTCTATGAACGTTGATTTGGGAGGTAGAATGGGACAGAAGGGATGGCAGTCTGCAAAGAATTTTGAATGCCTCAGGTTAGAACCCTGGTTGTAAAAGCGGCACGGTCGGGGCGACTCGCACATGAGCGCCGAGTGCGGTACCTGACGCATTTTCTAGTGCCAAGGCCGGGGTGCTGCCGCCCTTCAGCTTCGAAATGTTCCTGTTAGTTTGATGCTCGCTCCCTAAACGCTGTACCATGTCCTATCTCTATTCCGTGCTGACACGGGCAGTGCTGGATTGCTATGTCTCACAGAAAGAGCAAGGCTGGGCGAGGGTCGGACCCAAGCCTAACACTACTGGCACTGAATGTAGTTGGCGACGCCCATAGAGCGGCGGTTTCTAAACATCCACAGAGCGGCATCCTCCTGACATACAAGAAGGCACAATGTGAAATATGACTGTGGCTAGCGTTTTCTGCGTCTGCCTGCGCCTCGCCGAGATCCTTGCCAGTGTCTTGAGGTGGACAGATGTGAACAGAAGCGCTGGATTTACCCCTGGACCTTCGCCTCGGCACTACCATGGTATGGTGTATCTGGGTACCTGACACCAACGGTTCCCGTGACTCTTGATGAGACTCTACACGGTGAGGATATGATTAATTCTCCCCGACATGGACTGGCTCCTAATCGACAATGACACGGGGCCAAATGGTTATTCATTGATTCTGCTATCACAGCTATATACCTGACTGTTGACGTCAGCGTGATGTTTACATTTTGGTGCTGTTCCCCTATCGCTGCGTATCGAAATAGACGTCCTGCTCATAACAACAGCCTGTTCCCCCTTTGATTAACTCGCAGGTTCAGTTTGACCCCGAGTCACTGGAAAGAGAAGTCTCAGATGTTGATCAATCAACCTGCCATGATGAACCAAGGCCTCCCCAACGGAGACGGCAAGCAGAAGATCAGAACTTCGATACATGCCTTGCCTGTTACTGTCGAGAGGAGACCTTTCATCCCGGCAAGAGATCATGAATGGCTTCCACACCCCGGTTCGCTGCTTTCTAGAAGCCAGGCATACCACGTACACTGACCATGACCGCTAGGAGTTGCACGTGTCAACATCGCTCCTTCTATGGAACAACCGAATGGTACCCTGGATGAGGACTGGGCAGAGCGCCACCAACACCAGAGTGTAAGGCTACCCACTAAGCCGTGAGTGGTCAATGAGCTTGAGTTTGACATCCTATAACCCAGGTTCTGCAACAACACTGTGAGTTTTTCGATGCCGACCGAGATGGAGTCATCTGGCCCCGTGATACGTATATTGGCTTTTACAAGCTCGGCTTTGGTGTCATTCTATCACTGGTGGCACTCTTCATAATCCATATCAACTTCTCATATGTTACACAGTCTTCGTGGCTGCCGGATCCGTTCTTCCGTATCCATCTGGATAAGGTCCACAAAACCAAGCATGGTAGCGACAGCGGCACATTTGACCATGAAGGAAGATTCATACCCCAAAGGTTCGAGGAGATCTTCACCAAATATGCCGACGGCAAGGATAGTCTGAGCTTTGGGGATATGGTCAGGCAAATTAATGGTCAGCGGCTGGTGTCGGACCCCATTGGGTGGGGGGGCGCCATCTTCGAGTGTACGTCGAACTCTTACCAACTTTCGGTTCATGCCTCTCGCTGTTGGGGCTGTTTCGCTGATGGTTGCTAGGGTCTATTACATACATCATGCTGTGGCCGGAGGACGGTGAAATGCGAAAAGATGACATCCGACGGGTCTATGATGGGAGCATTTTCTACACCATTGCTGCAAAACGAGCAAGAATGACCCTTGCTCACCAGCAGACGTGCCTCAGGCGAAGCGTTAGTGATTTTTGAGGTTTGTGGCAGGTGATACCCCCTGAACGCATCGAGGACATTGGGTTAGACAAGGGTGGCAATATGTGTTCACCAACACATCGCCCCTGGAAGGCCATTCATGAATCAAGGCGAGACGATCAGTGGTCAGCCTCGCATCAGGCCTCTAGGAGCGTGTCATAGCTAAGAGAGCCTGGGAGCTATGATCGGGGGCAAGTCCACCCATACCGGTATATAATGAAAGATCTCGGCATTTTGTAATCATTTTGGTGATGCAATCGCAGATAATGATTTGGCTATGCCGAGAGGATTCCCAACCTTGGTCAACCAGTTGTCAACGCAGCTATAAGAGTCCTCCAAAAAGGGGTTCGGCCAGGCGACATGTTATGATTTGCACTTCTCCGTAGTCCGACAGCATATTAAACGGTGGATCATTGGGCCACATCTGCCAGACTTGCTAGTGGGTGCCATTGCCTCATCACCCGCAGCCAGAAGCACCGACTGCACCAGCCTCTCCAAGTGTCCGCTGTCTGCTACGCGCTTCCGGCCACTATCCAGGAACTCCTCCTCGCTACCGTCATACCCTGCTGAACAGTCGAATCGTCCACTGGCACTGCACTTCCACATCAACTTCTCTATCCAATTGTACCACCACACACAAATCATTACAGTCAAAGTTATCCAAGGTCTCGTTTGCTTGCGAGCATATCTTCGCCATCTCACCCCCCTCAATTCTGCGCAGCCCTGAGTGCTATCCTTCGCCATGTCTGTCGAACTCCAGCCGGCCGAACTTGGCTTCAGACGTCAGTGATTCCTACCGTTACAATACAAGAGAGAAGACTTACACATCAGCCAGGCCCCTTCAATCATGAAGTCAGCGAGGTCCTCAAAGTTACCAACCCTAACGAGGCTCCTGTTGCTTTCAAGGTATTGCGACTCCCTTGCGACACAATTCGGCGCAGTTACTAATCACTATCATCGCAGGTCAAAACCACCGCTCCGAAGCAGTGAGTAGCACTCATCTTCTGTGAAGCTTAAAGGCTACATCCTCTAAATCTGCATAGATACTGCGTGCGACCCAATTCCGGCATCATCCCACCCCATGAGAGTGTCGAAGTACAAGGTGAGATGGAAAAGCAATCTTTGAGGATCCCAGTCACTCACAACCACAGTCCTCCTGCAGGCCATGAAAGAAGAACCTCCCCTGGATGCGAAGTGTCGCGACAAATTCCTCGTTCAGTCCGTCCTTACCTCTCCCGACCAAGATCCAAATGTCACGACACTCTGGCAGACGGTTGAGAAGACAGCAAAAAGCAGCATACAGGAGAGAAAGATTCGGGTCAACTTCCTCCCTCCATTCGATGGCACACCGAACGGTGACTCTTCTCATGGGGAGCAACCACCCGCATATTCCTCGCCGAGTCCGAAATATGGGTCTCCTGCCCCTGCATCTTCGTACAGCGACTCTGTTGCGGAAACTGCAAAGAGCACAGCTGCGAATACCGCTGAAGCCACTGGTCTGGCTGGAGCTGCCGCTGCAGTCTCAAATGCCGTGCCGACGTCGACCGAGGAGCTCAAGGAACAACTGGCAGCAGCAAAGGCCCAGATCAACCAGTTGAGTAGCCAGCTACAGGATCCTAAGCTACGGCAACGGAAATTGCAGGAGGCAAACGAGAAAGTCCAAACTGTTGTCCAGCAAACCCATGAGACTGGTGTCCCGCTACAGATCGTGGCCGGCTTGTGTCTGATCAGTTTCCTTATTGCCTACCTATTCTTCTGAGGGAGTCGATTAGGAATGCGCAAGGGATACGAACCATGCAGTTTGGTTAATTCGGTTGCCTTGTGTGCCGCAGTGGACGAGCCGCAGCTGCGGTATCATGTTGATTGTCAATGTCAGAATGGTATGTGAGCCGCGATATGGGCAAGTTGATGGTTTCATGCGGTCGCGCTGGTCGATGTCTCACATACAGTGATGGGATGCATCGCTTAGAGCCCATGTGTCACGGCACAGTGCTTCTCGGCCAAAAATGGGCATGCCAATCGTGAGGTCAGCCTGTTAGGGGTTCAATGTCAATCACAAACAGCTGGATGTTATGCGTTTAAATTTGGGTTCTTCAACCGTTCTGTGCAAGCGTAGTAGAAGCAGGCAGATCAAATGCTATGTCTTAACCTGGGGAACCGGCCTTATTTACGGCAATGTGCGTCTCATGGGCGTCCCGATCCTCCCCTCCCGGTAACACCTACAAGTAGTGGCCAGGTGGGTGTGGCCAGGGTCGATATTATTTGTTGCAGTACAGCTGTCCAGGCTGGGACATACGGCTGGCTCCAGGTTAGGTCTCGCGAGTAGTGCATTGTATGGTGGTGTGTTGCAAGGTAGAAGCATGGTAGAAGCAAGCGGTGTTGTGGTCTACACTGGCAGCAGGATTATAATCTCGGAATTCAGAAATATATTCAAGAGTACCGGGGGTCTAGGGAACCGGTGTCTGCGCCAACAGCAACATATACAGGGCTTATTATCTTCCCTCTGGAAGGACAACCAGCTCATACATTCACACAATCCCGGCAATCAGACACCAGCGGCAACTCAGGCGATCAACATCTGCACACCATCATCCTTCGTCGTTGAACTGACGAGGCTGTACTTGGGGCGTTGCTGAACTGGGCAGGTTTCCCGGCCACTACAGCGCATCTCCAACTTCAAGTTCAAGTCCAAAATCAACCTCCAATGCGCGCATTGCAAACCGCGAAACTCGAACTATTTGGATTCACCCTCAAACAGGCCGACCCGTCTACTTGAAGACTAATTCATACACCAAATCTGCAACCAGGACGTTAAAACCCAGACTCCTCGCCGAGTTCCCACCACGCGAACCCCTCGACAACTCACCCACTTCCACGAGGCACTATTTCAACTCGCCCAGAGACGCTCCTTCTCCGTAACACCCCCAGCAACGACAATGTCGACCGAAATGGACATAGACCCAACCCCGCCAGCAACTGCTCCTTCAACGGCCGAGGATACAGGCGCGGGTGCCGCTGCGCAGAACGGCAGCGCCGGCACATCCTCACCATCCAACACAAAGAAACAACCACAGTCCGTGGGGATTGAAGCGCGCACCGCAGAAGGCGCCGTCGCTGTTCGCAGTATCGAGGGCTGGATAGTCGTCGCCACCAACATCCACGAAGAGGCGACCGAGGAAGACATCACTGATCTGTTCGGCGAGTATGGCGACATCAAGAATCTCCATCTGAACCTGGACAGGCGGACAGGTTATGTTAAGGTATGATTACCCACGTTGCGAGCCGAGTGGAACACAGACGCAAACCACCCATGACGAACCATCCTGCAATGTCCAGGCTCTGGCAGACAAGCTTTTTTTGGGGCATACTACTTCAAGTTGGGCTCTCTTGGAACCTACTCAGCTGGGGGATATTTTTGTTCTGTGTTCGGATTCAACGCTTTCTGCCGGCTTGCTCCATTTTATGTTAATCTTATGCTCGCCCTGTGCCCATGTGTCTCGCAATTGACCGCACTCCACTCCTGTTACAGACCCAGTCCCCATACCTGTTTGCGCACCATACAACTCCAGCTCAGCAACTAACAACCTCGTTTGCACGTATAGGGCTACGTTCTCATCGAGTACCCGACCCAAGTCGAAGCCGCTGCAGCGATCAAAGCTCTAAACGGCACCAAACTTCTCGAGCAGACAATCTCCGTCGACTACGCATTCGTCCGACCGCCGCCTAAGGACAAAGGACGTGCGGGCAAAGCACCAGAGCGTCGCGGCGGCCGAGGTGGAGGAGGTAGAAGCCGCAGCCGAAGTAAATCGCGGAGCATAAGTCGGAGTCGAAGCCGCAGCAGAAGCGTGGACAGGGAAAGACGTCGTGGAGATGACGTGGACAAGATGGAAAGGGATTGAGAAGTGTACGAAGGGGTAACGCTGCGCCAGGAACATAGGCCCACGCCGTGCCCTTGATGGTGCAACTTGACGACGAGGGAAAACACTGGCCGCTAGTGAGCTGTGCCGGGTGTTGAAGCCGCACACCCAAGATTTCGCATCCGATATTTGCCGCGCCTCTGGACATGAAACGCGGCACCCATGAAGGGATCGTGGAAGAGACACATGCATGGCCGGGGTCTACGGCCTTCTCTTACAAGAAACACATTTGTGAGCCGCGACACCTCACTTCCTTGGGAACCTAAATGATACGGCGCGAGGTAAGGCGAGGCAGGGCAGCAAGCAGGTCGCAAACCGAGGAAAACCCTTGTCCGCCCTCTTTAAGGCGAAAACAGGTGGAAAATCAAGCACGCGAGGCCATCTTGCCCGAAGAACTCCCTGTCTTGCACTCTGCGGAACCCAGCAATTCTTGAAATGGCTCCGGAAATATGACAGGAGACCTTTTCATTCTCCAGGGAAGCCATTCGCCGACCAACCTCCATGGTCGGCATCATAAGAAGTCTATCAATCAGGTATGCTATTGTTATTGGCTCTGCTTTCTTCCCCAATGCCGGCAGGCCTCACCCAAGACCTACCTATATCTATCCAAGTTACCTGTCTTCTCCGAGTGGAATGCATTACCCAGTGCTTTGCTAACATAATGCGGCTTAGAATGAAATGCCATAGATTCTCTCAGCTGCCAAAAGTCAAACTCTACTTCCTACATCCGTTCGCTTGGTTGTTCGCCCTTGCGACGATCAGAGTCTTCCCGTGCCCCTGTTTTGTCCCTCCCTGCTCCATCACAGGTTCTTCATCACCTAAGTATTTTCGAATCATCAGCCGAGATTCGTCCTGTCCTCGAGTGACGTTGGATCTGGAGTTGTACTAGACCTGCAGCAGAACCAAGACTCCCAACTACATCCTTATATCTCCGACCATACACTAGGAACGGTACTCGCTAGAATTCGCCGTGGATGGACACCAGGCGGCTATCGAACCGTTGTGCCGTTATCATGCTTGAGTCTCGGGCATGAATACACACAGCAGACCCGAGCGCTATCAACTCTCACCTGACGTCTGGGTTCACTCCCGATCCATGGCACATCGATCATGTTCACGGAGTTACAGTGTCCGATTATACTAAATATTGTCAAACCAGCCGTGTTATGTTGAACTGGCGGTTACCTCGTCCAGCATTACTCAGCTGTATTGCCCCCGGTGACCTCCCTAATCTAAAAGGAAGCCAACTGGTGACTTCCCTGCGGAACGCTCCTAGGCGTCAACTCTCAAATAATTTCTTCTCTGTCAAGGGCCCCCCATGCCTCCCAGTTGTCCATGACTTGCTATCACAAAGAACTCTTCGCAAGCCAAGCCCAGGTCTCCCACTCCAGGCACCCAGACCAGGAAACACTTCAATCCTCCCCCCTAACGCGCCTCTATGCTCTCCAGACAGAATTCATTCCTCCTGTTTCATGCCCACTCTTTCAGCGGCGGGTCGATAGTTTTAACGACCACCAGGTCTATGGTGTCGTGCATACTGCGCTGGAATGGACACTTTGGTCTACCACAGGATGTGGCATTCGACACATTCGGACAATGATGACCCCCAAAACAATCGTGACGTCGGCAGTCGGGACCAGCTGAACAGGGCAGGTTGCGAGCTTTATGGCGAAGCGCCAGGTACACACCGTCCGAAATGGGTTCGTGGTCGTACGGACATTGAGCGTGGTTGCAGCTCAGACGCAGATGATGCTCGTTACACAGTCTGCGATTGCGTGAGCGCAAGTGGAAGTGTTCCTCGTCAGCAGGTGCTGGGCGTGGTAGCTTCAGGTCGATACGTTGGTCAAACTTGTTCAAGGCGATCGGGGCTCGAATTGGCCGCTCATTTGGGTGCGGCTCTGGCATTGTTACCACTTGCCGCTCAAATGCTGAAGGTGACCGGCCATTCGCCTTAGGCTTTGCCACGGATACAGGTGGTGAGGCCGATGCCAGAGTTGGGGATGATGCGTGAGGAGACGGCTGGAACTGGGGTTGCTCTTGCTGCATCATGTCGTCCCATGATCCTTGGAATTGTTGAGGTACCCGTCTTCCGCGGCGTGTTGGAGGAGGGTGCTCTTGTCTCCATGAGTTCTGGACATAAGGGCTGTTATTGTTGGCACCGTGGTATGGTCTTATGGGATGAGAAGTCCATGTACCCGAGTGATTGGAATCTCGTTGGGGTTTCGCCACTGCCTCTGGAGCTGCTGCCTCGTCACCCCATTCGCCCTGAATAGGTTCGGGAACATATGAGTTTTCTGCCGGAGCCGTCTCCCAGCTCTGTTCGGCAGTCTTGTTTGAGTTCGAAGACGAATGACCAGAAGACTCAAGCTTGACAACCGCAGCGGCACTGGACTCCGGGACATCATTTGCAGTGCCATTTGCCTCGACAGGTGCGTGGGTTGTAGTGGCTGGGCTGGCAGGTGAAGGTGGTAGCATTTGCTCGCTTGGTATTACCGATTCAACAGATGCAGGGTCTGGGCCTTTGGTATGGTGGAAGGCTGTAATAGGAGTAGTATTTACAGCGGACTTGACCTGTGAGACGGCTGAGACTGCATTTTGGTGTTCAGAGCCGTCTTCCCATTGACGACCCGACACGTCTCCGTTGACGTGGTGTAGTTTCTCCCCGGTGAAGCTCTCCTTTCTCGGAACGCTGTCAAGCGCGGAAAGGCTGACCGTGTGGAACGGAATATTGACCTCAGAGGGAAAGCCCAGTTCGGGTTGCACCAGAGAGGTCTTTGCCTTGGTGTAGTCGTCGTCACTGTACATCTGAAGAATCTTGTAGTACTCAGACTCCTCACCGAGGGCGAGGAAGATATGTCTGCAATGGCAATTCTCAATATACAACTCGTAGAATTCTAGGTATATCGTCAGTAATATTCTCTTAGGTAACTGGGCTTACAGTGACACACGCTTCATTTTGGCATCCACAGCCTCGTGACCGGCACCACAGTCACTGATTGTGCAGCTCGGCTCAATCTTGCAAACATCCTGAATGAAAGTCCAAAGCTGGTCCGGGTCGGGGAGGAGGTTCGCAGAAGAGAGATCTTGCGCCAGTCGTCCGATATCAGAGAAAACGTGCACTACCACAGAGATATTCTCAGGCAGGTCATTCTTGTGTTGGTTCCTAGCAAACTCCTTGACGTCGGCCACAAGGCTTTCTACAGCTTGTTTCGCACCCGATGCCCCTGCTTTTACCAAGCCATGCTTGAAGAAGTGTTGATTGCCATCCAGTAGGACGAGGATATGTTGAACGCTTGTCTGAGTTGGGGTCAGTAGGACAAATCGAGAAGGTGGGAGGGTGGACGAACGATGCGCGACTCGATGTCGATTGCACGCTTCTGCCAGCGACGACGGCTTTCGGTCTGATCATCAAGGTCCGATCTGAGGTTCTCGACTATCTGTTCCTTATCTTCAAGCAGTTTGAGGAGTTTCTGTGTCCGTCAGATCGGCCCATGGGCCGCATGCCAGGGGAAGGACAGGGAGAGCATTGTACCTCGACAAGTTCGTGTTCTTCGGCGACCTGGGCTTTGTAGGCCTCGTGCCGCTTGGCCAGGGCCTTGAGGTCGGCTGAGGGTTGCAGCTCGCCGTCTGCCATTGCTCGCTAGCTTGTTAGAAGGGTTTCACGGTCGTTGGCATGGTAGAAGGGAGAAGTGGAAGTTGGTCAAATTTAATTTTGATTGTGCATTGGAAGTGCAGTTGGGAATGGAATCGTCTCGGCGGCGCGGACTGTTCACAATGGTCTCGCGTTATACTATGTGTGCATATTGGTGAGTCCATCAACGACCTTGGGAGAGAGCGAAGCCTTATGTTTGTTGTGGTTTCAATCATTACATTGTATGGATCATTACCAGGTATGGAGACATGAACGGAAGGTGCAGGCTAATATAAATTATATAAACCAGCCTTTTGGACCAGGAACAACCGGCCCTTATATACTTTTATAAACACCACAGTGCCGAAAAAGAACACATTTTGCTTGTACAGAGGTGATATCCCCTTGGAAGACACTGAAATGGTCGAGGAAGAAGATGCATTTGTACCATTCTGGTGCCATTGATTCCTTACGGCCCCCTACTGACCGGATATCCCACGCCCCTTTTTGCTACCCACCAACAAAAAAGAAAAATAAAGCCTGACCTATACGGTCATCTATTAGAGGAAGAGTATCTTGTGCAACTTCCCATGATCGAATGGATCGCGGATCGACCGACCAATGTCCAAATATCTATCGCTTGTCGCTGAATGCCGAAATGCTGGTCATTAATTCGTCAAACTGTTGAGCCCGTCATTATTTCTCGAATGGGCTGGGATCAGGGAACAGTCCCTCGTATAGTTCAGTCATGGCTTGCTTCACATCTGCGAGCTCCTGAGGGTCGTTGGTGGAAACATCGTCGTTCAGGCACAATTGACCGGCAAGTTCTTTCTTACCCCGAACAAAGCGACTGACAAGAGTGCTGTCAACCTGTTCCGCGTCTGTCACCATGACAAACAATGCGTCCGGGTTGATGATGGTGTAGCGGTACCGCATGACAGCCTTGACCACTAGCTCACGGTGTGCGTCTTGTGTGCCAGCCCGTGGTAACAAGGGTGCTAGACCCTTGGGAGTCTTATTAAGGACCAACTTCAGCAGACAATCTCCGCATTTGGGTTCCTGCCTGGCCAATCGATCGAAAATGAGAGAGGTCGAGAACACTGGGTTCTTGGTATGTGCGTCGGTGGACGATATCGAGAACCCCGGAGCCAAACACTCGTTGACATCGAATTCGATGCAATCGGCATTCTGAATGGCGGCCGGCCCGTCCAGAGATGTCCACAAGATATCAGTATTGACCTTGGGAGGGGCCAGCCCGGCCTTTTGGAGCAATTGAGGTACGTGGTAATAGTTTCGTTTCCTGAAAGTCGTACGGCCCTCGTTCTTCATTCCAGCCTCGAGATCTTGCATGATGCTCTGTCGCTCCTCCCAAGACAAGTTTCCATCCCCATCAACGTCGCTTCGAAGCATGATATAACTCCAGAGCAATGCTTCGCGATGACGTTCAATCAGATAGTGGAAGGTTACGTACCACGAGTAGAGCTGAAAGCCAGGCTCACCTCGGAAACGCTTGCAAGCGCTCTGCAGCTCAGGGCCTGGGAAGGAGGAAATGGCTTCCCGCATGATGGTCCGAGACAGAGCATGCCCAAAATGACCTTGTCCTTTGCGCTTTCGGATTCCGAACCGTCGGTTAAGGAGCCAGGAGGTATAGATCAGGAAGGGCTTCTCGCCAAATCGGTGGGCGTCGACTTCGGTCGGTGGTGCTGTGGCACTGTATGAATTGGTCTTGAATCCCATCACAGAGCCAAAAAGGGGAGAATGAATGTCCGCCGCAGTGTGCTCCTTTCCCAGCAACATGTCGTCGGACAGGGCATATAGCTATACAAGGTTAGCAACGACTCCATCAAAGGTGTGGCTGGGGAACGCACATAGTCGGTATCGGATGGAGTGTTGAACAACTGATTCTCAATGGTCAAAGAGTTGAAAGTCGGCAAGCAAGCGTGCTTCTCGAGGTCGAAGAATTCTTCTTGAGCAAGGACCTGCACCACCTCTTTGGTGGCTGGATCGTTGTTCAACCAAGTTGGGACCTGTTTTCCTTCCTCGGTTCCCTGGACTGAGTTTACCACGATTTGTATCTTATTGCGGAACTTGGATGCATAACGCTCAAGACTTCGAAGGGAATATCGGAGCTCATCCCAATCTCGATAGCGGTTGATACCGTGAGAGTTGATCCATTTTCCCTCGTCATCGTTCAGTACCGAGTTGAGCTCATAAGGATGTTTCGTTCTTTGGAAAGCCTCATCCGAGCCATTCACCCCTAGTCAAGTCAGTCGAAATATACAGACTGGTCAGTCTCATGCGCCTTACACAAATAGACGAAGTCGATCTTGGGTTCGGCCAGTTTTCCCCATTTCTTCGCATCGTATGATGCGTGTGCGACCCAGTCATCCTCCCACCCTTGCAAGACCTCATCCTTGACAGCGTCTTCGAATGGAATGTGGACAATCTCCGGCAAGCTATCGGCCTTTTCTTCCAACGAAAGATGGTCCACAGGTTCTGCTTCGATAATCTTTTCTTTTACAGGCTGATCTGGCGATGAGATCAATGGCTCCTTTTCCGTTTCAGGATCCAAGTTCGCCTGGACTGCCACAGGCCCTTTCTGGAGATGATCCGTGGACAAGTCATTGAACTGTGGCTCCATGCCAACATCTTCAGACCCATCTCCAGATATCAGTAGGACTTCGGGTCCCGAAGGGAGGTCGTTGCCTTGCTGCTGACCACGATTGGCAGGCTGACGTATGACCACATTGTCCGCGAACGGGTTTTCTCTGGCTTGTCCCCTGATATCTGACTCTTCAAGCACCTGTGGCCTCTCCTCTGTAGCGAGATTTGCCCGGAATCCAGGGTCTATAACCTTCTCTTGCGGTCTCTGCCAGTCGGACTCATCCTGGACTGATCTTCGGTCGGGCGAGGAGAACGGGTCGGGTTCTTTCTGCACGAATGTCTGTCGATGCGGTGATAACGAGGTCGAGTGGGAATGATGCCAAAGGATGAAGCAGAGGATGATTGCGACGATGAAATACAGTGGTCGGCGTGAACGTTGGGTGGCAATACGCGGCTTTCGCCAGCTTTGCGAGTTCTTGCGCTCCCAGCGCTTGTTGTCGAAAGGGAGCGTCGACATGCTGGAAAAGTGACGCGAGATTGAGCGAGATTGGACTATCTCATTCCAGCAGCCGACGACCGAAGTTCTAAAGGCCAAATTTACTGTCACTTAGCCGAAGGGAATGAGATGATCCCAATGTGTCAGGGGCGGGAAGAAGGACAAAGTTGGACCCTCTGAGCAGCAAGATACAAAGCTTTGACTCGGAGATGGGAGAATCTAAGCAACAAGAACAATGATGAGATACATATCAAGCGAATTCAGAAATCTCTTCCGCCACGTGCAAGGGATTGACGAACACTTGCCATAGGGATAGATGGCCACGACAGCTGTTCAGCAGTGTATGAGAAGCAGGAACTCGCCGCGCCACTGAAACGCCGGGGCAGCACACGACAAGACACATCGTCGACGCCCAGACGCGACGTGAACCTATGGTAGGGTGGGTGAATTTCAGGGAGACGAGAGCTGCAAGGCGAAAGCCGTGACTGACAGCTTCAAAAATGCCGAAAAGGGGAAAAAGGCATGTGCCATCTGGAATCCACTCTGAGTTCTGGACTGAAAGGCCAGCATGAGTGGCCAGGAGCTGACCAGGAAGATAGGCGGTAATCATGCCCATTAAACCTACATGTACTCATGCCGATCCCAAGGAGATTAACCATGCATACGCCATAGCGGCCAATACAGACACAAATCTGGCTCAGAGTTTCTTCTATATGGCAGATGAGAAGGGCCCGAGACGGGCACATCCATGAACAACGACCAGCTTTGGAGGGGTAAAGGCAGGAGGAGATTTTCTGTCCAATGCCCGCCCACATTGGGGGCGTTGCTAGATAAGCGAAAAATGGAGACGCTGGAGGGAGAAATCTTTAGGTTCGATAGCATAGGGGATAAACAAGTGTGCTGCGGCGATTGACCCGAGCCAGGGGTGGACGATGAACTATCGATGAATGATCTGGTGGCGGTCTTACCAGGGTACCAACTGGGGACAAACCAAAAGGAGAAGGTAGAAAAATGAAATGACAAGACCATGACCGGGGGCAGTCGGTCTGCCGGAGGATCAGGCTGGTAATTTACCACCAAACAAGTCTAGCGCAATACCGGACCACGCCAGTGCTAAAACGGCTCACGCCAAGGAATCCATTTTCAACCTCACCTGCAAAGTCAGAAGAAATTTCGTGTGACAGTCGGGGGAAGAGGCTCCCTATCAACAACATCGCCGTGCTCGAGCCCTCAAGAGATTAGAGTACGGGGCAAACCAAGGGCGGCAGGCGGCTGTCGCGCAAAATGTTGACAATCTCATTGACACAATCGAGTGGTTGGCCAGGCCCGTGTCAGCTGGCCATGACCACAAGTGTCTGCCCACCACAGAGTTCCTGGATGGTCTAAACAACGGGCGGGCTGAGTCTTGTGGGAAACCGACGCCCGGGACGAGTCAAAAGTTCAAGCCGGATGCAACAAGGCGGATGCTGTTGTGAGTGGATTGACATTATTGTGCTTTTTTCTGATCGAGTGCTCAGCGGTGTGCCGTGATTCTCTGGGCTCGTTCATGTGCGAGGCTCTCCTCATCTCACGGGGCGGCCGAGGCCAGGCACTAACAATCGTCCCGCCCGCACAGGAGAGACGGATCATCGAGTCCAAATACTCCTGAGTTGCGATCCTGCTCTTACCAATCGAATGTGGTCGCCCAAGGAAGGAGCTGCCCTCATAGGAACCGTTGTCGACTTGTCACTGTCGAGCAACACAACGGATCCTTCTCCTTTATTAAGATACAATGATAGTATCCACTTCGCCTTATGCCAGCATCTGTCCCGATGCCTCAACCGTCAGGCGTCCTTCCCACGGTGTTCCGGGTTCTGCGGGAGATTAAAATGTGTTGCCAGAGCCGTCAACCTCACCATCAGTGGCGCTGTCAAGTTGATGTTCGGTTTGTTGATGCAACGGCCGACTGGCGCATGGCCTGCCGCCTCAAGACGTCAGGACCATATTACCTGGGATTGTGCCCCTTGGGCTGGTGGTCCATGCTCCAGCAAGTACACAGTCGTGCTTCCTGCTTGTTCTTGCAAAGGTGGGTGCAGGTGAGTCGTGCGCAGAGATGATCACATTAGCACTAGGTCCGTGTCCAGACTCAGATCAAATGAGGCTCAAGGCAGAGTACTTCCCCCACACGCAGAGTCCACATCGTGCCTCCTGTCAACGCGTGCCGACCGTGACTATAGGAAATGAGGATCAATATTGGTACTATATAGGACCCATACGCTCGCACCTTTCTACCAACCTCTTTCCAGCACCACATCTTCAGAGCAGCACAGGTCACTCGTCCTTTATAATCGGAAGGATTTTTCCTTCAGCCATTCTTTACAACCAAGTCATTCGTTAAACTTGCTTCGCCATGCGTTTTTCTGCCTCCGCGGTCGCTGCGGCGGCCATGATGGCCGGCGTCGCCATCGCCGAGACTCTGACCGTCATCACCGTCTGCCCTGCTGTGACGACCTCTACTCCCGCTCCCATCACGGTGACGGAGCAGTACCAGGCCGTCTCTACCTGTGGCACAACTTCGGCGTGCTTCCGGGGAACTTGTGTGACCAAGTACCCTCTTGAGACCTTCACCTATGTCAGCACAGTCATTCCTTGCGCCTGGGACGGTACCACTGCCTCGACAACCACCGTGACTGCTGTCGAGGAAGAGATCATTGTGTCTAAGTACCAAGCAACACTCACCAAGACCGTCACCCCGACTGTCACCGTGACCAAGAACGGCACCATCTGGCTCATCCCCTCGCCCACCCCGATTGAACTGGTCGTTGCTAAAGACTTCTCGGCGCCATTCAATGAGGTCGGTCCTCTTGCCATCCCAGGCTATGGAGGAAGCGGTCTCTGCGAGGAGTGCGGCGTCCAGAGTGATGGAAGCCGCTCGCAAGTGGTCGATGTCATCGAATGCCGTGCTGGTCCTGGAGGTTCCAAGTGTATGGGATACGAGGAGACATGGATTTCCAAGCCTTTCCCGGCCGTCTCGTCGACAGCCGTGGCCCCGGTCTCGACCAAGTTCGTCGCCCCAAGCGCTGGCACATACACCTTCACCTTCACGCTCACTGCCCCGGCTACCACCATCGTTGAGGAGACTGAGACTATCACCATTGCGCCGAGCCCATACTACCCGCAAGTCACTCGTGGCTGCCACCGTCCATTCGAGGTCATTGACTTCACGATCACAATCACTGAGATCATCTACTACACGTTGCCATTTGTCAGACAACCACCCACGGCTTCGAGTGTCCTGCCGTTCCCAACCGGCCCCCACGGCTGGCCAGGCTTCCCCAAGCCATCTGGTAACCTGCCCATCCCCGCCGGTGGTCCAGACCCATTCGGCTGGGCTGACTGGGGTAGCAATGATGCCACCAACCCATCGGTTACTCTTCCTGGTGAATGGGTTGACTGGGTCACTGAGACCACCACCGTGACTGCCACTGCCACCGCCTCGGTTGGACCGATTGGTGCCTCCACCAGCAGCTCATTGACCAGCGCCAGCAGTGCCTCTTCGGCCAGCAGCGCCAGCAGCGCCTCGTCCACCTCCAGCACCTTGAGCAGCCTGTCTACCACCACCGTCAACACCTTGACTGACAACCCAGTCGGCGCGTCGACCTCCAGCAGCGCCTCATCCAGCAGCAGCACCGCGAGCAGCGCCAGCAGCGCCTCATCCAGCAGCAGCTCATTGACCAGCGCGAGCAGCGCCTCGTCAACCAGCAGCTCTTTGACCAGTGCCTCTTCGACCAGCAGCTCTCTCACCAGCGCCAGCAGCGCCTCGTCCACCAGCAGCTCATTGACCAGCGCGAGCAGTGCCTCGTCAACCAGCAGCAGCCTGTCCAGCGCAAGCAGTGCTTCTTCGACCAGCAGCACGCTCAGCAGTGCTAGCTCATCGTCGAGCACGTCGTCGTCTTCTGCTGCCTCTACCACCACCGCTGCTCCCGCCACCACACCATTCGTCATCACCTCCAACACTCCCACCAAATACCGCAAGCGAGCTCTTGTCTACATTGGTTTTGAGGGTGACGATGCTGTCCTGGTCAGCGCCGTCTCTGAGGCTGCTCTGTTCTACTTGGACACCGATGGCTTCTTGCTCTCTGGTGGTCTGTACGTCTTGGCCGACTACAGCCAGCCATACATTGCCTTCCAGCTGAGCTCCACCAAGCCAGACACTCTTTCCCCATGGAGCATCAGCGCCGACGGCCAGCTCACCTTGACTGTCAGCAATGACGGTTTCTGTGTCTCCACGTCGAGCTTTGTCTTCATCCTGTTCAGTGAAGAGCCTCCATTCACATGCACACCTATCCTGCTGTTCGTTGCCAACCCTAGTGGTAAGTTCCAACATTTTCTCTATCCACTACTTGTGACTTTGAGTGCTAATTCTCTTTTGCAGCAACCACCTCGAGCACAACCAGCACCGTCATCGCCGTGACCACATCTGAGCCGACCACGACCGCCACCACCACCACCATCGATGTGTCTGGTGATCTTGACGCTGATCAGCCAACTGCCACTGCCGTCCGCCGTGGTGTCCAGTACGGTGGCCGCAAGTACTACCAACACCGCCACTAGATACAAAAGGTATCGGTAGCAAGGGGAAAGGGGTTTCGGAAAGCGAAGATGTAATCATGTCTTAGGGACGGGGGAGGAAGAATGAACGCGATTTGCAGTACTTTATGCTCGTTGGTGAGCTTCTTTGTTCAACTTACATGGCTGGCATGTTTTCCGGGCTCCGATGGCGTTACTGTCCCGGGGCAACGGACAACTACGGTCAGGGTTGACTTCCATTCATTGTATAGACTTGGTTCTGGCTCTGGTTGTTGGTTCACTCATGTCATGAAATCAGTGATGAGAGATGCGAGAAAGACGGGTCGCTCTCAAAGCAGCCGCAGTGTGGTGGTTAGTTGACATTGGGTCCACTGTCAAGCAGAGCAGAGCAAAGCAAAGCACAGCACAGCAAAGCAGAGCATTCCAACACACCACCACAGGGATCGGACAGATATCTACTCCTCCTATGTCCTTTTCCTTCGAAAAAGACAGACAACTCTTCTACAGGAAATATCATCCATAGCTCAGACGGAGCTGATCCGTCTGAACAATCCCGACCAAGGTCTTTTTTCCTTACTTGTCATATCTTTTTACAGTATCCTTTTGCACAAGTCCCAAGTTCCAGCCGAACAGCGTGGCGGGAGAGGGGGAGGGGGAGAGAAGCCAGGAAGGCAAGACACCTTGCGAGGGGAGCAATTCCTCACCGTGAGTCCGCTCACTTTTACTGACATGCACCAGATCTCGATGTGGCTGGACATTGGCGGCTTTGGACAAGCCGAACAGAAAGCACTCGGGCCAACAACACGCAACCCTCCCACCCACAGTAGAACAGGAAGGGGAACAAAATTGCTCTCAGCTCACAGCCACAACTGTCAGCTTACTCACTGCAAGCAGAGCAACACAAGGCAAGGCAAGTTCGGGGGCCATCGGAACTCATGTCCGGCCCATTCTTCTTGCTGTGGATTGACCGCAGGCTGTGGCTCAGCTGAGAGACTCCAGCACGAGTCCACCGTTCAGCTTGCAAAAGGCAAGGCAAGGCAAACCAAGGCAAGACCAACCAGACATAAGGGCAGAGGGGCCGGTACACGCAAGGCCCAAGCGCAGGTAAGTAAGAAGCAACACACACACGACATTGGAGGGAGCGGGGGGCACGTCAACGCGCTCGCTCGCTCGTAGTCGTGATTTAGTCTAGTCCCATGTGGTACTCCTCTGCGATGGCCTGTTATGTCTGTATGTATGGACGTACTGTAGTCTGAAGTTTCAGGAAAAAGTTAATTCTACTCTAGGCTCCCTAGGTATCTCCTCTTGCAGTGGACACTGACTACCAAACCAAGCCAGCTGAGCTGCCGATTGATTTGATTCAGCACCAAGCTGTCGACGTATGTCAAGGCCTCCGTCGTCGTGGATGCTGTGGATCTCGTCATTTCAAATGATCGATGTCACGTATCAGCTAGTAATAATCTGGCCGAATCCCGATCGCCCTGCTAGCCGATAAGCCCAATAGGAGCTCCAGGGGGCAGCGAGGCCTCCGATCCACCTGTTCATCCACTTGTAGGGGGGACCGCAAGATTGAGAAAGGGCTCCTTCTCCACGTCTTGACAGCCACTAGTTTTACAACTGGTGAGCCACTGGCTTCAGGTACCAAAGTTAATTATAGTGTAGTGCGTGGTCTTGCTCTTGAACGGCTGTTCTTCGTTGGAATCAATCGGATGGAAACAACGCACAACGCTCGTGCCTTAGCTGCTGTGGCTCAATTTCAACGGGCGCTCAGGGCACAGAGATCTGCAACGCCTAATTTGGTTCGGGGATTTATTGGCTGCCCCCTGGTCGCAATCGCGAGTCGAGTCGTTGCCTGGTGTTCGGGTTCTTCCTTTGAGCCTCGATCGAACCGGAACCGGGGGCCAGGGATGGATGGCGTGCTCATTGCGTTATTATGCATGCTGTATCGGTTGGTGGCGCCCACACAACACACCGTACAGTACGGGACGTCCCTATGTATGTAACCCCCTGGTCCTCGCTACGAGGCTGCGACTTGCGACGTGTACTGTGTATGTATGTCCAAGGAGGCGGCTTGACTCGTTTGTGGGTGTTTTGTGGGTGAATAGGGGCCCAAGCGTCTAGACTTCGACCTCTGGGCAGTAGTCAGTAAGTAGTAAGTAGTAGTCGTTGGTCTACTTATTAAGCTGCTTTGGAATTTGACAGATTCAACGTTTCAGACCGACAGCTGTCAACTGTCTCAATGCGGAAATGGCCCCTCTGCATTATTGTTGACGCTCGGTCTCGCCGGCTTCGGATTGTAATCACCGATCCAGTCGTTGATGAGGTGCTTCTCGTTACATATTCATCGATTCATCGATTGATGATGATGACTGAGCCTGAATTGGGCTGTTGCATCCCGTGCATGCTCTTGGGAGTGCGATACGTCATGGAACATGACTACATGGCCTCAAGGACGTGAAGTATGAATTCAAGTTGTTCTTGGCCATGTCCGTATCCGGCCATCCAGCGACTTCTGGCTATGTGTGATGTGACGTTCCGCATGCTGTGCACCAACATTACCGCTGTTCTGGTTGTGGGGGTGAGCGTGCAGGATGCAATGCCATGCCTGGCCATGCCATTGCTGTGCATATAGCGTCTACCCGGTGCGACATTGCCATTCCAGTCTATGGACTTCCGGCAGAATAGTGTGCCTGTAGCTCTGCAACGTACCTGTTGATCAGTGGGATGGGCGTATGAGCGACGGACACATGGGCAAGTAGAACAGGTTCCTGATAGTCCTGGCATGCACAGACTGTTCATCCTCGAGACACATCCGGCCAGCATCCGCCCGTCTGGTCGTTGGTGCCTGTGTCATCTGCATTGTTGCGCTCGATGGATTGAGAACGTGCTTCGTGGCACCGCTTGGCCACGTAGACACAGAACATAGCACTTTGAGCGGCTGAAGATCTCGTCGAAGCGCCTCCTCTCCTATACGACCCAGTGTCATGGACTTGGTGAACAGGTAACCACCCGTGCGCATGGACGTTCTGGAGGATGGACTCGGCCGAGACATCAGCTCACGCCCCATGCAGGCTTCCAGTGCAGACATGCGTGTGGTTGTTGTTTGCTCACGTATGAGAGCCCGCTGAGGAAGGGTCGTAGCACAGTACATGTGCTGCAGGTACCCGATGATCATCATGATAGACGCCTGCGTGGCTCGAGGTAGTACTGTACATGTCATGGAAACTGATGTATGCACGCCGACTGCTTAGTTAAGAGCACGACTTAGGCGAATGGTGAAGGCTGGCTGTCTTTGTTGGTGGTGACTTGTCTTGCTCCAATTCAAACGCCTTGTACCACTGCTTGTTTCATAGCGAGTCTCTGGTGGCGCTCGCCAACTTGAGCCTCATGGGCGAGATGCGACGCCCTTCGACGATATATCACATATTTTACGCCCACATCTGTTGACTCTGGACATTTGAGCGTTGTTTACGCCGGAGGTGGGCGAATGAGTATGCGCAGGCGTATGACCAGTCGCCGGCGGTCAATAAGGGGGACTTTCCACACTCGGCCATAGATGCACGTTCGTTAAGATTCACCCTCACACTGAGTGTGTCTGTAGATAGGAGATTGTCTGTGGCTGCAGCCACAATCCTGCGCCCATTGTTCGAGATTCCATACGGCTCTGCACCTTGTATGGGCAGCCTCCCGTGAGACCTAAATGAGTCAGGAGCGCACCCACCATCGGCAAGCATTGGTGTCGTGTTGTAGGCAGCTAGCTGTTCAGCAAACGCGACGGGCTTGTATTGCGATGAGTCGAGCAGGCGTTTGCTGGTGACCCTTCCACTGAGTCAAAAAAAGTAGAATCCACTGACTGAAACAACTTCCCAGGCTCTTGCTAACGCTGCGCATAATATTTGTCGGCGCACTTTCTAATGAGCTCGCTAGTGTCAGGTGATGTGTCTGCACCTAGGAATTCTGGTCAACGATTCTGCAACCGAGAATACATCCTGTAGTTGGAGATCTTTTGGGACCAGGCTGCTACCTTGTCGGCCTGAAGGAAGAAGTACTGTGCGTTTTTGTCGAGGCTCGGTTCGACCAAGGACAGAGGGCAGGATATTGCCGGTAGCCATTCCTGGTCGCCATTCCCCTCCGATTCCGATAATGATGCTATGTCTGTGCCAATGGGCTTCAGACAGAGGCATTTCCAATGGAAGACACTCCGAATTGAAAACATCTCCGCTGATGATCCTTCACAAGGTATAAGGCTGACTGTCGCTCCGAAGGCACCTCCGGCTTTGCTGATTGTCTGTAGGAACTGAATGACGATGAAGTCTGTCCCAATGCGCCGTATGAAGGATAGACCTGCACGTACCCTTCCCAAGTCACCTCCTGAGTTGACTTCGATGGCTGTGATTCTCCAAGCCACACGATTTCCGTTCTCGAGCCGCTATGAGTGCATCGCAAACCCGGATCCATGCTAGTTCTTACCCACCTATTGAACAGGTACTCGGGTCGGTGTTCTAGCCCGCTCTTCGGCTGAACTGCTTTGGGATAACCAAGGCTTTCAGTGGGGTTCGATGTGATGATCCTGGAGAGCAAGGCCTTTTCTACCCGCGCTCGTACGATGTAGTATCTCAAAAGAGCCGTAGGTTCACAGCTAGTAGTTTGACCCTGTATGTCAGACAACCGTTGTAGACGCTCACACGGTAATGATAAATTCTCTTCTTTGCTCACCGGCGAGTCGGTTGCCTTTTTGGCAACTTGAGCAAGGTATGGATCGGCATTGAATCTTCATCCTGCCACAGTGAAGTACTTCGCTTCTGGTCAATGTTCTGTTCTTCCGTCGCGACGTCTTCACTTCCTCGGCGACTGGGGGTCGAATGGCTGAAATATTGTGTAGTTCGGCGGTTTGAGCTCCTTGGAGCAGTCTTGATGCCAGTAAAACCTTGATGCGGCGCCCTCCATCAACATCGCAACACCACAATGCTTGGCGGCATTCACGTGCACTTTCATATGATGCGGTGATATATTTGAAAATCGGATTTTCTTCCAACAATCCACAATGGCGGTGGCCTACTCGCTAGTGCACGCTGTGCAACGAATCACCCACCGTCGGATTGTTGGGGGTTCGAGTACCACTCATTTCCTTCCACACTTAACCCAACATCAATCTCTAACCTGAGAACGGGTCACCAGCATCGCAGCCCCCCTGAAAAGGGTTGCGACAACGATGACTCGAGCTCAGGATAGAGAGGTGTTGGGAGTGGAATGGTACGTGGCAACTCGAACCACCCCTCCCTGGAACCTCCTCCCCGTTTAAAAATTCCCCTCATTAAAAAAACCAGATACGCTGTTCTGGTTTCACACCTACAAGATCTCCAGTCCAGGGAGGGATCTTGTAGGTGTGTTTTTGTCTTTTTGTCATGAGCTTCTGGATGATGGGCCTTCCTCTGTTGCAACCTATCCCGTTGCTTTTTCAATCCTTTTCTATTTTGATACCACCATGAAAGAAGGTAGGGCAAATGTGTACAAAGCTGGCTTGGGTGAAGAGAGAAGATCAGAATACTTGCTTAACAGTCTTTACCTTTGTATCCTTCCCAACAGTAACTGCTGAAGCAGCAGGACCATGTCGACTTCTTTCCCTTCTTCAAGAAGTTCCAGCGGCCCTCCCGTAGCAGTAACCTTGGAACCCATTTAATGTTCGTAGTCAACCCGGTCCCTGGTGTTGTCCTGTGCGCGAGGCTCCTGGCTGTATCCATCTCATCAATCCGACACGTCCTGCTACAATAGCAGCAGCTACAGCCTCAGGCAGCAGCTCATATCAAAGGCATTCTCTGATTTCTAGTTTAATGGCCCTGCTGATTCCGTGAATGAAGCTTGAAGTTGATATTGAGATGCCAAGCGACGCCAGTTCACGTGACCGTTTCATTGGTTGCTGGGCAATCAGTCAATCACCGACGCTGATTGGCTCTGAAGATGCATTGGTCGGTTGTGCGGCATTTTTCATCTGCTCCGCCCGGTTCATTTTCGCGCGACAGAGTTAAACACCGATTGGGGGCTTTTTGTCTCCGTCTCCGTCTCCTGTGAAGCCCAAAAAGAATTTGTCGCAGTTCAAGTTCTAACAGCTTCGTGTTCACCCATCTCAGGCTCTCCTCTCAGCAACTTGTGTCTTTTTCTACATCTCCTTGTCGCGTTTACAGTCTTTCATCATGGCCGCCGCAGCCAAGGTTAACGCTGCTATTGATTCAGTCAAGGAGCCCCAGAAGCTTTCTGGTCTCTCTCTGTACAGTCGATTCGTAAGACGCACTCAACCCTGAGGGACCAAGTGATCATGGCTAATGTACGGTATCTAGGCCTTTGCTGGCGCTGTCTGCTGCTCCATCACCCACGGTGCCTTGACCCCCGTCGATGTGTAAGTCTCGATCTTACTGCCGCGCGCACTTGCACAAACCATGTCGATCTAACCTCAGCCATCAGCGTCAAGACAAGAATCCAGCTGGACCCAGCTACATACAACAATGGCATGATTGGTGGTTTCAGAAAAGTCATTCAGACTGAAGGTGCCGGTGCTCTTTTGACCGGTTTCGGCCCAACCGCCGCCGGTTATTTCCTGCAAGGCGCATTCAAGTTCGGAGGTTACGAATTCTTCAAGCAACAGTCCATCAACCTTCTCGGATACGACACTGCCCGAAACAACAGAACCGCCGTCTACCTGGCGTCCTCTGCTGCGGCCGAGTTCTTCGCCGATATTGCTCTCTGCCCTCTCGAGGCCACCCGTATCCGATTGGTATCGGACCCTAAATTCGCTTCCGGTCTGGTCTCTGGATTTGGCAAGATCTTCAAGAATGAGGGTGTTGGTGCTTTCTACAGCGGGTTCGGTCCCATCCTGTTCAAGCAGGTCCCTTACACCATGGCCAAGTTCGTCGTTTACGAAAAGGTTGCCGAGACCATCTACAGCAAGTTCGTCGACCAGAAGACCGCCTCGGACGGCACCAAGACAGCTGTTAACCTGGGCTCTGGTCTGATTGCTGGTTTCGCTGCCGCCATTGTTTCTCAACCTGCCGACACCATGCTGTCCAAGATCAACAAGTCCAAGGGTCTTCCCGGTGAGAGCACCACCTCCCGTCTGATCAAGATCGCCAAGGAGCTTGGTCTCCGTGGCAGTTACGCCGGTATTGGTGCTCGTCTCTTCATGGTCGGTACTCTGACCGCTGGTCAATTCGCCATCTACGGTGACATCAAGGTATGCCTCCAACACTCGGTTCCTGTATGAGACATGAGACAAAACTAACTTCCCTTGCAGAGAGTCCTCGGTGCCACCGGCGGTGTCGACATTGCGAAATAGAGCACTCAAACAACGTGATCGACGCGGCTGAGTGCATTTCAGGTTACGGTTTTGATGCATATCCAGACTTGGCGGGCGGATTTCAATGCAAAGAGCATTGCGAGACAAAAGACTCGTCACTAGAGATTACCACGACTTCTTAGATGGTTCAGGTTCTAGCGTTGTCGAAGAGATGATGCTGGATCCGAGCAAGCAAGCAAGCAACTTGGGGGAGCTTTGCAAAAATGCGTGGGATAGAGTTCTCGGAAGATTTCCTTTCTTGAAGACATCCAAAAAGCGACTTTTGCAGAATAGAGCTGGCGCTGTGTACCAACAATTAATGCATCATCGTGTTTTGCTTGGACATTGCCTGTCTTTTCGTGGTCGTATGTCTCGTCTGGTTTCGCGGACAGTACTTTTCGGCTTCAGCTCATCCTGACTCCACCCGCTATACCAACCACGGTACAGATCTATGCCGCGGAGCCAGAAGCAGTTTTCATGTGACAAAAGCAATCTCTGGACGCTGGCTGCCGACTGCCGTACCAACTCGTATGCCGGCCGTCGCCAAAGAGGTCAGTGCTGGACAAATACGTAGCCAGCATCCGTCCCACAGTATCATGAAGCGTGAGCGTGTTCATTCGAACCCCGGAACGAGAACGAGTCTCCTCCCTTTACCGAGTTCTCCCCTTTTTCCTTTTCCTTTTTCTTCCCTCGAATCTCACGTCTCCTGTTTTCTTCGAAACGCAAACAACGCATCATCCTTCCCCGCATAACTAGGCAATGGGACCTGACAGACCTTTTCCCAACCGGGCCGATACCTAGCCATATACTCATCGATCATCATGTCTTTGAAGCCAGTATAGCCGTTCCCATTCTGCGTGCCCGCAACACAGACAACAGGGCCGGCATACGCATCGAGGACTTTGCGTGTAAACTCGCCGCCAACAATGGGATACACCAGCAGTAGGACGCGGTCAGGACAACCGGCCCGTTTGCGCAGATACTGGATCCCGTCCGCGACGACCGTGTCTGGGATCCAGGTGGTGCGCCATCGGCTTTGTCCGCTGTCGACGGCGACGACATCGAGGTTGGCTCCTAGGCGGCGCAGCATGAGCGTCCAGTATCCGTTGCCGCTGCCCATGTCTAATACTGAGCCGGCACCAGAGGTGGCACCAGAACTGGATCCAGATCCAGATCCAGATCCAGATCCAGACTTCAATCCCAACCCGGCAGCAAGCTTGGCCACTATTTGTAGTGCTTCCCATGATGGCACGACGCAGCCGAAATGGTGCATATAAACTGGCAGTATGTGGTGGGCGGTCTTGACTAGCGCCGTGTTTGCATTGGGACCGGCGTACTCCAGCGCATGGCATGCGTAGGCCCAGAAGTCGAGCGCTGGGTTCTCATGGCTTGGCGTTATTTGGTTTGTTGTCGAGTTCGAGTTTGAGTTTGGAATTATCCCCTCCGATGCCGCTGAGGAGGCTGCTGCTGCTGCTGTAGTCTGTGATACTGCTGATACTTGCGGTTTGAATTTCGGCACATTGATCCCTTTGTCCAGGTACCGTTTGCCAAGGAGATACTCTGCAACCGTTGCGCGAATCGATCCCTTTTTCGCATTCGCTGCTAACGATTTGAGACTGTTGGCCGCGGATCTTGCCGGATCGAAGAGCGAGATGTATGCATTGATGTCGCTTGCAGGGGGATACCCTACTATCCTGAGCAAGGGCTGGCCCGGAATTCTGTCATCGAAGTCTTTGGTAGGATCGTGGGTGTGGTCGCCATCGCCATCGCCGCCACTGCCGTTGACAGGCTCAACGTACCACGCATGCAGCCCGTTTGCTCGGCCCGCGTGGATTGCCGCTTCGACCTGTGCCAGATTCACGCTGGCTGAGGCGTGATAGATGAAATTGTCGCCCTGAGGTAACTCGAAGGCTGTGGTGATGGCCGTACGGAACTCATGCTTGTTTAGGTGCTCGTGGATCTTGGTCCATCGCTCCGCATCGCTGTCTTCGAGTAGATGGGATGCCGTCCATGTTTTGGAGCCGTCCGTGCCTTCCTTCGGGGGAGGTGGCATGGGCTGACTCTCTAGTGCCCGCTAGATAGCGAGTCAAGCTAAGTCCTGTGATAGATATTGCAGTGGGTTGGAGGTGTAGAATGTCATCAATAAAGATATCGTGGACCGAGTGTTGCCTTGGACCTTTGTTGTTACGGAGGTTCCGCGGAACCGCTCAGGAAAGGTTTTGAATGCCAGGACTTAACAACAGGACTTTGGAGTTGTTAGCTGGTATCTTGACATACCTGGGACCCTGGGGTGGGCTACTTGTATGTACTGTGTACCTAGGTAGGTAGTTATGATAGAAGTACCGAGCATCTCGAGTATAGCAATGAATGTTTCAGTCTACGGTGACGTATAATTTAAAGTAACGTATTGATTAGAGTACTTTGGCAGCGCGTAGCCCAGTCGAAAATAACCCTCTCCAAATTACCCTATTACGCATACTCTTCTTCCCTCGTTTCACGTACTGTAGATTCAACGCCTGACATGATTTAGTGCCAACAATGCGACGAGAGATTAGCATCTACCGACAGCTTGCACGTAAGTCTCGATTCAAGAAGATGCACGGGTATCGTGCCCAATGCAGAGCCTTGCGGCAGCGAGGCGAATTCCTGAGCATATACTGGTCGTCTACATGGCTGCTAAGCGACTACTGCCTCCTTCGGAGTCAAACAGGCAAGGCGCTGAGAGCTACCTAGGTAATCATATGTTTTAACGGTATTCAAGAGCCTGAAATGAAGGCTGTCAGCGTACATTCTATCCAATAATGTGCGCCCACTTTTTGGAGGCAACGACGATGCGTAGTTGGGGAGAAGATGGAGGTGGGGGAAGAGAACCGGGGAAAGAACCCGGAGAAGACTCTATCATTACTACGTACTCGGTCCAGTTCCGCCCATCCGATCTTCAGCCTCGGGTAACTGCTATCAGGTCGGTGCTCTTCACTCTCACAGTTGCTCACTTGGAGAATCTCTGACCCCACGATATCAAGTCAGTACATGCAAGCCCAGCAGCGTGGCCAGGCACTTACTGAACTCGCCTTGACTCTGATTGTCTGACTAATAAGACTGGACTGTCCGCCGGGTGTCAAGACCTCCATGCAGACACCCGCGCCAAAATCAGCCACTGCACACAGACCTCGCCGGCAAGAGACAGATGGCAGTCGAGCGGAAAGGAAACGCATCCAGGATCGGCTGGCGCAGCGAGCGACGCGGGAGAGGACCAAGAACCGTATCGCCTATCTCGAGCAACGGCTTAGCAGTCTCGAAGCGAGTGATAAGGCAGGAGAGCTAGCCAGCTTGACCCGGACGATCGAAAGTCTGCACAATGACAAGAACCGTCTTCGGAACGCGCTGGTCAAAATGCGCGCCAGTATGGACCAGGCCTTGCTCATGACAGACGAGCGGTCTGGGATCCGATCAACCGGCAAATCCTGTGCATGTGATCTTCAGTGCAGCTGTACACAGAAAGCCACCACCTCGATGTTCGAAGTCACAACACCAACCTTCTCATGCGCAAGTCGTCATGACTCAGTCTCAACTGACGTTGCAGAACGGACGGAGACTGTGAGCGGAAATGGAGGCAGCTCGAGTAATATGGCCGCGGATATGCCGGGGCCGGAGGCTGCCACCGGCCTCCCTGGTGTCGAGGATTATTTCGACTTCAACCCCATAGCGCTGCTCGAAGCATTCGAGATGGGAGCGGCGACCAACGACAACAACCACAACCACAACCACGACAACAGCAGCTGGAATCCACATACGCCGTCTCCATTCGACTACCGGATGTGGCCGGTCGAGACGACACTCAAGATCGCCCCGGACGCAGAAAAGTGGCATGTGTCGAACGGGGCGTTCATCAACTGTCTCGAATCCGTCAAGAAGCGCACCGCCACCACCACAACTCTCGACCTGCATGTCCCCTTCAAAGCCGCCATCTGGGGATGGGACAATGTCGGGCCTGAAGCCCAGCATCCTGTGTGGGATGCTCTCCGACAAGTCGACCAACGCGTCATGGGCACATGGACATCTAAAGCGCAACGAGTTGCCCTGATGTACGTCTGTCAGACGCTGATCCAATACCGCGAGAACCCAACCAAGGCCAATCTGGACAGAGTTCCTGTCTTTCTCCGACCGAGGTGTGTATTGTCCATTGGGCAGCTCGAATCACTATCACCGTCACCTTCGTTCTCGTGCCGAACATTCCAAACAGGATCTGACCTCGCTGACACTCGTTTTTTTGTGGTTCAGGCCATCCCAGGAAAATATCCAACACCCTGCGGTCATTGACTTTCTAATCTGGTGAGTAATAGATATGATGGTCTTAGCCTTACCGCTCCAGCTTCGCATTGGACTGATCGATACTTATCTGTTTAGGCCCGGCCTCCGCGACCGACTAGTGTTCGAATACCAAAAGTATACTGCCACTGGGGCCTTTTCTGCCGCTTTTGTCCAGAACTTCCACTTCCACTGGCCATACCCGGATCGTGATATCTTCGTGTACAACCCACTGCAAGGCCGGTACGAGGTTTCCCCAGTATTTGTGGAATATGCCTATAACTTCAAAAACTGGACCATGAGACCAGGCTTTTTCAAGCAATTCCCAGAGATGCAGCACGACATTGCGGCGACAGACGATACCCTGGATCTTCCACGACCTAGTTATGCAGTATGAGAGGAACGAACGACACCTGTGGCTGTAGGGGCCCAGCAGAAGCCATCCACTTGATTTTCTCACCCTTCCTCGCTCACCAATCTCGACCCATTGCCAGATCTGCTCACAGCTGACTCGTGGCTTTCACTGCCTTCAATGAATCAGGAAAGACGCCGTCTGGAGGTAGCAACACCAACACTGGAGGATTCGTGGTGCCATCCCCAGGCTAGGAACATGATCAAAACACTGGCGATGGTGCCCAGGACCCGATCTAGTGATTCGAGATCATTCCTCGAGAGGGGGAATGTAATCATACCTTGAACGGATGCAGGATGCCATTTGCCGTATGCGATGAGAGATCAAGCAGAAGCTTGAAATGAATAAACGCGATCATTGCAGTAGACCCGAACCAGAAGTCCCTCTTCTGGGGTCGATGGCGTCGAGTGTCTGGTCAAGAGCGAGGCATGCGAGTCACTTCGACCATTAACACTTACTGTTGGAAGTGAAGCTGCGCTGTAAGAAGGAAGCTGCGCTTGAAGCTGCGTCGAGAAGCCAACCATGGTGCCGGGACGCAGTGGTGGGTGGCGCATGGCGTCTCAGCACATACCTTTTCCCGATGTCGTCCAAGATAATCAAGGATGAGTTGCCAGTTGGGCAAGAATGGCTGAGCATCCTATACTGCGAGGCGCCAGGAGGAAGATTGTCCTAAGGGTAGCGATCAAGGCAGACATATCATGCCATCTTCTGCCCTATTCTTTAGCGGCTCTGCATTACTGTCGACCACTTAAATGATGCAGTCAACCGTCATAGTCACGACAATGTAGCGAGAGCCCCTAATGATCAATCTCTCTAGACGTAAACAAATGGCCCCTAGCTAGCCTAAAGCCAAACGAAAGCGCAGTGGTAGCAGCAGCGACAGGCCACACAAAACCAACCCACGCTCTACGACGACGTCATATTCTTGAAAAGGCAAAAACTTTTCCCACAAGCCCTCGGACGGGGTTGTGGGAAGTGAAACCCGGTTCGCAGGGTTTTTCCGTATTCAGTTTGCTCGCTGGTTGTTGTGAACCCGGGGTCCAGGGTTCAAATTGAAGATATGGGTATGGCTGTCATCGCTGGTTGGCGTTAACCCGGGTTCGCAGGGTTATTTTATTTGGCAGACAGTGGGATTCGAACTCGAGAACTTTGTGTTGAGTGTATCGCCTGGTACCGACTCGGCCATTTGGCCCTTCGGACACCAGGGGTCTTTGCGTTATTGGTGACAGAAAATCCGTGAATTTGGTACATATAGCCAGTAATTCTCCCGGTGCAGTGAATTGAGTTATGCGGGTTGCTTGGGAACGGGGAGGCTGAAGTGACCGATGACCAGGGCGGCCGCCCGTCGCTTCAAAACAGTAACAGCAACAGCAACAGCCATGGTACGGAGCATATGCTTGCATCGTCCATTCTGAACGGTCTTATATTCATTGTTAACCCGAATGGCGAGCGTTACATGTCAGTAACAGGAGACGATGGTGTTTTCATTACTGGTTCCCATGCCGAATCGCTAAGCACCTCGACTTACCTTCATCATTTGCACCAGCTCGCCTTACATACCGTTAATCCAGGAGTGGTTAACCATCCAGCAACCTAAGGAGCCCGCAGGATTGCCTTCAGACCGATTCATGAGTATGCGTAAGCCCGAATGCCAGCGGTTGGTCAGTTGCCATCGCACCAGCTGGTTATCTGTGGCCGTTGTCCGAATTGGAGGATGCTTCCAATGGAGATGGATGGTGTCGAATTGAATGACCATACATACATTCAGCATGATAGTCGTATAGATTGGTCCATACAATACCCGACTAAAAGAACCTTCTTCTAGATGGGAGTGAGTTGCCCGCGAGCAAGCTTTAATGCCGTAAAAAGTGATTCCCACGGTCTTCTCTTCCATCGGGACATTGTTGAGAACTCTCATGCTTATGAAGACGGTGAATTACTGGATACCATGCAAACCTGCCCATGATCTCTCTGCAGTTCATATGTCGTCCTCACTGGAGGGTAGCATATACAGAGTGTAGGTAGGGGAAAGTATGAACGAGCTGTTAAGCGCCACCGATGTCGTTTGATGATGTGGTCAAGGAAGGCCCCAGCGTGCTCCAGCCACGAAAGCTACCAAGCGGCACCACGGCAGAGCAGATGCAGAGCTCTTAGCCAACCAGACATAAAGCCCGTGGTGGGTGATGTATCTTGGAACGAGCGGTCTGTAGGAAAGAGAAATATGGTCGTAGGAGTAGGAGAGGAAGAAATATCAGTTGATGTCCTGACGTTCATTCGAGTGTGAGTGTGTTGCTTATGTCATGCAAGGCTGAAAGTTGCTACGGAACGGCCCGTCACAGCCTTATCGCCAGCCAACTCTCATTGGCCGCTGAAGTACCGCATATTTTGGGCCGGAAAAAACAAAATCATCCAGGTGAAAGGCCTGTACTAAATATCGTACGGTACACGACTGTTAGGCGATTCAAGTCCGTCAACCTTCTCAATCGAAACCCACCAACATGTGGTCATAACATCGCTGCACAGTCCTGAACTCATATACCTTCTCGGACAATAACTGCATCCCCTCATGGACGCGCACGCCCATCTCATCTCCCTTGGCTGGGCTGGACCCGGCCACTCCCTCGACTCGCAACCGTACAAACAAAAAGGCCACCGCGGTCTAGCGTACGACCCGGCGAAAGTCGGCAACAATGGCAACGGCCTCGTGAAACCGCTGTTGATCTCCCAGCGCAAAGGCCGACTAGGGATTGGGAAAAAAGCGCACGAACCGCAGGCCGGCAATGAATGGTGGCTGAAGGGCTTTGAGAGCGCGTTGGGAAACGTCGGCAAGAGCGAGAGCGAGAGGGACACCAGTGGGGCTAGTACCCCTGTGATGAGCCAGAGTCAACGGAACATGAGTGCCAAGCATGGCTGGCTGTACAGTTTCTTCGTTAAGGGGCAAGACATGCAAGGCACAATTGGCAAACTCGATGCCGAGCTGCTGTCGGCGTCGAACAAAAAGCGGAAGAGCGATGTTTTGGACAACTCTGATGAAGAAGGCCAGTCAGACCGGTCGGAGAAGAGGAAGAGGAAAAGTAAGAAGAACAAGCAGGATGCCGTGGTCGAGTTCGAACAAGTCAGCACATATATTGCCTTGCGGGATAAAGATGAAAAACGCAGAAACCGAACCGAAAGGCCCAGTCCCGTCGAGGAGTTCCGGCAGGTAACGGAGTATCTGGAGATCAGATCGGAGAAGAAGAGAAAGAAGAAGAACAGCAGCAACATTGAGACTCTTGAAGGCGGCTCGGAGAAGGAAAATGACAGAAGCCATGATAGCGTCGAAGTCAGGTCGGACAAAAAGGACAAAATGAAGAGGAATCGAAGATTAGAAGCGCAAGTATCCGAAACGAGCACCCCAGCTGTCACGGAAGGAGAAGAGACTTCTGAGCGTACGGAAACGAAAGAAGAAAGGCGCGAACGTCGACGGCGAAAGAGAGAGGAAAAGGAACGGCAGAGGGAGAAAAAGGCTTTACACGCGAGTGTCGCTGACACCACACCAGCTGGAGGGCAATCGGATGCCACAGAAGAAGAGGCTGCTGCTGCCAAAGCCGCTCGGCGAGCGGAGAGAAAGAAAAGGAAAGCCGAAAAGGAAGCTACCACAGTCGCAAGAAAATCGAGGTGATATATGTGACCGCCTTGTTCTGATATACCTTGATGATGTTGATGACTTGCTATTCGCGAGTCTACAACGATAAGATATCCATATAGAAGGGCTGTCGAATATGGGAACCATGGATGACATGATACAGTGAACGTTGGGCCCACGGTCCTCTTTATTAAGCCGGGAACGTTCCATAGATTGGAAAGCGTGTTATCGGCAACTATGCCTTCCATTGATCTCATGACTTCGCCTCGTCAGCAGTCAACTTCAACTTCCCAGGCTTCCCACTCCTTATCCACGGTCTCTGAATCCAAAAGTCATCCTTGATGATATCAACATGCCTCGTAACGACTTTCGCCTTCTGTCTTGCCTTTCTCAATTTTTCGGCCTGCGTCTTCGAGAGAGGCGCTTCCAGCCCACGCTCGTCGTCATCGGGATCCTCAAGATCTTGCTTTTTGTCCTCGCTCCCCTTGTCGGTCTCACCGCCCCGCAGGTGTCGCCGAGTGGGAGATTCCAGGGCATATTCTCGAAACACCACACTTCCTTTACGAAAGATGTCCGGTTCGTTGTTATAGTTGACTCCGAAGCGCGACCAGAGAATCTCGTTCTTGTCGCTCGACACGGTTCCTTTGAGGTATTCTTCGGCTGCGGTGGGGCTCATGCCGCCTTGTTGCACGAGCGTCCAGAAGGTGGTGTTGTAGAGGTTGTTGATGTGGCCTGTAAGTAACGGTGCCAGAGAGGCTGTAGTCAGTTGAGGTATCCTAGTCAATGATTGAAGCATGCATGCGCAGAGAATATATCTTGCAGCCAAAGACAGGGGGGCATGAAGACAAGAGGGAATTTGTAGTTCAAGGGGATAGGTCATGGTCATGGTCATGCTGGTCTGCGCCCGGTGCCCAAATGGCATGCTTCGTCACGGGTTCAATCCAGACATGACCGAGGCACCCGGAGACTGATATTGTTGCCAGTGATTCGGACGACAACATGAACATGCCAGTTCGAGGGTAAAAGCAGAATGAACAGAAGGTCGAGAAGGCCGAGATGAGACTGAAACGCAGTGCGCACCCTCCAATAGGGTCCACATGGACGCACGCATGCATCCCATGTATAATAGAAGAGCACGACACCATGACTCCAAAGAAGATGGATATCCAAAGGAAACAGCCAAAGAAGATAGACGTCCCAACGGAACAAACAGACAAAACAGACAAAGAAACATAGGGAGAGAAAGGAGAAACACAACGTACAATCAACCTGCCTCCAGCTCAAGTAATCCCTCAAATTCTCCCACGAAGGATAACAAACCGCCCTCCCATCGAAAGTCGGCAACATGGAAAGACTTAGCTTCAGTTGGTCCTGCTGACCTTGACCTTTTCCTTCCCCGGCAGCCTCATTCTCATTCTCACCACCAAAGCACTCATTCCACAGCGCCACATACGCCGCGGTAAAAGAACTCACCACCGTCGTCACCAGCTTCGCACTCCGCCGCTCAAACAGATCCACCGACTTATGAAACACAAAACTATATTCATCCGACACGCCGTATGCAACGACGATTTCCGGGATCGCAGTCACGACGTGCGCGGCGGCCTGGTTCATCAGGTTCAGGGCGCGCCGGTCGTTGGGTTTGACGAAGTTGTAGTGTGTTGATAACTTGTGGAATCCTCGGCCGTCGATCCGCACCACGATCCACGTGTTGGGCAGTAAGATCTCGTCGCGCTCGAAGGTGCGCACATATTCGTATCTGGTTGCCACCTGACATGTTAGTCACTGAGCCAGGCAAGATTGCAAGAGTCGTGGCTGATGCGACGGACGTACTTGGAATTGGCCATTGGAGAAGAAAGAAGAAGAAGAGTTCGTTCGTGCTTGGCCGTTGTTCAGGACACTGGGAAAATCATGCCGTGATCTGAGAGAGGGTTTAATCAATCAATCACCCATCTTGAGGTTGGAGCTTGGGTTGCATAATGTGCGTCAAAGCATCATGATACAGAAAAAGAGTGGTGGGCATGAGTCACCGGAAAGTCGATGCTGAAAGACACAAGGTGTTGCTGGAGGTTGTGTGCTTTTTCAATGTTTCCTCAGATGGTTTATCATGTGGCATCTTGGGATCTTTTTACGATGAGAAGTACAACACAGAACCCAACACGTCTCTCTTCTTTCAACCAGATCAGTATTGAATCCAACTATTGATCTGCAAGTACAAATAAACTATCCATCATCCTGTTCTCGTCCTCGTCCTCGTCCTCGTCCTCGTCCTCGTCCTTTCTTTAATGCCCGTTCTCATTCGCGTTTCATGCCTCGTCGTCGTCTCTTTCCTCCCCCGTCTCACTAGCTCTTTCGCTACTCTCGCTAATCTCGCTGGCCGTCAAATCCTCTCGCCCTTTCTTGCTCTTACGCATGAAATTCCAATTGCTCAAGCTGCTGCGACCCGACCTCTTGTCCTCAGCGCTGGGAGTGGTTGAAGTGCTCTCCAAACTCTTGCCCAAGTGCTCACTAGAACCCTGTTCCTCCTCATTCTCACCATTGGGCGCAGCTGCCTCTTTCCTGGAAAACAGACCACCTTTGTCCTTCCAACTGCCAAACTTGTTGCTACTAGCCTTGCGCGTAAGCTTGGAGATGAACGTGGGTTTGACCGGCGTGTTCTCCAGCGACAACTGAGCACTAGTTCCCGAGGTCGTACGGTAAAGAGGTTCCGATTCAAAAGTCGAGATTGTATTGGTGATGGAATTGGTGTCCTTGGACTTGCGTGATTCAGGAGGAGACGTGGCTTCCAAGTCACCCACTCTTTCCCTCGAGTCCTTTGCTTTGGATTTGTCTTTGGTCTTTTCACTCCGCTTACCGAAAAGCATGGTGAACGACGGGGCGGCTGGATTGAGCTTTGGCGTGGAAGCTTGTTGTGACGACGCTGGACGGGTCCCAATCGGCGCTTGCAAAGGACGACTCGGCTTCTTGTCCGGTTCGATCACTTCCTCGTCGGTCGGGAGTGAGAGATTACTGGTAGATCCAAAGACAAACGAGGGTCGGCGCGAGTGGCTGCGGGAGAAAGAGTGCAATGAGCCCCAGTCCGGCGCGAGAGGACTGTTGCGAATTGGAGCCTTATCAGTATTCCAAGCACGAAATTGACTTTCCAATGACGGTCGCGGCAGCTTATCGAAGGAGTAAGTCGAAGACGGCCGTGGAGACGAAGTGTCTGCTCGAAGACCAGGATCGAATGACCCGGATCTTGCAGCAAACGGGTCGTAATTCGCCGAGGCACCTGCGCCAGCGGATTTACCAAATCCAAGAAAGGCTCGGCGTGTCGAAGACAACCGCGACGATTCTTGTTCTCTTTCCTCAGGAGTCGCACTTCCACGCAAAAGGGTACCTGGAAAGGCCCAATTCCCACCGTAGCTTAACCGTCTTCGAGGCTGACTACCCGAGTCGAACTCTTCCACATTTCTGGGGAAGGATCGGGTCTGGGCCGGTTTGAGGGACCCCAACGTCGGAGCTTCATCGACAAGAGTCTTTCCGCGCTGCCGATTGAGACCGAACATGGACGACATCGACATGTACTTGGGCTTGGTCGGTTGATGCGTGGCGTCGTCCTCGGCGTCGCCAGTCGCCTCTTCTGTCTTTTGATCTGCGGTTCCAGAATCGGAGGATTTGTGCTCCGATTCAGCCGCCAGTGCAGAAGTCTGGAAAGGACTTGAAAACGATTTGCCCGATGACGAATGTGCAGAAGGCGTGTCGGTGCGTCGGGCGAGCTCATGCAACATGGGGGAACCGATCGTGGGGAACGGGCTGATTGCGGTCTCCGGAGGCCCCCTTTGCTGGCTGGGATCATCCGTGTCGGGTAGCTCGTCTGCAGATTCGTCCCCAAGGAGATCAGCCGGCAAGAGTGAGTCGGCTCGTGGACTCATGGGCACTGAACTGGCGACTTCGGTGTCATCCATATGCGATGAGGGTATCTCGACCGGCATCGTCAACGTCATCCCATTCTGCGGGTTGAAGTAACTCGGAATTATAGTGGTAGGAGAAGCGCTGGTCGCAGATGTATACTGAAATGCAGAAGGAAAGGGTTCTGGGCCTGTAAAGGGTCCTCGCGGTGATGAAATGCTGCTGCCGTGCGAATTGGTATGCCTTGGTCTCCGAACCGGCCGCATCCCACGTCGTAAAGCGTCCAAGTCCAGTGCAGGAGGAGGCGCCAAAGCGACGGAGTTGGCTCTTCTCGACTCCAGTTGAGTGATTTGCTCCCGGGTGTAATTGACCTGTTGGTTCGCCATCTGCAAGTCGTTCCACAACCTGGCGTAGGTTTGCTGGAGTCCATCAAACCTCGCCCGCCATCTCATATCACGTTCACGGTCCACTCGCTCAGCTTCTCTTGTCTCGTCAGTCTCGTCCTCGACATTGAGCTGCTTGCGCTCTTCTTCGAGCGCCTTGATCTGAAGTGCTTTCTCCTTATTGTCTTCCTCCAGCATCGCGACTTCCTTTTGCTCCTCTTCAATCTTCTTCCTGATTTCTCTCAATTCGCTTTGTGTCCTACGTTCGATGGCAGCTTTTTGTGTCTCGATGCCGGCCATCTCTTCCCTCATCGAAGCGATCTGGTCTTCCCATTTGGCGATCTCGTCCTTTCGCTTTCTGCGCTGATTTTCCTTTTGTTGTAGGAGTCGTTCCTTTTTGGTCTTCTCGTTCTGGGCTGTCCGACTGGCGGTCTCGGCCTTGTGTACCTGCTTGCGGAGGTCGTTACTGGCCTCATCCCTCTCTTTCAGACTCTGCTTCAGCTCGTCACGACGGGCTTCCAGTTCCTTCAAAGCGGCTTCGAATTCTTTGTCTTCCTCCTGTATCTGCGCCTCGACGGCCTCGATGTCTTGTTGGACCTTTTGAAATCGTTGAGACAGCTCTACAAGATCGCCATCGACTTCGTCTTCGGCCCCTTTGTTAGACCCATCTTGCCCTAACTGCGAGTCAGAGACGTGGTGGGCAGGCGAAGGCCTCCGTCCTGTCGTTCCTCTTCTGCCCACCGGTAGTCCGCCACTCAACTCCCGTACCATAGCGGGAGCAGCCAGAGGCGTGACAGCCTGAGTATTGCGTACGGGGATTGCCCTAACGGTCGGCACGGATTCGGTCGAACCATCCTGCGAAGAGGTCGAAGCCGAACCAGGAAGGCGGACGTGTAGAGGGGCGCTCGGAGTCTGGAAGGTACCAGCACTTATACAAAAAACCCGAATGTCATAGATGTGTCCAGGACAGAGGTTCGATATTATGGCGCCCAACTCGTTCTTTCTTGTGGTGCCCACCACCCTGCCATTGACCTCAATATGGTGTTCTTGCACCGAACTGGAGGGTTCCGCATGTTTCCAGCTGATCTGAACCTCGCGCGATGAGATTTCTTCGAGGGTGAGAAGCGGAGTGGGCGGTATGTCGAGGCCGAGTTTCTCCACGAGGACCTCGTTCGGGGTCTTGATGACTGAGTAGGCGCGCCATAGAAGCCTGAATCGGCGGGTCAGTAATACAGCCACACTTGACCATCAGGGGACGTACCAGGAGAACGCCCAAATGACGGCCACCAGCAGAACCAGCGCCATCCGGCCCTTGACGTTAACCCGGGGAGCGAGAAGGTGATAGGCGTAGGAAGCCCAGTCGAATGGCTCTTGGTGCCATCTAGATGAGTCCATCCACAAAAGTGGTATGGCAGGCATACGCTCAATGAACTGAAGGTATGACTGAAAGCAAAGAATCGTGTCTCAAGGGAACGACATAAAGTTTGCGGTGTTTTGACACATCGAGTGGATTCCGCAGTCACGTCGATGGCGCCGCAGAACTTTGACCTCGCCAACTGAAAGATCGATTTTCCACTCCAGTCTCCGAGCCTTGGCGGGGAAGGGCAATGAGATGGAGTTCTGAGCAAACTGAGCAGCCCAACATATAACAGCATATAGTAGCATAAGACACTGGATAGATACAAATGTGCGGTGATTCTCCTCGCACTGGGAGGTAAAGCTATGCATGTATCCATGATGCAGCCTCGTATGGAAGTCGCCCGTCTACAACCGAAAGGGCCGAGGAAGTTACAGCCGTGAGACCAAATCCCATGTATCCGAATGTCCCCAGGGTATCTCAGATGCAAATCAACAATAGCCACTCCAGAATGACTCCCTTGCCCTGGGTATCTCATTAGCCCTGCATCTCTGCATCTTCGTCCTTGTCGCCGTCACCGCCCGCATCGTCTGGACCAAACACGTCCTCCATGGTCCCCAAACCCTCTTCATCCTCATTGCCAGACTTGTCATCCATCTGCATGAGATCTTCTGGCTCGGGGCGAGCTTCTTGCTCTGATGCGATGCTTTCTTCTCCTTCGCTATCCCATTCATCCTTCAATCCCCAGCCCATACCAGTAAGACAGAACTTCTCATGAGGAAGCCTGATGTTGCCTACCATAGGACCATTCTTCTCACTGTCCCTGGTCTGCGCGTTTAGTGAGATTCTGTTCCTCTCGTCGGCCAGGCTCTTGAGAAATTCTTTAGGTAAGCTGCCTTGGAACTGATGTCCAACCCTTGAGCCTATCGACATCCTTAACGCTGCTAGACTAATGTCGCCTTCCTCAGGTTTGTTCTGGGCTTGTTTTGCGCCCCTTCCTTTTGTCGAGGTGCCTGCATCTGCATGATCGTATGCCTCGTTCTGAATATGCAGGGCGTCAGTTAGGACGGAGTTGGTGTATCGATAAGCGAAATCCATAAGCTGCAAGGGCACCCTCTGCTGGTAGGCGTTGACTCCATGAGCAGCGAGAAGAAGGTGTATTAGTCGATGGTCCCGAGGTCTTTTTGAGCTGCCATCGTCGGAGAATGAGGTTAACGGCTGGGAGAGCAATGCTTCGACTTGTGGTTGTGTAGTAGGTTGAGAGGGATGGGAAGGCTGCGCGGATTGGGAGGAGGGTTCTGCAGGAGGAGTAAGAGGGCCAGAAGGGTTCGCCGGTGAACTCATATTGCGTTGCTCGGCAATGAACAGGTTTGGGCTCGTATGTTTTCGCGGGTGTCGCTGCTAGATAGACATCGTCGCGGCGAGAAGACTGTTTGATCGCGGTAGGTCAGGAATGGCAGAGGCCAAAGCGGAGGCTGTTGGCAACAAGGACACAGCTCTTGTCAGGGATGATTGAGGGGAATATGAGTGTGTGGAATTGTGAATGAGACTCGGTGATGTTGTGATGGTAAAGACAATACTGGTGAGATCAACCTCACCGTTCAGGCTGGACATTCACCGGCCAAGAAAGTGAATCCGGGGAGAATAGAGTGATTCGGGGTCGGAACTCAGTGGATTAAATACTGTTATTTCACAGCCGAGGCTGTTGTCCAAAACTTGCCCCAAATGGACAGTATGTCTCATGGGCTTCCGACGTCGTCCATCTTCATCTTCATCTTCAATCCACGAATCTTCCCACCACACGCCCTTATTCGATGAATTTGCTGTAATCCTTGTCTCTTTAGCACTTCTGGAGTCTTTCGCATCATCCTTCTTGTAAAAGTACCAGCGTTGTGACCCGCGGCATTCTCGACTCTATTTTTTGCACCACTTCTGGCCTGCGTCATCATCAGGCTCCCAGTTATGTCGCAACCATAGACATCTCGTAATCAACGTCCACCGGCGCCCTCACATTTTAACGTGTCTTCTGAATCCTTTGTGGCAATGCAGTACGTCCGGAGCTTGGGCAGTGGCGTGTCTAAGACATGGAACTCGATCAATCCAGCGACTCTATCGGGGGCGATTGATGTCATTGTGGTCGAACAAGAAGATGGCAGCCTTGCTTGTTCACCCTTCCATGTCCGATTCGGCAAGTTCTCTCTCCTACGACCTTCAGACAAAAAGGTCGATTTCAGAGTCAATGGAGTCAAGCAAAACTACGCCATGAAACTTGGCGACGGGGGCGAGGCGTTCTTTGTCTTTGAGACTTCAAACGATATTCCTGAAGCACTGCAGACTTCGCCTCTTGTCTCACCTGCCAATAGTCCGCCAGTCTCTGCCGTTGACAGGCCGCCGTCTCCCGGACTCACCGAGCCATCGTACCTCGACATCACAGAAACCGGAAAAGGGAACAGCAGCGTCCCCGACCAAGCAACGGCTTCACGTCCCGTTCCTCTCATTCGACGCGAGGGAACCAATTTCAGCGAAACTGGGGTTTATGGCTCGTATCCTGGCCCTCGGCCTGAACTACGGGGGGGCGTGGTATCGGAGACGGTACTCGATGCACGGAATCTGGAACGTTCTGCTTCCGAGGAAGTCCTGCCCGTCACCACTCGCGAGGCACTTGAAGCGGAAAGCGAACCATTCAACCAGCATGGAATGGCTATACCATCGCAATCGAACACGGACGGGCCGACTGCGCCCAAATCGTCCGCCAGCCCTCCATCATTAAAAGCCAAAGATGCATACGACCGAGCGATCACTCTATCGAAAAAGCTGTCTTCGTCCAACATTCGGTCACAGGTAACCGAATCGGGAGATCTCATGCTCGATATGACAGGGTATAAGTCCAGCGAAGAGGAAGCTCTCCGCGCCGAAGCTGTTGCACGCAAGTTACTTTCCGAGGAACTGGAAGGGAGCTATGACATTGGGTCTCTCATCGGGACCGACGAGCACGGCAACCTGTGGATCTACAGCAGCGAAGAGGCTCGTGAAGCCGCCAGTCGCAAAGCAGTCAATCAAACCCTCGGAACAGCCAGCGCCGTCCCGACCGACAGCGCGTCCGACCCGGGCTACCACAGCGACAGCGACCGCAGCGCATCTTCGGACGTTGCGGCCAAAGCTCGCCCGCTCGGGCAACATCAAAGGGCACAATCCGAAGAACTACCTTCACCACCACGCATGTCAGGAGACCAAAGTCGAAACTTTGCCAAAACTCTCCGGTTGACAAGTGATCAGCTTAAGGCGCTGAACCTGGTACAAGGGGAGAACCAAATGTCCTTCACTGTCAACCGTGCCACCTGTACTGCATACATGTATTACTGGACGTATGACGTCCCGATTGTGATTTCCGACATTGACGGCACCATCACCAAATCCGATGCCCTGGGCCACCTGCTCAATATGGTGGGCCGGGACTGGACGCACGCAGGCGTGGCGAAACTGTATTCCGACATTGTGGCCAACGGCTACAACATCATGTATTTGACGAGTCGCTCCGTCGGACAAGCAGACACCACACGCGCCTATCTGAACGGCATCAATCAGGACGGATGGAAACTGCCCCGTGGGCCTGTTATCCTGAGCCCAGACCGGACGATTGCAGCATTACGGCGTGAGATCTACCTGCGCAAACCGGAGGTATTTAAGATGGCTTGTCTGCGAGACATTCTGAGCTTGTTTCCCGGCAAGACGAATCCCTTTTATGCGGGCTTTGGTAACCGGTTTACCGATGCATTGAGCTACCGCAGCGTCAATATCCCTTCGAGTCGCATCTTCACCATCAATACCAACGCCGAGGTTTCTCTCGATCTGTTGACTCTGAATAAATACCGAAGCAGCTATGTGTCGATGCGTGAAGTCGTCGACCATTTCTTCCCTCCTGTTTCCACGCTGGTGAAAGAGGGCGGCGAGGAGTATACCGACTTTGCATATTGGCGCGACACACCGGGAGACCTGGAGAATTTCGCTCCGACCGATTCGGAAGACGAGAATGAGGAAGACCTCGAAGACGATGAGGAGGAAGAAGAGGAAGAAGCCGAAGTTGAATCGGGAAATGATATGGGTGATAGTTTTGTTTCACGAGACAGTCTGGACGAATCGGCGTTAGGAGACTCGATCCGCGAATCTATCGAGGTCGATGATGCGGCCGAGATTTTGCAGGCGACCAGGATTGTTGACGATGAAGATGCCGACGATGACAGTGACAATGATACCGAACAGGAACAGGAACCGCAACAAGACCATGATCATGATCATGATCATGACCTGGCGGACGATTACCTGGGCGAGAACGAAAGAAAAACCGCACACAAAGCAGCATCACCGACATTAGGATGACATTCAGGAACATCGATTGCGTCACAAAAGGCCTGAAGTGTTTCTGTTTCTGTGTGTGTTTGTGTTGCATTGCCGGCGCGATTGATTATATTGGTGACTTGCGAGCATTGAGCGATAGAGACGGAGACGTTTGATGGCTTTGGAGTGTGGATATAACCACCTACCTACGCACATTGTGTAGCCCTAGGAATCACCGACCCTTGTTGCTGGGGTTTCTATGACACTGTAGGTACACATCACAATATCGTTTATTGCTCAAGCGGATGACGACCGGGTTGGTGTAAGAGGGGTCTATATAAGTATTCTATCCTTTTTGTCCGTGTATACATATACCTACCTACCTATGGTTCGTTTGTAAACCCAATACGGCATGTCTGTTCTCTTCCGGTGATTTTAATGTATCCGAGTGTATAATATGTTATGATATTCACGGCGTTGAACGTATATAGTATTCTTCTCCTCTATATGAGAATAGTGAGAAGCGTGCTGTGCTGCCATTACAACACTGCACTTACAGGAATGGGAATAGAGAAGTAGTCTTTGTCTGTCTCCCTTGGCTCATCCATCCATCGTTCACCCATCTACCACCGTAGCTGTCCATATTATCCATTAATATCGACTCGGCGGGTCTCCTCTCCTCCGGTATACCATCACTACAGGGTATGCCACGGAGGCAGATAATGGTTCATGATACTTCCACTGGCCTACCTTACCCTCACCCTCACTCTCACCCTCGCCCAAGCCCACGCCCACGTGCATGTAGCTCACCCCTCTCAGCTCCCTTCACATCTAGAATACTGCTTCTCCCATTCAGTGACTGTTCGGAATCGTCGCATCTCCTCCTGCCAATCTTCTCGTCTCCTCCCTTCTTCCGAATCAATGACTCTTCTCGCCCTCCTTCCCCTTGTCCTTCCCCTTCCCAACAAAAGCATCAAACCTACTCAAACAGCCCACCCCCCCTCAACCAAACAATCCACAACCCAAGCCCACCAAACCGCCGACCCAACCTCGACCCAATGCCTCCTCAATCTCCCTGTAGCAAACCACACCGCCTCAGCCAGATGCACCACCACCATAAACGACAAGACATAAGGCTGCAAGACATAACACAGCCTCGCCAAGTCCGGCACCAGCCCGCCAACCGACCAGATCCGCGCAACAACACTCCCCGACTCCGGCGCGAGTTGAGCACGGAACGGGAACGTCGTAAAGATCAACAAGCACAACCCCGTCAAAGCCCGCTGCCACGCCCGCTGGGGCGGGATATACCTGTCGACCACGACGTCGCTGAGGCCCAATTGCTCGAGACACTCGTTGTGCATGGCGACGAGGCGTTCGCGGGCTTCGAGCAGCGATTTGAGCGGTGGGTCGAACGGGATCATGTGGCGCCCGTACGACGATGTGATGATCATATGCTCGACTGTGATGTCGGTGAGCTGCGCGGGTTTCGTGCCGGGTAGAGGGACTTGGGCGTACCGGGCTAGGTAGAGCCGGAGGGAGAGGGAGTGGTCGGCGTTCATGTGTGTTACGATGCGCGTTTTCATGGCTTGGGGGGTCCGGAGGGCCGCGTTGTTGGCTGGAAGGGGTTGGGGTGGACATTGTGATGTATGGTATGGTATATCGATCAAGGTCGTTATCGATTGCATCTGTTCAAGTTGGTTGCTTGTGACTGATTGATTGATTGATTGATCGGTTGGTTGATGGTTGGGTTTCGTTATGTTATGAGTCGGATATTGCGAAGAGTGGGAGCTGCCCAAGTTTGCTCAATGGTAGCGTGTGACTTGAGGGAGGCTCACTGGGCAAACGGGACGGTTGTCGAGGGACTGGTATTCGTGTAACAGTCGATGATGTCGAAGTGGGAATTCAAATCGGAACCTTTAGAACGCCACTGTCGTCGATCCGTAGTGAGATGACAACGCGAGTAGTACCAGAGCTGGAGCACGCGAATTGAAATATTGCGTGTGAAACGGTTGATTGATATCAATCAATGTGAAGTTGACCAATCTCAATCTCCATGCAGACCAGATCGCTTTTGTCTTCCTTGGAAAGCTGAGCTAAACGCAACAAGCTCAAAATTGCTGGATGGCCTGGATCTGGAGCAGATACAACATTTCACTTCGTCGCGGGTGATGGACTCACGGCGATGAATAGCAGCTTCTGCCGGCCGTTGTTGATCAAGCATGGTAGTAGATAGATCTCTCTACCTTGGATGAAGTTCTTGAATATTCGCCCGGCTCGGATGATTCTTTGATCCGGATCCCGACGAGGCTGCGATGTCGGAGCTTGATTGGCTTGGATGAATGATCCCGATTCATTGCAAGTGATATATATACTTCTATACAGTACCACTACCGAAGAATTTATAGATACTGTGTATAGATCAACGTGACAGTACCACTACCGAAGAATCTATAGGTACTGTGTATAGATTAACGTGGCTAGTAGTAAAGACTACGTGAGGATGCGACCCCAAATAATGTACCATCTCCATTACGGCCAACACAAACCGCACTGATGTCTTCCCTCACCTACCGTGACCAAACCCACACCGCGCCTTCGTCTCCGAGCTCCAAATTGCCTAAAACACCATCCCCTTAGTCTGCTGGACCTTAGCGACATTGATATTCTTAATCAACAAGATCCAAATGAACGACAGAGCCATAATACCCGTCCCAGCAGCCAACATCCTAGCCTGAGCATAGCCGTAAGCTTTCTGAATGGCGATCCTGGAGGGACTGCCAAACTCATAGCTAAGCTGCGTAGTCAGATCGTTATAGATGGTATCCAAATCCGGCACGTCGGCTTCAGGGAGATACCTAGCCAGCGCTTGAGGGAAGGTATTGGTCCAGATAGCGGCAGAGACAGTATTGCCCACAGCAGCACCGACATTGCCGACGACATTGAGCAGAGCCAACACCGCAGCGACATATTGATGGTTCGAAGCGGCCAAGACGGCGAGTTGTTGAATAATGATGAAAACGCTGCCTCCCATGGAAATGAAAATCTGACACATGACGATATACCCGATGTTTTTGTCTGGTTGGCGGAAGTAGATCATCAATCCCTGGGCTAGCACATACAGCGGCACGGCGATGTAAAGCAGCCATTTGAAGTAGCCGGTCTTGCGGATCAGGAAGCCCACCAGGATCAATAGGACCCCTGAGACAACGTCGAATGTGCTGCTGACGTAGCCGGCTTCCGATATCGATAGGTCGTTGACAACTTGTAGGAAAGAGGTGAAGTAGCTAGCCCAGCAGTAGTACGATATTTGGTATGTGACGTCTAATAGACAGGCGCCGATCACCGTTCGGTTGGTAAGCAGGTTGGCCGATATGAAGGGGACTTTGGCCAGATATGCTTCGTGCAGCCCGAACAGGATAAGCACTGCGAATCCCACCACGATCATCGCAATGATGTACCCTGAGCGCCAGCCGCGAGGGGCCGAGTCGGCCAGAGAGAACGGAAGGAGGAACACTGTGAGTCCAGCGGCGAAAAGAAAGACGCCTAAGGCTGTGCTCACATGGATATGTTAGCCACTGTGAACGCTAGGAAATCGAGGCAAAGCACGTACCGTCGAACTCGACTACATAGTGACAAATGCTCTGCCATCTTGTTCGGCCGCTTCTCTCTCTTGCAAGCACACCCTGTCTCTTGGCCTTGCGTAGGTTGACCTTTAACACCACAAACAATGGCGCTGCCACGACAGGCAGGATGATGGCGAAACAGCCGAATCCCCATCGCCAGCTGATGTCTTCATAGAAGCCCTCGGACGCCTTGGACCCGGCAAACGCGGTGATCATATACGGCGACGATGTGAAAGCATAGGCTAGACCTCGATTCTTCAACTTGGACGCATCCGCGGTGATGACATCAATACTGTATATCATGCCTCCAAAGCCGGTGGAATAGAACACCTGTGGGATTCGTTGAGCATTTTACCAAGACATGACTCGGTGAGACGATCATACCTGTGCGGCGCAAAAGATTGATAACGAGTTGCAAGATGCCATCAAAACCAAGCCCAGATCCGCAAAAGCGACCATGACCAAGAACCCTTCAGCTCGGCCCCATAGATCCAGCATTTTCGCGACAGGAATGTATGTTGCAGCTGTCATGCAGTTGGAGACAATATAGATGACAGTCAACAAGGAGTGTTCCTCAAAGTCGCTGGTGACATATGGCGTCAAGTTGTTGAGGATGGACGCCTGAAACGCATTGACGAAGTACAGTAGAAACATCCTGGAGGACAAATGTCAATTCTCGCTCGGCAAGACAGGCTGCACTTCCACAAACAAGATGAAGACGGCGATCAGAGACCGCTTCGACCATGTCAAAGTGACGGCTTCCACCATTTGCACACCTCGCTGTGCATCTTGGGCTGGTTGTTCAGGCAGCTTGAGATCGTCGACATTTTCAGCATCCGTTGGAGCCTCTGCACCTCCAGCATTTTGTGTATTGACCCCAGTGATCTTGTCATCGGCGGTAAGCTCGCTGACAGCGACAGGGGCGGATCTATCAGTCGTCGCCCGACGAAAGCCAGGTCGGAATCTCGCCAGCACGACCATTGTACTTGCTCTTACCAACGGCTTGGCACAATCACTGGGACGTAGAAAAGGAATAGGACTAGACGCGCTTCATGATGGTGAAGAGAATCAAAGAGAGGCAAAGTTAGCATCTGGCTTCTGGGTCCTCATCCTTACCATATATGTCAGTCCATCCTCCCCATTCTCCCCATCTCTAGTCTGCCACGCCTGTAGGCCGACGAACGCGAGTACTTTCGAAGCGAGGAAGTTCCACGTAGCAAGCAATGGTCCGAACGTCGGCACCCTGGCCAAGACGTGGATTCAGTGGAGGCACATGCTGAGCAACATGACACCTATGGTGCAATGCCCAGCAATGAACAAGTCGCGGCACCTCATTCCATGGCGGCGACAGTGTCACAGCGAGCAATGGTGTTGGATGCTGTGCGAATCGTCGACAAATGCCATGGCGACGCCGTCGAAACTTATCAAGATAAGATGCAGAGTTTTCGACACTATCGTACAATAGGCATGGTTGCCACGATTAGATTAGATAGATATTGATAATCTGCCCCTGTTTTCACGGCCTCGCTACGAATCTTCGAGTCTGGTCAGTAGCCACGCGTAAGATTGCATCCTCTGGAGTGGATATACCATTGCTAGAGGAGTCGATGGCCGCGGGGCCCGGGGAGCTCAACTTTGTCAATTGATGCGGTCAAGTTTGTCTGTGCCTGTTCATGGTCAACCGAAGCCGGCGACGTGGGCTCCGTGCAAATCTGCATCTTGTCCCACTCGGAGTAGCTTCCCTCAAGGACATGGTCTCTCAGACCACCCAGAATATGGTCTTTAGTGATAGCCAAACAAGAAGAAAAGGGCCGGGAACAGACCACGAGGAGACGTCACGGCGCGCGGCACCATACGAGAGTCCCTGGCCTTGAACACCCCAAGACGTAGGGAGAGGTAGACCAATATGATCCGGGGCACGCCTTGAAAGGTATGTAACCATGTGCTATAACTCGATCCTTGACATGAGTTAAACGAAAAGAGGTGCCACGAATTCGGCGCAACCTATCAGTTCATCTTCTCTTGAGCAGCTGCCCACACCGTTATATATTGCCAGTTCCCCGATCTCTAGTATAATGGCAAAAAGCTAAACAATAAAGTCCAACGTGATATCTCCGACGAACCAACTCTTGTCCCAAACAGGGCCCCAATGCCCATGATAGAAAGAGACTCTCCTTTTGCACTCCTTTCATGTCCGTAACCCGAGTCTTATCCAAAAACATCATAACCCGTCAATTCGTAGCTCGTCACAAAGTATATGTGCCCCAGGTCAAGTTGCTCCCACTCTTATGCAAGGTCCTCATGTTGTACTGTGCTGGTTGAAACCTGGACGGTGGCCATACAATGTCCTGATATCTGGCTTGTTAATCTTGATAGGGCTGAGTCAAGATCAGTCTCAACGTGCCAGCGCCGACTGCCCCTTTGCTCGACGCAGTGGGGTTCATGTTTAATCTTTCTTCAGATCTCTCTTCCTTCATCCCGCCACAATAGTCTCACCGTTCGCGGCATGCGCGAATAGTAGCAATTCAGCATTCTGTGGGTTCATAGCTTTTGCAGCATGCGTCTCTCCCCAGTCAAGTAACGCTTCATGCACGGCCTCGTCACTATCGATCAGGATGAAGTCGCCGTCCTCGTCCCGGTACCGCAAACGGACAGAACCCGAGGCGATGGAATGGTTCGTGAATCGAGCCAATTTCGCATCGATCCGGTCTGCCAACGACCGGAACTGGATATTGCTGGCGATAATCATCGACACATAGTTTTCGTCAAAGCAAACTTTCGCTTTGAGCTGACTTGGTATATATGGATCTCCGTCACTGGATGGGGACGAGACTGGAGGCGAGAAGGCCCGACCTTGAGACAGCGATGACCCGTGTCCAGGCCTTCTCGGATCAGCCCCATACGAAGGATCGTAAGTATAACCGTAGTTGGGCATGCCCGGCCGCGGCCCAGAAGGTAGTCCGTACTGTTGATGTGGGGTCCCTCCCCGTGATGGAGGTCCATTACTTGGCGAGTTGTTTTGGCTTCTTGCCGGAGGAGCCATCTGCTTTGCAACATGCGCTGGAATAGGGGGGACGGTTGGTGCGTGCTCCCCGGACACGTATTTGCGACTCTGTTGCACCATAGGGTGCACATCTGGACTGCTTGCGGATCGCATACGAGGCGGTGGCATGCCAGGGCCAGAGCTTGGTCCTCTACTTCGTCCATTCGTCAGGTACGGATTTCCATTGGACTGACCATTCAGATTTCGGGCCATGGCAGGAGCGGTGTTCCGATAAGACTCTTCGGTTCGGTGAGTGCCGGCACTGACGGGAGTCGTTCCTCGATTGGGCCCTCCAAACGTGGACTGCGAGCTCGAACGGGCAGATACCGACGACTGTGGTGGCGTGTCTCGGTCGATAGGGGAGAAATAGGAGCCTCCAGGGTATTCCTGCGCAGATGGCAGCCCACGCGTGTTCAAAGAAAGACCTCCCAACTCGGCAGTCGGCGCTCGCATGCGGCCGGCTGACATGTGTGGATTGCTCCCACCGCTTCCACCGGTGGCAGACCGTGATCGAAGGCTCGTACTTGAAGCATTTCTGCTCATGCTGAACTCGGAATATCCTGTCACATCTGTACCTCCATAAGTAGTACCGGACAATCGGCTGAAATCGTCGTCCTCCTCGTGGCCTATATAGGGATTCTCTAGGGGCATCCCTTGCAAGGAAAGGAGTTGTGTATCCGATGTCCCTTTGGGCCTGGCCTCGAGCATGCAAGAGGAACGTTGCGTTTCGATGATATCCTGCCACTTTTGCAAAGTATCATCATTCTTGAATTTGATGATGAACGTCTCCATGGTTCCTGCTTCGCTCTTCCACTGGATCTGCAGCGCGTAATGACCGGGAGTGCTGTGGGCTGAGACAGACCTGACGTTGTTAAAGTAGATACGTCCTTTTAGATTCATTCTTGGTTTCCCACGCTGGCTGAGCGTAGGTCTGTTTGCCAGTCGGTTTTTGGGTTTGTTGGCATTGACGTCCTTGCACATGATCAAGATGCGGCTGAAAAGATAGATGTGGTACTCCTTTTCCTCGGACCGAAGACTGCCATCTTTCACCACATTAAAAGTTCCCATCAGCAGAAGCTCGCCAAGAGCGGCAATTTGGAGACTTTTCCAATCGTCTATGCGCTCTTGTAGGTCTTGGAGGGCATCATCTCGAGTTTCTTTATCGATCGAAGCATTAGCTTGCATCAACACATCTTGAATGATTGCAATCGCGCTAGTCAGGTCGGATTTCAAATTTTCGTCTTGTGTTTGGTTTCGAAGATCCTAGGCAGTCAGTATCAAGTTCCATGGACGGGCTCCAGTGAAGGTACCTTCAGCAACATTGGATACTTTGTCAGCCGTTGGAACGGCTTTAATAAGAATCCATTGAGAATAGTAGGGTTTGCCAGCATTTGCTGTGTCAAGGGTGACTTGATAGTTCCCACCATCTTTTCCCATTCCTGCTGGCAAGTGGCTTCGCATTTCCTCTGGTTGGCAATAAAAGGCTCGTACTGTCTGAAGGGGTCACCGTAATGCACGAACAGCTCACCCCAATTCTGTTGATCTTCGGGCACCTCATTCTGTTGCTCAACGCGAATCAAGAACCGTTGCGCAAAATCCAACAAGTTATTCAGGTTGAGAAATATGTTATGGATTGCGTCTCCAGTCAGTGCGCCGGATTCTTCCAATTCTTTCTTCAATGCCTGCAAATTTTGCAAATGATGGACGTATTGCCTTTCAGTCTCGACCAACTCTCTCAAGATATATTGCCTTCTTGTTAAAGATTTGGGCGGTTGATTGGCAGCGTTAGAACCACTGTCCGTTCCGTCGCGAGAATCCTCACTATCTGTCGAAGGATGTAACTTGCCACTCAGCTTCAGGATATCGAGAACGCGATTGACCAATTTGGTCACTTTTACGAAGCCAGTGGTATTGTCGCTGTATAGATCAGTGACAGTAAAAGTATCGGCCGCCGGGATGTTCATTTGTTGCATGCAAGACTTGATGAACAGGAAGGCTGCTTCCTTTCCCACTCTTTCCGGCTTGTTTGTGCCCACTTGTAGATCCCCCTCTTCAGGATTGGAAGCATTGTATATGGTCAACAGGGGCAACCCACTTCGGAAGCATTGCCAAAGAGACGACACGGGATCAGTCTCTCCGTCGGCTTCTCTCTCCTCCATTTCATCAAGATAGGGCCGGAACCCAGGGACGCCCGACAAGCGCCGGCGCAATTTGATACATATCTGGTAAAGCGATTCTCCATCTCTTACATTGATAATATTGTTCTTATCCAATATCGGGCCATGATCACCGTTCATTGTGGGCGCGGAGGCCACCATGCTTTTGGGTGCTTGGAATAGCGCGTTTATGTGTGAGGCGATTGGACCTCCTAGAGGATGGCGAAGCGACGGTTAACGGAGAACTGTAAACAGAGACTGGTCGAGACCACAAAGTCGGGAGCGCGCAAAGGTTCTGTATGTCTAGAAAGGAACGCGTGCGACAAGCGGTAGAAGGATCGTGTGTCGGCTTCCGAAAGTTGGGGTGTAGCAAAGAGCGGACCAGCGCAAGTAGTTGACAGCAAGGGATGTCTAAGACAAGACGTGTCAGATATAGAAGGGAAGTTGGAATCCTCGTGAGAGGGTTCCTCTGACTGAGAGACGAACAGCCAGAGGATAGGGTGGGCAGGACGTACCACCGAGCAAAGCAGAGTTGACAGTTCTTCCCCGGGTTCCACAGATAGGCGACGATGGTAACGAAGGGGGCGGGCTGGTGCGAGGCTCGCAGTGTAGGGCCTTGTTGCTATTCTTGTTGGCCGCTGCACAATATTCGAGTCGAATTGAGAGACGCTCGTAGTCCCGTGGTATACCAAACGATGGCCTGGTTGGTTGACCAGGTGCAAACAGAACCAATCAGTGGGATGCTGCAAGGGACGCAGGCGCGAAGAGGACGAAAACGAGAGGACAAGGGCGACAGGATTTCTCAAATCAATAGCCCAGGTGTTGATCAGACCAATTGAATGGCTGAGACAAACTTATTTTCGTTTTTTCAGGTCGAGTGTTGCAGATGGGAGAGGTGTGCACAAGCAGGTCGTTTGTGTGTAAAAGATAGGGATGCAGTAGTAGTCGGAAGATTTATCGAAACTGCGCCTACGCCCTCACAGCACCAGCACGGAAGACTGCGGTGGGCGAAGATGGAGACCAACGACTCGTCTAGGGGACCTGCAGGGTGCATGGGCATGTGCATTTGGTGGTAATAATAAGGGGGGCAGATCAAAACTCTAGCCGGGGTCGCGGTCGGTGTCGGTGATGATTGTGGCGACCGGGATGGTGGTGGTTTTGGTTTTGGTGATGGTGATGGTTGGTGTTGATGTCGACGGTTAGTGGTATGTTGTTTCGTGCTCCCGCTGGTGGTTTGACCCCTATAACTGGTGGTGTGCTTTGGTCCCCTCCTGCGGTGATAGCTATCCTCTTTACGTAAGGTCAGTTGGGTACTCCTCCGCCCTATAACTCCTACCCACTACCTAGGTACGTATTGTGTACTACTACTGCCTGCCAACGGTATACAGTATGTAGAGCATTCCAGAGTCTATCCCTCAGTGTTGGTATTCCTTGCTACATCAAGTTGGGCGAGTCCACCATATCCATCCTTATCCGCAGCCGCGAGACGGCGCCGCATCGTTCTTGTCACAGGTTCACGCCAGTCGTTACCAGAAGAGCACCAGAAGATGACAAGAACCCTGGTGGAGTAGCCACCCTACCTATCCCAGGGTCATCCAGACAGCCGACGAGACCCTAACGTTTCCTCGGGCCACCAGTGATCCAGGATGTGTGTTTATCCCGCTAGGACCCTGCCTAACAGCTCCCACCAATCTTCCCCGGGAGTCTGATTCCAGAGCCGGTTGACGTCTCCCGTTTTCTACGTTCGAGTTTCGGTCTCCTCCGCTGAACAATCTCAACTCTGCGGACTTTGAACTTGCGCTTGAAGAATAACAAGAGAAGTCTTCAAGGTCGCAGGAAGAAAGAACCTGAGTGGTGGTCATGGAGGTCTGGTAGAGGTTGGGAATGAAGCGAGAGCTATCCAATAAGTGCCTCTGTGTTTGTGCAATCAAACAGGGCCAGGATTCTCGGCATCAAGCACTGGTTACAACACTATCACATCAGCGCCGCTGGGAAAGATGAAGTGATGGGCTTTCAGGCTTCCAGTCCCTTGCTTCTGCTTTTGTTCAGGCTGAATATCCTCTGGCGTAAAGTCCCTGTATGCATCAACAGAAGTAATTCCGGAGACCAGCTAGAGTGAACACTGTCGGCATTTACCCAACATCTGCCGCTTTGGTTATCGTGGAGAAGGTCTTTGTGAAAGGCAGCATACGAAAACACCACCCCATGCAGAGTACCTAGGTAGAACGAGAAACTATCGGCGATGCTACTACATGGTACTGCAGCAGAAGCAAAGGCAGTCTTACGGTTTCCAGTATGAGCAGAGCGCGACAAAGGATGATCAAGTAGCCATACTTTACTGTGACATCTTCTAGCTATAGGAAATGAACTCGACATGAAGCACCTTCTCGCGCACTCCTAGCTACGTAATGTATGTAGGTGAGGTACACTTGTGCCTAGGTTCTTAGGGACCTCCTCGACAAAGCCTCGGGATTCGGAACCAACATCTCACCGTCTAACTGAACACCTGCCTTTCTAGGTCCTGTATGTGCCTACAATGTACGGACGAGTCCCCTCGAACGGATGAACGACCGGCCGAGGTGAAGCCCACAATTGGGGATGCTGGAGATGTGGAGAGAAGGAGGGACCTTTATTTGAGGTACGTATAAAGCCGTTGAGGACTCCTGCAGAAGAGTATGTTTGACACGTCTCTTGTTACAGCCCATTGCGAGATCCAATTCAAGAATTGAGAACGTGTACCAACAGCATATCAGTATAGAACACTAGGTATCGCCGACCCCTTCACAATGTCATATACGGATAAGGAATCTATTCTCGCTCTGGGGCAGATCGACCCTGAATTCAAGCAGGTTCGTGCCCCCAAACACCACCTCTGCACCGGTCTCTGTCTCTGATCATTCGATATTGACTGCCTGCCATTCAGTTCCTAGATGCGGCCAATCTGCCAGCCGTAAACTATGACAACCTCGATGATTTCAAGGCGATGGTAGAGACGCGCAACGCCGCTGCCATGGCAGCGTTGGGCACACCTCCTCCCGAGATCAAACAGACTGAACTTCAATACCCCACAAGAGACGGCACGAGTGTCCGGGCGAAGCTGTATCAGCCTACCAACCCGCCGAAAAATGGGAGTCCACTGATCGTCATGTTCCACGGAGGCGGATTCTGCGTCGGCAATCCGGAAGGAGAGGAGCAGAGTTGTCGAAACTTCGTGCAGGCGTTTGGAGCCACTTGCATCTCCGCCGCCTACCGACTGGGACCCGAGTTCAAGTTTCCATATGCTCCGAAAGATGCCTGGGATGCGCTGAAATGGGCAGCTGCCAACGCAAAGTCATGGGGAGCAGATCCCGCAGTCGGGTTTGTGGTTGGAGGCACTTCAGCCGGTGGGAACATCTCGGCGGTGTTGGCGCACGTTGCCCGCGATGAGAAGCTGTCGCCCCCTTTGACCGGCCAGTATCTCGCGATTCCAGCTCTGTTGCCGGACAGTAAGGTGCCCGAGAAATATCGCCCGTATTATCTTTCGTATGAGCAGAACAGGAACGCGCCTGTTCTTCCCGTCGCCGCAATCGATATGTTCATGAGAGGATACCAACCTGATGAGGACGATGGGGTTTGGTATGTCCCCTTCAACCATCCCAAGGGCCACAAGGACTTGCCGCCGGCTCTCTTTCAAATCGACGGCCTCGATCCACTACGGGATGAAGGACTCATTTATGAGCGTGTTCTTCGAGAGGAATATGGCATCAAGACAAAACTTTTTGTATATCCCGGCCTGCCTCATGGCCATTGGGGATTCTTCCCCTTTTTGAAGAGTAGCGAGAAATTCCGCAAAGAGCAGGTCGACGGCATGGGTTGGTTGCTTGGACGAGAGCCTGACTTCACCAAAGTGACTACCAAAGCCCAAGCTGCCGGTGTGTGATGGTCCAGAACAGGTGGTAACTGGAAAGACCATAGAGAGTGCTGCAGAATGGAAGATCGCTCGGATTAGATATCGAGAATGCTTGGAAACCGTCTCTCATTCCGTCGTGAAAATGATTTCGCATCAGACATTGCTCATCTTCTTGTATGCCTTGTCTTCGACAGCATCACTTCTTCCTTTCCCGTATCTTAAACTTGATCCCGTTCTTGTTGACCCCTCCGACTGTCCTGGCCATTTTAGCACGTTGCAATTCGAGTTCGTCAGCGGCTGCTAGTATCTCTCGCTGTCTCTTCCTGAGAGCTTCAAGCTTTGCGACACACATTTCTTGTAAACGCTTTCTCTTCTTGCGTTCTGTACGTAGACGCGCGGCTGCATCTTGTTTGGCAGCCAATGCCTTCTTCGATTTCCGTTTGGACGGTTGGGTGTCGGATGAGGATGCATCTTCGAGATCTGCATGTGCTGGCTCCTGGGATCGTGATGTAGCATGATCGACTTCATCCTCGATTTCTGATAGAGAGACAAGCGGCTTCTGTGTACCATCCAATGTGCGCTTCTTGCTTCTTGCCACTACGTCTTCGTCTTCAGTGAAAACCTTCCGCTTACCCGCACTCCCTCCCAGTGTCACGGCATCCATGCCAACCTCCTGCTTTAATCTCTCGATCTCTTTCCTGCCTCTGGCGGCCACAGTCCGCAGATATCCTGCATCTTGAGTCTTGAGCAATTTTACGGCATCATGGCTCAAAGGCCCGCTCTTGTCACTACCGGCCGCCTTGTGTTTTCCCAAGCCGGCTTTGCCCTGGCTGAGCATTCCAAAAGCAAATTCATCTGGATTCTTTTCGCGCGCCTTTTGGGATAATTGTGCCAATTTCTTCTTCTTGACATTGTAGTCCTGAGCGCGGAGCGAGTAGTCCTTGTGTTTTTCCAACAGCCCCCATTTCTCTCTAGATTGAGGCTGCGCCCGCTCTCTGTGCGGACGCCGGGCGACGGCATTGCGAAGGGACGACATGGCGTCTGTAAATGATGGACAGGTCGAATCTCAGACTTTGAGAGCCAGACTTTGCTGGCAGTGTGGTATAGAGAGATAGACAGGAAACAATGTTGATGATTCTGGAGAAAGTATCGGGTGCGGCGTAAAATCCCAGACTGCAGGCCGCCAATTGCAGTTTGATCTCCACACAGCCATCGGGCCCTGAGTTGTGGATGCCCGTCAACGAACTTCAATTCATGAGCATGAGCTTCGTTCCAATGCCCCATTATCCAACGCCTTTCAGTCGATGATATTTCCTGCTCCCTGCCTGGCAATTGTGTAGCATGAGCAGCCTCTGACATTTCCGTATAACCATACCTCTACTACCACTTTCCTTACACGGAGAGGACAATGGACATGGCTCCCTCTGTCATTCCCGAGCCACAACCGGCCACGACAAGCAGGCCACAACAGAACCTCCGCAATCCTCTCCCTTTGTCTCCCTCTCAAGAAGCTGAAGTACGAAGATTATACTACGCGAGGGTCCGGTCGAAATGTGCCCCGGAGATAAAAGGTTGGTTTCAGTGGTGTCATGCCACCCTCCTCTTAGCCCAAGAGCACATATCCCACAAGAAATGGTTGCAAGTGCATATTGCTAATGAATTTTCTCTGCAGAATTCGCCGACTGCGCTCGCGGGCGGACAATGAGCGTAGCATGGAACTGCCGAGCTCAACACCTTGCAATGAACAGCTGTATGATCCAATTCGCTACAAAGGCGGAAGAAGACGCCGCCAGGGAGGAGTGGTTTGCAGGTGTACTGGAACGGCGGAAACAGAGAGAAGAAGAGTTGGCTGCTGTCGAAAAAAGAAGGCTGGAAGTCATTGAGATGACGAGAAGGCAAGAGGAGAAAGAGAGACTGGAGATGGAGAAGAAGTTGGCAGAGGAGAAGCAGCAACAATCGAAGAAGACCGGTGGATCGTGGTGGCGGTAACACCGGCGCCGGACATCTCACATCTGGAAAGGGGCTTCAACTCTCTGAGACTGAAGAGCTGAGTTGAGTATTCGCCAGCCTGGCGCAGCTTCGAGCAGAGCCGGGATGTCTGGATGAAGTTCTTGATTCAGCCTTGTCCGGCTTCTTGACACCAGCTCATCATTTCCGGCATCACTTTCAGACGTAACCCGACCATACTGTTCGGCATCTTGGGGAGCAAGGGGCGGTGTCTCTCCGCCAGTCAATCGAGCTCTGATGGCATGAAGCCAGCGTTAGGACGTCTAGAGTGATCGTTATTGCAGCCGTCTTATGAAGCTACTAACGTCAAGGAATTCCTCGCCATCCCAGCAGTCGCATCACCTCGAGCCACTCGACGAAATCGAGTCCAGGAGACAACGAAAGATCCTGCATAAGTCAATACCAATCGACATGTACAATATCATCTGACAACAAGTCTCACCTCTTCTTCCAGCAAGGCGGCATCATTCAAGCCTGTCCATCACCAAATCTTGTCATCCACTCATCATAATCCCTGCCCGTTGCCACAAAAGCAGTCTCGTTGCCGGTGTGGTAACGCACTCGTTGGCCCTGTTCGGTTCGTTGGGCAGCAGGAGGCACTCGACGCTGACCTTCGGCCCGGGCGATGGCCCGAAGGTGTCTTCTCTCCCTGGAAGACTCGGTAGAGGAAGTACGCGGCCACAAGCCAGACCACACAGTTGGCGAAGGCGATGACCAGCTCGAAGGGGGAGATATATGCGGTGTGGTTCTTCATGTTTGGCTCTGAGCAACTGTTTCGGCGTTGAGCTTGAGAGGGTGTGAAGGGGGTTTGATTCTGCGGATCTGAGACAATTGCAATCGTGATGGGGAGCCTGTCTTTAGGTGGGTTTACAGGCAGCGGAATCTGGACATATACTTTTACCCGCTGTTGCGCTGTGGTCCGTTCAGCAACAAACGCACTGCAACGGTATATCCAGAGGAGCGCAGGACAGTGAACGGCCAACAGACAGACAAGAAACAAAAAAGCCATTGTCAAGGGCATGTTCTACTAAAGAGTCTTGTATCCAGCAAAATGAGACAAACGAATAGATCTGTTTGCCAGATGTCATCGAATGAGCCAGTGCTTCACCGGTCTACAATCGTGTGGATAGGGAGATAGAATTCACCAACATTGACTATAGCGTACGCCTTGTACAGGAATATCGTCTTGAGAAAGAGTCGAATATGTTCTATCGTCGTTAATCATCTACCTCTTGACTACCTTCTAGTCGTCCTCCAGTGTCATTCTTTATCTGCGAGTCTCCTACGGGCGGTCCTCTAGAGGCCTGAGGCGACCTCTTCAACGTTGTCTTCCACGGCCACTCGGTATCTTTCAGTGACTCTCAGCATTACCATCAGCACTCACCCGCTTTCCATATAAGCCCTTTGATCATAATCTCCAGCGGTCGCTTCAGGCCCTTCATATGCCTTACTAGACGTTGACTCACAGCCAGGCCTCCGTGGCCATCAGGCCCAACCCCACAAGACACAGCCAGCTGGATGCTAGAAGCCCAAACTCCATACCCTATACTCAGTGCTCATATTCACCACCTAAGGAACGACTCATACAGACCAACAAACGCCTCAACAGCCGCCACAAACCGATCGACATGAACCCGCTCCAGCATGATATTCAAAGCCACAAACCCCCTCTGAGCCAAATAGATCCCCTTCTCAAGCAACATATACTGCCAAAACAGCCCCTGCAGCAGCTCCCTGTCCGGCCCGGCAAACTGGATCGCCATCAAACTGCCCACGCCCCTGACAAACATTTTCGGCGGTCTCTGCGGATGTTCAGAATGGCAATCATCGTCGACGGGACGAACAGGCAGCACGCCCTGGGTATGGCTAGTGACACCCCGTTCAGCCAGGATGTCTTCGATTTTGCGACGCATCAAATCGCCCAAATTGTTCAATGCGCCTAGTTTCGCTTCACTGAGTAAATCACACCCGGCAATGCCTGCGCTCATGCTGAATACATTGTTGTTGAATGTGCCTGGGTGCTCGAGTTTGCCGTGTCCCTGTGCCTGTTGCTGTTGCTGTTGCTGTTGCTGTTTCTGATCCTGTCCTTGTTCAGGTCCATGTCCAGGCCGCGGATCAAAGAGGCTCATAATCTCCCTGCGGCCGCCAAACGCGCCGAAACTCATCCCCCCTCCTACCCATTTGCCCAACGTCATCAAGTCCGGTGTTATGCCCATCTTTGACCCAAGGCCATGATAACCAAGGCGGCTGGTCATGACTTCGTCGAAGATGAGGAGGGCGTTCGTCTCGTCCGCGAGAGTGCGGAGATACTGTAGAAATAGGGGCGTTGCGGCGTAGCAGCCGCCGCTGCCGAGCATTGGTTCCACGAGGATTGCCGAGAGCGTTTCTTTGGCGGGTGGGTCGAGGGCGTCGATCTGGGTCTTGGTGTCGCTTATATCGTTGTAGTTGGCGAATATGAATTCGTAGGGGAGGTTGAGTGGCGATGAGGGTTTGCCGGAGACGGTGGAGCCGTGGTAGCCTTGATGGATGGGAAGAGAGGTGTTAGTATTAGCATGATTGTCAATCAGATCAGTGGCAATGTCAGGGTCAAGATCAATAGCAATGGCTGTATAAGCAGTAGGTGAATGGGTTTTGCTTGTAATGTCGGATCGTTGGATCAAACAATGCGCAGGGTTGTTCCGTTTGGTACAGGAGCCTCACGCTTGACCATCCTGCTGGCCACTTCATGCTTGTGAGAGTATGGATTGCAGGAGGCCTCAGCCTGGCCTTGGTCATGGGGTTCGCTCTTGTGATGTTGATCAAGGGAGAGACCTCGATCTCGACAAAGAAGGAGGAAAGGGGTGGACGGTGGGACTGGCTTCATAAATATCCAGCAAGCCCGGCTTCCTCTGTACGTCTGTGTGGGAGAGGGGGATAAGGTACAGCACACTTCCCCACAAACAGCAAGTGACCAAGACCCAATGAGGAAGAAGGTAGGAAGAGAAACAAAACAAGCATGATGTGTCCAGGTCCTTCAGCAACAGAGAAAATACTGTCTTCAGACGAACCCATCCAGTGACGCCTCCACGACCGAGCATCAAGAAGCAGAGAAACCCCTGATAAAAGGAAGCCGACATATAACCTTGACCATATAACCCAGACACGCACAAAACACAAGAACAGATGAAGAGTAAGGCGCTCGCAATCAGAGAAGCAATAAGCAGCGAAACGGGCATGGCAAAACTCCAGACAAATTCTTCAACGCCAGAAGTACTTCACAGGAAGCAGCTCCCTGACATTCTCTCGCCAGGTACAACCTCCACTTGTTTCCAAAATAATAGAAAGGAAGGTATAACAGGCTGCTTGTCTCTCCACTTGCATAAGAGACCAGTATAGGGCAAATGAGGAACCTAGATCTTAGGCAAACCTGAAGACGTGCGCCAGTCGAAAAGCAACAAGGGAAAGACATCCCATCAGCCAGCGAGCGGTACGAGACCCAACACCCACTCCGTTGGTGCAGACAGGAGAAGGAAGAGAGACCGAAGTCACAAAAACAGCACAAAGGAGAAGAAAGACCAAACTCAGCAAAAACGAAAGAAGGCAAAACGATATTGACTTCCAACTGCGACAGACAAACATACCGTTTTTAAACACCAATACTTTCCTCTTCCTCCCGCCACCACTATAAGCCAAAGCTGTGGCCAAAGCCAACATATTGGCCTCTGTTCCCGAATTCACAAACCTCACCAACTCGATGGCCGGAAACCTCTCGACCACCCGTTTGGCTAGTTGCCATTCGAGCGCATTCTGGCCGCCATAATTCCAGCCTGCATCCAGCGCGGTCTGGATGGCCGTTTTGATGACTGGGTGACTATGGCCGTAGATGCCCGCTGTATATTCGCCTAGGAAGTCGGTGTAGGTGATGCCATCGACGGTCGTGAGGTGGCAGCCGTTTCCGGAGGCGATGGTTAATGGGAAGGGCGTCGTGTGTAGCACTGTGCGGGTGTTGCCGCCGGGGAGATATTGTGTGGCTTTGCGATGGGTGTCGAGAGATTGTGGGTGGGTTTGGTGGTATCTTTTGTGGTATTGTTGGAGGGCCTGTGAGAGGGAGAGAGTAGTAGTAGAAGAAGCGGAGGGGGGAGGAAATGGTGGTGGTACGGAGCCCATTAGGGATGGATATAGAGCTGGGTTGGATGGCCACGGGCTGGGGGGATTGGTGAATAAGGTAGGTAGTTGGATATGTATATTGTGTTAATGATGTTGCTGGGTTCGGGTGTATGGGATTGGGATTGGGATCGGGATGTAGATAGGAGACAGAGCGTTAAGTAAGCAGAAAGCTGAATATATGTGGATATGTGGATACCTTATGGAGTAGAATGGCGAGGCTGGTATATCAATCCGAAGGCATGGTGATATGCAGGCTTTACATCCAAGCAAAAGACACATCATTTCATCGTTGAGAGATATGATGGGTACCTTGTGTCCTGACTCACCGAAGAAGAACCAAGTCAAACTACGCCCTACGATCACAGCCTCGGTCATAGCCTTGCGATCTCACCCTTGCGATCTCATCTTACACGAGACACGGTCGATAGATAGAAAGAGAGAATTGTGACCTGCAAGCGAAGAATGTCTGAAAGCACGGTGGTTAATGGTGAATGGTACATGGTCAGATTGATTCCAAAGGTACAATATACTATTGATGAAAAGGCTCAACCTTGCAAGTTGCTCATAGTTGATCTGCCTTGCCCCTTTTCTCGTCCCAAATTTGAGGGTCACTCACTCGCTCACTTTCCCATTGCCTGTTTTTCTTCTGCTTGCGGCTTGACAAGACCATTATGTCTGCCCCGTCCGGCGCCCCTCAAACATCCATTGGCGAGATGCGACCACACATCTCAATCATCACTCAAGCTCCTCCAGGCGACAAGAGAGATATCCGTCTTAGGCTCCCACAGCCCTACCACCATCAACCTCCAGGTTCACACCTGTGATGAACCTGCCCTCGTCACTGGCCAGGAATGAAGTGATGTTAGCGACGTCATTGGGATCCGTCAGTCTCCCCAGAGGCACATTGAACAGGAATTTCTTCATATTCTCCTCCGTGTAGGGCACGCCGACAAACATCTCGAACAGGCCGGTGCCAGATAAAAGAGGGCATATGGCGTTGACGCGAATTTGGTCTTTTCCGAACTCGGCGGCCAGACCTTTGCTTGCCTATACGGAGAAGTTAGTGCTTGTCCCCTTATGTCTTCGAATTTGATCAAACAAAGATTGGCAAAGATATGCAAGGATGGTCTGGACGAGCATTGTGCGCAAAGATGCCCAGCTGACACACTTACATTCGCAACCGCCCCCTTGGATGCATTGTACCAGACCAACCCTGGTCTAGGTCTCATGGCCCCAATACTGGCAATGTTGATGATGCTTCCGCCTCCTCTCTTCTTCAGGGCAGGTACCACAGCCGAAACACTCAAAAAGATGCTCTTGACGTTGACGTTCATGACCCGGTCGAATTCGGCCTCGGTGACTTCGAGAGTGGGCTTGTTCTTGTAACTCGTCCCCGCGTTGTTCACTAGAATGTCCAAGCCGCCGAATTTCGAAACCGCCGTCTCCACCATCTTCTCCCAGTCTGATGCCACAGTCACGTTGGCTGAGATGGTCGCCACGTTGCTCGAGTAGGTCGAGGAAGACGAGAAGGCTTTCTCGAGACCATCGGCATTGATGTCGGAGGCCACAACTTTGGCGCCTTCCGCTACGAATTTCTTGGTCACAGCCAGTCCGAATCCTGACGCGGCGCCTGCAAATCAACGAGCATGTCAGCCTAGGTACTGCAATGGGGCCGGTTGCATCTTGTTGCTCCATGGCATGTGCTTTGCAATTACTGCAACGGAGGCCAATAGTAAGGGTTTGGTCTGTACCTGTGACTATGGCGACTTTGCCAGCCAGACGGCCAGTGCCTGTTTGTACTTCATGAAGTCCGGACATCGTCGAGCCCCGTGAGCTGGCTTGAGAGGAAAGTAAGAAGAATGTTGTTCAGGGCAAGGTACTGTTATTTGCGCAACTCAGTTTTGAGACACGTATAGACAAAAACACTGAACGTCGCACTCGAGACAGGAGGCAGAGGAGGCAGAGGAGTAGATATAGGTAGGTGAGCATGTACCTACTCGTGCCATTGTGCTACACATTGGACAACCTTCTGCCCCGCACCGCGTCGGTCGGTCGGTATCTGCCACACGAAGTCATCCGACAGTCGAAATACAGTAGTAGAGGGAAAGCTCCGTTCCCTGCAGTAACTAGTAGTCTGGGTCCTGTCCACCCTCGGTAAACGCAGGGGGATGCCATGCAACAGTGGATGAAAGAGGGTGAGGAAAGAAGTTCGGCTCACACTCAAATTGCGGGGATTTTGTTAGTGGACAATTCAATGCGGAGGCGCATCCTGGATCCCGAAGAGAAGCGAACGAGAATGACTGTGACAGATGACATTGAGGTTGGCATGACAAGCCAGCCATAGTGGCCGCCCTTGATAGATCACAACCCGAAGGTCCTCAGCCGATATCGCTGTCCACTTCCCGCACAAGACGGCCTTTAACCGAGATATGCCGAGCTGATGACTGACTAGATGATCATCAGGCTGGGAATGCGGCGATGCAAGGCTCAGGATTCTCCCTGTTTGAATCTCAAAATATTGTACCAAAGCAGAGCGGCTGACCTTTTGCGAAGCGAGCGGGCTAGAGAAGTGATGCAAGATGTCTGTTGGGAACTGCCAGATGAGGGTTTGTCTTCAACGGAATGTATTGGCGGGAAATCCATCTTTTTGGTAAATAATATCGGTACACCAGCCATTGTAGTCCAACGTCTCTTGCCTGGGTATCTTCATCTCTGGTATACACAAATTCGCACGTGAAAACTCCGCATCGGAATAGGCCACATTATCTCTTGCCCTTCTTTCGGTTGTCTGTGGTGGCTTGAGTCAGCATCTCGGAAAACATATTCTGTGACCCGCGGAAAGCCCAGTGTGTGTGGTGACTGAGCTTCAACTGTCGGGGTTTAATGGCACATACCTGAAGGCGTCCTCTTCTTCTTGGGAGCACCCTTGCCTCTCAGTTTGGCAATCTGGATGCTCTCCAACCGTGTCTCTTCATCTTCATTGTACCCGGAAAGACCAAATCTCTTGAAATCCTGGAGCATGTCTTCCACCGTGACTGATCTCTTGGGATAATATGCGGCAAGCGCCGGGCCTCTTAATCTCTGGCGCAGCACTTTATTGCCGAGTCTCTGTCGGTTCGGGTTGAAGGTGGTGGAAAATATTGAGCATTGGAGCTGTGCAAAAAGCCTGAGTTTTAGTAGAAGATTTTGGAGAGGGGAACCGAAGGATGTTCAGGAGGATGTATGAGACAATGGCACATTTGGCGTTCTATGTGTGAGAAGAGAAAGACAGTGCCAGGGAGGTTCGGGTGGGCGATGGTTTCTTTCATACCTTAGCAAGCTCTAATAGCCGACCTCGCGATGCGGAAGCCATGGCAATGCCGTGCAAAGCGACAATGCTGTCGTGTCGAGCGATGTGAGATAGTAATAATGAACAGCAGACAATCGTCGTCGCTGTCCGATTGAAACTCGAATCTGCGGCCGGCACAAGTTTCCTTTTTGGGTTCTGCCTGCGCTTCAACCTTCCACCTCGGTTTTCTTACTACATGGACTGCGAGAGTACGTACAATATTGATTAGAGAATTCTCTTCCTCGAGTCCGTCACGGCGCCACACATGATTCCAATGGCACAGGCGTACTCCTCATTACATTGAATTCATCATGTCCGACACAGACCGGAAGAGGAAGCATAGCGGAAGCCGCAGTTCTCCCGCCAAAAGATCGCACCAGAACGGCTCGGCGTCTTTCAACGGTCCAGACTCCAGGCATTCTTCTACAAAGTCACCAGTCGAAGATGGACTGCTTCCGCCGCTACCTGCCATCAAAGAGGAATACAAAGGCCCTGTCTTCACTCACATCAGCTCGGCTGGTCCCAATACTCCCAATTATGACAAGCTTGAGTTTTTGGGAGACGCATATCTTGAACTAATCGCTTCCCAATTGATCTTTGAGCGGCTGCACAATCTTCCCGCAGGTCGCATGTCACAAGTCAGGGAATCCATGGTTAAAAACGAGACTATCGGGCAATATTCTGTCCTCTACGGTCTGGATCGACAACTCAAGGACTTCAACCGACTCCGTCATGAGTCGGCCAGTGCCTGGCTGAAAATCAAAGGGGATGTCTTTGAAGCATATGTCGCAGCAGTAGTCTTGTCTCATGCAGATGGATTTGACGTCGCCAAAAAATGGCTTACCCAGCTATGGGGACCGAAACTCGAGTCAGTCTCCGTCAATCCAGAACCGTCAACGAAAAGCAAAGAAGACCTTGCCAAGAAGCTTCTGGGGAAAGGTGTGAAAATCGACTACGTCGACGAGCGGAAACCGGTCATTCACTATGGTCAAGGTACCGAAACCTACTTCGTTGGAGTCTATTTGACGGGATGGGGCTGGGAGAACCAATATCTGGGAAGCGGAAAGGGATTGAGCAGAGTTGCTGCTGGACAAGCAGCAGCCGCGGCGGCGCTAGAGAACCATCCACTCATTGACGAGATCGCAGCCAAGAAGGCAGCTTTCTACGAAGCAAAGAAAGCTGCAAATGTGCAGATATCAGAGGAGACACAGAAGTAAGCTGTTGATATGGATACGGGCACTTTGGCCCCAAACCGTCACAGATCATACCATCCACACGTATCACATCAGTGCTCAAACAGACCCCGCGGGTAAGCAGCAACCAGGCAGATCCCTGGAATCGCACAGTCTTTGCGAGACAAAGTGGACTAGGGTGAGTGTCTTATCAACCATCCTTGTCCTTCACGAGCCTTCTGACAAACTAAAAGTACACCTTCCGTGGCTCTCCGGGCCTCGTAACGTTCGATACCTGAGACGACACTGCCACGTAGTGGACTCCAGACTCATCCACCCTCCTCGATGCACCGCGAGAGCGTGCCTTCGTTGGACGTATTTGCGCCGCATGCTAAGCGGTGCATATATGCAGTTGGCCACAGTTGTATCCCATACGCAGCAAGAATAGGAACAATGTGACGTCTCTCACCTATATGTCCTTAGCAACATTAAGAGGCGGAATCGTGGAACATACTCGGTCAGACTTCTCACTCAAATACCAATGACTTCCGACCTGGAACATCGTCACAACTCTCTTCAAACGGAGCCTTCGCTACCCGCGGAGGCGTGAAGAATTCCTTATTCAACTCTTCTTGTCCAGGGTCACGGTCGTTCTCCAGTTCAATTTGCTCTTTGACCGGACTCCACGACGATGATCTGACGTGCTGATACGTTGGAATCCGTGGTTCATGCAGTTCTTCGCCCCCCGTAACACTTTTGACTGCTGTTGTTGCTCCCTCCCCGCGACGCACTAACTGCGATACACGTCGATTGATCTTCTTCAATGTTCGCAGACCTCTTCGGCTTCTTGTCCTCGCGGTGGCCTCGTCCTCCATCTCCTCCTCATTCATCTCCGCACCATCTCCACCTGTCTGTATTGACACCGAGGACGACATGATTGTTGCTGGGAGAGTTTCCGCATATTCTTCCTTCGAGGCCGACCGAGTTGTCGTTGTTGATGCCATAGATTCGACGCTATCCCACGCCATATCGCTCATATGTCGACAAGATAGGTCGGGCGAAGCGTAGCGATACTCGAGCTTTCCGCCATCTCGCACGATCTCAAAGACTCCACCGCTCCGGCCCGCTGCCAGTCGACGCTGACGGCGGATTTCTCTGCTTTCCATGTCTGCTTGCTCCATCTCGCAGACTCCTGCCAGATGATGTGCCACCAATTCCACGCACTGGAGAGGTTGTCGTCGCCTTCGTTCGTTATTCGTGGGCGAAGTTCTTGAAACGTGTCAAAATCCGGAAGATCCCTGCCGCCTGCAACAGGTGATGTAAGACAAGCTTGGAGGGGGGAGGACTGGTGGTGAGTCGCAGATGGGGTAGAGTCAATGCGTGATCCAGGACGAAGACCTGATGTTGCAGGAAGTCGTGCGCCGGAGAAGTGGGTGTGTTATCAACACCCAAGGGTCAAAACACTCTAACACTCTGACACATAAAATAGCCGACCAGGAGAAGATGTGAAGCAACGTGTGTGAAGCATTCATTTTGATCAATAGGACAGTGAAGCCGGTTCTTACGCTGGTCGCAGTGAAGAGAGTTATTGAATCCGGACCACGGTTGCTGAGGGGGCCGCCATCCGCGGAAATCAGCAAACAAGCTCGCTATACAGGCCATCAGCAGTTTGTTGATGATGTTCAACAGGCTGGAGTTTGAGCAAAGAACAAACAGTCAACACTTACATGTCATACTACTCAAACGCAGTGGCGAACAGGGTCGGTACAGACGACTGGACTAGGGATGTACATTGCAGCAGAGACCACCTCGCTATCACAGCCAGAAAATACAACAATGTTTTGGATTACTTGGGGGAGGCTTCTCTCACTGTCGTCCGTGTGCTGGTCGGAAGGCCAATGGTTTCATGTATTGACCTAAGTCAAATGTCGGAAGGGCAGGGCCAGATTGACTGAAGTCTGACTTGGATGGCCTTCGACCCTGCAACTGCTTACGCCGAAAAGATAATCTGAGGGCGGACGGCTGACAAGTATACCTAGTATCAACACAATATGGGAAATGCAGTATTCCGGCGTTGATATTGTCCGAATTCGGATATACACAGTATGGCGGCCCCGAGTCGGAGGCGGAGATAAAAAGATCCGAGTAATGAGGTCATAGACAGATGTTTAATTCAACTGACTTCATCATCATTCCAACCAGCATCAACATCGATTCATTTGCCGTCAATCGATCTGTCTACTGAATGGTGCATCGGCCACCCATGAATCCTTGATCCCACCGCTAACACTTCTACAGCCCGTGTCTGCAGCTATGGCCGGTCTTGGTATCGGTCCGACATACCTACCTAGTAGGTACATGTGATGATAGATGCTCTACCTCTTTCGCTTGGCGACGGTGGTTGAAGGTATGTCCATCCTTCCACCACTGTCTATGCCTCTGTCCTTCAGATAGGAGAGGATCATTTATCTACTACGGTACGATACTTTCTTCACGCATGCAGTGGCCCATTCCTCCGTCGACCTCTCCCGGGTGTTGTATGCTTTTTTAGTGCGGCAGCCTCACCGCCGTCCATCCCTCTGTGCCTATCTCTGTGTTTGGTTCACCCCTGCAGGCAGCCTTTGCAAAGTATAGCATCTCCTGTATATCACTATGGACGAGCGACCGACTCCCGCGGACACAGATGTGCCGGGAGGATATCCAACTACGCCCTTCCTGAAATCGGTTACTAAAGAACCCGTTTCATCGGATGTGATTCAACTGGTAGACGACACAACCAATCTACCTACCCCTACCCAGTCTCGTGCTCATCCCCAGTCTTATTTCACTTCAACCCCTGTGGTGGCATCTGGACACGGCGGTCCTCGCCCATCCGAGGACACCTTCATAAACCAAGAAACATCAGATAGCTATCATGGCAACAAACCTGGCCAGTCGGGTAGCACACCCACGCAGCATCAGGCAACCGCATACATGTCTCCTGGTTCAGACTCAACAGGTGACTCTGGATCCGAGAGGTCGAGTATGAGATACGAGCCTCTCAGAGCAGCCCCAACCGCCGAGGATAAACGACCAGGATTGCAGAATCGCAGAAGTATCCAAACGGAGGATGACTTGTTCAAAGTATTGTCTCAGCGACGCACAAATGCGTCCGCCCAATCCGATCCCGAAGATGACGACCAGATCGAACGGCTGATGTCTAGGATGTTTGGCAAAGCCCGGCAGGAGCAAAGTGAGGAAGAAAAGACTCGCCACAGCGGGGTCATCTTCCGCGATTTGACTGTCAAGGGGAGTCGGCCTCGGGGCAAGTCTTCAGCCTACCGTGGGCGATATTTTTATGGGCTTCCCCCGTATGCTGCAGAGATTCTTCACCAAAGGGGGCGAAAGCTGCTGCAGGCAAGCCACCCGTCCGCGAACTCCTGAGTCACTTCGACGGATGTGTCCGGCCCGGAGAGATGTTGCTGGTTCTAGGAAGGCCAGGCTCTGGCTGCTCGACTTTCCTGAAGACCTTCTGCAACCAACGCGAGGGCTTCGCCGCTGTCGAAGGAGACGTCACATACGGTGGCACAGATGCAAAGACAATGAAGAAGAATTTCCGGGGAGAGGTCATCTACAATCCCGAAGATGACTTGCATTATGCCACCTTGACTGTCAAACGAACTTTGACTTTCGCGCTGCAGACCCGAACACCTGGCAAAGAATCAAGATTGGAAGGAGAGTCTCGGGAAGACTATGTCAACGAATTCTTACGAGTTGTAACCAAGCTGTTCTGGATCGAGCACACACTGAACACAAAAGTTGGAAATGAGTACGTGCGAGGAGTTTCAGGCGGTGAGAGAAAGCGAGTCAGCATCGCAGAAGGTAACTCCCACTGATCATCCTTTATGCGCCGTACTAACGGGATATGCAGCCATGATCACCAGAGCATCTGTGCAAGGGTGGGACAATTCAAGTCGCGGCCTCGACGCCAGTACTGCCTTGGAGTACGTCCAATCCATCCGAGCACTCACTAATATGGCCGAGACGTCCACGGCAGTCTCCCTGTATCAGGCTGGGGAGTCATTGTATAAACTGGTCGACAAAGTGCTCTTGATAGATGAGGGCAAGTGCCTCTACTTTGGTCCTAGCGATGCCGCCAAACAATACTTCATTGATCTAGGTTTCGAATGCCCCGAGCGCTGGACTACCGCGGATTTCCTCACCTCTGTGACAGATGAACATGAGAGGTCGGTCAGAAAGGGTTGGGAAGATCGAATTCCCCGGAACGCTGATGAATTTGCCGCCATGTATCGGAAGAGTGATGCATATCAGCGAAACCTGGAAGACATCAAAGACTTCGAGTTTCACCTGGAGGAGCAGAGGAGAACCCGTCAGGAGAACACGTCCAAAAAGACCAAGAGGAAAAACTATACCGTCCCATTTACCAAACAGGTGATTGCTTGTACGCAGAGGCAATTCTTGGTGATGTTTGGAGATCGAGCCTCCTTGATTGGCAAGTGGGGAGGTATTGTTTTCCAGGTAAGCCAACCAGCATGATATCGACAGGTTGGCCACTAACGTTGACCAGGGCCTCATCGTGGGCAGCTTGTTCTTTCAAATGCCTGACACGGTTCTTGGTGCATTCCCTCGTGGTGGTGTCATCTTCTTCGTTCTCCTCTTCAATGCATTGTTGGCACTGGCTGAGATGACGGCGGCCTTCTCCTCAAAACCCATTCTCCTCAAGCACAAGTCGTTCTCATTCTATCGCCCTGCTGCATATGCGATCGCCCAAACGGTCGTCGATGTACCTCTAGTGTTCATCCAGGTTATCTTATTCAACGTTATCATCTACTGGATGAGCGGCGTAAGTTGACCAACCAGGTTCATTTTTCCAACCTCAACTGACATCGACGATAGCTTGCAGCCAGTGCTTCCCAGTTCTTCATTTCCTGCCTCATCATATTCTCAACCACGATGACCACATACGCTTTCTTCCGATCCATTTCCGCTTGGTGCAAAACCTTGGATGATGCCACGAGGTTTACTGGCGTGTCCATCCAGATTCTGGTTGTCTACACCGGCTATCTGATCCGTACGCGGGCCCCTTCATTCCCTCCTCCACCATCTGTTCTCCCTTTATTATTCCCCTAGACGCACCTCCTCCACTCAATTCCATGCCCCCTCTTTGCCCCGTTCCGCCACTTATTGTACTCCTTTACTAACAAAACATCAGCCCCGAGTCAAATGAAACCATGGTTCAAATGGCTGTCAAGAATTGACTGGCTGGAATATGGTTTTGAAGGCCTCATGTCCAATGAATTTGCCGGATTGATCATGGACTGTGTACCGCCTTACTTGGTTCCCTTGGGACCCGATGCCAGACCACAGTACCAATCTTGCGCGCTAGCAGGCAATGAACCAGGGCAGACGACAGTGGATGGGGCGAGATATATCAAAGCCTCTTTCACATATTCTCGATCTCATCTCTGGCGCAACTTCGGAATCATATGGGCCTTCTTCGCCTTCTTCCTGGCATTGACTGCCCTCGGAATGGAAATGATGAAACCAAATGCGGGTGGCGGCGCTATCACGGTCTTCAAGCGCGGCCAAGTGCCAAAGAAAGTCGAAGAATCCATTGACACAGGCGGACGTGAAAAGAACCCGACAGGGGATGAGGAAATGGCGGCCGCCGGGAAGGAGACGGCGGCGACCGATGTAGAAAAGACCGCTGCAGGAGCCAACGATAGTAGTGATTCAACGAGCACGAAGCGAGAAGACTCCCCCATGGGTCAAGTCGCGAAGAACGAAACAGTGTATACGTTCCGCAATGTCAACTATGTCATTCCCTACGAGAAAGGGGAACGGAAACTACTCCAGAATGTCCAGGGATATGTACGACCTGGAAAGCTCACTGCATTGATGGGTGCCAGCGGGGCAGGGAAGACCACATTGCTCAACGCCTTGGCTCAGCGCCTCAACTTTGGTACCGTCACAGGCGAGTTTCTTGTTGACGGTCGCCCGCTGCCCAAGTCATTCCAGCGTGCCACAGGTTTTGCGGAACAGATGGACGTCCATGAACCCACAGCAACGGTGAGAGAAGCGTTACGGTTCTCGGCTCTACTTCGACAACCGCGAGAAGTGCCGGTCGAGGAGAAATATGCCTACTGCGAAACTATCATCGACCTACTTGAGATGCGGGATATTGCTGGCGCCACTATCGGAAAGATAGGCGAAGGTCTAAATCAAGAACAACGCAAGAGACTGACCATAGGTGTTGAGCTGGCTAGTAAGCCTGAATTGCTCATGTTCTTGGACGAACCCACGTCTGGCCTTGATTCCGGCGCAGCGTTCAATATCGTCAGATTCTTACGCAAATTGGCGGATGCAGGCCAAGCCATTCTTTGCACCATCCACCAACCTTCTGCTGTCTTGTTCGAACACTTTGACGAGCTTCTACTCCTCAAGGCTGGCGGCCGGGTAGTGTACCACGGGCCGCTGGGCCACGATTCTCAGGGCCTCATTCGCTACTTCGAGGAGAACGGTGGATACAAATGCCCTCCTGACGCCAACCCGGCAGAATACATGCTCGAAGTAATCGGCGCAGGTGACCCCAACTACAAGGGTAAAGACTGGGCCGACGTATGGGAACAAAGCAAGAACTACAAAGCCCAATCCGACGAGCTTACGAGTTTGATCGAAGAGAGGAAGAACGTCGAACACAGTAAAAACATCCGAGACGACAGGGAATATGCAATGCCACTCTCGACACAAACAAGGGCGGTCGTCAGAAGATCATTTGTTGCGTATTGGGTGAGTCCAGCAAGAGGCTGCCATGCCCGTCATGACTTTTTCCCCCTTCCTACGGCGTATATATGCTAACGTCTGTTTTCCCTTCTCTTTTTAGCGCACTCCGAACTATATCGTTGGCAAATTTATGCTTCACATCATGACGGGTCTCTTCGCCTGCTTTACGTTCTACCACCTTGGATTCGCCCGAATCGATTTCCAATCTCGACTTTTCGCAGTCTTTATGACTCTCACAATCAGCCCCCCCTTGATCCAACAACTTCAACCGGTTTTCCTGAATTCGCGCAACATCTTCGAATCGCGAGAAAACAATGCCAAAATCTACAGCTGGTTCGCATGGGTTACAGGAGCCGTACTCGTCGAGATCCCGTATTCCCCCTGATCGCCGGTGGCGTCTACTATTGCTGCTGGTGGTGGGGAATCATCGGGTACCGAGACTCGACCTCTAGCTTCACATCAGGATTCGTCTTTCTCTTCATCTGTCTCTTCGAACTGTACTATGTGGGCTTCGGGCAAGCCATCGCATCCTTCTCGCCCAATGAACTCCTCGCCAGTTTATTGGTCCCGCTATTCTTCCTGTTCGTCGTCAGTTTCTGCGGCGTCGTCGTGCCAGCTCAACAACTTCCCACATTCTGGCGCAGCTGGATGTACTGGCTTACACCTTTCCACTATATACTTGAGGCCCTGCTAGGGGTAAGTTGTCGTCGCTGGGGACCTAATCTTGATGTGCGGAAGAATCGGTACTGACGGGTATTTTCTCACAGGCCATCGTACACAATCAACCGGTGAGATGCAACACGAATGAATTCGCTCGATTTGTAAGTCCTCCTATCCCTATCCTGCCAGCAAGTCAAGAGACTGTGCTGTTGTGATGTGGTGACTAGTGTACCGTCAAACTAACTTCCCTTCTCTTCTTTGTTTTTAGAGCGCTCCACCAGGCCAAACCTGTCAATCCTACGTCGAACCCTATATCCGCCAAGCGGGCGGTTACGTGCAAGTGGGATCCGACGGACTCTGCGAGTTCTGCCAGTACGCCAACGGCGACGAGTTTGCCAGCGGCTTCAGCGTCTATTACAGCCATATCTGGCGTGACTTTGGGATTTTCTGCGCCTTCATCCTGTTCAATTTCGCCGTGGTCTATTTCGCCACGTATTTGAGGTTCAATGCCAAAAATCCCATCAAGGCCATTTTGATGAAGAGGAAGCAGAAGACGAATAGTTGATTGGTTAGTGGATTGGGGATGGATTCAGATCTGTTTTGGTGATTGATGGGAACAGATAGGGTATAATGTTTGATGGAATCTGATATGATGTGGGTGGGTATTTGACATGGTTGCGGATATATATATCATATCGGCTTTGGTTTCAAAGAAAAGAGGTAAGAAATGAAGCCCGTTTGTAAGTAAGGGAGGTTACTTTATACTTTGCTATACAGTAATAGTAAGTAGGTATGTCCAATTGATCACTCGTCTCCCTACCCACCTATCTACTTACTTACCTAGATATTAGAAGCATTGGCGATCACAAGCCACCCTGCCCTCACTGCATTCATTGTATTCGTTCGTATTCAAAAAGGGGCCCAGGGGCCATAGGGGGCTATCAAAACCCACATTCTAGAATCCTAACCTTCAAGAGTCCCAACCTTCAAGAGTCCCAACCTTCAAGAATCCTAACCTTCAAGAATCCTAATATGCGTAGGCTACACCTATTTAGTATATGGGGTAAGTACTCGGTAGGTCTTAGAGACATATCTTACAGTATGGTCAAGTATTAGGCGAAGAAGGCTAAGCCGGGTGTTATAGGATCAGTAGGACCGAGGACGAGACAAGACACGACGACATAACAAGACAAGACACGACGACATAACAAGACAAGACACGACGACATAACCAGACAAGACAAGACAAGACAAGACAGGACAAGACAAGACAAGACACGACAAGACACGACAAGACAAAGACAGACAAGAAAGAATAGTAGAATCCAAGTCCTGATATCAAAAAAAGAGTCTCGATCTGATCTGCTCTGACATTGCAGAAATGAGTGCTTTGATGGCAACTTGAATGAAGGAAGCTCTTTACTAAAAAAGCTGCGCGACCGATTCCATCCTCGCTCCCCATCAACTGCACCAGATGGGCTTCAGCAAGCTCACTGCGCAGAGTTTCACGCTCGCTCTCGCGCTCTCGCACCTCCCACTCACCCAACACTTCACGCTTGGTGCGCTGTTTTTCCGCAATTTCGGTACGCATGCGCTCGGCCTCGGCTTCTAGCATTTTGATCCGTTTCTCCTGGTCGGGCGGAAGTCCAGAGGGAAGGAGTTTGCCGCCGGGGACGATCTTTTCGTTGGTCGTGAGATGGCGTTGGACGGTGTTGACTGCGCTGCCCGTACCAGTACCACTACCACTACCGTTGTCGGTACTGGCGTTGGTGTTGTTGAAGCGCTGGGTTCGGGGATATGTGGAGCTCGAACTATTGTTGCTGCGGAAGGGGAATGATGACGCTGGATCGCCACCAGCGGCACCAGCACCAGCGCCAGCAGAGCCACCGCGTCCAAACCCACCACGATGACCTCCTCCGTAGTCGGCTCGAGGTGGTGGACCACCATAGTCTCCCCTGCCTGGACCATTTCCAAAGTCGCCACGGCCACCATAGCCGCCGCCTCTAGGACCAGATGGAGCAGCGCCACGATATGATAGATTGCCTCGGCCTCCGCGTAAGGGCGGGCTGGTGAAGTCGCGAGCACCATCATAACGACCTGGTGCAGGGGGCTCCGCGGGGTCGAGTAGGCGCCCCTAGAGTCCCCGCACCGCCACCACCACCGCGGCTGTGAGCGGACATTGACATGGTCGTTGAAGCAGGACCGGCAGGAGGCGACGCTTGTGTTTGTGCCGGCTGGCCAAAGCCGCGCGAGGGGCCGGTCGGAGGAGGTCGATCGTAGCTGTTGCTGTTGTAGTTGCCATTTCGATAACTGCTTGGGCCAGACGGCGGTTGTTGGGAAGAGGGGGGCCGAATCGCCGTTCACGTTTGAACGAACATTGTCCCGCGGGACATTGGTGCTCACGTCTCGCGGTCTAGTGCGCTCGTAGGTATCTGCTGAAGGTCCTGTAGGTGGAGCAGCAACAGCAGGAGACCTGCCCCGGTAACTTGCCGAGTCTGCTCGGTCGATCTGGCTTCGAGCAACATACGCAGGTGACCTGCTAGGTATGGACCCGGTCAAGCTCAGCCTGTCTGGGTGGATGGGAGGAGATGATCTTCGCGAAGTGTTGTTCGACGCTGCACCCGAGTTTACATTCCTGGGTGAAGGAGACCGTCTCCAATTGTCCACCGGTCTGCGCCGTGGTGGTGTCCTTGACCGTGGTCTGTAGCTTTCGCCGCCTCTGTCTCTGTCCGGCGAGAATCCTCGTCTTGAAGGAGACCGTGGCCGGTCACGATCACGATCATAGCGGCCTCGGTCAGGAGATATGCGACGTTCTCGCTTCGGCGAGCGGCGTGAGGGATCTGGAGAGAAATCTCGATAACGCTTGGTGTCTGTTGGCGGTGGACTGCGAGGTCTTGCACCATACGCCGATCTGGATCGTCTTCTGGGAGGAGGAGATCTTCGGGCAGGAGAATACCGCCGCACCGGTGATCTTCTGTTGGCAAACAAGTCTTCTCTGCCTCTGTTTGCAGCCGGTGGTGGTGGCGTTCTAGAGCGTCGGCGAAAAGCAGGTGATCGACTTCGAGGTCGTGTTGGTGCTGCCCTTGCGCTGGTTGCTGGGACGTATGAATCAATTTCTTCTCTTTCTCTTCGATCGTCTCGTCGTGGTGTGTCTCTCCGTTCGGCAGACCATGAGTCGGCGGCAGGTCGGTCTCTGTTTGGAGGTCGAAAGGGGCCTTCGCCGGTTGAACCAGCAGGTCTGTAGCTTTCCCCTAGGCCGAAATATTCCACGTTGGGATGTTCATCTCGTTCGCGCGGTCGAGGTGGAGGAGATCGTCGTCTAATAATGAATGTCAGTGTGGAGGCAGAGACAATTACACAAATGGAAACACATACCCCCGGTAGCGGTCCATGAGAGAGTTAGTCAGGCGGACCTTGGACCAGTTACTGTGGACAAACAAGACAAGCCAGTCAAGACACAGTCAATGTCCTGCAAGGCTCCTTTCCTTTGTATGGAATTATGAGAGCTGAAAGATCGGTGACCACTGGCACGCGGCTAACGGAATATGGCAAGTCCCCAGATTTGCGCGGGAGGTTGTCTTAGGAGGCTCAGACTCGCGCCAAAATTTTAGCTCTATAGAATACGCCTTACCGAGGCGCTAGATTAGGTAAACTAGTTAATAACGACGTCTTAGAAAGTAGTTAGTTTTAAAATTCAATACGATTATAATACTAATTTACTAGACTTAACTATTGCTTACTAATATTAGTATAAAATTATAGTTATAGCGGCTATAAATACTATATATCTTAACCGCCTATAGGAAATGCGATCGTACCGCTGTAGTGCACTTGGTGGGTGAAACGACCGACGAGTGCCGTACGGAGTGCACGGTTAGATGATTCCACTGGAACGAGGCCTTCATGTCCTTTTGAGTTCGCAGATCTTCCGTAGCGGCATTCTACGGGAAGGACATCGAGTCCGGTTTAGGCACCAGGGTATGCCTTCACTAAGCTGAGAGTCACTCAGGTAGGCCATTCTCGACGCAAGCCACTTCTTCTTTTGCAATTGTACACCTTGAAATCCAAGCTGCTGGCCGACTTTGCAAAAGACCATCTAAGATATCTATCATCATCCCGTCAGAGTCCCGCAGAAACCTCTCCGATCCTCTGAACGTTCATCAGCCGATTTCGCCATTAGCACTCTTCCTCACATTCACTCTCCCAAAAGAAACGTGTCCAGGACGATGGCGGTCCAGAGTGTCCAGACTCGACTGCTTATCATGTCCGATACGCATGGGACAGATTTCAGCTCTGAGAACCGGCCCTACCACCACGTCGATGTCGCCCTACATTGTGGTGACCTGACCGACGGGTCCAAACTCGACGAGTTCCGCACGACGCTGCAAATGCTCAAGAAAATCGACGCGCCACTCAAATTGGTGATTGCTGGAAACCACGACTTCAGCATGGATATTGCGGCTTTCCAAGCCAAGGTTGCCGAGGCCACGACTCCCTTGGAACCCGAGCTACTTGCGCGCGAATACGGCACGTTAGGGCAGGCAAGGCAACTGTTTGACGATGCAAAGGGTGCAGGTATTGTCTTCCTGGACGAGGGAACCCACCACTTTCCGCTCGAGAACGGAGCCATGCTGACAATCTACGCAAGTCCTTATACGCCCGCTTTAGGCGCCTGGGGCTTCCAATACCATCCGAACCAGGGTCATCATTTCGACATCCCACACGGCATCGACATCGTCATGACTCACGGGCCGCCCAAGGGGATCATGGACATGACTTACGGCCGCGAGCGGGCAGGTTGCCCTGATCTCTTCGCCGGCGTCGCCCGTGCCCGGCCTCGCATTCACTGCTTCGGCCATATTCATGAGGGCTGGGGCGCGAGGCTGGTGACCTGGAAAGACAGCGGCATCGACAAGCCGTCCCATTTCACGTCCATCGACAACGAGAACTCGCCCGTCATCGAAAAGTTGGCCCTGCTCAGACCAAGCACGTTCGATTCGGATGAAATGGTGGAGGAAAAGCACATCAAGCGAGAAGAACTGAGCCGTGTTCGATGCGCCAAAACAAGCCACTGTGCCTCGGATCGGTATCCACTGCAAGCCGGTGAGCAAACATTGTTCATCAACGCCGCCATTATGGGTCACGAGGATATTGTGCAAAGGCCTTATATCGTCGATATCGAGCTTCCAAAGCAAGCAGTGGGATCCCACGAGCCGTAATCCATTCAAGGGGCAACCTCCGCCGTCCCAGGGCCAAGACGCCATATACAGGGATACGCCTAAGGAAATGCAAGACCGCACTTTTATCTGACATGTTGACAGCAGAGGTTTATTAAGACAGTTTCCGTACCTAGGTAGTCATGCTAAAGACGCATGCTGACATGTGGCATAGGTCAAGCCGCTTCCCTGCAGAAGTGCAATGTCTGGCTGAGACGCACTGTCGAGCGCATGTTGAAACCCAAGCAAACTTGTAGATCCAGCACGTACCCTTGAACCGGTAAATCACACCGCTTCAGCACGAAGGTGATGCCGCCCTGTGCTCACCTCCGGTCCGGCTCGCGCCCCGACCGAAGAACCTGCTGGATGGGCCGGCCAGCATATGATATTCATATCAGCTTTGGTCGAGGGAGGACGATGCTGATGATTCGGCTGAAATCGGCGACGGACGCATAGAAGTGAACCCGATTGAAAGATGACCAGTTCGCATGGCTTGGTAAAACTCATACCATCAAACCATCGTTGGCTCCTCGGCCTTCATCACCGCTTGCTTCTTCTCTCCTCATCGCGTTTCTGTCTCTTCCTTGACTCGGAGGCAATCATTTCCGACAGGTCTTCCTGGAAGTCCCATTGAGGATTCTGTTCAGCCTTACGTTGTTGCTCGTAGGCGCGGCGCAAATCCTCCTTGTCCAAGCCGTCCCGAGCAGCTAACGTATCCGGATCCACAGAAACATCCACATCACCAGGTTTCTTCCGTTTTCGAGTTTCCTCTTGTCCGAGAACTGGGATATTGTTCTGCTGCGCAGCTTTCAAGTCGTACACACGGTCTCCGCCAAAGAAGCCTTCGACACGGCTCTGGCGTTCAGGAATGACATGATATGCAGATCTGGGATGAGAGGACTCTTCTGTCTCGGTGCCCCGCCGTTTCCGGAGGTCGAACTCCGAAACTGTCTCAGTGCCTCCGATTTCTGTAGGCACAGCAGAACTCAGGCCGCTGGGAGTCTCCAGGCCAGCTGAAGTCTCAATACCAGCACCACCATCCTCTTCATCTTCACTTCCCTCCTCATCTTCGTCCTCTTCGTCTTCCTCTTCTTCCTCTTCCTCTTGCTCCTGTAATTCACCCCACAAGTCTTTCTCCACCGGTTCACCCTGTTGCGTGTTTTGTTGAGGTTGCAAGACACCAAAAATATCACCACCATATAAAGGTCTGTTGGTAGCTTCATCGACGGGCGGCTTGCCCCATTGACCAGGAGCGAAACCCCAGCTGGCACCGGGCGGCGGAGGCGCATTGACACCAGGAACTTTCAATGCCGGATACGATGGTGGAGGACCGTAGCGCTGCATGTTGATAAGCCACGGCGGAGGAGCCCCAGGTGGCATGTTGAGCGCTTCTTTCAGTTCATCTGACAGTTCGCCCGGTCGTAGATGTCGTAAATTGGTCTCGAATTCCTTGCCTTCGTAATAAACCTCACCATATCTGGTTAATTCGGGCTTCGTCTGGAATCGGAAGAAAGCTTCGTAAAGTTTCTGGTAGTCGATATCGAGCTTGCCCAACTTCCCCTGTACGCGCTCTCGCTGTTTCTGCTTCAAAGAAGCCTGGTCCTGTTTTTCCAAAGCCGCATCTCGCATCTCCGCAATCCCAGTGTCTTGGATGAACTTGGGAAGAGCAAAAGGAGGCTTTTCTATACCTCGCTTGGAAGACAGGTACTCTCTCTTAAGAGCCCAGTGAGACGGCACAGGAACGACGTTGTGGTATGATTTCAGATGTACCACTAACTTCGGGTCAGGTGCTGACGTGTCGGTCCATTCGACCAACTCAGGTTTCTTGACGAGCGCTTTCAATTCTGCCACCGACAACTTTGTCATTTCCTTCCTCTTCTTCTTGGACATCTTGGGCGCCGCATTCTCCTCTTCTTCTTCATCGGGGATATCGTCGTCGTCATCATAGTATACTTCAGGTTTATCGGGTTCTTTCAGGGCGGGGTCCTCCTTATCCTTATCCCCAAACCTTTCCAGCACATCCTTGTAGAGGTCATATAACGGATTTTCTTCGTCGACAACAAGAGGGTCGGTGAGGGGATCTCCATCGCGATCGTCTTGTTCTGACTTGACCTTTTCCTCCTTGACTGGTGGTGGCGGGGCAGGCTCTACTGATTCGGCTTTGACGGCGGGTTCTGGCGTCTGCTCAGGGACTTCCTGCGCAATGTAAGTTGCTGGTTCAAACTGAAGAGAGTCAGAACATACCTGATGTTTCTGAGCCTTCTTCTTCGCTCGTCTAAGCTGGTTCTTTGTTGGTTTCGCTGCGGCAGCCATACTGAAGGATATTTACCTTGACTGTTCCCCGCGAACGTGGAGAGTAGGTGGCTGGACTAATATCGCGATGACGCCGAACCTTTGGTGAGCCGTTGAAGTGTAGAGGCAAAATCAAGGCTGTCGCAGAGAGGGCCGTCCGCTACGAACTTATTAGAAAGGCAAACCGCCGCTGCTACTGCAACTTCCGTTATCATTGCTTGGCGGTTAAATATGGGCGCTAGTACTACATTAGTATAATACGCACGGTATTTCGCAGCCGCAGTGCTTCATCGCCCGAAGCGCCAAGGCACTAGAAATATATATCGCATTATAATCGTAGAGCACGTTCGCAGATTCTGAACCATGCGTACGATCACGCTCTACCTTATTCAATAAAACGTAACTACAAGGTATAGGCGTAGTCGTTGGCAGTCGCCATGCAGTACTACTTAATACTGTAGTTATAAGCGTGGTCTTGGTCATGCGAGTGGGTGTGCTGCGCTAGTACCGAGAGAGTGTATTAAAGGGGTAGGCATCCTATTTACGGCCTGGGCGGCTTCAACGTCAATGAAATATCAGCTCCCTCTAGCAAAGGTAAGGTAGGTGTGGACGTAGAAGTCCCAGACTTCCTTGCACTTGGTGCAAGGAGCTCATCGTCTCGCGTGATTTCAGACTGGTTGCGGACCTACCGCAATACACATAAACTTATATCTCACCGATACACAGACTTTCTATTCTATAAGTCTAGTCTATATAGAGTCTATTTATCTCGACATATACAAGGCCTCGACCTATATTTTGTCTATCCTCTAGTTTTGTTCTTTGAGACATGGTAGGAATATCCTCACCTTCTCCCTCTCACCTCGCTAACTATTCCACGGACGGCCCGAGCGATCTCATGGCGCCCATCATAAAGCGGGTATAGAATGACAGCGAACATGGCGCCAAAATGCCAGATGATGGCCATGGTGACCCAGCCGCCGAAAAAGGTCTTGGTGAAGATATAGTCCCTGTACAGGGGGCAAAGGCCAAAGGACGATAGTGACCAGCACGTTAACAACAAAGTAGACGCTGGCGATTTTGAACCACTTTCTGATATGCCGGAGGGTGCGTTCATCGAATGGGTGGACCACTTCGTCGAGAGGGACTTGTGCGTTCCGTTGGGGTCGCGGTGGACCGCTCTCCTTCCTAGTTGTGAGGTAGGCTTCCTTGTCGGTGACCTTCTCCGATGTGATCGTTTCACTTAGGGCTTCGCTGCTGGGTACCTTGGATTGCAGGGTGCTGTTGGGCTGGCTCTCCTCTTCGATAAGGTCGATTCTAAGGAATTCGCGCCAGTCGAATCGGCTCGGCCAGGCCAGGGAGATGATAACAGAGTAGATCGCTGGGGAGAAGAAAGAGACGATGGCCCCGTAAAGACCTGGTAGCTGCTCCTGCGTGGTTTGAATGTTGATGACACCGGACCACACCCATGACAGGGAAAGCCAGGTTGCAAGGCCGGAAAGAAGTCCAAGGATGGGACTCAGAATGGCCGCCAGCTTGGTTTGTCGAGACCAGAGGAGTGTTAAGATCATGGGTAGGATGCCAGGACATGCGACGATGGGTCGGAAGTAAGTGGACCAGTTGTTAGTTGCGCCGGCATACTCGAGCATGATGGCAAAGCCTGCCATGAAACAGCCGTGGAAGACAACGCCCCAATGGCTGACTTGCAGGGTTCGGCGGTCGGACGCACGCGGGTTGATGTAAGTCCGGAAAAAGTCCAGTGAAATGATACTGCTAACAGCAATCATGGATGATGACACTGTACTGGTGATGGCCATAAACACGAGCACGAGAAGACCTGCCGTCGGACCGGTACCGAGAAGGGACTTGAGCACGTACGGCATGACGAGGCCAGAGTTCACCTGAGTTGTCGTCAAAGTATTGGGGTAGTCGAACCAGACAGGGGTCTTCTCGATTGCGCGGGCGCTTAGGCCGATGATTGTTCCAGTGCACCAGGGTATGGCTAGGATGACAACCGATACGAGGTCATAGGCTGGAACAGTCGATTGCACCTCAGAAGCGAACGATTTCTGCCAGAAGGCCGTATCCATGAGCACGAGAGCAAGATTGCCGAACTTCAGCACAAGTCCGAAGAGAACCGCTGCACAAACCATCAGTATCAATCCTTGACATGACATTGCGAACTCGACTTACCGCTCCGGGACTTCATTGTCAGAAGCGAGCCTTCATAGTTGCCTGGAATGTAATCGTTTGTGGCTTTGACTTTCTCGTACAAGCCCGAGATGCCGCCAATGTGCTTATTGGTCAACACGGCGAGAGAAAAGTAGATCAAGAGGATCAGAGCGATGGTGGTATGCAGGAAGTCAGTCAAGAAGGTCGCTTTGAGGCCGCCCACCGCCGTGTAGGTCACCACTATAGAGATACAACATCAGCGTCTGCGTACAATAGTCACCTTCGACTCGCTTACCTCCTGCGGGAATCAGGATACATGCAGCGATGACGTGCATTCCAGTCATCCCAGTCACCAACTGAGCGCCTGCAAGGATCATGCTGCCACAGCCAAAAACGTTGTTGACCAAGTTCAATAGGATAAATAGCCAGTGGGCATATTTGCCGTATCTCATCTTGATAATCTCAAGCGAGGTATGAGCGTACGGCACCCGCAGCTTTGCAACGATACCAAGAACGGCCATGAGCGCAATCTGGAAGGACAAACCACTTGCCCACCAAATGGGAAGAGCAATTCCCCATTTGTAAGTATATGCGGCGGAAAATACACTCTCATTGATCCACATCCTGTATAAATTCGTTGTGATTAGAACAGTGACAACTCGCTTCATATTGCTGTCGTCCAACTTACCAACTTGAGAAGACGGCTGAAGCAGTCAGTCCAGTGCCAACGGAACGATTTGCAACCATGAACATCTCCGAGTGGTCACTGTCTTCCGAAAGGTACCTCTTCTGTATGCGAACTGCAGCTATGATGATAATGCAGAACAGCACAGAGAGGCCAATGATAACGCCGTAGCCATCGGCCTGCGTGAGAAGTTGCACAGCCATCTTGCTGTCCAGCTAACTCAGAAACACTTGAGGAGGTAAGACGAGAAGCAGCATATTCTCCCAGAGTACATTATCGCTCCTTTATATATACCACGTGGATGGATGCCTTGCCATCATAAAACGTAGGGTCCATGACCGCCACCGTGCTGTTGGGTAGACGGACCGGAACGGGTTTTCTTCTGGTTGCTGAGCATAAGCATCTTCTATTCGCCGAGATAGCTTCATAGTTACGTGGTAACATGAATCGCGTGCTCATGTGGTGGAGTTGCTAGCACAATTGCGTTATGTGACTCGCGCAGCACGCAATCATGACAAGTCGGCTTCAGCCAGCAGCATGAAAGCTCTGCTTCTCTTCGATCAAGCAGGCTAAGCTTTGCACATGTCGCCATCGTCGCCATTGTCGCGCGAAACGTCTAGACTTACAGTATATCTCAACCCGGCAGAATGGACCAGTACTCCACGTGGGTATCTTACCTGGTATAGGTCGAATTGCCCCGGGTAGGAGGGCTGGTAACTCGTGCCTTCAGAGGTGCATGATAAGCATGTAGAGCCCATCTCGTAAATGATTAGGTGAGAAAGACATCTGGGACAGAGGGGGAAGAGGAAGGACTGGGGGCAGCGTAGTTAGTAGTACGGTGAAGACGTGATCGATATAACATGTCAATGGGTGTGAAAAGATATATGGAGTAAATTGGTCGAAGCGGAAGGTGGCCGATTCGAGAAGAAAGACCATGCCGCTTTATGCTCCTCATGCGAACAATATTCCCTGCTGGACATACCACAGATGTTACTACACTCGAAGCTTCTCGCAAGGGAGGTCGGTCTTTTGGACACCAAACTCGACCGAGGCACACAGCGTCAAGTCGGAACTATGGATCTCGTTTGTTATCAGTGGGAGCATCGCCCTCATCCGGTTATCAAACTGACTGCCCTTGTCCACTACCACCTATTGCTCCCGTCCCATCTCTGAAATGGGCGTATCCCTTCCCAACTCAAGAAGGAAGCCCATAGTCAGCATGCACGGTCGGCAAGCCGATTGACAGGCCAATATTCGGGGCGAATTCTCCAACGAAGTTCCCTACGAAACAAACAATCAATTAGCATCGACGTTCAACAACTGAGGTCTTTGGCTTTTTCGGCAGCATGTCCCGGGGTCTTCTGTCCAAAGAGAATCGCCACGCTAACCGTAAGGCCTTTTTTCGGGGACAGACAGACCCGCACAGGGATTTCTCGGCTCTTGACAGACAGAAGCAACGACAGACTTGCAAACATACCTGGCGGTGCATAATTACAAACAGTAAAATATGGCGACACACCATCGCCCACACCACCCAACCCTGTCGCCGTACAATCGGCAGTATAGCAGCCGACCGTAGCTGTACTCTTCCAGACGATCTGAGTAAAGTGACCCCATTCCGCGAGCATACTGAGGTCCGGCTCGCTGCCGTAGGACACGTAGTTGTTGACTTCGCTGTTATAGAGGCCTTCAGTGATGAAGCTGCCCATCCCAAGTGGGGTGGCTGGGTATCCGGCTCCAATGTTTTGGCCGTAGCCACCGCCGTCAAGATTTCTGTTGGGGAAATGCGACGTCAGTCAAATGAGCCAAAAGCATGCGAGGAATCAACATGGATAGACATGTTCAGAAGCGTTCGAGATAGAAAGGCCTCCTTGGGCGTCACCTACGTTACGTGACCATACACGCAAGTCTGCGCGATCTCACGGGCAGTCTCAGCCAAGGTTGAAGACCAAGTCAAGGCGCTGGCAGAGTGATTGGTGCGGTGGATGTTGTGGTGAATCAGGATTGCATCGATATATGCAGCATTCGTGACGGACGGCCCGCTGCTGGTGCTAGACGTGGTCGAGCTAGATGAGAGGCTCGACGTGGTAAAGGTGGAAAGGCTCGAAACTGATCCATAACGGGAGGAAGTGGTGGTGCTGGTGGTAGGAGGCGTGATGGTGTTATCTGGAAGCACAACACCAGTCAGACTTGTTGTGCCACTAACGGTTGTACTCGACAAAGTAACAGAAGGCGTGATGGTCCCATCCGGCAATAGTATCGAGGAGCTTGGTGTTGGACAAGGGCATGTGGTGATGGTCTCAAAGACTGTTGCTGTTGCTGTCACTGTGGCGGTGTAGCTATAACTGATGCTAAGGCTCTGTGCACCTGCACCAAATGCAAACATGAAAAGACCAAGATACCGCATGTTGATTGAATGAGCGTGATAGGGAGAACCCGAAATGAATAAAGAGCGACGTTGATTGTTGAGAAAGTTGCAGCAAAACAAGTAAGTTCTGAAGGCCGAAAATCGAATTGTATGTCTTTCGAATGCCTGAAACGCGAAATGGCCACATTCCTGAAATGTCAACACTCACCCTTTCCTGGTTGTCAAGGCACAAATTCCCGAGGAAGTCCCATTCCGAGTCTCGCGTGTGAGACACATTGAGAAGATCTGCCAATGAGTTGCGAAGGCCGCAACTTGGATATGTACTTGTTCTTGGATTGGGCAGCCTTGCGTTCTCGAGGACTATACATTCCAGAGACATGCAACCTCCGCTACCGCCAGCAGGTGTGCCCCCATAACAGGCCGAACGATACTCACCGAACAGCGGTGAAGACTGATGAATTTAGGCATATGTTGAACCATCAGAAGATTAGGTGAGCTGGGAGCCTGAAGTGACGAAAGGGCCACACACCCAATCTTGCCGTAGACATCCAATGCCGACGCGGATGATCCAGGTTACAAATTGACTCGGTACAGTCCAACCGTTACCAGTTGATCAAGATGCAGGAACTGGAGGGTTATAAGAACTTACTCGGAGGATAGACCAGGTCGAAGAAGAGCCGCCGTCCAAGCAATCACAGCAGAAGTACGTACAGTCAAGCCGAATCGTGGCCTCCGCATATACGACGGCTGGACGGGTGCGATTCGGTGCGGCTTCACCTCAATCTGGTGGTAGATCAAGATCATCGAGCTGGAAAATCAACTGTGGTCTCTGCATCTCGCTGAAACCCTGCATCCGTAATACAAGGCAGCAAGTTCTCGCATATAGGCAGGGAGGGACTAGGGGCATGGATCTCGAGGAGAGATCTTCCTGTCATCTTGATCTTGGACCTCGGTAGTCCTCATGCAAGTAAAATTGGGCTGAGCCTGGGTCTTCTGAAATCAGAGTCGACGACGTGTGCAGGCCCCCACCCCAAAGATAGGCGCGGCAACCCCGTGAGTGCATGTTAAGGGGGGTGCCTCCCTCCCTCTTCGAAGACCCATCAGAGTGCAAGCCTTCTCGCAGGGATTCCAAGAATATACACGAAGCCTAACGGCCGCTATTGATGTTGACGATGTCCGTCCCAGAAGTTTGCTACCTGTAATCATGCACTGGGGTTCAATGTTGGTGATGTTGTTGAACGGAGTTTGCGGCATCGTAAACACAGTCCTAGAGGTCAGATATCAAAGAGAGGTCAAGAACACCTTTCCCCAACAATCACTGCTCGGCCGTCCGAATATGAATGGTGCATATGCATCATCCCAAGTTGCCTTGGGGGGTGAGCCGACCTGTAGCTCTGTACGACCGGTTGGGCTGGGATGGAGGCGTAATCACTGCCTTCAAATCCGTTCAGGGCCACATTTTCCATAAGACGGGTGACGATAGACTCTTTGCTTGTAACGATTATACCCACGAAGACTTATCTTGGCTAGATTGCACGATGACTTCTCAGACAATGGCAACAAGTACTAGCATCCCCGTGTCCAGTTGATGAAGAGGATATCAAGCACGGCCGACCTGACTTCCATTTGCTGTGCTGGAACCTTTATCGCTCGAAGGGGCTGAGCAGGGCGGGCGGTTTGACTCACGCACTGTGATGTACGGACTCCATGCACTCCCTGGCAGTCTGCCAGAAGAAGCATGTGGAATGGAATGCCTCTTGAGACAAGTAAGGACAGACGTGCAAGTGTGATTGAGGAAAGATACTTGACGAGCTTTGTCACAGATTGGAAAAGTGGCCTTTCCAGAAGCAGTTAGCAGATTGACGAATGTTTCTATTTTGAGATTCTCCACCAGCACGTGTCCGGGTGAAATTCCGTCGATCAACCCACCGATTATCTACGGAGGCTGTGGAAATCACCAAACATGTTGATGTTGATTACCTGGTATTGTTCTCATGGTTCTATGGATCTGGAAATTTGAAGGACCGGAAATAGGGTCTCTCACCAGCAATCTACGGAGCCTCCGGCGGTCACTGAAGTCGCTGTGGAAAGTCGACGTCAGATTCGAGTCTGCCTTGCGATATTGCTCCCTTGATAGGCCAAAAGACGCCTAATATATCGGAATAGACGAGTGATGAAATGTAATTGGAGGCCAAGAGACCGACAGAGGAGAGGTTAATCCAGCTCAGCGAGGCTAAGTCTGCACATGTCATCCAGTATATGAGATATCGCGCACCAGTCTCAAGCCGTGGTTACATCGGTGAAAGACAATGGACCGCCAAAGTAGCTGGCCTGCTATCGCTAACTAGCTTGCACAGATGCAGACCATCACATGTTTAGACACGCAGATGAGAGACGGAGGAAACGGTCCGGGGTTAGGATAGCCTTCCCTCCGTAGCGGAAGCTGCCGTATCTCGGTGTAGACGTCCTTATGTGCGATGTCTTTCTGACCAGATAGCTCCGCAGCATTACAGACAGCGACACCACATTGAATCTCCCATGTCGGAAGCGGTTCGGATATCCTTTTCTTAGAAGAAGGAGACAGGAACAGAGCATGGGCGACCCTCGGTGCACTGTTGACTGGGGCTCGACCTGCAAGCTGCTCCATTCATCCTGTAATCAGAAGAGGTTATGACTCAGTAGCCTTGTGGCCTCATAACAATAGATATGCTGTGCTACCGTGGGTAACCACAGGGCCAGTGATCCAAATACAGTGTCCCATGTCTAACTCCCGATGATGGCTCAAGACATATGAGTCCAAGAATACCTATTGCCAAACTCGGCATTGAACACACTGTCGTGTCTCTGCACGATCAAGCCCGCTGTGTGAACGACAAACAGCCAGACAGGACATGCACTGTGACCGATTTGAGAGACTTTAGAGATGACAGGACCCTTTCCGTAAGAGACCATTTCACCTGCAGCCCCTGCATGTTGCAAAAATCCAGCAAGGGACAACTGCCAACGTGACTGCGCCCCTTCCCCTGGTAGCACATCTCCATGGCAATTGGTGCGAATTGAGGCCGAAGTGGGTCGAGGCAGCCTTAGTCTCTGTATTCAGCCAATAATAAGTGCCTCTGCACCCAACCTTAAATAAACCCTATCCGGACGAACGCAACTTCACCCAAGCTACTCAAACCACTGCAAGCCATCCCATGCGTCGTTCAGACTCGGCCCTCAGCACTAACCGGCACCCTGTCTTCTTGACTCTTTTCTCCTATCTCCTTGAATCATCTCCAGTTCCCAGCGGCGCCCTATGCACATCGAAATGCAGCCCTATCACCCGAGCCACGCTTGGCCCATCATGACTGATGATATGACTCGATTTGACCATCAAGTGGCAGTGATTTGAAATTGGTACGCGGTATCTTACCAAGACTCTTACTCCAGTCTTGACTGCCCACCGATGTTAGCTGCGACTTTACGCATCCGATCCGAATACTGTGCTACTAATGGCTCATCTACCCATGTTTCTTGATCCACAGATCCGCGAGAGATTTGGAAACGTAGACCAGCCCAGGGGGCACTGCAGGCCAGGCTCACCTCACCCTAGTCACCGTGTCAGACAAAAGACCTGCGACAAAAGTCCCATCCCATCGCCTTTCGGGCTTCAAGGTACGAGCCCTGCCCTGCCCGTCAGCCCTACGATCTGACCAGGGGCCTACAACACCATCACACATTTCTAAACTAAACGAACCGGGCTGGGTGCCTTCCTTGGCTGGCCTAGTTCCCTAAGGCCGTCTTTTCTGTTTCGTTCCATCAGAACTTCTAGTGCCAAACTACGCAATCTTGTCAGCCCCCAAATATACATCGCCCTGGCAGATGGTCCCATGCAATCATTGCAGAACCATTCATCTCTTTCACCGATCGACTTGACGCTAGACAGTGCCATATCTGGCCTAATGCCGCAGCATTATTAGATATCACACCAGAACCGTGAGTCCGGGTCCGATGTATCGTGCGTTAGGGTGGATCTGCCTTTGACTCGAATGCTCGCAGGGGTTCTCTTCCGCGCGCAACGCTTGTCAGACCGGGACAGGACTGACTATCATGGACTTCGAAGATGCCTTACTTCAAAGGTATATATCAAGACCACAACCATGGACAAGTTTTCGAGCCTTTCATTCCACCAAACCAAACCAGACAGCCACGTTCCCTGAACACAACTTTCCTAGTTATTTCATATTGTTCAATTGCTCTCTCTCTCCGTGTCTCTGTTCCAGTCTCCATTTTTCGAACTTGCAACCAACAAGAGCCAACGACAGCACCCACCCAGCTTGAGGTATTCGAATCGATCCTTTCCTTGCGTCTTTCTGATTGTCTCCGTCCTTCTCCTTCGGCACTCGAATACTCTCTGGACCAGAGCCAGCACAACACGCCAACCATTTCCTTGCTCCAGCTTCATATTTCATTTCATTTCCTTGTTTCCATTGTCCGTCAGCAATCGATCAATCTCCTACCTTGTTGTCCATCGTTGTTCCTATTGCGACGACCGCATCAACTACCCAACACCCTCACCAGCTCAGCTCAGCTCAGCCCACCATTCCTTTCTTTCTTTTTGTCATCCCCGTCATCGTCTTTCAGATGGCCATCGGACGAGGCGGTTACAACACCCCTGCAGGCACTGCCGCTCCCCAGAGAGGCCGAGGCGGATACAACAGACAAGGTCGTGGCGGGTACAACCGGACCGCTATGGCTCAGCAGGGTCGAGGTGGATATAATCGACAACAAGCTGCGCAGGGCCGTGGCGGATATAATTGAATTATCCCGACGAACTCGGACGAAGTGCGATTGCCGACAATTTCTCAGTGGATTTCCGAAACGGAGAGACGGAACAACGTTCTGATCTCGTTTGCCTCGATTCTCCAAGACATGGCATTTTCGTTCGCTTCCGGTCAGGCTCCGACCACAGCCGCCGTCACGACGTGGTCGCCACGTCCATTACATTACAACCTCTTTCGGCTCTTGACGAGCTGAAAATTCTTCCGACATTCATTTTCCAACACAAAATCTGCATCACCAAAAGTTCCATCAGTCAGCATGTCATTCGTTATTCAAGATTAGCGCATCGAAAGCATTTCAGCGGCATTTCTCCGGCGTTATATCAAATTCGAACAATTTCGGGGTCTCATCGGCCAACCTGTCACTCATTTCACTGCGCTGGAAGCACTAGATTGGGGCCCAAGGGCGCAGGATCGCCGAGCTATTTGGGTTTCATGCATTTCAGGAGTTTGGGTCTAGATCAAATGGTTCGCAAGACCAACAAAATGGGAAGCTCTGGCAGCAACATTCGTTCTTGGTGGGTGTCTTGGTTCGGGGTAATAGAGATACAAGCAGGATATCATATATCACAGAGGGTCAACAGAACAAAAGAGAACAAGACAAGACAAGACAGACGTTCCATAGAGAGGGTGGCAACATCCCCAACTCAGACAGTACTGCAAAAGTCACATTTGGCCAACACCAAACATATCCTTTCTTTGCGCAGACGCAACATTGATTCCAGGAACACCACAGTAGTCAACACGGCAGGGTGAAATACGCGGGCAAACACGATTGTTTCAGTTTCAAGGGGAGGGAAAAGAAAGACTTACTTTTCAAAAACGACTCCAAGGACATCTTCTACGTCGCCCCCATCTCCTTTGCCAGTGATCTTAGCCAAACAATCAGCCGCAAACCGGAGATGCTCTGCTGCCGTGACAACATCCACGCCGTCCTCCACGGCATGTAGACCATTCAGACTCGGGGGGTGGTCATCTTGACGATCATGGCTGGACTGCTGCAAGGGATCCGACACGGAGATTGAGTTTTGTGGCGATGGACACTGATCGAGGAAATCATTGAGATGGATCAAGCATTGCTTCAGATACGTGTTTTGGCGATGTGTCACCGACAGAGACGCAGCCCAGTAAGATTGAGCCTCGGCGGGAGTCAGATTCGAGGATCCAGCGACATCGCCTGCGACCGCCGCAGTCAGATCTCGGAAAGCGTTCGTCAACTGTGTGAGGAACGCCTGGATGTTACCAGGGTCACAGTGGTCGGGAGGGCCAGATGTTTCTCTGCATGAGATTGCGCAGATTCGGTCTGCTGGAACCATGGGGAATGTCTCCCTGATCTGAGCTTGGAGGGTCTCTAGGAGGACCGCTTCACTCCCGTTACGAGCGGATTGTTTGACCAGGTCGATCTTGTTCAGGACGACAAGGATCGTCTTTCCAGCAGCGCTGCACTCCTCGACGGCTTCCACGACCTGCCTATTGATAGGGACATGCAGCGATGCGCCATCGGCCGTCTTTTCGACAGCCAGCAATACTACAACGACTTCGGAGTTCAGAGCTCGCTCTCGGGCCCGGCGGATGCCTTCTTGCTCGACCAACCCAACGGGTGTGGCGGATTGGTGTGAGTCGAGATCGTTGTTTCCACGCAGACCAGCCATATCGCCCAGCCGACACAGCCAGCCGTTAATGTCGACATTGACATCGACGATATCTCTTGTCGTCCCGGCTTCGGCGCTGACAATAGCGGCTTCCCGCCCCACGATCCGATTCAACAGGGAGCTTTTCCCGGCGTTCGGCGCACCGAGCAAGGCAATACTGATGCCATTGCGCAACAATTCGCCCTTGTTCGCATTCTTGATATGCAGTTCGACTTGTCTCTTTAAGGCTTCGACTTGTTCGGCCACCGATGCCATGAACTCCACAGGCGATTCATCGAAATGCTGGTCCTCCGAGAAATCAATGAGAGCTTCAAGCTCGCCGCGCGCGTATAGCAGCATGGTGCGCCATTCTTCGTATCGTCTGGCCAGTCCGCCGTCTGCCCCACTGACAGCGAGGCGACGCTGTTGTTCGGTCTCCGCGGCAAGGGTTTCCCCTAAGGCCTCTGCCTGCGTGAGGTCCAGCCTTCCATTATAGAATGCACGTTTTGTGAACTCGCCTGCCTCGGCGTGTCGGATTGCCGTCTGGCCGTCTGGCGCAGACGTCGATATTGCCTCTAACACTGAGCGAACAATGGCTGGGCCTCCGTGAACGTGTAGTTCTAATACATCCTCTCCTGTGACGGTATTCGGGGCAGGGAAGTACAGAACAAGAGCGCCGCTATCGAGCACGCGATCATGTAGAGGCTTGGTATCGTCAGGATCATAGAGTCTTCGGAGGACGGCGGCGCGAGGTCTAGGGAGCAGTCGGTTGGGGCAGAGCCGTTGGTACACGTCCAGGCATGCTGGGCCGGAGAGTCGGATTACTGCGATGGCAGCACGACCTGGGGCAGTGGATAACGCGTAGATGGTTTCATAGCTGGTATCTTTACCGACATCCGTGCGCCATGCTCCCAAACCTGGAGTTATCGCGGTCGAAGCATATCGTCGTTGAAACCTACGCGGTGCAACGGTGCGGAGAGTGCTCGGAAGGATTGGTACGGCATTGTGCTCTGTTGCAGCGATCCTGGCGTTTCGCACAACTGCGTTTCGCGTCAAATACCGGGTTGCGATGGGAAATACCATCCGAACGGTATGCAACGAGTAGACGAGATGGTAACTGCGGGAATGGTTGGTGTAGGACAACTACCTAGGTATGCTCTCCGAGGAGAAAATTCCGAGTCACGTGAAACATGGTATACTTTCAGACGAGGCTGTACAACTAGGTAGTCATGTGTATAAGCCCATGCTTCACCTGCCGGGTTTCTACAGCCGCATTTCGGGAGAAGATTCATGAGGAGGATACGAAGACCGGAGGTAAGTTTGATCACAACTGTTTGATTACATACATTACCAACCAGACTCGCCAACCAGACTGAATGCAAATTGACATCAACACCGTGACACAAGTATTCTTGACCATGATGAGCCCTGACGATGTTCCAAGCACGTCCCTTCGGCCTGATAAAGACCCTCGGTAGCCAACATCCCTGCAACTGGGCGTCAATAACTATGTTGACCAACAAGGAGCCAACAAGGACATGCTGGTGTTGCGTTTCGTCAAGAACTAATTCCTGTAAATCGTTAGCAATCACATGGGTGGATCGGGGCAATACGTACAATAGACCAAGAGTCAAGTCGCCATGGATCTTAGCCTTGAGCTGGACCTCAATATCCAAGTTCAAGTCGAGTCGCAATCTCAGTTGCTCATCAGTGCCGCCATCGTCATCTTTTCCTTCCTCCTCATTCCCGCCCTTGCTGTGGAGCAGTCCCCCAAGAGCCTCATGAGGCTTGCCCACAGCTTTGCCGACATTACCAACCGTGTTGTCCAGAGCACCGCTGGCACCGTCTACCACACCATTAACAGTCTCGCCGACCTCGTCGACGGCATCCAGGGGTCCACCACCGCCGCCGCCGCCCTGCTGACTTTGTGATTGCGCCTGAGCTTTTCCACGGTTGCGGTTTCTGTTCCGTCGTCCGGCCTTCTGCGACACGTCACTTCTGTATGCACTATCGGTGTCGCTGGGTGGTTGACTGGATTGTCGGCTACGACCTCGACTGGCTTGTCTCGACTTTGAGCGCGATTGCTGTTCCATTTTCTGCGGTTGTGGTGATGGTGTTGATGGCGCGTCCTGATCGGCTCCGGCGTCTGCGTCGCCTCCTGCGTCTTCCTTCTGTGGTGTTCCGTTTGATTGAGCTTTCTGCCCTAGCTTTTTGGGTTTGCGTTTCTCTTCTGTCTTCTTGGAGGAACCTGATGCTCCGATGTTGGCAGCACCTGAGGCAGATCCAGCAGCGTCGAGATTCCCACCGACGGATGTTTCTTCAGTGTTTTTGGTCTCTTGTTCAGCAGACATGATGGAAGTCAAACGGGAAGTTGTAGAGGAGGGTGAAGACGAGGAGTATGATGCGACGGGAAGATTCGACGTAAGCTTGCCAGGTCTATCGTCCGGAGAAAGAGTGACAGACCAGGAGCCATGCAGGAAAATGTAGGATCAATCCACACCGACGTCAGAGGATAGACATCGCCGGGCACGACTTACATGGTGTTGGAGGTGTTTACGCGTTACGGTGACGTCGAATGCCGCTGCTTTCGAGCCATACCATGCGTGTAGCTGCCCCAGAGGACTAAGTGTGTGCATGCAAGGCTTACCCCGATGGCAGGTGCAGGACCTGGAAGGCCAATTGAAGCGTCGAACGAGCGAGGGTCCATGGCTGTGGCTGTCGACGACAGGGATGAGGACAGGATACAGAGGGAATGTTACCAAGGGAGATGGGCGCCAACAAGCCTGCGCCAGGGCTGCACATCTCTTTCTCTTTGACGGCCACGTACCGACGATGTCACCAGCCTGTTGAGCCCGCTACTAGCCCACCACATACTGGGCGTACCCTGAACCGTTTCAATCCGGTGTGGGACTGTGTGGGTGCCTGGTGGAATCTGTGCCACAATCCCACTTTCTGTGGTATGCTAACCCGGCTGGAGACTTCGGGAGACCGCGTCGAGGATGAGCAGCCGGCTGGCTGCAGAACTGCTTGTTTCGACCGCGGAGGGACGTGCAATTGGAACTGGTACTGTGGTACCTGGTAGCAACACTGTACCTGGAGGCTTGCGTGGCGTGGTAGAAGCTGGAGAAACAAAGAAAATGACAGAGAAAATGCAGGCAAGGAGAAACGGTACTTGCGCACTCGGCAGTTCCGGAGAAACCCAGTCTCCATTGATCTATCTCACGTGCTGAGTCTCCCATTGGCTTACCTTCCACCATACGTCATTGTTCGATTGTCAAGTCTCCCTTTGAAGCAAGACGCCACAGACACCTTCGCTTTGAAACTTCCGCCATCAAACGCCACGACGACAGCTTCACTGGGGTTTGCCGCGCACTAGGATTTAGAGACGTCCCAATTGCCAAATGAACCACCAGCCAGGAGCTGTCAGCTGTCCACCATCTGACCTCCATCGACTGGGATTGTTCCAAGTTCCGAAGTCACGGACTCCACGGTCCATGGCCACGTTGACCCAAACATCTTGGTCTACACGTCGCAATCTGGGTCTGGATCTGCACGAGGATCTCGCTGCTTCTAGCGACAAGACGTGTGCTATGGAGTGGTCAAACCCAAGAATGCATGGCTCGACTTGCAAGGGACCATGGATCCTTGGTAGCGATGATGTCGTTGTTGCAGCCTTGACTCGACTGACACCGTTCAGACAGACTGCTTTTTCCACCATGTCTCCCTCGACTCGCCCTTTGCTCACCAAGCCCGACTCTTGAACTTTTTACTCCTGTCACCGTCTATACACCTCACCTACCGGTATAGACGCGAACTCCCCTACGTTGCTCTATCTTTCATTGATAACATCTTCGAGACAAGTATGGCTGAGCCGCAACAGACCCCGACACCAGAGAAGACGCCCGGCAAAAAGTCGAGTCGCCCTCCTGCACCAGAACGTAGCGTATCAGAAGTGTCCACCACGTCCGACGACCAAGGCTACGAATCGCGATCCAGATCGCAGTCACGACGGAGAAGAAGGCAGAATCAGCGACAGAGAAAAGCCCAAGGTGGCGCTCAAGCTGGAAATGCCTCCGCCCAATCCATGGCCTCTATTGATGAGAGCGAAGAGAGTCAACAACAAGTAGCACAACAACCACCGGTGCCGCAACAGCAACAGTTGCAAAACCCCGACCCGCGCGACATAACAGAAGCGCAGCCATTCGAAAGAATAAAGCCTCCTTCTCAGTCCATGGATGGCCCGGTCACCTACGCTCGAATGTTGCGGGGCGAGGTCCCCTGGAGAGGAGCACCGCCTACACAGCCTTTGGAGACAGCAAAACCCAACGACGCAAAAGATAGCAGTGGGAAGGATCCGATGGATCAGGACGGTCTGAAACTTCGGCTGGAATTGAACCTGGACATTGAGATCGAGCTCAAGGCCAGCATCCATGGTGACTTGACACTGGCACTATTGTAAGTTTCCCGGTTCCGTTTTGTCACAGCACTGGTCTAAACGCTAACCATAGAAATTGATCCTCAGGGCTTGATTTGGGACTTCCGAAGGTCAAACTGCCCAAACTACCGAAACCACCCAAGTTGCCAAAACTGCCTCGACATGGGTTATGATGAAAAGAAAAGGAACCAACTGAGCAATGTTGCACTGGTTGAACTAGCATATTGTCTCATGGCGACGTCCTCTGGATGTGTAGGGTGTTAATCTGGATATCATGGCGTTGCACAGCTTCGAGCATGGGTATGATCGTTTTGTAAAACATAATGCACCATTTTTAGAGCCTCCGTAACCGTGTCTTCATGCATTCCTCGTATTGTCGTCAGTGGTGGTGCTCGCCTTGCCCGTGAGCTTGTTGGGATTGAGCAGAGTCTTGTCCGTCGGCTTCGTCCTGTCCCAGTTCACCTCTAGCGCGCTTGACCACTCGCTCGATTCCGTCAAGCCCCATCTTCAGCACATCCATTCTTGGACCGTAGCTGATTCTGACGAAGTGGTGGCAGGGGCTGTCGAATAGGCTTCGTCTCTTGGAGGGATTTAGATCGAAAAAGATGCCGGGCACGACGATGGTTCTCTCTTTCAGAAGCGCATCGAAGAATGACAGACCGTTGGAGAGATCCAAGGCACTGTTCTTTGGCAAGGGCGGATCCAAGGTGGTAAGGTCGAGCCAGATATAGAAAGTGCTGTCAGGTACCTCTTGGTCGCCTTTATTGAAGCCAATCTCTGCCAATCGCTTGAGAACGTAGTCACGCTTCATCTTGAAGTGACGTTGGAGAGCCTGCATTTCAGTTCTGACTTTAGGCGGGTCTAGCATCTCAACTGCAGCCTCCTGAAACGGGACGTTGGTTCCTCCATCAAGGTAGCTCCCGGATGATCCCAGGGCTTTGACGAACTCTTTCGGACCAACGACCCAGGCAACACGCCAGCCGGGAAGTCTGAAGCGCTTTGTCAAGCCATCGACCAGAATGACATCGTCCCTATCAACATCAATAACGTTGCTTGCGGCCGACATGGTGCTGCCGTCACAATTTGAACTGTAGCTGTATCCCGAATAAAACTCGTCGAAGATTAAGGTAGCCCTGTCACGACAGAGGTCCTGTATGAGTGCCAGTTCATCCGCCGCCAAAGCATGGCCCGTAGGGTTGCGTGGATTCGATGTCAAGATGACGGATGTTCCACGGGCAAGCTCGTCCGCAATCTTTTCAGCGTGGATGTGGTAGCCATCGGCAGCAGACAAGGGCGTAGGGATGGCCACAAAGTTTCTGAACAAGCTCAACATCTGTACGCTGTGGTCAGTACAAGTGTCAAATTCTGGCTTGGTTGTAATTACCTCGTTATAAGCGGTGTAGTCAGGGATGAAGAAGCCCAGGTAGGAGTTACCGAGGATGGCAGCAATCCTGATGAGACCAGCCCTACCTCCCGGGACGATGCACACGTTCTCCCAAGTATATTGGGACTCTTTGCCCTTGCGGTAATTGTCATTGTACAGCCTCGCAACGGCCTCTCTGAGGGGTTTAATTCCCGCCGTAGGTCCGTACTCTTGACCCTTCAAGCTGATGGGTATTGAGGTTGGGCGAGGAAAGCAACCGTCAATGTCATCCCCAACTTCAGGCGCACCTTGGCCGAGGTTGGCCCATTTCTCGGGCTCGTCCATGAAACCATGCTGGGCAGCTTGTTCTGTTGTCCTGCGGGATATGAGCGGTAGAGCAGGTATAATTCAAGACATTGGACATACCAAATGACCCCAGTGCTAGTTCTGGATGTGTCTAAACCAGCATGAGCTTGGTGGGAAGGGTGAGATCTCAGGTTCTGGTGAGGGTCCGAAGAATGCTCCTCGTCCGGGTAGAGAGAAAATCGACGACCATCTGCGCTGGTATGCAAGGCTGACCTCAAGGTCGACACTCGCTTGGAAGAGGAAGTCATGTTGAAGTGGTGTCGACAGTTGATGGATCAGGAACAATCTCGGTGAGATGAGAGGTAAGATCCGAAGTCAAAAGCTGGGGAAGCGCGGAGCGACTGCTAGTCGGAGGCAGGAACCGGTGCCAAGCTTTCCCAAGTGACGGGTGCACTTAAGCTTAATTTAGTGCGTCAGTGCGCCCAGTTACCGGCGATGTCTCGGAGCCTCGTCAGTCGGAGCACCTATGGCCGTAGTAACAATACGTACATCATTTGACTCAAATATTGTTAGGCACTGTATATGTCGGGATTGAATGTATCATTATTTCGTATGACTGACAATAACGTTGCCCGTCAAGTCCCCCATCATGGTCCGAAATGGGCACAACTGTTATCATCACGCATCACGTAGTCGGTCCTCCAATGAGCCAGTTTATTACACCTGGGTAGTCTCTGCTGACATCTCGCCGAACGTGGAGCATCACGTTGAACATGGCGATATCACCCGGATAGCAATAGAGCCAGCCAAGGCCGGTACTTCGGCTTCACGTATCGATCAGAAGCGTGACTCAATGTTGGCCAGATTCGGAGCACGGGGACCTGTAACGCCAGTTCCCAATTCGAAGCCAAACGTGCTTCCACAAACGTGCCCCCTTCCATGACTCTTTATCATCATAAAAATGTTTCTGGGATTCAAATGGCCAATGGATGATGTAATTCGTATCATCCCTTGGCCTTCGCGGCTGGCTTCTTTGCAAAGAAGTCGCTCATCTTCTTCATACCAGACACATTCACCTTTTTGAGCTCCCGGACGCCCCGCGACTCACCCAGCTTTTTCTTCTTATCTTCTTCCTCCTGTTTCCGCTTCTTCTCAGCCCGTAGGTCGGCGGCTTCTTCGTCGTCCAATCCTCTCTTTCTGCTAAAGTCGCCAATTGACCTTGACGCCAGTGCTTGCGCTCTCATCTCTGCCAACGATTTCAGATGCTCCTCCAACGCCGAAAAACTGACTGGCGAAGCCTTCTCGCTCAGCCGAGCTCGAACACGTTCTGCTAACGAAGCTGGCAGATATGATGTCAATATATATTCCAGGACAATCTTGCGCTTCTGCAGGTCGCACAGTTCTTTGGGCACAGTTTCAGGCACGACAGTGCTGACCGAGCTGGCAGTAGAAACTTCCGAAAAGATCATAGAAGGTGCAGAACTTGTTTCAGTGGACTGTGTGTCGAAGCTGTCGGAGGGAGAATCGTTTTCATCTAGTGCGGCTAGTGTCGAGTTGGTCGATATCGATGACATTGTCGTCTCCTCGCGCTTTACACTCAGAACAGGCGCCTCCAAGGCCCTGGTCACAAACTTCTCCTCAAGACTGGCCGGTAGACCCCTGCTTATGGCAGCGTCGACCTTCTGCATCAGCATCTGTAGGGTTTTGTCTTCGTTGGGCCTGTACATCTGTTCGTCCCCAGCCTCGATTGTATCGCAGAACCTTGACATCGCTTCCTCCACCATAGACCGCCCTTGGTTATATATGTGCCGTAAGTGTTTGTCTTCTTGGATATGTTGCTCGAGAATGTCATCGAGGGGTTGGAACAGCATCTTGCCCGAGGGTGCCTTGGTTGGCATCACAAGAGGCAGTAGGATAAAAGCAAGGTCGAAAGGAGTGGCCACAAAAAACTCGGCGCTTTTGCTTATATATCCACTGTTGAGAGGCTGATCCGCGCCATCATGTGAGACTGTCTCCGGCTCTTCTTCATCTCCATTGTCGCCGTCTCTTGCAAACAGCAGGCTTCGAGGGTCAGACGAGGGTGTATGGACTTTGGTAAAATGAAACAAGCCTTTCTCGGGACAAAACAGGAATCGCTCAACGCTGGAGTCTCGGGGATGTCTCAGCAGTACAAATCGTGACCGGTCGCTGGTGTCTCTAGGCAGGATAAAGTGCCGCAAGGGCTCTATGGGGGCATTGGCTTCGGTGGTACGGGTCTCTTTTGGCGCCTTCTTGACTGGACTGTTCGTACGTGAGCGCGTTCCGACAGCCATGTTGGTCGATACAAGTGTGGCCTTTTCGTGGTTCAAGAAGTTGCCAGTAGCAATACTGTTATGACTAGGTGGTACTCTCCCATACATTCCATCGAGTCCTGCAACTCGCGACAATTGATGCCAAGACCGATGAGACGCGGTTTCGTAGTCTGAAACGCGTCTCCGCCAACCAATCGGAGAAGCCAATACCCCTCCGCATAAAGTTGCAGGCACTGACCAACAACTGAAGCCATTGACACTTGAATCTTTGTTCTGTGCTGCTGACGGCGAGAGAGATGTGGATATCGCATATGCCTTCAATGATATGACGACTTGACGAACATCTTGTATGCACCGCTCAAGGGCTATTTTCCGCCGGGCCAAATCACAATAAACAAACAACGGCAGGGATCCGGGATTAGAAGTCTCATCTAACCACAGCCGTCCCCCTGTGCTCGCATGTTGGAACAAAAGAACAACAGAAATGTCTGATGATATCCCATGGCCTCCAGTCTCGCCCCGGGCGGCTCTGCTCAGTTCGCCTAGTGGTCGCAGGAAGTTCCACGCATACCAGACTTCGAACTCCCCCCATCAGACGATCCGCAACCACGCCCAATCTCCTCGATCAACTTCGGGCAGCGCGAAGAGACAAGGAGTTCTCCTCGCAAGACGAGAACAACATGGAAGAGGACATTGAGGAAGATGAAGAGACACTCCAATTGAAGTTGGCGGCCATTGAGGCAAAGTTGAAGTTGAAGAAATTGCAGCAAAACAAAGCCAAAGGGGCCACTCCGGCGCGAGAGTCCTCACGACCGGGTTCAGCCCACGGTATCAGTTCGGCGACGACGAAGAAGCCATTTCCCAGGCACCAGGAACCCCCGCCGGAGCCCGCAAGAGTGGAGGTGAAAGGCTCCCCCTGTAAGACGATCGCAGCCGGTCGCGATGCCGAAATCTCCCTCACGTATTCTGCTCGGTATAGACAAGGGCATGCGTGGGAGTGATGTTTCGCTACGCAGAGCCAATACCACAGCTGGTACTACTCTTGCCAGAGCCGAACTGTCGGGTATCAGCAGCAATCGACCGTCCTCCCGCTCGTCAGCTTTTAGTTCCGGCCAGTCTGCTATCAGCTCGAAATCCACTTTGAAGGAAGGGAGCAATCGAAAGACGTTCAGTGAGAGAATGGCCGAGGCTAGGGAGCGTGAAAAGACGCGCGAACAGCGACGCGAGACTACCAGCCGAAACCGTAGCAAAGGGTTTGGCTTAGATCAAGCGGAACTTGAAAAGTACAAATCAGCGGCTGAAGGCTCACGCAGTCACGAGCCCCCGAAACCCGCGCCTCGCCTCAACCAGCATCAAGCATATACTCGGGAGGATGTGCTCGACGCAGCAAAGGAAGCTAACACCAGAAACCGGGCACTAGAGAAGAAGAAGCAAACCAAGCCAACCATGCAGACATCATCATCAAGACCATCATCCCAAGATTCCGACGCAGCTATTCCACATCAAGCAGATGCCGCACTATTCGAAGGTTTCTCCCAGCTCCATCTCTCCTCGCGCATTCTACCACATTCATTCCTCAAGCGCACTCTACCCACCGACAAATTTACAGTCTTACGTGTCCCGGATCTCTTGAGACAAGTCAAATCGCCTGAGTACGAACTCCCCGAAACGATATGCGACTACGTGGTGTGCGGTGTGATTGCATCCAAATCGTCGCCTATGGACCACAAGACAGCACCACCGGATAATCCGACGGTAGGCACGAAAGATTGGGAACGCCAATGGGAAGACGGATCCAAGAACCAGCGACGATTCATGGTTCTGACACTGACGGACCTCAAATGGACAGTCGACCTGTACCTGTTCGGCACTGCATTGCCGCGCTACCACCGTCTTACACCAGGAACAGTCGTAGCTGTACTGAATCCTGGAATCATGCCACCCAAGCCAGGAAAGAGTGATACGGGCGCCTTCAGCCTGACATTGAGTGATGGTGAAGATACAGTGCTGGAGATCGGAACGGCACGTGACCTGGGGTACTGCAAAACGGTGAAGAAGGACGGCAAAGAATGCGGGAGCTGGGTCGACTCGTCTAAGACGGAAATCTGCGAATGGCATCTAAACGCGGAACTTAACAAGACTCGCGCCACACGCATGGGCGTCAATACCGGCACCAACGGCTTCGGCGGGACCGGAGCAGGTGGCCGTCGCTTCTTCGACAAGACGAACCATCCTCGCGGTAACAACAATGGTCTCCTCCCTAAAGATGGTCACAGATACGACAAGTTCACCGGGAGTCATTTCTACATTTCACGCTCGAACACGGCGCCCTCAGCTGGCGGCGTCAGTCGGACAGCAGGAGGTGCTGCGGGATTCGGCGACGACCCATTCATCCCCGAAGGCCAGCTCACGCGCGACCGCGACGCCCGGTTGAGGAAACATTTCGCAGCGCAGGAAAAGGAGCGCGAAATCGCAGAGAAGCTGGGTTCAGGACTGCATGCAGGGTTTGGCGGCGCTGGCGCGGAGTATCTGCGGCAGAAGACCAAAGCTAGAGCTGAAGGGTCGAATTCGACGAAAGATAGCACTACTAGTACCAGTCATCACCGGCGTGAACCTGAACCTGATGGATCTACTGGCGCTTTATCCCGCGGCGCGATCATCTCGAGCGACATCAAAGACCCGCCCTCAAAGTCTTCGGTCGGTGCTTTGGGCGGCATCTCTCGAAAACGCACCGCCGCAGACGTCCGTCTCTCACCGGTGAAAAAGACCCGGTTTGTGACGTCCAAAGGCATCAAGGAGGCTGGCCGCGAGAGTCTAGGCGCTGCTGTTGTTTCTGCCTCTGTACGTGCACGTGCAGATGCAGACGCAAGTGGTAGTGAGGATGATCTCGAGATCATCTGATCGATGTTTGCATTTGGATATTCGATTGCTGGGAATCTTGTCTGTTGCAAGTCGTCGTATGCTTCTAGGTTACGATTGTGGGTGTCCAGTCATATCCTTGATTACGGCCGTTATGATTGCCACTGGATATTGAAGGCCGGCATTGATATTTGCTATGGCACAGGCACTGTGATGTTATGCTCCCTAGTGTTCGAGTGTACCTACCTTAGGTACCTCCTACCTTCAGGTCAGGTGAGGTACGAGAGATACACTTCGTATCTTGTGCGAGGGACAGGAACAACTATTAATGAAATGAAATGAGAGGATGGATACACCATATGCCTTGAAGCCATTAGTGACTGACGCATGATGCTTAATGAACATGGGCTGGATTGCCTGATGATACGAGTCTCACTGTGTTCAAAAGATCCACTTTCATACCTATTTATGTAGGTAAAGAAGTAGTCACTTGGTCGGACAAAGTCAGGAGTCGCTCGAAGAGGGTAGAAGGATGAAGGTAAACAAGCAAGGATGTGAACGACATGTCTTCCTTTTGATCAGGCGGTAACGAAAGAAAAACCCAGGTCAAAGAGACAAGCAACCTTCAGCTTTCCTACCGACGAAGAAGGCAAATATTCAAGCGAACATGCGCATTCTACAGTCAGAGTCAGAGTCAGAGTCATTCTATCAAAGTACCCAAGTCAGTAGCAGTCGTGGGAAACGTAATCCATGAGGGTTCTTCAGTGCTATCTCTGTCGAATGTTATGGTCCTCTCTCTCTCTGCAACAGTTCAACGCTCTCTCTAACACACACTTTGGAGCTCCTGGCACTTCTTTCATGGCTGACAACGAGTCAATGACTCACGCTGTCCATCTTCTCAATGCGGTCCTGCAAATCTGTGCCCGAGCATCCCTCTGAAGGGCTAGTCCTGGTCAGAACGGGATTTCTTGACGTCCTGGATGACAGTGGTAGAAGACACTCCGTCTAGAAAGTGGTCAGTCAGTGGGTTCGTACAGTCGGCCCGGAAACGGGATTTAGCAGGCTCTTTCTAACCTGAAGGATTAAAGGTCTTGATGCGTCGAAGAGTGGTGGTGGTCATCTGCAGGACTCGGAGTTTCTTGTTGAGATCTTCACGCTCAGCAAGCAATTCGGCGGATTCACCTGCAACCCTTGTGACGGTGGAAGAATCCAAAGCGTAAACAGTCTCCGGGCTGAAGAGGCCGGCCAATTCCTTCAACAGACATTCTTCAATGGCGTAGATACCGAGAGAGTCGATAATGGATTTCAAGGCAACCTGAAGAAGAGGTCAGCATTGAACAGGACTGGACTGACAAATCTCGCATCTCAATCCTACCTTGTAATACGCTTCCATTGCATTCATGGCCTCCATGCAAGAGAAGCGATCCATGTCTGTCACCGTTTCTGCAACCAGAAAGTTAAGAAGACGACCAAGATCGAGGCCGGGCTTGGTAAATATATTTTGCTCCTTGTCATTAGGATCGCGGCCAAAGTATTGATGCAACTTCTTTGACATTCTCGCCCGCGCCTCCAACTGTCGCTTCTTCTGCAGGTTATCGGTGAAGTAATGGTTGAAGGTTATAGGGTGGCCTCGAATATGAGGCTGTAAAGCTTCTTGAACCTTGGCGTGCAATTTAGTGATGACAGGTTCCATGTTTGGCCGAATGATGTATCGCATGATGCCATCTCCTGTAACAGGGTCGCAGATATGGTCGACGATGAGCCCAACAGAAGCTCTGGCAGCAGCAATGAGCTTCCCTTCCGTATCCTGCAGAATTTGTTTCCATGGCTTGGCTTGATCAAAGAACAGATCGCCGACGATAGCCGGGTTGAACAGGCCGGGAAGCTCACATCCTCGATTGCGACGCATCCGAACGCTGACCGAGACTAGGTAATTGTCTTTGGATACCAACCGCGGGCCTGTTTCAGGCTGGGGCGTTTCTTCCGTCAAATCCTCCACGATTTCTTGAGCGTGGCCTTCGACGCGCATTCTTTCCGCAAAGTCAAGCAACTCATTCTGGGCAACAGCACGAAGACGTTTGTTGTAGCCCTCGTCACTCCCCGAGCTGCCAAAGTAGGAATCGGTGTAGACGCCGGTGACGGAGTCTCGCACAAAGTACACGAATTTGGAGCTGGTGTTGAGAAGGTAGGAGCGTTGCTCATCGACAGTGCTGCGAGGATTGCCAAGCGTCCGCAACCGCTCTTTACATACTTCCAACTCGCGGTCGACATCTCGCATCAAGTTGGGAAGCTCTGCAATGATCTGCCCGAGAAGGACACGGCTGAGGCGTGGTCTGAGGCTGTCGATTCCCAGCTGGGTCTTGGAAATGGCAGATGACCAGACGCGGCTTTCAAAGAATGCCTTCTCCGAAGCATCCCGCTCTGCGCGTGAGGATTCCTTTGTATCAAAGTCACGGTTCTTGAGCACATGCCAGCCCAACTTGAAAATGATATTCTCATTTTTGGCCAGCTTCACAAATGCAGCCTCGCTATCCGACCCTTCGAATAAGAGATCTGGCTTGGTGATGATACCCAGCGTTCGTTGACCATTCGGATCAATATCCCGTGCCATCCTCGTGATGATTTGCATCGCCAGATCACTCTTTGCGGAGACGACTGCGAGAATGATACTCCTACTCTTTTCCATGTATGATCTGACCATAGACTGAACGAGGGCTGCATCATCATCAGATTGTGACGTGTCTCCTGCCCAGAAGATCCCAGGCAAGTCTACCAAGGTCAAGTTGGGCTGGGTTGGGCCGCATAGCTCCACTCTCAGGATGTCCTTTGAGAACACAGTGTTGAGGGAATCCAAACCCAATATGGCCTTCTCGGCAGCTCTAACAATGCCGGCAAAGTCATCGAGTAAGTTCGAGGGTGATTTGAACTTAGCCAGCTGCTCTGCCTCTTTCTCTGTACGATCGGCGTCTGGGATGATTGTAACAGTGACACCTGGGGAAGGTCCACGGCGAAGGATCAGTTCGGTTGCGAAACGGGTGCAAAGATTGTCTTTGGTGGGAAATTGCAGGCCAGAGATGGCTTCCAACACGCTGGATTTCCCAGAAGATTGGTCTCCACACACTATCAGCTGCGGGAGGTCGATGTATTGACTGATACCTTGAGAACGGAGAGTATCAATAATGTTCAAGATCTCTTCATGTTCGGGAGACTGCAGCCCGATCTCGGGAACTTTCGTGTTGCCGGCGTCACCCATGTTGCTGGTGTCGAAGGGTAAGTAAGATGAATCACGATGCGTTGAAGAGAGGTGGGAATGGTCAAGTTCAGAAGCGGGAGAACCCGTCTTTTGTAGGAAATAGAACACAGATGCTCTTGGCAGTATCTGGAATGAAAATAAAGCAGGCAGTGCAGGGGAATCACTATGAGCTGCGTTAAGCGAAACATGCCAGGTAAAAGATCAAAGAGATACTTTGACAGGAAGACTGCAGTCTCCAGAGCCGTTACCCGACGCTTGTGTCAGATCATATCCTTCATTCTGTACCCACTCTTTGATCTTGATGCTGGCGACAAAGAAAAAGCCATAAGATGAAGCAGTCATCAGCATGGAGGCCTGTAGCGGCAGCAGTAACCCGGCCCTGCCGCTCTAGCTTGCAAATACAACCGAAATCGTAACCGCAGCACATACATCTTATCCGTGGCCCCTTTGAAGCCGTGGCACATTGAAAACAACATGCTCTTCGTGGGCAGAAACAATCCTGGTGAAGCCTGGGCTTAGGATAGAAAAGCTGGCCGGAGACGAGAATGTGGATTTGTCAAGCAGTACTTGTTTGCTTAATGGGTCCTGATGCATCGGTAGGTCCTACTGATGTGTTCAGCGGTGAAACAACATGGTTCCCATCGACAGACGAAGTTGTTTGCTTTTTGGTAAAATAGAAAAGTCGTTGAAGTCAGTCGTGGCTGCATTCACAAGACGTACATGCCTTATCTCACAGCACACTAGGTAGGATTATCGATAAGATAAGGCAACTTAGTCAGTGATTAGATAATACACTTCAACCACTACCACACTACGTAGTCACTAAGTGCTAGTATCATAATGGCCACAGATGTTCACGATGCACCACTACATCCCAAGGTATGCAGTATATAGAGCCAACTGGATCTTACCACGGCTGAGAGTTCATGTGTCAAGTCTTAAACGTTCTATCATAAGAATCATTATACTCTATCATACCGTGGAGGACAGCTAATCCTTGCACAAGCCTATTACCATACTAATCCGATTCAATGCCCATCGATAGCGCTAAACATGCCACAAAGCTTTTTCTTGTCGGTCTTTGTCAAAAAGACCATTTTATTCGTCGTTACCGCCTCAACAGAAGATGTGCCAGACCTTCTTCCACCGAGGCCACGTCGCCTGGATCCTGCGCTCCTCCTCCAGAATCTCCTTGAGATTGAGCTCCCTCCTGCCGCTGGTGACATCGATATCCCGGGCTCTGCGGAACTTGGTTCTCATGATGAGCTTGTAGCCAAGATACATAATGAGCACGATCGGAGCAGCGAGATAAACCTCGAAAAAGGACTTCACCCGGTCTGAGGCACTCATGTCGGCGTATCCGATGGGAGCGAAGCCGGTCCAGAACTGGGCAACGAGAATGAGGATGTTCATAATCAGACCGAGCCAGGAGCCGTAAATGGTGGCTTGAGATTTGAATGCCAGTTCGTCAAGCGTATGTCCGGCAAGACGCCAGGCTTTGCGGAATCGAATGTGGGAAAGACAGATAGAACCCCTGAGAGTTGGAGTTAGTGAAACGAGTCAGAGGCGAGGCTTGGAATGGGTCATACCATGTAAAGATGGAAGCGAGACCGCTAATCGCAATCATCCAGTTGAACGCTTGAGTAGTAGTGTCCGCTCCCGCTGCGACAATGTAGCAAAGAAAGCCAAGCAGAGAAGAAACGATGATAGCCACCAAAGGACGTCCTGAGCGGTCGACGTAGCCGAGGATTTTGGGGGCTTGACCCATATCTGCGAGTGCGGCAAGTGTACGACTAGCGCCATAGATGGAAGAATTTCCGACGGATAAAACAGCGATAAGGATAACGGCGTTCATGATCGAAGGGACTGCGTCGATGCCGGCGTTGCGAACAGCGATAACAAAAGGAGAAGCGTTGGCGTCGGCGGAGCTAGTGCCGTTGAGGAGCCTCGGATCATCGTAAGGAACTAGCACACCCACAATGGTGAGGGAGACCATGTAAAACTGACAACCCGGTCAGCTGAGGATGTCCAGTTCGACTAAGGATACTGAAACTTACTAGGGCAATCCGCCAGAAGACCTGCTTCACGGCGGTCGGCAAGGATGTACGAGGGTTTTCTGTCTCGGCGGCAGCCAGCCCAACCAATTCAGTGCCTGAGAAGGAGAACGCCGCGGTCACAAAGACGGAGCAAAGGCCTTTGAAGCCAGCATTCTAGGAAATGTTAGTTTTTGCTTTCCATGGCTTTTAGCGGGACCAAACGTACGAAAGCACCTGGCTCATACCAGTAGTGTGCGCCGATATAACCTCGATGATCACCGGGCACACCGCCAGTGTCGATAATAATGCCGAGGATGACGAATCCCACGACGGCGACGACTTTGATAATGGAGAACACGAACTCGGCTTCGCCGTACCCACGCACTCCGAAGAAGTTGATGAGGATAATGACGACGAGGAAGATTGTGACCCAAGCGGCACTGTTCGTATCACGGCTTCCTGGCCAGAATTCCAGGGTAAGGGATGCGGCCACGATTTCGAGTGGTAATGTGACGAGCCATTGAAGGGCGTAGCTAAACACCGAGTCAGCCCACTGAGCCTTGACCAGCAACGAGAATGTTAAGCGTTGCACCTACTTCCAACCCATCGCAAATCCCCAAGCTGGGTCCAGAAATCGACTGGCATATACAGAAAATGCACCAGCGACAGGGTATGCCACTGCCAGCTCTCCTAGAGCTTGCACGGTACAGAAGAGCATGATGCCGATCAAGCCGTAGGCGATGATCAAAGATGCCGGGCCTCCTGTTGCAAGAGCGGACCCAGAGCCAACAAACAAACCAGTCCCTATTGAACCTCCAATAGCGATCATCTGGAGATGTCGTGCCTTCAATTTCATCGCCAGTGCGGGTTCGGCAGGGGCTTGATTCGGGAGACGTTTGCCATCAGCATCGATGACCTCGGTGGTAACGCGTGCATTGGGATTCCGTTTGAAACTATCCACGAAGCGACCGAATGCGGTGGGCGCCTGCTGCAATTCGACTTTGCCATGCGAGACGTCTAATCGAGGGCTTGGGCTATCGGACCCTGCCTCCAGATCCTTTTCCATTATCGATGTCGGGGAGAAAGTTGTCCTGCTCCGTGTATATCGAAATAGTTGAATGCCTGGTGTTTGATGGAAGCAGACACAACAACTGCGGGAAGACCCTATTATTAAACAGTGCAAACGAGCGGGACTCGGCGAAGTAGTCGGCCAGCTGCGATGAGTAACAGCTCAGATAACGAATAGTAAAAGACATAGCAATCAGCAAGAGTGGATTATTGTTGGTAAGGGTAGGGGTTCAGAGGGAAAAAAAAATCGGGCACAAGGAGTCCGCCTGTGGGAACTGAGAAGATGTGTTGGAAGAACATAGTTGAGGCAAAAACGGGGATCTGATACTCTGCAAGGCTACCTCACTAGAAAATTCCACCTTGACAGCTGCTGCTAGGACAGTTTTGTGCGGAGAGCGGCTAAGCCGGCGGTGTCCATATCGATGTGGCAAGGCCACTGAGGCCAATGACACCGACTCGAGGATCCATAGCCGTCAGCCTGATGGGGATAATTTTCTGTAAAGTGATTTTCTCACGTTATCCTTGCAGGGTTGCACCGCACGTTGATCAAGAGGCCGGCGCGGTGCGCCTGATGATAACGACCTCATAGTTGACATACGCTTGGTACGTTGTAGGCGAGGCAGACGAGCTGCAGAATTACGCATGCTCAAGATCTGAGCCGGATCGGAGCGCGCATGCCGTCATAGCGTCAGTGCCAACGCGACCGATCAGGCGATATTGCAGACGGCAATTCGGGAAAAGCTTATATCGAAGGCTGACGCCCGACCTTCTATTGTTGCTGAGAGAATCGAGAATCGAGAGTGGCAGCAGACATTCGGTTACCCTTCCCGCATAGTAATAGATCTCGGGTAGGCCTTCATTATTGCCGCAGGATGATCCGGTCCCAAGGGATCATCAATAATAGTAATGATAATAGTAGGTGGTACGTACTGAGAATCGAGAAGCAAAGCAATGTGGAGGATGATGTGGAAACACAAAGTGGAGGAGCATGAAAGAAAAAGGTTGAAGTCGCTTGTCGTCGGGATGGAAAAACCCTGTTCCGTGACGCCCCAAAAACCTCGCATTTCATTTCTTGGCGCCTTCTTGAGGTCACTCCGGATAGGGAAGGAGTGTGATGCCGCCCTATGCTCACCCAGATCCTAATAAGTCTGTAAGGTAGCCGTGTCAGGGGCAAGTTCGCCGAGACGAGCTTTTCATGGCAAGGCTGTGTCTCAAGTCATGTCGCCATCCTCATTCTCTAAAGGCTTGAAGACCCCTGCTGCCTTTCTTTTCTCTTGCAAAGAGAATCTCCAAAGATGCTCATCACAAGATTACTAAGCTTCAGACCTCGGCGCGAGCACCCGAGGAATCTAAAACGCAACTTCGCCAGCATATCGATTCTTACACGCGTTCCCGCAACTATATATCGTCTTCAGCAAGGACCACGCTCAAATCTTGTTGCTCCTCATCCAGAGGGCGAGGGTATACCGATCGACGAAGTTCAGGTAGACCGGGATGGGCTTGTCAAAACTGGATTGTCTTTGAAAGAACCTTGTTGGTGTCTCTAGACTCGATACGGGGGGCCTATCCAACTCACTGACCCATTTGCTAATTGCAGTGTTCAATGGAGCGATCTTTATGCCCAACACTCATCTTATGCAGGAATTGACCAGAGATGCTTTCGATGCTTATTTAGAACAAGACGAATTGTGCAAGCCCATTCTTGTTCGATTGGCCAAAGGTAAAGCAAGAAAGAGTGAAATCAGCAAGATACCCGTCTGGATCGCTCACAACACTTAAGGTACCATGGTTCCAGAGTCACTTCGACTCCTTCAACAAGACTCGCAATTCGCGTTACAACCCAACCCTGCCAGGAGCTTGGCCGGTTAGAATCTTCCCCATATCCTTTCGCAATCACGATGCATTTGGGCGCTGACAACCCAGTCCAGAACTGAACGAATACCTTGACGAATTCTACAGTGCCTATGCAACAATTATCGATGCTGGCGACTGGTATCAGAAGAATGCTTTCGCCGATGCCACTCCTGATGAAGAGCCCTATATTTGGACTGAGCTCTAAGGTGACACAGATCTACGTGCAGTTGCACGCATCTCTTCTGTGGTAGGCAGAGTATTGGGTCCTAGGGCTCTTACTAGGCTCTCTCATAAAGTGTTGACTAAAGCAGTCGACAATCGGCCGTTTCCAGGTGGGACGAGCCAGTGACTGATCAAATGAGAGGCTCGACCTGCCTTGCCAATGCATTTCCACTATCAAAAGGAAGGGCCGATCACAGGACGGCGACCGCCCCGGTGAGACCAGAGATGTTGGTAGATGCCGAGGAAGGTCACCAGGGCATTTCCACTATCAAGAAATGGCCGATCTCAGGACGGCGACTGCCCCGGTGACACCAGAGATGTCGGTAGATGTCGACGAAGGTCACCGGAGAAACAAGTTGCACGTTGAGCCGTACTTCACAACTATTCCCCCATCGTGTCGAGTCTGTTTGAGTCCGAGTCGGCACCATGTCCAAGTTGATCGCACGGTACACTACTTCTTGTTCTCGTCCACGAATTGGTGGACATTACTCCTTACAACCCAAGGTCGAGATGACCTTGCCCGGTAGGCATGGCCGAGCTCCCAAAAGGTCACGGAAGCTAATGTGGGTAGAATTGAACGCCGAGCTCACTGCATTCTATACTAGTCAGGCGGGTGCCTTGACAAAGGAGGATTGGCAGAAGCAATACCCCGAAGCCACTGAATAGTGGCAGAAGCCTCTATGGAGAGGATACAGGAGATGAGAGACTGGCAGTATATAGTTAGCATTTCGGTCGACAACATGAGCTTTCAAGTATCCGTACTGAAAGATGCTACACTTCCGCTACCGTGTCGTCTCTCTCCTCTTACTAGTCCGTCCTGGTAGGAAACTTGGCATGCCATTCTATTTTAGTCATGCGGATGGCCTCGTCATTCAGAAAGGAAGTAACCTCCGAATTTAGTTCTACCAAGGGTGAGATTCTGCGATGCAGCAGTTGTCAAGGTTCTTACCGTCCAAGGTCATTTCACGACTGGCTTGTAAAGAATAATGTTCGCCTCGTTCATGTATGAGAATGAGATCCTCAGGGAGGGTTGTGCCTATGGTTTGTTAGTCCTTGTGCAAAAGTAACGTCCGGTAGTAAATGACCTTGAAGAATATGGTATATCAATACTTCAGGAGCCCGAAAGCTGCGTACCAGTGATTGCTGAATTTTCGTATTCGGTCGCAAAGATGCTCCATTGGGCCCTGGTCACCCTGTAAGTATGTAAAACCATCTGAAATGAATGCGGAATCTTACTCTGATACCAGTCACTGGTCATTCCCAGTGGTTGAACCTTTCCATCGATGGTCATAACATCCCAAGCAGGAGCCCCAGGCCGCAACGATTTGTCCCGTAGTCTGGTCAATGATCCAGCGCTTATCCGAAACAGATCCCGAGGGACAACTGTATAGCGGCCGAGCAGTTTTACACCCATCGTGATGCACACCGCAGAAGAACAATCGATGTGTCTGTTTGTTGGGACAATTTGTGTACGAGGTGAGCGAGCCTTAAAACGGCGCCGTCTGGGTGAGCGCGCCGGCAGCGCCGAGCAGATTTACCATGCATTGCTTGAGACGCCAAGGCTGAGCCAAACTTGAAGGCAGTGAGGTCTGCGACCGTCAGATGGGTTACCCTGTGTTGAGTGAGTATTTCATTTCGTATAGAGTAGCTTGATAACCCTTGGGACTTAGGTAGTAGTTGACACGAGCATTTGTCTCTCGCGCCATGTCAAGCTGCCAAGTGTAGAATCGCCCGCCTTCCAAGGGTCAATTACGAGCAGTGGAGCTTGTTTGGCTTTCTACACTCAAGGACTGGAGAGGCCCTACCAGATTGAACCCAGCGATCAGATTCCATCATGGAGACGACAGAGTACAACGCCAGTGGTTTCAGGATTGCTTTACATGGAGGGAGATGTTAAGCTGGCCTCTGGGTTCGCCGAGACACGTCTTGAAATGGTCGTTCTAAGTGAATTCACCTTTCATACAGGCTCGTTGCCTGGAACATCTAAAAGGTCTGTGAATATTTCGTCGATTTGTAGCCGTCCTGCGCTAAAAATGTCTGCATCTGATGAGTCGCGACACATAGAGATCAGATAGAGATGCTACCGTTCCCGATGGATGCAACAACAGATCCACATCCAACGCTCCAAGGCTAGTCTTCCGTCTCATCTGGCCCAATACATGTAAACCAGAAGCGTTACGTACTGCATCTAGGCGTCAGTTGAAGGAGTAGTCGGGGTGAGAGGCGGCGGGGTCGCAACAGGTGGGTTTAAAGCACCACCATCTGGGCGGGTCGAGCCATCCAGACATCTTGGGTAGCTGGATTCTGTGGTGAGAGGAATCGTCTCTGCGGAACCAGTTGGTGAGGTGCGCCAGCTTTTCGGCAGACTCCTGAAGCAAAAACTCTAAGCCGGGTACTGTGTCAATGCAGCTGCTTCTGAGTAGTGGTTGGCGGCTTGTGAGATCAAAAGAGCTTCGTTCCCATGGACGAGTTGACCAGATCCCAAACACGGAAATCCTTACCAGATCTGAGCCTGGATTGTGGGTGAGAAGCATAGAAAATGCAAGTGTCTGATGCTATTGCTGTCATTCGAGATTGGTACCTAAAAATGCGGTATTTGAACGCTAATGACTGGGTTTGCACCGCGGTGTCTTCTGGAAAGGCGACAACAACATGATAGGAGATGTGTTCTTGCGCGATAAAACGTCAAGCAGACAACCACTGCAGATTCTAGCTGCAAGCACCAGAGGATCGAGTGACCTAGGCCTAGGTTCGGATGGCAGGTGATAGTGTTAGGTGAGTGACGGGGAGCTGGGGCAGTAGACTGTTGGACGATAGACGTCGACGCGAAGGATCTTCGAAGCCTGGATCGAGTGTCAGAATTCTCGGCTTCTGTGTCTCAAGTATCATTGGTTCGTTTGGTCGAGGAACAGACCAATAATGGGCATAAAGAACCAGCAAAGCGCAGTCGTATGTGATATTAATCACTGGTAAACAAACCCGGCAGCATGGTGGTGTTCAAATTGTGCGGACGAGGGTCGGATGTGGAGGGGCGCAGGCAGTACATGCCACACAGTACGTAAAGGCACTGGTGGACACAGCCGCAGGCACGGACAGGCGGGGTCCCATCTGCTACTGCAAACTCCGATGGAGACCTTCCACCTCCAAATTCCGGTAAACAACCCAGAAGTGCGGATGCCAGATGTTGAGAGCGCGCGCAGTATCAAGAGTGTGACATCCTCGCTTTCTCAGTCGGTTATTCATAGGTATCAAGCAGGGTGCAGCGGTCCTGGTATCAAATAATCAAATCAAACCACCGTCCAGGTCATCATTTCTCTTGCCCGATCCTTGTCCCTTGCCAATTTCTCTGATACTCGATACCTCGGTAGGGAACCTCTTGGGCTTGGACTTTGCTGACTTCAGGATCTGTAGACATGGAGACACGTTACCACTACTGCAGTACGTACAAGCATGTATGTCAGTCCCGGCACAGGGGATCCAGCCTCCAGATCCGCGCCTATCAGAAAGTTTCTTGGGGCGAACTACAGCTCATCGTTCGCGCGTGGAAGAGAAGATGAAGGATAGTCGGGGCCTAAAAGGGTGCCTAAAAGTCTCTACAGCGTCAAGCCCCAGGCGACAAGCCCAATTGTAGTGATGATGGGGCAATCAATGCCCTCACTCTTGCAAGGCTAGGTACTCAGTAGTATTTTCATCACAATTCGAGCATGCAGTGGGCAGCATCCATGGATGTCAATCAATACCTGCCGGGATCCATGAACCTGCCGCTCCGCCGCTGGGGCGTCTGTCTCTCGTCTCTAGCACCGGGTCAGCCACATCGGCCCTTCCATGATCGCATGCGACATGCGAGTGCGTGCTCCCTTTCCGCACCTGCTGCTCGCCCATCGCTCTCTCCTCCACACTACCTACCTACCAACCACCTACATACCACCTTGCTCTTGGTCGCTGCCACCCTCGCTCATTACCTCCCGCAACAAGCAGCACCCTGACCTCCACGCCAGCTGTGATCCAAGACTGCGATTCCAAGTCCAGCATTCTTTCCTTCAGTCGGGGTACCCTTCTATCGTCCGCCGCGACAGCCTCTCCCTCGGAACAACCGCATTTGAAGAGAGTTGGTTCAAGAACAATATATTAGCTAGCTACTCTGCGCCTGTCGCATTGCAGGAATATCCAGTCTCCAGCGAGTCTTGCCATATCCGTCTCGAGTCAGGGCCACGCAACACAAACACGGTCTTGCTGGTGGCCGCGGATGCCATGCGACACTCTACCGCGATGATCACCCTCCTTCTGTTGTCGTCCCTCACATGAAAATGGTCCCGGATGCTTCAATCCACCCATTATTTGAGTCTCGGTCGCGATGGTGTCAGAATCCACCATCAGCAGCCATGTTTCTCTGATTTCCCTAGATCCTATACTTGCCAGTCATATTACGGGCGCGACGACGATCCCCGCGACCTCGCAACACGGTTCCAGCCCGAGAAAGAGCACAAAACCTCCAGATGCCAGCCGCTCTCGCAGACATTTTAGGAACGTTTCTGCCCCGAATACTGCACACAAGAAGAGATCAAATTCTCTTAGGCGCGCAAAGAACAGCACCGAAATCTTGAGGCAGCGGTCCATCAAATCCAGCAGGAGAATAAAGCCCTTAGACCCTGTCGCAGATACCAGAGAAGGTCGCAACTTTACAATCGGAAATGTCGGCACTGGAGGCATTCTCTACCTGACGTAGGCATTCCTCACCCCGTGCATGCTGGATTTCCGTTGCTGATGTTTTGCTAGACCTTCGGCCCATCAAGTACATGTACCGTCTCAGAACCATGCTGTCTCCCCGGTTGTCGCGACCATCCCGTCTACTGCCCCTGCTCTTCTGGGAGCCGGAGCGCATGCGGTCTTCGCACCAAGCACATCTTCAAGCAATCCTTCCGATGTCTCCTCCCGTGCGCTTTCCGCTTCGCCGTTAAACCGGTCGAGGAAACTTTCCGTCTCGGTGGTGCCAGGTCTGAGCCATGGCCGGTCGCAATCTTTTTCCACCGTGGAGGAACGTCGCCAGTCACTGTCTGCATCGAAATCGAGGACGCTAAAGATCGTCATCAATCGTCCGGACACTGCCCAACCCGATGGTCGTGACAGATCCCTGGGAGAGGAGAACAATAAGCTCTTGCCAACTTTAGAGGTGCCCATTCCGCATTATCGCATTGGGTCGTTTCGCTTCAGTTCACACGGGACACCCGACCTGCGCAGCTCCTCCTATACCCGGGGCTCTATTACCCCGTCTGACGTGACTCCCAATGCGGCCATGGTGCAAGCCGAACATTACTTCGGAGCAGCCCCAGTCTCCGCCCTCAGGCCATTTGCGAAGGCCGAAACTGCGACAGTGCCACACGCGAACGGCCTCTCTCGAGCCCACTCACACCGAGAGACCCCGCTCAAATCAACATCGAGGACAGTTTCGACTTTGACAAGCTCGGCCGAGCCGAAGCTCTTTGATGAGCTGAACGCCGTCTACGATGATCCCTCCGTTGTTCGGTACTGTCAGAATGTGCGAGAGATTACTGCGGCCACTCCTGCCCGGATCATTGCTCAAATCTCTTCCGATTCTTTCATGGATTACGAGCTGGTATCCGATTTCTTCCTTACTTTCCGATCGTATATGTCGACTTACAGCGTCCTTGATCTCCTCCTTGCGCGGCTTCGGTGGGCAATTGGTCGCTTGGAAGAGGATGGGAGGATCATTCGGGTTCGAACCTTTGCGGCTCTGAGGCATTGGATCTTGAACTATTTCATGGACGACTTCTATGTCGATCGTCACTTGCGTGAGCGTTTCTGTGACGAAATCAACAAGCTGTATGTGGATGTGAAAGCAAGCCCGCAACATGGGTTTAGTGACCTCAAGCTCTTGCGCGACTTGAAACGCTGCTGGAATGGCCGCTGCTCACTCTGCTGGGATCCGGAGGATTTCCAGTTGGACGGCGATCAGGAAGAAGATATTCAGCCAGGAGGCACGGTTGATTCCGAGGAGACGCCGGCCACACGCTTCAGCACCCGTTCTGTCCGTTTACAACGTAAAGCACCTCAAGAAGAAGTTCTGCGTGGCCCTACCCACAGCTGGTTTGAGGGAGACCCAGGCGTCACTCCCCGTAATCCACGTCAAATGTCGACGATCCCTGACAGGGATCCGGACTCAATGACCAGTGATGGGAGCCTCCAAGCTAATTCTTGCTTTGCTCCAAAGCATCTCCTCAAGTCAAGTGGTGACCATGAGGGCGACCGCAAAGGGCCGCACCTCGTTTCGGTTCAACAGAGGCGTAAGAACGCCCCGGCAAACCTGCAGGTGAAGACACAGCCAACTTTCGCCCCGAAATCTCTCGGTCACCGCCGAGGGGCAAGCTCGATTGATAGCAACAGGGAGCCTACACCCCAAAAAAGTGATGTTGAAACTCCTGCGGTGGTCATGGACGACGGCAGCATTATTCGAGGGCTCTTGTACAGTCCGAGTGCCCCCTTCGTCCAGATTGTGTCGTCAGGCTCAACACAATCACTCGATAGGAATGAGCTGGGGGGTATGCGAGGTGTTCCTGGCAGCGGGAGGGAGCACGGTACACATAATGCTCACAGTCAAGTCGGGAGGAATATATTTGGCTCTTTGCGGAAAGTATTGGGCAGCAAGCACGGAAATGTCAACGTGACACTCTTGACTGTTTCGCAATCCCCACAGGAGCCCCCTGTCCGAGGTCACAAATCGCACTTGCCCCTCTACGTCTCCAAGTCTCACGACGAGTTACGCCACAAAGCTGGAACTGCGATGTCCAGGAAGGGCGAGGTACGAATTGATCTACTGTGTGCTGCGGTCTGCCAGAACTACGAGACAAGATTCCCGACAAAACGTCGAATCACTTATGGGCCACTCTTTGCAAGTCATCCTCCTTTCGAGTCTATCGCGGACCGTGAAGAGGAGTTGCGAACACCGCGGCAAGTAAGCCATGCGACGGCCGAAAGTGGTTCGATCCTCATCGTGGATGACACCCGCGTGGATCTAGCGACAATGTCTGGTGCCCTCCCAGCGGCTGATAGTAGCATGACTGGTGAGTCGGTTGCAATGAGAACTCACATCTCGCCTCCCGAAGGACGTGATATGCCTACTGTCGACCTACGTGGCGGTAGTCTCGACCCTGTCGTGACGCAGAGAAGTTCGAGCGTCTTCGGGGAGGATTTCCACCTCCAGGCAACCGAGGACATTCAAGAACCCACAGGGTCATCCAAAGATGGTCTGGCCGAAGTCCCGAATCGCCTTTCGGGAGGTCTACCTGCATCAACAGAAACGGTAGGAAGGCCTCTTTCGCCTATAACTGCTAGTTCTAGGACGGTACGGAACAGCAGTCAGATGCTCGACAGCTCTCACTGGATAGATGGTGCTGCTGGAGATGAAGTGCCCACTTCTCCCTTGGGTCCAGATTCCTTACCGAAACAGCTGGAAAAGGATTCGGACGCCGTGACGGAACCGAAGTTGCCATCGCACCCACTGAGGCGAAGGCCGGGGAGATCTGCGGCTTGTTGAAAATGTACAAGAACTTGACCATGGCGTCCACCATGCCTATTTGGACACATCGAGCGTTGTCTCTGATTCGCCCCACGGCTCCTTGCTTATTATGAAGGCAGAAACTGCCAATCCAAGTGAACCGCTGGATGGGCCGCCGGCGGGTAAGCCGATATCCATGATCAATACCCATTCCTCACAGCACCTGCGTCCTTCTTTCGAAGCCGCTGTCGCTGGGTTTTCCGCAATTCCTGACGACGACGATGGCGGGCTTGAAGCGACGCTCATGAAGCTTGAGGGGCGGTACGAGAAGAGATCACCACCTCTCGACCAACACCCCGCCGACACCTCAGGGAAGAGGCGCTCGTTACCGGATTTCAGCTCCACTCCGCCAGGCGGATATGTGACACCTGTCGTACCAATCAACCTCGCGGGCCCTGTTTTGGACTCAAGCAACAACCAAATTCGTGCCACAGTCGAGGAAGTCGGGTCGGACTCGTCGCGCGATGAAATCCCTGTGGAAACTAGCAAGATTGCCGGTTCAGAGCCATTGTTGTCCCGGAAGTCCTCGATTTTTGGACTTCCCACAGAATCCATCGCAGACTCGGAGCAATCTTACGGGTCTCTTCCCCTTCTTAAGCGGGAAACGGGCCACGAGAGCGCAGGCCTACCATTGCCCCTAGCGGGTGAGACACGGCCTGCAGCAATCGCGCCTGGTTACTTTCCACAAGACCCTCCGCAGTTATTTCACCTACCTAAAGGGCCACCGCCCAGTGCGATCAAGAGTCGCCACAGCTTCCCTCCGCCTTCGACGGCCAACGAGAGCTCTCAATCTTTCCTTCTCGACGAGGACGAGAATCTTTCGGACCTGTCTTCAGAGATATCCGTTGATATCATCAATCATGCGGAGGTTACAGACCGTTCAATCCAGCCCATGCTCGCGGCACCAGGGACTGCTATCTCCGGACTTGAGATACCCGCTCATCCTCTGACCTATGCTTCAGTTGTCAACCTCAATAATACCGAGGAATCCACTCGAGTATCGGATCAGGGTCCTCCGGCTGATGCCAGCAAGGCGGATCATGGGCCGATCCTCGACGCCCCTGAGCCGTCAGGGCTTCAGGAAAATGCATCTTTGCAGCCCCTCGCTCGTCTGCCGGCCGGCCCGGCACACGTTCCCTTTGTTCTAGCCTGCGATTCACAGGTGCTTGCTCAACAAATGACCCTCGTTGAGAAGTCGGCACTCTGCGAGGTAGAGTGGTCGGATCTGGTGGAGATGCGTTGGAACAACAAAGCGGCGGATGTTTTGGACTGGGTTGACTGTCTGACGAATAAAGACATCAAGGGCATCGACCTGGTGATCACTCGCTTCAATCTTGTTGTCAAATGGGCCTTGTCCGAAATTGTTCTAACCCACGATATCCATGAGCGAGCTCGAGTCATCACCAAATTCATCCACGTCGCAGCCCATGCACGACGTCTCCACAACTATGCGACCATGCTTCAGCTCACCATAGCCCTCACCTCGACCGACTGCACACGACTTACAAAGACCTGGGATATGGTCGCAGGTCCGGACAAGTCGCTGCTCAAACACATGGAAGCACTTGTGCAGCCGGTACGCAATTTCCATGACCTTCGTCTGGAAATGGAATCAGCCGATCTCAGTGACGGCTGTGTTCCTTTTATAGGTCGGTTTGCTCATGCCATCCTCGTCACCCTCCCTGCTAACCCCGAAACAGGTCTATACATACACGACTTGACTTATAATGCACAGAAGCCGTCCCACATACAGGTGGGACAGGGAGCCGAGCCTCTGGTCAATTTTGAGCGTTATCGAACGACTGCCGTCATCATCAAAGGACTTTTGAGATTAATTGATGCGAGTTCGAGGTATAATTTCGAACCCATGCCAGGAGTAATTGAGCGCTGTCTCTGGCTGGCCGCTTTATCGGATGCACAAATACGCAGCGCAAGTCACGCGCTGGAGCAATAATCGGTACTGCACAAAAACAGTTTTGTTTTTCTATCTCCCTGGGGTGGACGGACTATTCATGGTTCGAGGCCACAGGGACGGGCGACTAGAATTTACGGTATGGCTAATACCGAGCGTTTCAGCGACGGAGTTATCAACAGGAGTTTTTGATTAATGGGCATTACTGCCAGGGTGTATTGGCAAAGGCAGTCCTTCTGGGTCATGGAACGACTGAAGTCCATTGCGGTTTGTGCCTGGTGTTGGATGAGACGCTGGCATGAGGGGAGGTATGGTACAAAAGTCGGGGCTTTTGGCAAGGGCATGAGCATAGCTGGGGCTCGGAATGTAATATTTGGGTCCGGCTAGGATGCTATACCTGGTATTTTAATCGGGGATGATTCGCATGGCATGCCTACCTAAAGAGAAAAACCCTAGAGACCGTAGACGTACGTTGGAATGTTGACGAGGCTGGCTCTCCTGACTGTCGTGTGTTCTGTGATCGAGGCATGAGGCTGCCAAGCACGGGAGCGGGATCGAGGGGTTTCATTGGGAGGCCGGCGTAAAGACATTGAGAGACTGACACTTGGACCGAACGGCACGCCAGTTAAGCTGAACACTGTCACTGCTGTCAACGACGCGAATCTGCCACTTGACTGTAGGCCACCTTGGACTCTGAATACGCTGTCCCACATACGGCAATCTCATCATCCAAGGTTAAAGAGCCATTGAGGCTTGGAGAAAATGCAAACTCGATGCTTGCGCTGCCCTCCTCCGACATGAGCCCCGATCCCAAACACTCTCCGCATAGTCGACATGGACCTCCAGGAACCAGCTTCGCCGACAGACACTCCTTCGCCGGTGCCACAGATACCGCGCCAGCTACCCATTGATCTGCCGACCTCTCTAGACGACCGCCGGGTCTTTCCCAGCTACGCTGGAGAGACCGAGATATACGATGGTTGGCAAGGTGAGGGCATGACTGCAACCTGTCGTCTCACGCACCGTCCAGCCAGATAACTAATTTGAAGTCGCGCATCTGTGACAGGTTCGGCCCAATATATTACTGCACCCACCGCGGCAAAGCCGATTCCCTTCGACCTTCATTTGGATACCCCTGCCTACGATGACGAAGAAACGTACGCCAGAATACAGGACAGCGATTCCCGGCTGATGGAAATGGTGGCCGCTCAGGCTCATCACCGGGAAGATGGGAGCCCAGGCCAAGATGAAGACGCCATTGCTACGGACGATAAGATCTCGGATAGTGAGAAGAAGGAGATACTACAGAAAAGCCTTAACATGGCCGCGAGTAATGGAGATGTCGCGCGCATACAAAAGCTCGTCGGAGGCCGAGCCAAGGAGTACGTGGATGTCAATCAGCCGGATGAGGAGGGCACGGTGCCTTTGATCTACGCCAGTTGCTTCGGCCATTACGAAGTTGTGGCTGCGCTCTTGGACGCGGGAGCTCAGGTGGACAAGCAGGACCGGAATCAATGGAGCGCTTTGATGTGGGCAATGACCAACCGTCACAAACAAATCGCCAAACTGCTTCTCGATCATGGAGCCAACCCTGACATCAAGTCCTCGTCGGGTGGTACGGCGCTGGATTTTCTGCAGCCAGGATCTGATTTGTCCCAATATCTGCATGAAAATGGCTACCATTTCGGCATGTCCAACGTGGAAGACGATTTCTACAGCTCGGGCTTCTCGCAGGACCGGTTTGAAGAGGAGATGGCTGAAAACGAAATGAAGAGGCGCATGCTGATGCAAGAGAGTGCAGCCAACCTGGAAGTTGATCTGTCAACCCTAGGGTTCGATGAACAGCCAGAGGTAAGTCTTTCCCCCAACTCTGAGCAACTCCACGTTGACATGATCATAGTCACCCATTGATTTCGAGACCGAGGAAGAGTTCGTTTGGGATCGTTGCATAGGCGACCAAATGTTTGTCTTCCAAGCGGACAAACTCGAAGCCATCCTGGACCTCATCATCACCAACATGACTCCCCAACGGTCCCCCTCGCAGAAACCGGTGCCAGCGAATCTCATCTTTCTGATGGCTCGTTACGCTCACTACCATATGACCGCCTCTCTCTTGGACGAAGTCTTGACCAAAGCACTGGACCTGATTAACGATGTGATCGAGCGGCATCAGTGGGATATGACGATGCTGGCCTTTTGGATTTCTAATGCGACGTTGTTGCTCCATTATCTCAAAAAAGATGCGGGTCTTGTTGAGGCGACGGCCAAATACCAACTTGAACTCGCCGAACTCATCAACGAGATATATATTCTCATCATTCGGGACGCGGAAAGGAGGATGAACAAAGTCCTGGATGTGGCCATGCTGGACCACGAGACCATTCCAGGGTTGGATGACATTGCTTTCCAGGGAGAATGGAAAGTGTTCAAATCGAAACCTAAGACGAAAGAGGAGCCACCCGAGAAAAGGTTCCGACCGCCTTCACCCAAACGACGAGCTCAGACGTCGCCGCGGAATATCACATCTCTCCTCTCATCTACATTGTTCGTACTGGACCTATATGACGTCCACTCGGTGATCACAGCCCAGATTTTGTCTCAGCTCCTCTATTGGATTGGAGCCGAATTGTTCAATCGTGTCATGAACACCAGGAAATACTTGTCCCGGACCAAGGCAATGCAGATCCGCATGAATGTGTCGGCTATTGAAGACTGGGCGCGCGCCAACAACCGGCAACCCGAGCACTATGAACATGGCTCGACAGTCTCTACAGGCGAGAACACGGTGGACGCGGCCCGAAGGCACCTGGCTCCCATCATCCAGCTGCTTCAGTGGTTACAGTGTTTCAGTTCACTAGGGGAGGACCACGAGTCTCTTGTGGCGACGTTGGTTCAGCTGCAACGACTGACTCCGACACAGTTGATCCACGCGGTGAAGCACTATCGGGCAGAGGTCGGCGAGAAAAGCCTGCCGAAAGCGCACATGAAGTTCCTGGTACAACTACAAAAGGGTCAGCAGTCATTGGTCAAGCGACCTGCCACGCCAGTGCCCAAAACGTCTGAACCCGGCACGGCCACACCCACGGGCCAGAACGGGGCATCCGGTCAGGACGATCAGAATCCTACTACTCCTCAAAATGCATCGTCACCGCTAGAAGCAGACAGCGACCCTTCACTGCGACGGGATGCATTGAACCTCGATCAGTCTTTGATGTTACCATTCTCACTTCCGACCTCGACTGATATGTTGATCACATACGGGGCAGGCATTGGCGGTGTCAACCGAGAACAAGCACGGAAGTATATACCCACTATTCCGACCGAGGTTTTGAGTAAGCTCAACCTCGATGGCGACGGCAGACGACGCGCAGGAAGTATTGGGACGATAGGCACCACAGCACAAGGATGGCAGAGCGGTGGCTACTGAACGAGAGGCGGAGGGTGGAGGGTGGATATATATACTGAGTATGGCATTGATGATCAATGATGATGATGATGGCACGATGCTGATCCTTTGAGTCGGGTAGTTATGAAAAATAAAGGTACATACGAGATCCATCCATCTGAACTTGATGCCATGAGGCTGTAGGTATCATCACGTGATAAGACACTCTCCTGCTCAGAGGCCGTCTAGAGGACCAACACTGAATGGCTGCTTGAATGTACAAGTACCACTCGGTATGTACCTACCTAAGTATGTAAGTCCTATACCTGAGATACTTGAGGTAGTGGGACATTTCAAGTGAGGTTGATGAAGCATGCAGGTGATGTCGAGCGCTCGCTCTACCTGCCCTTTTAGGTGACACCCCTAAACCCTAATTAAACCTTCGACGTCTCACTTCTTCCATTATCAACCCTACCTACTGTTACGTGATACCGACACTCCTCCCCTCACAGTCTCTCGTTACGATATCAACAATGGAGAAGACGGGATGACGAATGTCTGTCAAGCCCCAAACCGGCCCTGTTGGCCCTGAGATGGAATTCCATCTGCTGGGCACGGACCGCAGTAAGGACGCTATGGCTCTTTTCTGGGTCTCGGCACGCTGCGAACGTCAAGTAAGGTAGGTAAGTGGGCTGAGAGCGGTATGTATCACTCACAATGAGCCGCATCTGGCGGAGGTGAAGGTAGGGATTCCGGCCGTTGTCCTCGTTATTGTGCTGGGACTTCCTGGATGGGGAGATCTGAAGTCCAACTAGTTGTCTTTGCCTGATTGTGCTTCGAGGTCTGAAAGGGCATCCATCCAGTGGACGTTCACTGCTGCCAGCAGCGACATCACACTGGGCCCTGACTGCTTGTTGGATTGCGAAATGCAAAATCCTGTGACAACAGCTTTGTGTTGACTCTACCACAGATCCAGTGCATACCAGGAGGTCTGTCTACCTGCCTGTTTAGCACTGCTTGGCTCTGTCTACACCTTTGAGCGGCGCTCTTCCTTGTCTTTGTCAGGTTGCCTTGAATCCACCGGTGTATGCAACGCTTCAAGGATGAACGGACGGGATATCGTCTAGAAGGATTGACATTCCAATGGGCACGGTCCGAGACACCCTAGGCTGGGTTGTTCGCATGTCTCCTTTGTTCGAACGAAACGGCGGGCGTATAGTGTTTTGGGCTCAAGGTCCTGCCTTTGACCAGGAACATCACACCCCAATCGGTCGTCTGGATGTTGGGGCACAGATCGTTGTCACTTCAAGGGCGACTTGGCTGCAGTCCCGGAATTGGGATTTCCAGGCTTAGGGACTCGGCCTGATCAACGCCCGCTTCCGGTTCCGCACCTCTTCTCATGGTACGGCCATAGGCGGATGATTTTACTTCAATGTGGTATGTTGCCCGCCAATGAGTTGCAGGCGGTTCAGACAATGAGACGTGTATTGCCCGCGATGAACACCTGTCAAGACCTTCTAGCAGGATTGAGAGCAACAGCACAGGGCACGGAAACCTCACGCACTGGTTATTTGGGGCGCTTATGGAATGTAGACGCGCACACGTGACCACACACTCAGCCTTGTCCTCTGTCGAGCATGACTGCCACCGCAAACCCCTATACATACATCCTGATGCTTCACGATTGCCGCTTTCAGTTCTGGCCAACTTCATTGTCCTGAAACGGGCTTTTATTCTCTAGGAGCAACATTCGCGCCATCTCCAGCATACGGCGTATCATGTCGTGGGTCTTATGCCAGTTGGCCGTTTGCGGCAGTTTGTCACGTTCTTCTCCTGGTCATTGTCTATCATGTCCGCACTCATTGACTGTGGACGCAAGCGTTCCAACACAACACTTGCAACAACGAACTTCCTTTTATCCTTCTTCGTTCGCCTTGTTCTGTCGGATCATCTCTGTTCTCATTAATGCACACGCCTTGTCATCATTCACAACGTGTCTTGCTTTCCTCCTGGTGCTTTTGGCTTTGCCTCCCATTATCACTCTATCCCGAGAGCCATTATGGCGGCGACAACTAGAGCAGCAGCTGCCCAAGGCAGACGCTCTCCCTCAAAGGGTCGGGCTGCTAAGAAACAGAAGAATGCTGGATCAACGAAAAATAAGGGTGGCAACCCGCCACCACCACCACCACCACCACCACCACCGCCGCCGCCACCTGCTCCTGCTGCTGCTGGATCTCCCTCCAGTTCAGGTGCGCGAGAGACCTCTCCCAGCGAGACTAGTCCGGTCGCGTCAACAGGCCCCGAGTTCCGCAAGCCTACTCCAATCATCCCCGAAGTAGCCACCACAGCAGCTCGAAACCATGCGATGCGCACCATGGCTCCTAGGGGCTTCCAGAACCCGGGCAGCGTGGTGTGCTACCGTAACGCCGTTGTTCTTATGTTGCTTTCAAGCAAAAGAATCATGGGTTGGATTCAAAACAGATACATCCCCAGACTGGTGGCAGCTGGACTGCGAATCGAAACCGAGGTTGAGGCTGCAGTGGACGATCGCGAACACTCCCAGGGCGCCCCTGGCGACTTTCCATACACCGATGTATGGTGTGAACTTGACAAACTTGGAGAAATCTACTGGACCGAGCCTGCATCAGCCCATGTCGCAACAGCCATGACTGCCTTCTGGAATCATTTCCTGAAGCGAGCCGAAAAGGAAAATGTCGACTGGGATGCGGATGCTCATCAAGATGCCGCGGAGTTTTTGGGCGTTCTTACAGCCATGGCTGAGGGACAATTGCGGGAAATGGTCGAAAAGCATGATGGTGTAGGGTAAGTACTCGACTACTGGAGAGCTCCATTTGCAAAGCGAGAACACTGGAGTGGAACGTAGCTAACAATTCTTGCTCGTGGCCTAGATTACTGGACAAGGATGAAAAGAAAGACCTCGAGGAGACAAGCATCGAAGAAATGATCGCGGTCTCCCAAACTGTACGGATCCGCTGTAATATGTGCGGTACTCTCCCTGGTTTTTCAGCCATGACCCGCATCGAAACTCTGAACAGGATGACCACTTGGCCTCTATCCTTTGGAAAGCTGTCAGCAGGTACCAGAGGGGGCTCCAACACTCCCCGTACACGCAGCGGAAAGAGAGCGTCACCGTCCCCGCAGGACTCGGACCCAGTCGCCTTGGAAGATCTGATCCGAAACGATGGGAACAGCACGCAGGATGGCTGGCTCTGCGGCCTGTGTCGACCTTACATCATCGACCAGACACACCAGAACCGCATCAATGCTGCGGGAATTGACGCCGCAATGAAAGCTGTAGCGGAAAATCAGAATAAGGCCGAGTTAGACGCCTTGGCTGCCAACCGGACCATCCTTCGCAAACGAATCTGCCAACTTCCCGAAGTCTTGATTCTGTCTCTGACGCGGTTCCTGCAGGAAGTCGACAATGGAGTCGTGCTGTACGATAAAGATGAGACCAAAGTCACATTCGGCGAAACTCTGGATCTAGCTCCGTTCCTTGAGCATCGCGGCAGCTCTGCGCCCAGTGGCTCCACCAAATATCAACTGATCGCCATCATCAATCACCAGGGCTTCAGGGATGGTGGTCACTACGTCAACCAGATTTACGTGAATGGGGGCTGGGTCGAGATTGACACCGAAGATGTCGAGCAGACCACCCTGGAAAGGACAATAGGCAAGCAAGATCACGAGTGGACTCCTTATGTGTTCCTGTATGAGAGAATTGTCAGTGACGCAGAAGAAGAGGCTGCACAAGACCAAGCCATCCCAAGCAATGACGACGATCAAGGGATCATTGACCAAAACAGCAACACCGACAGCGACTTTACTGTCACCACCGCAGAATATCCTGCGCCCGGCCAGATGGTCATGAAAGTCTCTGCCAAGGTCGGCGGTCTGCCAGTCCAGTTCCCCCAGTTTGTGCTGGACAACAAGCTGCCCATCAACGGTGCCGCTGGCTCTAGCACCATCACCCTCAAGCAAGGGGACGCCAGTGCCACAGTGTATATCGGCAAACAATCGAGAAGCTCAAGCCGAGCAGCCTCCAAGTCCCCCACCGCAACGGTCGGTGCTGCCACAAAGGCTAGTGGCCAGCAAACAGCAGGCAAAAAGCGTAAACGCACATCTACCAGTCCTGGTCCTGGCGCCCCTCGCCCAGCCAAGCGGCTCATCCTACGACTTGGCTCTGCTTCCCGCCGCGCCGAAGAAGCCAGAAAGGCCGAGAAGGCCTCCTCGAGAACTCGCAACAGTCGGAGCGCCACACCAGGTGCTTCCCGGGCCCGAACCACTAGCACCACTCCGGCAGCTTACAGCGCCCAGCTCCGACGCAAGGGGCAGGCCCGTAAGGCCGACAGGGCGTTTGACGCAATGCTGCACCGACTGGTTGAGAATCAGGGCCGCCGTCAACAACAACAGCCTGCTCATGGTGTCGGTGTTGGTGCTGGTATCGGGGATCATGTCGCGCGCACACCCAAATCTCGCATCCACAACGCCAGACGCAACGTGAGCTGGGCAACAACACGCAACGCTCTCGCTAGATCTACGGAATGGGATATGGACTCTCATACTGAAGAAGGCTCCGACTCCGATCTGGATGTGTACGACCATACCCGCGCTGCTGTCACTCGTGATGGTGATGGTGTCGGCATGGTCGACTATCACTCCTTGCCGGCTTATGTCAAAGATCTGATACAGAGCCAGCGGAATGCCGATAGGGGCGTGTACATGGCGGTCGACACTGAGGGTCAAGGTGAGACCGGGTCGGAAACCGAGATAGGTGATGATTCCGAATTAGAGTTGGAGGAGATGGAGATGGAGTTTGATCATGGCAAGGCTTCGAGAGCGAGAAAGGTTGGGTCGAAGCGAGGAGGCAGGTGATATGGGATGCAAGTCTTTGCAGTGGGTATTTGCGATTGGAGTTGGATCGAACAGGAACTGGAGTTGCAGATGGAGTTGGCGTGGAGTTGGATGAAATCAATCGACTAGAGTAATCGAGGGAGATAGAATAGATTGAATGGCCGGAGTTCTGGTTTAGGTATGTATACCTTAGTCAATGTCAATGTCAGTAATGTTAGATTAGATGCTCAACTTGACTCTTTGGCAGTCAGTCAGGCCTGACATGGCTTTCCTCCATACTTTTCTGCTTGTTGGTCCCGGAAAAGCCTCGGCGGAGTACATAAGGAGATAGATAGGGTCAGGTAGTCCCGGCCTATATTCAATGACAAAGATGGTATGGCGGACCGTTCAGGTGGGCTAAGGCTCCAATGAAGAAAGGGGTGTGGTTGTGGGAAGTTCATACACATTTGTTTTCATTACAGCGAGCGTCGTCGCCTTCGTTAGGTATATTATACAGGTTGCGTAGCGGTGTCGTTCATGAGATTGCCGTGTACCGATCGTGTCCACGATTATCCTTGTGGTCAACGTTCACTTCCACGTCCACGTCCACGGTCATACTCACGGTCATATTCACGGTGACGATGACGGTGGTGATGGCTATGGCGATGCCGATGCCGATGATGGCTTCTCTCAGAGTCGCGGTCCCGGTCCCGGTCACCGTCGTGTCGAGACTCGGAGTATCCGCCGTCAAGATTGAAACCTTCGAGACTGTCCTTGTCCTCATTCTCATCCTCATCACGGCCGTTGTCAAGGTCATCTCTCCTTCGCCGTTTTCGTTCGTCGATATCATCGCCATCCTCATGCAAGTGCAGACCATCTCGGCCTCTCTTTGCGACCCCTCGTCTTTCACGACTCTGCTCATCCACCTCCCCTTTTTCTCCTCTTCTTCGTTTCCCTCGCCGCCAAGTCCTCGACTTCTCTCAGATCCCGTTCTCGCTGCTCCATCCACTCTTTCCTCCGTTTCTCCGCCTCGCGCAGCTGATTGACACCCTTCTTCATCATAGCAAGCGGATCATCGGCAGCGATCCGCGCAGCATCACGCTGTTTCCGTCGTTTGGAGCCATCGCCCCATTGGTCTTCCGAACGATCCATTTCATCGTCCATCCGCCCGGTGAGGACATTACCCGTAGACGCGGAACTATACCACGGTTTATTAGGGTCCTTGCTTCTCCCTTTCCCCACAGCATGGGAGAGATATACCGTATAGGGATCCTCGTCTTCCTTGCGTCGTGTCTTCAAATCTGTCTCTTGGAGCGGCACCGGAATCAACGAGATATTCCCCCCTCGCATCGACAATAGAATCCTCTCGCAGTCGCGGGGGCTTGGTAACAGGAGGCACGACGGAGGCAGAGGCAGACTGCGTCTCGCGAGCAATTCGTATATCGCGATCCGTGTCATCTTCTCCTGCTAATCGACGTTTTCGGATTCTACCATGTCGATCCGCCCCGTCTGCGGCAGATCGTTTGTCCAAGCCATCTTCTTCGTCTGGCGCAAGTTGCTGTCGTGTAGCATCGATATCTGCCGCTTTTCCTTGTAACAGTCGGATCCGCTCATCTGCTTCATCTTGTAATTCTCTCTCTTCTCGCTCTTGGGCGCGCCGTTGGGCTTCGGCTTCGTCGCGCTTCACCCGCTCGATGTTGGCGGGGTTGTAGACGTTCCATGATTTCTTGCCGAGGAGGTGAAGAGGCATATTCTATTGGGAGTGAGACGGTCAGTAGGAGTTTGAGGGAAGTCGCGTTTGGACCATTTTCTCCGGGCGGTCTTCGTGTACATGGGCGTGGGGTACATGGGTGTACAAGTGCGTACTTTGCGGCGATGAGGTCGGCGATGTAAGGCTACATCATGAAGTGAGTACCTGAGATGTGGGACGAGGCTGAGGTGTGTAGGATGGCAAGACAAAACTAACTGCATGCGGCACTTCCCGTATGGTTATTATTTGCCGCTTTAATGGCTATCATTACCCACTTCATCTCAACAACCACATTCTGTTGATATCGCTCTCACAATCGCCCAGTTCGCTAGCATCCGCCACATATCAGGGCCGGGTATGAAAATGACATGGCCAGCTAGGTTATGTGAGCTGTGAGTCTCCTTGTTTGCTGTGACTGATACAAGACCAGCAAAACTCCCACGCCAGTAAAATCCGGAAGCATATGCTTATGTCAATGCCACCGGCAACTTCTAAGAGCATCATCCACCCGGTGAGTCTACTATGCCGGTGGATGTCGATATTGTTCCAAACCACCGGTTAGATCATCAGTACGCTTGTCTGCTCGTCAATTGTCTTCCTGCTGCAGCTTTGTATAAAACCAAGAGTCGAGTTCTACTTCCCTCTGCAATTCCCTTCTACAAATATCCCCCGTACCCTGTCCTCTTCTCGGCCAGTTCCCCCTTCCTTTCTGATCGAGTCTTCCCCTACAATGGCACCAAAGACAGTCCTAGTCAGCGGAGCAAACGGCTACATCGGCTACGCCGTATGCCGAGCTTTCTCTCTCGCAGGATGGACAACCTACGGCCTCATGCGCAGCGACAAAAGCGCACCAGACCTGACCAGAGAAGAAATCACACCCATCATCGGATCAGCAGCAGACCCGTCCAAATTCATCTCGACCCTCCCTCCCATCGACGTGATCGTGTCATGTACCGAAGACCTGAACAACTACGAGGGACATTTCCAAGACGTGCTGTCGATGATCAGACAGATCTGCGCGCGGTCCAAGTCCAAGCACAAGCCCAAACCTCTGGTCATCTTCTCCAGCGGATGCAAAGACTACGGCACTACGCTGCGCCACGGCGAGCCAGGACTAGCACCACACACGGAAGAAAGCCCGCTCCGGCCACCACCGCTGCTCGCCCAACGATGCGCGTCGGCCATGCATATCCTGACTTCATATCAAGACGAGTTCGACTGCGTGGTCACCCGGCCAACGTCTCTATATGGCCGATCGGGGAGTTTCTACGCACTGGTATTCCATCTGGCGGAACAAGCGAAGACGCGGTCCGACGGCGTCTTGAGGATCCCTTCTACACCGGACGCTATCATGCATGGCACGCATGTCGATGACAATGCAGCTGCGTATGTAGCGCTAGCCACGGCGCCCAGGGAAGTAGTCGCAGGCCAGGCTTATAATATCTCCAGCCATCGCTATGAGACGCTAGGCGAGATCATGGCCGTCGTTGAAAAGGTCCATGGCGTCAAAGTCGCCTATGTCGACGATGACTTGGATTCGTCGTCGCGGCCGGAGATGGAGATGGAGATGGAGAAGGAGTCGCGCTTTGTGATAAAGGCCGTCTTCGATTTTCCGCAGTGGGTCGGCTCCGACAAGATTCGCAGAGATACAGGCTGGACGGACAAGAAGCCTTTGTTTCACGAGGGGTATCGGGTCTACAAGGATGCTTGTGATGTCGCGGCCAGGGAGGGGTCAGAGCAGTACTTGAGAACGATGAGGCTTGCTGAAGGGTCGACGTTCAACAGTTCAAAGGCGTGGAGAATATAAGGGGAGGCTGCAGCCAGGTAGGTAGTAAGTGGCAGCCATCTAGGCTGTAGCTAGGTAGGTAGGTAAGTGGCTGCCATTACCATGTCGGAACAGAACTAGACTGTAGTTCTTGATATGTCTATATACATATACATACATACCTGGGCAAAACTAGAAGATATGAAAGCATCTTACGCAGCTGAATAAACAGCATGCATGGCATGCATGGCATGGGCTGCATGGCAAGTTTTTGACTTCTATCCTGACTACATAGTAGTCAACCAATGCAGACCAGTTATAGTCACTAAGCCACCTTGTCGTCTGTATGATGGGTATGAATCTGCTCGAATTGTATTCAAAAAGTCCAAGTGCCAAAATGCAACAGCAGACTGTCACATGTGACTGGTGACTAGGTCACCTGACCCCAAGCAAAGGCTTGGCACTTGTTGTTGCACTTACCTCAACACTCTTTACTCTTTTACACTTTACTCTGTTAGACAAGATACACACAATTCAAAGGCATAGTGCCAACACTTCGAGAGTTATTGTAACTCTCATTTCCTTTCTGCCTCCTACCATCTGACACAGACGACATAAAGTACACAAGAGTCCAAGTGCTAGAATGCAGCAACACACGGCATAAAGTACCGTAGACAGGAGTCCAAGTGCTAGAATGCAGCAATATACGGAATAAACTACTATAGACAAGAGTCTAAGTAGATGGAAACGACATGTCCCATAACCACGATTGTCCCGGGTCTCCTAGCACGCCGAAGATATTCCCGCCAGGAAATGTCTCGCTGATGGATGATCGCGATCCAGGCGTGTCTGACGTATGGGCGTCTATACTGGTAGACTGTTGAGTTTGTTGGCCTTGATGTAGTTGTGGTTGTAATGGTGGTTGTGGTTGCGGTTGCGGTTGTGGTTGTGGTTGGAGTCTATTGTGTTGTTGTTGTGGTGGCGATAACGTTTGGTGTCCGGTGTGATGGAGTTCGTTGTCGCTGAATACTGCCCGTGTGGTTCAATATTAGCTGAGATTGTACTGTGCCATACATAGTAGGGACTAGGTAGTAGGGAGTAGGGAGTATGTGGTATTTGGTGTATAAGTTAGGTAGGTCAGGACTGATGCTGCCTTAGGACAGGAGGCGGATGTAAGAATTGCTCGCACAAGGAGGATATAGAAGGGAGGATATAGAAGGCAGGATATAGAAGGCAGAACGTAACAGTTGGATGCCAGACATACCTTGATTCAGCGACCGCATGGCCTCATTAAACCCGCCGTCCATAAGCGGTAGGCCATCCCACGGGTGATGAGCGCTTGCAGAACGGCCAATCCTCTCACCAGGTCCCCAAGCATCATGACCATAACCCACATCACCGACAGTGGCATGGAGCATAGATATATCTTTCCGAGTATCTGGTGCTTGACCATTGACTTGCGAAGAGGCTGTGGTCGTCGACGTGACCTTCTTCTTGCTCATCCGCCTCAGCGGTATATCCACGTCTCGCTCGTCGGCCGTGAGCATCCTCATCTCCTGGGCCAGGATGACTTTGAGTAATTTCTCCAATACGCGACAGCCCTGCTCTAATATCGCGGAGGAACCACCCATGCTTTTCGATAGCTTGATCAGCCGCCCTATACCCCGCTTGGCCTCTTGTGCTCGGGCAGAGAGAGGCTCGGACAGCGCAAAAATCACTAACATGACGCCTGCGCTGAATGACTGGATCCCGGCGTATCCTGTTGTTTGAGTGTTTCGGGCTTGCGCCAGTATATCTGCGTGTTCGATGATGTGGGATGTTCGGATGGCTGATTTCCAGCATTGCTCTCTGTTTTCGTCGAGGTTGACATTGACGCCCGGCTCACAGGATTCCCCTCCCCCTCCAGTCCTTGGTGTTCCGGTGGAGTGGTGGCAGACTTCCATTGGGACCTTGTTATATACAAGGACTGGTTTATGTAGACATAGCTGGATATTGTCATAGGCTAATTGCAGTGAGAGTGCTTGAAGACGGAAGATTCGTATGATAGGATCGTCTTCAGCTTCAGCTTCATCATGTCTGCCACCCATAGCGGGATACGACTCTGGTCTCAGTTCAGGAGGGATACTTTGTTCCCATTTGAGAAGAGCCTGGTGCACCTTATTTACCCTTTCGAGGACCGACTGCACGGTCCGACTTTCATGGAAGTAGACTTCGCGAGTGATGGGCAGGGCAATGCGGTAGAGCTTGAACTTCAGTCTCTGGTATGTCATTGTCGTGACTCGCTGGTAACTGCCGTCTTCGAGTTGCTCGACTGAATCGAACCCGGGAGATTGGTCGGAAGTGTCGTCCATGTTGAGCGGCATGTGGACTTCGAAGTTGCCGTGTTGGATGCAGGAAGAGTGACCGAACGTTAATGCCATGAAGCTGTCGACGAGTTAGCACATTTAGAACCACTTTCACCTTGGTCACTGATCAGAGCAGTTAGGTGCAACCACTTACCCGTCAAAGGCATATAATGTCCACCAGATACGCCTGCGCACTTCCCTCTCGACGGTGCCAATGGCGCCCCAAGAGGATTCTCTGTGAAGGCATAGCATCTGTGCCCCTCTCAACGCCGCGCCGTTGATGATGAAACAACGCCTCGGCTGTCGATTGTACAAGTAATACAAACTCAGCAAGATACAAGTCTGTACCGAGGTAACATCGGTAACATCAATGATTTCCAGAAGGTTGGCCTCGATGGCCTTGATGAGGCGTGACTGTAGTTTTCTTAGGTCGACTTCTGGCGATACATGGGCTTCATCCCGAGCATATCCGGCGGCGATGGCAAGAATCACCGCGATCAGATATAACAGCGACTTCTGGCGTGGGTGGGCAAGCCCGGACCTCAGGATTGCTGCTACTTCACCTCTCAGGGAAGGCTCATGCACTATCGTCACGAACCAGTGGACAGAGCGAATATAGCTGTCGAACAGCGTCCAGGTGATCTTCGGATGGGGCAACGAACATCCGAGCAGGTCGGCCACCTCTTCTAGTCCGTCAGTCGTGTCTCCCGGAAGCCGCTCTCTGTCTGGAGAGATCCCGTCGGGAATGGCATCAGCATCGCCCAGCTTGCCAGATCCGTAATCATAGGTTTTGATGAGCTGGAACATAGTAAGTGCGGGTACAGAGAAACAAAAATGTAAAATGCCGTAAATGGTGATTGAATTTTGCAGAAAACAATAGTCGACTTACCTGATCAGCTAACCCGAAGCTCGACGATCTGTCACAATTCAGACCTGAGTATTCATCATTCTGTGCCGGTTCGGTTTGGGAATTGCTAGTTGGAGACACGGTGTCGCCGTCGGAACTCGGAACTAGCACATCGCTTGAAACCGACGCGGTGTGCCTTGTCGACCTTGAGAGAGCCCTTCTCGGTCTATTGGTCTGGTAAATACTCCTGGCCGACTTGCTTGCCGACTTGCTTGCTCGCTTCCTAAAGCTGTTCAGCCTCAGGCTCGTCAACCCGCTCACGTTGTCCCTACCTTGGAGAATGCGGGTTTTCTTCACATTGGAATCCAGAACGAACACATAAAGCGCAGGGCCGTTGGTCGTCGCACTGAAGAAGATCCTGTCATCAATATTCTAACCGAACTGCTTACCATGAGACAGGGTGCTGATGGTATGGATGCAAAACAGCCAAATGGACTTACCCTCAGCTTCTGGCGCCTACACCGCAGACAAGCCAGGCGTGCTCGGGTAGGTGGCATGTTTCTTGCCCGTCAAGTGTCCACGGCACTATCCCGCGTGACAACGTTGACTGCAGTATGGTAAAATGACAACCGAGCACACAGGGTGGTTTGGTTCGGAGACCGGTGGTGCCTCGTCCGGTGGGTACGTCGTTTGTCTGGGGGGGGTTGCAGGAATGATTCGTCTCACCACATAATATCACATATGAGCCATAACGTGTATGCCACTCAAAAGTTCTCCGGGAAGCACAGAGTACAGTGCTTCATCTCAGAATGCATACCAGGTACAGAGAGATGCCCACCAGCGCCCAAGCCGTTGCGGTTTCCACCGGACGAGAGGCATCGTATGATGCGTGATTGATTATTAATGCCACAGATGGACGTGCTTTGGCCAAGGCTGCGCTATTAGAAAAAGGGGTTCAGCCTTAGCACCATCTGCCGGTGGGTCGGAAAGTAACGCAAATTCCCACCGGCAATTCGTACTTGTTCTCAAAGTTGTTGAACCCCATCATTGATGGAGGTGCATGTCGTCCTGGATCTCCAGTGTTGGTGCCTACGTCTATTGCCGTCGAAGGATCTAGCAGTTTATTTTTTTCTGGGGAGCATTCCGCGATGGTAAGTCCTAAAACACGGTATGCTAAACCGGATCCCTTCCGTGTGGATATCCGCAGGCTCTTCGCGTGCGAGCAGTTGGTCAATTCCAGGTGAGGTCAATTAACTTTACAGGCTCTGCCATTATCTTCGTCATCAGGATCGACCCTCCGTCTTCACTCATAAGAATCAACGGTGACCAAAAACAGCCCAGCGGCACATCCAGCAAAAAACTGAACTCGCGTCGCGCGCGATATTCAGAAAAACCCCCTCGGGGGTTTTTTTAAACTACTTCGTAGTTTGGTAATGTGGTGATTCGAACCCCAATACCCCGGCCATCAGGCGCCACTCGAAAGTGGACGTCCTGCCGCCATTTGGGGGGATATTGTAGGTCGAATGACCACACCTAACGCTTTCACCCTTGATCCTCAGGATACCACTTGAGTGGCCCGTATGGAGGTGGAGTTTGTTAGGCAACGCATTCCCCTTGAGCCTCAGCCATGGGGGGAAATTGTTGGGAGGAATTCAGAAGATTCAATCAATATACCCTAATTGGTGACAAGTGATAAGGCAGTGAAGTATCACATGGCAGTGGAGCGTTGATCAAGGGTGCCTTCCCGTGGTGCATGAGGCTTCCAGGCTTCAGTCGCCGACTCGATGGAATACTTTCTGGGGATATCTCTGGAGAGCTTACGATGGATTGTCTCCCATTTCAGAGAATACCTGATGGCCGGCTGAGGGTCTTGAAGCCCAAGTGTGCTGAGCTGTGATGGATCTTACAGATAGCTAACCAAGGACAATCATTTCCGTACTTTCAACAGACCACGGCCGTGAGCCGCTTCCAGCATACATTCGCAGTCCTGGACTCGCACCGATACATCAAGCCAGTTACGAAAGGTCGAGGCTCTATCCAGGTGGGCATGTATCTCCTTGACTTGCTTGACCGAGTCTCACAGAGGTTCTGGAGTCAATTCTGTCACTTTCATAGACATTCTTCTCCTTGCCTAATGATCTCAGCCTCGTAGCAGTGTTCAAGATCTGAAAACAGCGGTGTCTTTCGTTCACCTCTCATAAATCTAGTAGATGTCAACACCGGTGTCCTTGATGTCCGAAAGCTGTCTAATAACTATCTTACTAATCACGTTAGTGTCGGCGCATAAGCAGGACGACCACGACGCTGCTTTAAGGCACCATAACAGAGCGCCACTTTGTGGCGGAGCACAGGGCGGCGTCATCATCCCTCTTGTTCCGACGTTGTTGCGAAACACTGCAGTCCGGCCACCAGACACCTAATAACAACTTGGGGATTGAAGTCAAACAGAAGGACGAAGTGTTTCATGCTGAGTTCCCTTGGCCCATTTGAGCAACATACATGGATTGAATAGCAGAGTGCAGAACCTGTCCCCTTCACGCACTGAGGCGGCGCTCTGAACATTTGTCCTTTCCTGTCCACTTGTCAGCATCCAGCGCAGGCGGCCGGATTCTTCGAACGTCCATTTGCCTCGTGAACGATATTAAGCCTCCTGGACGCCTCCCGCCCTCTTCCTTTGATATAGCAATCCTTCATCATCACCACCTCGACCATGTCCTTCCTCAATAGAAATAACTTATTCGGTGGCGGAAGCCAGCAACCTCAACCACCTCCACGAGATCCCTATGGCTCCCCAAACCGAGGGAGCCGTCCTGGTTATGGCGGAGGTGGTGGTTACGATACACCTATGAATGGCGGCTACGATACGCCTCCTACCCGACAGCCTCAGGGGTATGGGAGTCCTGCACTGCCCGCAAGAAACATGCCGCCGCGACCGACGGGGCACCAGAACACTCCCGGTAGGGGCGGCAGCCGTTCAGGCCACATCATGACTCTACAACCCTCCAAGAGCCCGGACAACTCATACACCTTCCGAAATCTCGTCGCCGTGTCGACGCAGGACCTGCCGCCTTCTCGCGATGGCACAGACATCTTTCTCCTTATAAATGGCATGTACGTGGTGACGGCGCGACCTCTGGATTCATTTCCGCGAGGGTTTATTGGGTTGTCCGAGCCGCAGCGGTCGTGGATGGGTGTTGCCCTGACAGATCAGATCCAGGCTGAAGTGTATGACCCCTTCAGTCAAAGCAGCCAGGCGTACATCGGAGCTATGGACATAGAGATTGGGTTTGCCAGTACCAGGAAGACGACGGATACACCTTACGACCAGGATGATCTCGCAAGAGAAATTACAAAGGTATTGCCCCATGAACGAACTTCTGACAAGACACAATACTGACATGATGACAGTTGTTCAACAGCCAGATGTTTGCACCTGGCCAGAGGTTCCTAATGGACCTCAAGAGTATCCCGCTGAATCTACAGGTCAAGACGGTGCAATTGGCAGACTTGAGCGAGAAGTCGGCTCCGACGACATCTGATCCCCGCGCGAGAGGGATCTTGACACCACAGACACAGATCAACTTCTTTAAAGATGGCAAGACACCCATCAACCTCAAGGCGTCCTCGAGGAGGCCTGCGGCGAACTCGATCATCGCCCCTGATTTCAAATTCGAAGACATGGGCATTGGTGGTCTTGACTCGGAGTTTGTCACCATCTTCCGAAGAGCCTTCGCGTCTCGTGTCTTCCCTCCTGGACTCGTCGAGAAGTTGGGTATTCAACACGTCAAAGGAATCTTGCTTTACGGCCCCCCTGGTACGGGAAAGACTTTGATTGCTCGCCAAATCGGTAAGATGCTGAACGCTCGAGAGCCCAAAGTCATCAACGGCCCCGAAGTTCTCAACAAGTATGTCGGCCAGTCGGAAGAGAACATTCGTAAGTTGTTCGCCGATGCAGAGAAAGAGTACAAGGAAAAGGGCGACGAGTCAGGGCTTCATATCATCATCTTTGACGAACTCGATGCAGTGTGCAAACAGAGAGGGAGCGGCGCCGGCGGCGGTACGGGCGTGGGGGACAGTGTCGTCAACCAACTGCTCTCCAAACTTGACGGTGTCGATCAGCTCAACAACATCTTGTTGATTGGTATGACGAATCGAAAGGATATGATTGATGATGCCCTGCTCCGTCCTGGTCGTCTCGAACTCCACATGGAGATTTCTCTTCCCGATGAGCACGGAAGAGCGCAAATCCTCAAGATCCATACTCAAAAAATGCGGGATAACAAAGTGCTGGATCCGGATGTGGACCTCCTGGAGCTCGCCCGCAAGACGAAGAATTTTTCGGGTGCCGAGATTGGCGGTTTGGTCAAGTCCGCTACGTCGTTTGCCTTCAGTCGACACATCAAAGTGGGCACGATGGCTGGAATTACCGACGATGTGGCCGACATGAAAGTCAAGCGGGCGGATTTCGAGAACGCCCTGGAAGAAGTCAAGCCTGCATTTGGAGTATCAGAAGAGGAACTGTCCTACTGCTTACGAGGCGGCGTCATCCACTATTCGCAGTATATCAAGGACGTCTTGGAAGAAGGCAAACTCTTTGTCGAACAAGTGCGACAGCCACAGTCGACGCCACTGTTTTCAGTCTGTCTACACGGTCCACCGGGCTGCGGAAAAACCGCCTTGGCCGCAAAAATTGCCATCGACTCCGGCTACCCGTTCATCAAGCTGATCAGCACCAAAGATACATTGGAGATGAGCGAAAGCCAGAAGATCTCGTATCTCAGCAAAGTCTTCATGGATGCCTACAAGAGCCCTATGAGCGTGGTCGTGCTGGACGATGTGGAAGAATACATCGAATGGACTCCCATCGGACCGCGATTCAGCAATCCGATCCTGAAAACCGTCGTGGCTCTGTTACGAAAGGCCCCTCCGCCCGGCCGGAGTCTCTTGATCATTGTCACGGCGACCCAGCGGAGCGTGTTGCAGCAGTTGGATTTCTGGCGCCACTTCAACTCCGATATCCCTATTGCCAATGTCCGCACCTATGACGAGCTCGAACATGTCATGAAGGAGTCCAAGGCGTTTGCGCCCGGTGACATTCCCAAAGCCATTGCTGAAATCAAGGACATCACCAGAAGTGAGGAGGTCGGTGTTGGCATCAAGCATGTCTTGCAGGCTATTGAAACTGCTAAATTGGACACGGACCTGGTGTCGCGCTTTGCTGGTACCATGTCTAGAGCCATTGCAGAGAGAGGGAATAGTTATGGTTAGAAGATTTGTGACTAAAGTATGGTCTTGCCTGTACTTGTATAGATGGATAGATCGCTCTACAGCGTTGATTCAGACTTAGTATTCATGTGTCTAGTCTCTTAAAAGGTCAACCACCAGGATGAAGAGAAGAGATTGATTGATTCCCTTCAAAGTCATATCCATGGATATATGTATATCTTTGGTTTGTGCCTGCCTGGGTTGCGTCCTATATGCTATCATGATCCATACTACTGTTGAGTACTTTCTACAGGCAAGCGCTTCGCCGTCGGTGGTCACGGATCAGCGTCATCCACTGAACCGAGTCCAACGCGATCAATCAACCACACCATTTGGCAAAACAGCGACATAGTCCACTGGCGCAGGCTCAATTCCATCGGGAACCCCAGTGATTTGCAGCACATCGCCCTTGTGGATTGTGATGTTAGGGAACGTGATCCTCGTCGCAGAATGGCCATCCAGATAGACTGAAGGGGCATGACCCAGGAGATCCTCGTTGTTGCCCAACCAGCTGCCCACCGTGCGGTTATTCAACGACAAGGTCCACTGCGATTGGCCGCCGATCATGTCATAATACTGCACCGCGACATCGTACGTTCCATTGGGGAAGGACAGGGTTGTCGTCGCCGTACCCGCAGTGTTGTTCGCAGACGTCACAATGGCTTTCGTGTTGGATGCCGTCTCGAAGGGATTCACATCGTACACTTGGTAGCCGTCGAGGGTCATGGTCTCGGCCTCAACCCGCCAGGGGTGGTGACCGACCCGGCCCGCCGAATCGGCAATCCCGGATAGATTGTGGTAGAAGTTGTTGATGGCATCACGCCAGACAATTGAGTGGCCTGCTTGGTAGACAAGACGGAAATGCGTTTCGTTGTACCGCTGTTCGTCAATCTTACCTCTCAGAGCTTCCCATTGCGTCGGAAACGTCTGTGCTGTGTCGGCACCTGCGTAGTGTGCATTGTAGAAATGCTGGATGACACTCTCCCCGGAGTGGAGACGCTGCGTGTAATTGACATGGTGAAACCACAGCAACAAATTGTCTGGGGTTGTAGAAATGTTTTCGTATATGGCAGCCACTTCGACGGGATACTGCCCTGCGAAGCCTGTACCGTTGCTCACCGTTCGATCCATGCCAATCGTGTTGTGGTCGGCCCGGGTCCACTGGCCCCAGCCGTTGCCGTCTTGTGTGGCTGGGTTTGGGCCATAATGAGTATATAGAATATCTGTGAGTGTTTGGATGCCCAGGTTGCCCGTGTAGTTCTCATAGGCAGGCCATGACGCCATGGACATGTTGGTGATCGTTTTGATGACCGCCGGATCCGCCCCGAATGTCAGGCGAATCCAGTCTTGCAGGATGTCTTGTGCATCATCGGCCGGGTTCCACGCCAAGCGACCGTAGCCGTACAGATTTGACATGGAGAGGTGGCTGCCTAGCCACGTGGTGTTGGTGCCGACGTTGACGACCGCTGCCGACCCTCCAAGTGGCCGTTTGAAGCGTCTCCCGGAAATGATGTCGCGCACAAGAGACGAAGTATGATTGGCTCTCATGTCGAAATCAAGAACTGTCTTCCACAGCGGCGGAAGATAGACCAGGTGACATTGCTGTCCAAGATATTCCTGGGTGACTTCTAGCTCGATTGCCGTGCTGGTATTCCGCAAGTAGGCGAAAAGGGGAGAAGCCGGTTCTCGAACCTGAAAATCGATGGGGCCGTACTTGATCTGGACGACGACATTGTCTTCGAATTCACCGTCCAGGCCGCGGAAGAAGTCCACGGCAGCGTTCGCACGGTCAGCTTTCCAGTCCGACTCGTTGATCTGGTTGTTGTAGACGAATGCTCGGAACATGAGGACGCCCTTGTGTGGTTGTAAAGCACGAGCAAACAAATTAGCGCCTTGAGCCAGTGTCCGGTTGTACGTCAGCGGTCCCGGTTGGCCTTCCGAGTTTGCTTTTACCAAGTAGCCCGCCATGTCTGGAACGCGGCGGTAGATGGTATCCGTGACATTCGTCCACCATGCAATGACACTAATGTCGAGCGGGTCAAAGGTACTGAGGTTACCGTAGACAAGAGAAGCGGTTGGAGAGGCAAAATTCAACGAGATGCCTACTTGGACCCCGTAAGGCCGGAAGGCGTCCGCCAGTCGTCCCAATCCTTCGACATTCGCCGGGCTGAGGAGCGATGCATTGGCATTGACGTTGTTGACCACGATACCGTTGATGCGAATGGAAGCGAGCAGGCGAGCGTATTCGGACACACGCGTCAGATTGTTTACCACAAGACCATTTGTGAAGAATATCGAAGGGCCCCCGTAACCTCGCTCAATGGAGCCGTCGAGATTATCCCATTGATTGACCCAACGAATGGGGGCACTGGGGTTCGTGGCGTAGGATACCTTTGAGAAGTTCCCTTGGGCCAACATTGAAAGGTACTCGAATGCGCCGTACAGGGCACCGCGTTCATTTTGCCCCAAAATCTGTACGGTTGAGCCCGTTGTGTTCAGCCAGAACCCATCGTTCTCCAATTGTGGAAACTTGGCAGAATTCCCATAGGCGCTGACATAGTCGTCGACTGTGGAGACGACGATGGACAAAGAGGGCTTTTGGGTCTGGTTTGTAACGGTGACCTTCTTCCCAAAGATGCCTTGAATGCCCTTCTGTAACTCTGTGCTGGCCACATGTATGGGGCCATTGTCTGTTGAGTTCAAAGCAATGATATTAGTGGGTAGGGAGGGATGTGAGGCTGTGGTAGGCAGAGGTGCGTATCGCAGCCAGGCGTTGATGCCATTCTCCGCAGAGACGAGGCTGAGGATCAGCAGCAAACACGCAGAGAGGATCATTGTGACTTGGTCCGGGCAATAAGACGTTGTCCTCTTTCGAGTTCTGACTTACCTCAACCACTTATACTTCACGGCAATTGCACTGCAGCAGTGCTGGAGAGGAATTCTGCCGGGTGCTACTTGTTGAAGCTTCAAACTCGCCCGGTATACCCCAGACCTCAATCCCAGCTCTTCCATGCCACCCCATGTGTGGGTATTCCCCCACAAACATTGCTATGGATCTGGTTGGAGCTGAGCGACTGATCTACCTTGAACACGTCGAGAGAGGAAGGTAACGGTCCATGAGGATCTCACAGGCGGAAGGTATTCAGGCATTGTGCCGGTGGCTATGGTTGAGGTTAGGCTAAAGCCCCTCAGGATGAATTCAGGCTATATGTGGGACGGACAATAGTATGGAGGGCCGCGACGAGTGTGATCTGGCAATACAGCAGCCGGACTTGTTACCGTATGCATGCAGATAGCAGAGCACGAGAAACAGAGTATGGCTAGAGTGGTGTAATGATGAAGGAAGAAAGAATACTGTGAGATGGTGCTGGTCTCAGAGGCGCGGCAATGGCAGCGGAGTGTTTACAGCACAAATACTGCGCCGGACTCGCAACTGAGAATACGGTGGCGCACAAGTGACTTTATCGCACGTTACTCACCGGAATCGACCAACTGATAACTACCAACTACCAGTTACCTGCATATGTACGTGCCTGTGCCTGGACTGATCGACCTCATAAGGTCAATGAAGAATGTCTATACGCAGCTACAGTTTTATGGCCATGTTAATGATGTTAGAGGCCCGCCAGGTGCTCGCTCGCCAGAGTCATCTTCACGTTGATTGTATGTCGGGATGTGTCCGGCAAGACGGGCTGGGCTGTTGTTGAGACGCGAGCGCGCCTGGGAAGAAGACCTTCTCAAAGTCATGACCTATTCGAGTGTCCTAGGTAGGCATCCAGTCTCATTTATTTTGGCTACGGATCCAACAAGGTGGGCAGTGTCACGTCACGGTGTCTACAAGCAGGCGAAAGCTTTGCTACCATGTCAGCCTTGCCAGGCAGAAGAATTCTTCAACAGTGTTAGTCGAGGTAAGAACAGATCTCCTGACAGCCTCGCCGATACAAGTACGAGAGGGATGCCCTTTACTCTATGGTTTGGCCGGGTCCGTTTCACCAGGACGGCATATTAGCACCACACCAGCAAACACCGACTGGGCAGGGTTGACAACCACACAACCTCAGTTACGACACCCTGTGCAGGGGTTAAGATATCCCGACACCACTATTCAAGGAGTTGGGATAGACTTCTGAAAAATCCATGGCAGAGCATGCAGTGGCTCCATTGGCGCCCTCTTCGGTCTCAACAACAAACGAGCCTTTACCAGCATGGAGATGTGGAGTGGAAGACATACCTCCATTCCTCAGATTGCCCCTTGAGCTCTACAGCCTGGTTGCACAGGACCTGAGCTACCCAGACCTACTATCATTGAAGCTCTCCCATCCGTTCTTCTCGCACTTAGTGGGCCTCGATCTCACGATCCACCACCGAATCGAATGGGTTCTGCACCGGGCCAGATTGGGTCTGCCTATTCCTCGATGCACCAAGTTATCGTTTCGGTCCGACGTCGACTTTGTCGCGAACTCGGAAGTCAAACATATACTGAAACAGAGATTGCAGCACAAAGAGTGTACACAGTCCAGATCTGCAAGAAGGAGAATCATTGAGGAGCGAGGTGAAAAGAAGGGAACGGTCTTCTGTTTCGTTCTGGACGGTGGCTCTTGTCCCCGGATTCAGGTGAAGCATGGGAACAATCGGCAAGTTTGCCCGCGCCTCTACCAGATGGTAGTTCTATGGGCGGAAAAGTTCTGCCGCTTCAGTTTTCGGAAGATCAATTGGGAGACTTCAGGGCTCTCAGCCGAGACCTGCTGGAACCTTTTTATGGGGATGATGTGTATAGCAATCATGTGTCTGATTGTCAAAGACCGAGTTCTGAGTCTTTAAGCTGATGATCCTGTTGGGGGGAGCCCCATACCACGAGAAACACTTGTCGTCCGTCTTCAGTGAGGGAATTCACCTTCCCTTCCATCCGGGGCAATCCATCAGCGCTCCGGATCTTCCCCAGAGAATCATCAATCAGCTTGGTCGACTATCTACAACCATACGAGGCCGGATGACAAAGGCAAATGAGGCTGGATGACAAGGCAATTGAGGCTCATATACACCATGGCCCTGGCCGTGGCCATTCCATCTGCGACACAGCATACTCCTACCCTACCTTGTTCCTTCAATCCCGACCAGCCATCTCCTCTCAAGTCAAGAAGACATGCCATCAAGGAGCTCACCAACCCATCATTCCAAAGAGGAAAAGACCTCTCTGAACGAATGGCAGCCAATATCCCAATCCCAAGCCTTGATGTGATCCACAGATATCTCCCTCTCACTAGAACAAAGCTGCAAACGCAGTCAAGAAATTATCAATAGTCACACTATTAGCCTGGATATCCCAAATGGTCCAATTATTCGGATTCGGCGCGACATACGCCCCGACATTGACATCCCCTCTTGTCCACTGGGTCACCTGCGCCGCCCCTCCGCCATTATACACCATGAGCGCGACGGACCTGCCGGACGCGACCATGCCGAATCTCCGCCCGTTGGCCTGCAGCGCATACGACAGCGGCGGAAGGTAATTGCTGGCCTGCTGGATGGCCTGCTGCATCTGCGCCACGTGGTACGGCGCTTTGCCTTCGAAGGTGAAGATGGGCTCCCACGTTAGGTTCGGACCGGTGCCGCCTAGTGCGAAGACCGTGAAGTCGGGACGCACGCCCGCGGTGTTCCTTTGTTCGGGGGCGATGATGAAGCGCGGGTAGGGGAATTGGCGGCGCAGCACTTCGTACCAGATGCCGTTGGAGACGGCTTCGCTGGTCGTGTTGTGGGCTAGGATGGTCATTATGTCTGCGTTGGCGCTGACGAAGGCTGCTGCTGCTACCATTTTGATGATTGTTGATCGTGGCTTGTGACTTGTGACTTGGGACTTCGGACTCGGGGTTTTCGAGACAAGTGATGAGGGTGTGTGTGTGTGCTGGAGATCTGGTAGAGAAGGCTGTAAGCACCCTTTGATATATACGCAGTGACACAAATATATATATATATATATATATATATATCTATAAAAGACGCAGTATCTTCAGCAAATTCAGATGCATGCATGAATGCGGACGGTCTGCCGAGTTGCGTTCCTCAGTGAAGCGAAGCGACGCCAACGAGATCAGGTCCGACTCTAACGACCGGTCTAGCCTGTCCAGCCTGTCCAGCCTGAACCATCAGCTGAAAGACTCGTGCATATGGCGTCCTAGTTGAAGAATTCGTGCATATAGCGTCCCAGCTGAATGACCCGTGCATATGGCGGGCGTCCCAGCTGAACCGCTCATGCAGTGCCTACTTCCCTCAGGTACTCACCATCACTGCAGTGGTGTAATGTATGTGTCCGAGTTTGTATAAGTTGATACCAACCAGCCCAGCTCTTTCTAGAGCTCAACGTCCGTCGATGAAGCTCGTCGGTCAGTCTAGGAAGTTCTGGACCTGCATGGACTTGTATCCAGCTATGGCTTCGGCTTCAGCTTCGGCTGCAGCTGCGGCTGCGGCTGTACGTATATGCCCATGTCAGTCTCGACTCTCATGGTGCTGCATAGATTCATCTGGACGTGAAGTGAGTATTGAGCAATTGAAACCTATAGGTTCAGGCAATTGACTTCCCCTGTTTCAAGAGCGCCACGACAATATACGCAAGCAGCCTTCCATGTCACAGTCACATTGCCTAGGCCGGTCGCTATGTTGAGGAGAGACATTTATGCTTGATCAGGCTCTTTGCAGTAGCACGCGTTCCGTTTGGGGACAGGGACATTCGTCGGTCGGTCATCTTTGTTACCATGAGTAACGAAAGGTGATGTTGTAGGTCAGGTTAGTATTGACGATACAATATACAGTACGTATGCATACCTAGGCAAGGTAGATTGGACTGCGTAAGTAAGTAGTTTGTAATCCCTGACCCTGACACTGACCCTGACCAATGGCTTGCTTGATATTGACTATCTATCTACGGGTACAGTACAGTACTTCCGACTTGACGTGCTCAGGGGGATAGATGGGCCTGGTCTTCTTCTGGGAGGGAGAGAGGATTCAGGAAGGTGGCTGGCTGGCTGGCAGATTGGTCTCAAGACCTCTCTCCGTCTCTGCTGGTCTGGTGCTGACTGCAATATCCGGACTGTCGGAATCATAACCAAAACTCATTCATAATCATAATCATGACCAAACCTTAGCTCAATGGAGGTACCGTGGAGGTACCGTGGAGGTATCTGGGTAGGTGACTCTTATAGATATCACCAATAAGCCAAAGCAGAAGCAGAAGCAGAAGCAGAAGCACAAATACAAAAATAAACAAACATAAATATAAACATAAGCACAAGCACAAACACAAAACCGAGCAACCACTGTCTCGCCAACGAGCGGTCGACTGAGTCGGGTTGGGTTAAACGATATGTATTCGCCCTCGCGATCTCTATTGGAACCGTCCTGGAGGAATATAGGCAGGATCAAGATCGGGATCCGATATCTGCCAAAACGGGGATAGGTGTTTTCTTTCCGCCATCTGTCGTTCTCACTCAATATATGATCTTCCTCAGCTTAGCTTGGCCCGCTTATATATGACCTTGCGCATGAGAGTTGATTTACTCACTCAATATATGATCTTCCGTATGAGAGTTGACTCACTCACCCACTCAGTATATGATCTTCCTCAGCTTGATAGTTGACTCACTCACTCACTCAATATATGATCTTCCTCAGCGTAATATCAGGCGGATCCCACACAACATCCCGAACACTGACACGCTGGCGGGCAGGGACTTTGAGACCCAGATGACCAGGACATCCGACCCATTCTTCGTTGCGGAGGAGGAGAAATGGTCCTTCCGAACCCTCTTTGAGCTCTAGAACATCGGTCTCCGTCTCCGTCTCCGTCTCGGGAGGAACCACTGGCCGTTTAGGTGCGGTGCTTCTCTCGCTGGATTCGTCGTCGTCTTCGTCTTTCTTCTCGTCTTCATCATCTTCTTCTTCTTCGCTTCCGTCTTCATCCTCGTCTCCATCTTCTTTTTCGTCTTCGCTTTCATCTTTGTTTCCGTTTCCGTTTCCGTTTCCGCCTCCGCCTCCGCCTCCACCTCCACCTCCACCTTCAAACGTATCCCCCCATCTCCGCCCCGTCAGCCCTATAGCCCGCCTCGCACGCGTACTAACACACTCAAACAAGACATTCGCATCGTCAGCCGTGCCAGCCTGGTAGATCCCCACCCCTAATGAAGCGAGACTTAACGGATCCCCTGTCCCCCACGGCGTGAATGCATTGCCGACATTATTGACGGCCAGACAAGCGTTCAGGCCGAATCGACGAATCATATCGACTACCTGCAGTGTTCCACGGGGACGATGATGAGGGGATCGTGCTGTAAGTGTTTGTGGCATCTGCTGTTGCTGCTGCTGTTGCTGCTCCGATACTTCCACCCCTACCCCTACCCCTATCCCTGCCTCTGCCTCTGCCTCTGCCCCAGGCTCTGACTTAGAGTTAGAAGACCCCAACTCAGCAGACTTTGACTCCGACCCAGTAGACACCGACTCAGCAGACGCCGACATAGGCTGCGCCTGCGCCTGCGCCTGTGCCTGCCCCTCCGGCCGACCCATCATGAACAAATCACTAGTAGGCAACCCGACAAACGAGACAGGAAGCCCCTCGCGCCGAATCTCGCTCGCAAGCCTACCCATTTCTTCTTCACTGCACAGCGTGAGGCGCGAGCAATGGTCCAGCACGACCGTCTTGCCCCCTTTTCCGGCCCAGTCGATCCATTTTTGTTGGTGTTTCGATTTCGTCTGCTTCAATGCCCGCAGCACATCCCACACCATCAAAGGCTGCGTGTCGTCCAGATTGTAATCGAGGTGGAAATCGAGATGTAGTGATTTCTCCAGTGCCGTTTCAATGGCCCATTGGATGTTGCGGAGACTTGCGGCGCGGGAGGTCTCGACGTATGGCGTTGTGCCTAGGACTTCGATCGGAGGAGGAGGAGGAGGAGGAGGAGGAGGAGGGGGTATCACCTTCAATCGCAGTAGGGCACTCAACCTCAATGCGAGCAGTAGGAGCATCACCATCAATCCCAGTAAGGCCTTCACCAGCACCACGGTCCGCACATGCCGCGTACAGCTCCAAAGCGTCCGTCAAAACCCCTCGATTCTCATCGCCATGATCCCCACTAAACAGAGGATCCTGTGCAAACGCACAGATCTGGACTCTCATCTTCCCCGCAAACACACCTTTCAAAGCCACAGCTGCATCAAGACATTTCAAGCCCGTGACGTGGTCGACTTCGACGAAAGCCCGGCACGATGTGACGCCTTGGGTTAAGGATTTCGCCAACACCTGCGAGCCGCGCAGGTAGAGGTCTGCGTCGGTGTACCGGGTTTTGGCGCGTGATGTGAGTGTTAGGGCTTCGGTGAAGGTGCCGGTTTGGGGGGGTCAGGTCTGAGTAGATTGGGTGGTGGTGGTGGTGGTGGTGTTGTTGTTGTTGCTGCTGCTGCTGTTGCTGTTGCTGTTCATGCTCATATTCATGTTCATGCTCAGAACCAGAACCAGAACCAGCGACGAAAGCCGGATGATACTGGCTATGACTCGTCAAGAGGTATGCTTTGTCGAGATGGATATGGGGATGGCAGAGCGCTGGGAGGAGCAGGGACGCTGGATCTCGAAGTCCAGTTGTTGTTGAATCTCCAGTTGTTGTTGTGGTTGTATCTCCAGTTGTCGTTGGACCTGCTGATGACATTGACATCGACATCGACCCTGAACCCGCGCATGGCATGATCCTTGTAACTCTGCCCTCGTGCACATATACATCCCACCGCGAATCCCCATCTCGCCCGGGCAGAATTATATTCTCCAGTTTGAGGTTCAATAGCTGTTTCATTCTTGCGGACGGGAAGGGAATCTCAATCTCAATCTCAGGCAGTCGGAAGCATAGATCCCTAGGTAGTCAGTCCTTCCTTACATGAGATGCGATGCTCTCGAGGTTTCTTATCTCTCAAAGGAACCTAGACTGGTGTCGGGTCGATGTTCTCCTTCACATCACTCACTCATCCCAGGTTGGTGCAATGCTGCGCGTAGATCCATGCCGAATCCATCTCTACCCTCTCATCGAGTGGTACCTTGAGTCGACGACCGGTTTCAAGTTTCTACTCTGTGATTACAGGTATCGGTAGATATGGAGTCAGCAGAAGTGGTCAGTGGTCACGTACGTGGTGATATAATCAGCCGGATTAGGTAATCGTCCGAAAAGAAACACTACCAAGCACCACAACCACAACCACAAATGACAAAGACGAGACAAGACAGCAAAACAACAACTTTTGATTCTGGTATCTTCATCTCACTGCAGCGCATTGATCGTTTGCTAGTTCATCATATTCCGTGGATTGGATTGACCCGACCCATGCCGTCCCTACGCCCGTCGCTATGCCCTGTTGTCCAAATGCTCTTGGGAGTGCCCCGACCTGAACCATCACCCTGGATCCTCGATATCATTCATATCCATCCAGGCGACAAAACACCCATGAGCCCGGCGATTTATGTCGTCAATTCTGCCAAATTCTTCGTCTTGTCACCATGCCCTACTTGAAGGATCTCAAGCGGAGCCGTATGTGACCCCTAGTCGACAAATCTGAAGCGAAGCCGTATGTGACCCCTAGTCGACGAAAATCTCAAGCGTCGCCGTATGTGACCGCTAGTCGACAAATCTCAAGCGGAACCGTATTTCTTGATCACCTCGGCAACCTGCGCCGCCAGCTTCTCCGCCTCCGTCTTGGAATGGGCTTCGGCATAGACACGAACGACATCTTCCGTCCCCGAAGCTCGAGCAAACGCTCGGCCCTTGACATACATTTGACAGCAGCGATCGATCTCTTCTTGAGCGCCCTTGGGGGACTCCAATCGTCTCTCGGCGTCGGTGGCTTTGAAGATGGATCGATCGTGCACCGCAACTGCAACCAGACGGTTGGGAAGATCAATGTAGGTGTTGCGCCAATTCTCCAGCGTCCATGACTTGTGAGCCAGCACCACCTCAGCAAAAAGCATGTCAGAAATGGCATCACCCACGGCTTGATTGATCAGATCGATACAAGCAGACAGAGACTCGAGTGCATGTTTCTGCCCGGGCGATTTGGGCACCGCCTCTTTGATGACTTTGATGGCGTTGTCGGAGAAAAGCACGGTGCCGTGGCCATTGGCTTCGAAATAGACCCCAATGTCGTATCGGGCAGCGGCGTGATGAAGATGTTTGACTCCAGTGGGCGTGATCGTGACGGGAAGCTTCAGGACTTTTTCCACATACTCGGTCGCTGCGCCATTGGCGTAGGCGGTTTGGACAATCCCAATCTTGAGTTTCTGGTCAATACCGGCCACACGAGTCATGTCAGCAAGGAAAACGGCTCCAAGGGTGGCAATCCGGTCCCCATCCAACAGGTGAAACGTCTTCGACTCATCAGTGTAGTAGTAGACTATGCGATCAGCATCACCATCGAGAGAGCAGCACCGATCACCAGGTTGGGCGGTAGAACTTGGGGGAGCTCGCTGTTTGGTTTTGACATAATCCGCACCACACTAGAATCAGTCAGCGCACACCGTCCCTAAACCGTCATCCGTGTCTATTACTCACATCGAGATTGAGAGCTTCCGGTCTGACCACATCATCATTCACCACCTTGATGTCGATGCCGCCTTCTTTGCCGCCGGGAAGGTATTTGATCAATTCTTTCAGCTTGGGCGCTCCAACACCATTGGCACAGTCCACGGTGATGGGACCATGAATCGTCCGTCCATGGATAATCGTCTTGAATGCATTGGCCATCTTCTCGTAGTATCCCTTTTCGGTCGGCTCGCCAAAGGCATACGGCGAGTTCAATGTGTTGATACATCGGACCATATAGTGCAGTTGAGGAGTGGTCAAGAGACCGTAATCGGTGTATTCGACATTGACAGCGTCCAGCGCCGCCTTCAACGCCGTAACCAGGTATGGACCCGAGGCACGAGTATCGCGAGCAAACACCACCTTGGCTGGCCGCTCATGTAGCTGGCGGATCTCGTCGACCAGAGTCTCATTCACCAGGTCTTCATACGCTTTCGCCAATTTGTCATTGGGCGTATTGGCCAAGGTGGTTGCGAAACCTTCCCACGATTGCTGCTCGTTGTCAATCACGTGGTGAGTGCAAGTGAGGGATGGGACGCCGTACCTCTAGCATATCACCCTTCGTCGGTTGTCAGCTAGATTTTCGATCTCTTAAGGACTAAAGGTAGCATACCATAGGATCTACCAGCTTGACTCCATTGTCATCGGCTGGATTGTGACTGGCAGTGATCATGACTCCAATAGTAGCATTGCGCTTCTTTGACCGAGCGGCCGCCGTGAGTCCAACTGTGTATATGACGTGGTCCAGCCCAGCATTGCTGAACCAACTCTTTGTCAGTGACCTATGTCGTAGGACAGGGAAGGGAGGCAGTGAGCCGGTGCGGCCAGAGGGGAGACATACGCTTTCATTCGGAACTGTTCAGATCATCCGGTTAGTGGGATGTAGCAGTGAGGGAAAGCCAACAGCTTACTCCTGCAGTGCCATATTGGTATTTCTTTCCCGGAGGAATCGGGTAGGGCTCAACGCCTTTCGTGATGGCATTCAGCAGATCTGGCTGTAGGTGAACCACCGGTTTGGGCTGGTTGAAGACCGATTCTCGAGGGGTGGAGAAGGACATGATGGATGGGAAAACAAAGCAGACACCGGCTCAGTGGCCTCCTTGCGTCTGAAAGCCCCAGCTGATACTGAAGTCTGCAGGAGTGCACTGTGTGTAGGTAGAGAGACAAAGGGCTTGAGGAAGAGTGAATCCGAACGGTAACAAACAGATTCCGTGATATGCGGGAGCGAGTGCGTAAGAGGCAGAGGGGCAGCACGGGCTTTGTTCGTTCATTCAGCTGTCAGTTGGGCATTTCAGGTGTAACCTTATAGTTAGTGGGAGATAGTGCCGCTGCTCCAGGCGCTTTAATTAGGCTCCCGGCCACGTCCAGTGGCAGAACTAGAGGCATAATTATTAGGGTTCGCGAGGGTTCTGCTAGTTGCGATGCTCCCGCGGCCGTGCACCGTTGTTATTGAACAGAAAATTCTCCGGGCGGCAACGTGCCTGACTAGCGACGCCTAATAATAATCTCTCGGCCCGTGGGGGTCAGCATAAAGCCTACAGCCTCAGGGTTCGCTCTTCATGATTGACGACGGATGGAAAGGCTCGGCTTTGTGTCTGCGGATAAGACACACGTGTATCCAAGTAGAGACACGGGATATAACCTCTTTGTACAGGACCAATATACTTTTTGTAACCACCAAGACGACGCCATTGCTTCTCTCGGATCCTCCCGGCTATCAGTCTGGAGTTGTTTGATATCAAGCCTTTAGCCGCTGACTGGCGAGGTCTTCCTGAGCATCCTTAACGAGAAAGCTATTGAGCAAGTCAGCCATAGTCTTCCAGCCATATGGACTGTCTGTTTCTCTCACCTATACCACCAGATGGTAGGAATGACGGTCCCCAAATGCCAGAGACTATGAGCGTCAATCATGCCACCAAACGGCGGGAAATCAAACAACTCCAAACTCATGGCCAGGACGATCCAAGCGACAATCATGGCAGGCCAGGCCGCCCATACCTTCTGCAACTTGCGATAGCGCGAGACACTGAACGAGATCCACAGGATATTCTGGACGATGCCCACCACGACATTGGCGGCCATGTTGTAGGTATAATCCCAGCTCCAGGCGGTGAGATACGTGATGTGGCCGACGTACAGCAGGATGCAAAAGCCGGTCCATAGCCGCAGAATACTCTTGATCATCGGATCGTCTCGGTCGAGCCGGAAGATGCGGATAGGAGTATAATACAGACCGTAGAGCACGCTGGCCCCGGCCGCGAAGTAATCCAGTTTCTCCGTCACGTTGAAGTCGCGCGTGTGGAAGATCATGCTGAAGATCCAGCTGGCCAGACCGAAATACCCGAATCCCAAGTAATACCGTCGTAGGGGGTAATGTGCCGGAATCTGCTCGCGGATCCGGGCCATGCCTTCTCGATGCGCTAGGAAGTTCAGCAATGAGAACAGCACCGAGAAGGGCTCCTGGATGCCCAGGAAGCGGTGGAATGGCCATTTCCCGTGATACTGTACTACCGGCTCTATCATGGGCGGGTCGCGAGCCTTGCGGCGATCAGTGATGACGTGCTGACATGTGTAGTCGCATTCCGATGGACAATCCCAGAAGAGGAGTCGAAGATGTAGAGCTCAAGCAGCCATCAGTATGATGAGTGCTGGCCGGCGGACGGATATGGCACTTACGTAGTGTACCGCGACCGGTGTCACAATTCTCCTCGACGCAGACCTGGCGACCAACATTAGCGGACATGTTATACACCATGGATATGACCTGGCTGGCGCTTGCTGACCTTGACACATTCACGAAAGTCCGGGAGGTGATCCCCCAATGATGCCAACGACAAATTCGCGAGACAGAGAAACACAGCCAGGCCGTAGAAAAGAGTCCGGCAGCCGCCCGCGCCGCCGAGGAGCTGCATGTTGACCAACCCAAAAACAATTGACAAGGCTGCGACGAAAATCAAGTGTGAGCCGGCAGCAAGATGCAAAGATGGATGTGAATAATAGGGAGTGTCGGAAGGTGGGTCGAATAGGGAATAGGGGGCTCGAGTTAGTAGTACATCTTACTAGATACGCATTAGTCTCACTGTTTATCTCTTATCGTGTGCACTAGCATACTAACGTGTCACCAGCTGCCAACATCGGTACGCCGTATATCCAGCCTCGACTCCAGTCTCCTCTCCCTCACCTCTGCCAATATGCTCATGTACAGGCATACAACAACTGGGTCTTTGAATTGGATGGTGTGGCACCCGCGGATCTAATCTCTCGTAGTAGGACTGACATCCGAGGTCAATCAGTTGTATTGCTTTCCTCGTGTTGGGTTTCAAGGCCAGGTACTTCAAATACAATATGCAACACTTCCAATACAGAAACCTTCATTGTTCAAGCCATGCAGAGCTCAAGTTCCCCTACCCAGTCCATCAATCAGTCTGAGCCAGCTGTAATCAGGAATTCCCGATCTCCAGTCCTAGTCCTAGTGCTAGTCTGCCTTCTGTTCGGTATACAGTCGGCGCACAGTCCTGCACCCCATCCCACCATTTGGCGTTAAGGCTTCCATCGGAACGCAGGATGGCGCCAATCCAAATCTTGCACCTGCTTCAACGACAGACCATCCAATTCAGCATCGATATCCTTCTTCGCTCTGCGCTTGTTGTCGGCCAACATCCAGAGATGCAAAGCAATCGAGCAGAGCAAGATAGTAGAAGAGGTGGCCAGGTTCAAGCCATTACCGATATGATAATCGGGCCCATCAAACGGCAAGAAGGACCAGGTGGAGATCAAGCCACCGACATTCCCAAACATGACATCGGTGCCGATTGCCGCGGACCGCGCCGTGTCGGAAACCACATTCGCAGCGACCTGGGCATTGCAGAGGGCGCCGTAGGAGAAGGCACCTGCGCCGATGAGGAATGTGGCTCCATAGCGCACGTGCGGGCTAGTACTGGCCAGGAACATGATATAGCCGATCATCATGAGCGGGGTGGACATGATGAAGAAGACGTTGCGGCGGTCGAAGCGCCAGGACAGGAAGGGGAACAGAACGGTGAAGAATGCGCCCACCACGTACGGCGGCACGGTGTGCAGTTGCTGCGACACCACCGTGGTCTTCGGGTATATGGTCTTGACGATGGTGGGGAGGAAAAACGCCAGGCCCTGGACGGTGATGTTGTCCAGAAGGAAGATGAAGGCCGTACAGAGAGTGACGGGGCTTATGATGCCGCGCAGAATCTTGGGCACGTCGAGCTTGTCCAGGACTTCGGTGGCGCCTACTCGCTCGGACTTGACGCGCGCGATGGCCAGGTCTTTCTCTTCTTGACTCAACCATCGGGCTGTGGCGGGGCGGTCGGTCAGTGTCAAGAAGGAGATGACTGCCAAGCCGCAGGTGATGATGCCTTCGATGGCAAAGATCATGCGCCATGCATGCAGACTGCCGAAATGGTCGAGTTTGAGAATCGCCGATGCTAGGAGCCCGCCAAAGGCCCCGGCCAGAGGTGCCATGACAATGTACAATGACAACCGGAAGGCCAGCTCGCTGCGTCGGTACCATCTTGATAGGTAATAGGCGATGCCGGGCATCATGGGTGCCTCGAAGGCGCCCAGCAGGAAGCGCACACCACAGGCGGCCGACTTGTTGTGGACAAACGCCGTTCCGAGAGAGCAGATGCCGAAGCCGAGGGCGACGGCGGGGATGAACCAGCCAGGCCCGAAATACTTGCAGGCCACGCTGCCCGGGAGCTCGAAGATGATGTATGATATGTAGAAGACGGAGAGGACTATGTTGTAGTCATAGCCTTTCAGGCCTAGGTCTTTCTCGAATCCAGCCAGTTTGGCATTGCCTATGCAGTGTTGAACGTCAGTGACCTGTCGAACGCAAAGGAAGTGTGACGAGCGTATCAACTCACCAATATTGGCTCGATCGATGAAACAAAACAGATACAGCAGCGACACGGTTGGCACGATATAAAGATCAATCTTCAAGCGCAGCCTTGCCTCCGCTTTCGGGTCCAAGACGACGATAGGATTGCCGTACCTAGAAGACTCATGTTAGCAACCCAAGGTAGTTGAGACTGAAACGACAAAGCCATTCATACGCCAACTTACTTATCGGTAGCCACATGACCTCTCTCAGCGGCTTCATGCGCGTTCTCCGTGTGCATGGCAGCCGTCTTCTCGTCCATGGCGGAATCCTGCAGAGACGGACGGATAGCAGGATCAACCTGCCTCTCCTCGAAGCTGTGATTCTTGGATGTCATGCTCGGGATATCAGTTGAGGCTGGGCTGGAAGGTGTCAAAGAAGCGAGGAAACGATGTCAGGTAAGACGAGGGCCGACTTCAAGGCAGCCGACCGACCTTCTGCCCTATTTATGTATGCACGCACTTGGCCATGACAGCTGCAGACAACCGGCCACGCTTGACGGTGAGGGTGGCACATGCTGCAGCCCAGCTTGTGGCTATCTTCCCATTAGGCCAGTTCGTCCGGGGAAAAGGTAGCAGACCGAGACGTGATAGGCTGCAATGTGAGTGTGTCGATTGGAAGTCTGCTTGGTATTTGTCTAGCGAACCGGCCAAGCATTGACCCCGGATAATGCACCTGGTCGACGGAGAGGAGACGAGACCAGTCTGTGGAACGCGGGGGCCGGGTCAGGGCCGGGGGAGATGGATGGGCAGATGGGATGAGAAGATCCAGTAAGTCTGGAGGACAGGAGGGTGGTTTCTGTTTCGGCAAGTAACACGGACAGGATTTCAATCTTGTCACACAACACACGGCGAAGGTTTCTGATGACAGATGCTGAACTAGCCGAGCTGATTCTGTATCGCAAACTTGCCTCGAGAGGAGAAGGGGCCGGCAGCGAGGGTTGTAGCTGTAGCCGTAGCTGTAGCTGGAAAGACAGAAGGCTACACTATACACTCCGTGTCAGCACCATCACTCACTCGGTCACTCACCACGGCAGCATCCAGTCCATCCATGTCGACAAAATAGCTGTGCTGTAGGTAGGTAGGTATCAAGGCCTCGAGGCATCTGCATCTCAGATCGACAAGGCTGGACTTCCCGACCCCTCAATTCGGGACAGGGTCCATGGACATCCGATCGAGACGAGGCGGCACTGTTCTGCAAGCAACAAACTTACCCCTTCATTCACTAAGTAAGGTAGTCAGTCACTCGTCCAGTCATGACCTCGTTCCCCTCGATGCCCAGTAATGCCCAGCAATGCCCAGCGATGCCCAGACCGCCACCATTTCCTCTCCTTTCCCCGGGACTCAAAGTCGGGAAATGAACGACACGGCACGAATCTTTCGCAGGGATGGCACACTGTACTTACTGTGACTTAGGACGTACGTACTGTATTGTAGTGTCTATTGGTTGCTGCTTGGCTTGGCTCCAGTAGACGATGGAAGTCTGGGGAATGATCCTCACTGTAGTTCACCCTAGGTACTGTACCTTAGGTAACTACCTACCTAGGTATGTATATCTGTACCAGGAAAAACGAAAAACGAAAAAGGCAAAAGAGGCATTTCAAGTTTCTTCAAGTTTCATTCCTCTCTAGGTTCGTGAGAAAGGCGCTTGGGTCGTTAGATAGGTATATATATACATACATATACAGCAAAACCACACCACACAACAAGTGGCCGGCCGTATGAGAACGCTCAAAAGCAGATCCAATCCAATCCGATCCGATCCGATCCGATGGAAAAAGGAAAAAGGAAAAGAGATATAAGAAAAAAAGGGTCGAAGAATGTCGCGACAGCTCAGGTCTCAGCTCCCGGTTGCAGCTGAACGGCGACCGAGATTTTGGTAGACTTTGGGAGGTCGGTGTGCGTGATTGATCGCTCGCTTGCTCGCTGCCAAGGAGCAATATCTGTCTTTGGTCATGTCTCTGGTCAAGGTTGTCTCTGGTCACTCCGCTCCAGGACAGATGATGAGGAGATGAGAGGATATAAGATCAGACGACCAAGGACCATGGATGGTCAAAGGTTGAAGCTCTTCGTAAGTCAGAGGCCCATGGTGCTGCGACGGGCTGTGTCGTGTATTGCCCTGGGGCTGTGGACTCGCAGGCACGGTGGCACTGATTCATGACTGGTGTGGCCGACTGTCTGTCTTATAGACCGTAAGATGATTCGAACCATAGCGCAGCACGGCGCTGCCGTTGATTCATTCATGACCTCAATCGGGCGTTTTGGAATCGATGGCGACGAACGTGTCGTTTCGAGGGAGCTTCAGCCCCAGCTTCAGTTGCGTCTCTCTTTTCCTCTTCAACCTCCTCGGTGGCGTTATCTCGTTTAGGTTCTTTTTCCTTTTCGAGCTCTTTGCCGTCCTTCTTGATATCGTCGAAATCACCCTCCTCAAAGATCACTTTCGACTTGAGACTGGTCTTGCCCTTTTTCGGTTTCTTTTCAGGATCCAGCTCCTCGAGCTTCTTCTTCTTTTCTTCCGCCTCGGCCTTTTTGACTTCTTCTTCTTCATCGTCGCCCACGTAGGCGGCGTCGTCGTTCTCGAGGTCGGGAATCCCTTCTGCAGGCTCCAGAAGGTCCTTGGCTTCTCCTTCTTGAACCTCTTCCGGGAGTTTGATCACTTCGCCTAATTCGTCGGCGGTTTCCTCCTGGTGGATCTTGTAGAGCAGTTCCTTGGACTCGTCGACCTCGTCTTTGTGCTCCTTGGGCCGAGTGATTTCCTTCTGGGCCTCGGTGTAGTTGAGGGCCGCTTCGACCAGGCACCCGCGAACATCGTCGCCCACCCACGACGTCAACATATTCATCAAGTCCGAGTTGTCGTCTTTGAGCGGCCCGCCTTTCTTCAGCAGCGTCTTGAACTGAGGCAGCTCGCGCACGAATTTCAGCAGTCCTTGCACACGAGCCACTTGGACCGTCTCGTCATTGACGCTGAACGTGACACTCATGACGTCCTGTCCATTGCTGGTGTCCCATTGCGCCACACTGTTGGGAATCAGAATCCGGCCATTCCCGCACCGGTCGTCCTCAGGCCCAAGTTCGATAATGGCGTTTCCAAAGTCCAGGGACTCGCTGGCGAATGCAAGGTGGTATTGGTCTTCGATCTTGATCATGACTACGAACTCGGGCCGGTAGAAGCTGCCATCACACCGGCCTTCAATGTTGGTGCGTGGGAAGGCGGCGTAGACCTGCACCTTGGGGTCGACGTGCATGCTGGCAGGCAGAGGGACTGGGACAAAATTCGTGCCGCCTCGCAGGCTGCCGCCGTCTTCGTGATGTTGGGTCAAGAACCCTTCCGGCACGCTCTGTTCGTAGGCAAACTCGCAGTCTCCGCAACGCAGGTGACACTTCAAGATCCGCAGCGGCTTGAAGCTATAGATGAAATGGATGTAGTCGTTGGGGACGCGAGCCGGCTCACTGCCGGGGAGATGGACCCTGCTCGGCGCGACCTGTTCGAACTGAGGAACGAAGAAGGGCGCCCAGTTCTTTTCGGTCCACTGGCGCTCCTGATTGCGAATGGTCAAGAGCGTCGAGTAGTTGCTGAAGGGGCGGAAAATGTACATGGCACGTTTCCAGTCGGACGGCTTGCCAATCATGTTGAAGATGACGACGGGCTCGGCGCCTTCGACGTTGTCCTCAAGAATGATTCGGGGGTCTTCCGGGCCGTACAAGCTGCCATCGGGATCCCAGTTGGTCGGGATGTCGAAGACCAGGGGGAAATTGAATTCCTTGCCCCCCCAGGTCAGGTTGTAGTTGTCCAGATGTTCCCAGTCGGCGTTGAACAGTTGGCCGCGCAGGAAACTCATCTTGGGCACCGACCGCGTGCGACTCGGGCAGAAGATGACTCGCGTCACCGACAGATACACTTTGTGTTCCGGCAGCCACACGCTCGAGCCCGACAGACGCGCCCACGTCCGCTCCACAATGTCGTTCACTTTCAGGTTCGGGTCGTTCATCATGTCATCCGGGTAGTCGACGATGGGATGGGAGTCGAGCGTCATGGCGATCTGCTTGATGTCGTCGGTGAGGAAGAAACTCTTTTGCACCCCGACGGTCGAGTTGTATTTCAGCGTGTCGCATGACCTCTTGCCTGGCAGACCCGTGTTGACGAAGCCGGGAATCGCCATCGGTTCGAAGGGGCCCCATTGCAGGTAATAGTCGGACCGGGCGGCATCGTACTAGAAGGAACAACTTTGTTAACGCCTGGATCTCCAACACAACCAGTGGCCGGGTTGGGCTGCAACGTACGGATTCCCGGTGTAGACTCGGCACTGAGACATCGGGGAAAAGAGATCCTTGGAAGAAGACAAACAGCAAAATCGAGATCACCACGAATATGCTCAACCGCTGGATCCTCGCCGGAGCGGAAAACCTCTCAAAGACTGGGAGAGGCATGTTGTACCGTCGTCGTCGTCGTCGTCCACCGTCCTGTCCTTCTCGCAGAGAAAGGAGAGGCGAGATGAGAAATGGGCAACGTCGAGATGCTGGAGGAGGGGGAAAGAGAAAGCCACCACGCCACGGGCAGGTAGGATCCGAAATGTGTTATATCGAAGCCAACCCGGCCCATCACCCAAGGAGCCGGCGATGACGGGATCTCCTTTCCTTCAGAAAGCGTCTATCCTTTGCGCGGCATTCCAGCTAAGAATTCCAGCCTCGCCCGAAGAGGAGCAGAGGAGGGACATTCCGCGAGGGAGGTGGAGCAGGCGCGGTAGGGGTCGCGCACTGTCGTGAATCTATCGATTGCGGTGGGAAAAGGGGTGGAGGAGAATGGCCGATAGCCCTCTGGAGCCCTAGGCCCTCACCTGGCGTGGATCGATGGGATCCATCACAACAAGCAGATGTGAGAGGCAAGACGCGAGTTGGTCTTGTTAGTGCGAGCCAGAATCGACGCCCGTTCCATTGCGGAGATTGCGTTCTTCATCTCGCCTTGCATGTGGGTTTGGCAACTGGACTGTTCTTGACAAGGGATGATGGCTGATGGCTGATGGCTCCATCCAAAGGCTCCTCTCGGCGCGGCGGTCGTTGGCATAAGACATGGATCAGGCTTCCTCCGCCAGGGTTCAGGTCGGAAGATTGATGATGTATCATCATCTCGTCTATCTCGGCCCTTGGGGGTTTCGAGTTATAGTGAACGTGAACGCGAACGCGCTTTATCAGCCATCTTACTGACTCGCTGCATCTCCCATGAATGAATCTAGGAGCTGGCGAGGGTCGTGAACAGGGACAGGACGCTGCCGGCCGGGTCAGTGGAGGACTGACTTTTGCGCTCCCACTATCGTTATGGACCACTGGCAGGTGAGGGACTGTCATCTCTCCTCTTCACACACTGGCACTGCTGGTCGTTCTGCTCTACTGACTGACTGCTCTTGATGGAGTTTTGCTGTCCACCACTGGTGGCGCTGTTTACTTGATCGACCACACCGAACACTTTGATCGTCGTGCCCCTGAAGATTCGTAGTTTTTCTGCATGGCGTGCTGGACAGGGACAAAGGGCCAACCCCTGGAGCGCGCAACAGACGCCTCCCGACGCCTGACTCACGGGTGTCAAACTCGACTTGACAGGTCCAAGTTCAGTCTGCGGTGGCAGGTGGCGTGGGGGTGTCTCTCTGCTGATCCAGGGCTCGTTATCCTGTGTATGTACGTGTATGTAGGCAGACTCTATCGATAGAGGGACACTCCCACTCCCTTGTGGTGTACAACTTAACTAAGTATACAGTGATAGCCTGTGTTTCTTTCGGGTACCTGCGTTAGGTGAAGCAACAGTCCAACGACTACTGCTCTTTTGCCGGCCGATGAGGGTCAGATAAGGCAAGGTAGCTTAGCCCCTAGAAACTGGGATATTTGCAGGCTGATCTTATGATTGGAGAGCAGGGGGAGGTTTCTATGGAGAAGAGATCGAGCGAGGATCTTGCCAGCGACTAGGCATCCTAATTTCTGTCCCAGAGCTGAGATTGCGTATGTTAGCTGAGCCCTCTTCATGCAAGGCAGTTGGATATTGGTCAGAAAGATGGATGCATACCTGCCACCGGTAACACAGAGATCGGAGGGAAAATCCCCTAGAACAACATGGGCCTGAAGCGACGGTGTTCTACCAGGTTGGAGCCAGTCGAAGCCTTGATCTCCGAGACTCCTGCAAGGGCGAAACCGAAACACTCACCAGAGACATGACAGAGCTGCGAGGGATGTTAGAAAGGCGGAGGATCAGATACAGTGGTGACCTCGTTGGGTAGTTGGTGTCTGTGTGGGTGTCTGTCTTGTCGGTGTGTCTGTGTGTCTGTCTGTGTCCTCCTCTAGTCAATAGTTGTAGCCACTCTTGGTCCGTGAGGGTCATTGACGGCCTGTCAATCCGCTGTCATGTAGCAAAACCGCACCAGTAAAGACTCTCGTTGATCGCTCGTGTAACTTGATGTGTTTGCGCCATTCGGCTCAAGTCAATTTTTCGGCAGCAATCGATAGTGGAAGACACTTCCTGAGCATCGACAGAAAGTGTATATGCCCATGGGGTGTCGGCATACTTGGTGATGATGGTAAGAGAAGAGATCGCTGCCATGTCACACAACAGAAACATTTTCATCCCGTCCACGCACGTGCCGGTCAGTCAACAACTGTCAACTGTGGTGGCTCAAGTGTGCAGTGGGTGGCAATGTTAATTAATGTGAAGCCGCGTTTTGACGTGTCGAGCGGCCACATTCATCCCATCACATCACATCACGCTGACAGCTACACGTCGTGTGGCAGGGTGACAGGACAGACGACGGCCTCCTGACTGACCTCTACGACGGAGGTGGTTCCTTTTCTTTTTCTTGGTGTCCCAACCTCAAGGTCTTGGAAGATCCAGGTAACCAGTCATTTATCTTGTAATGAAGTGTGTGCTTCGACGACAGTCTCTACAGGCAAAAGGACTGTTGCTGAGGAGCTGATCTTGCAACCAAAAACCATGGCTGGCTCAGGCAGAGTTGATCAAGATGATGTAAAAGTTCTAAATAGCAGTTGACAGGCAGCAGCAAGAAATATCTATCTCAATCTCATCATTCTGTGAGCCATGGAGCATTGGACTTGGGCAGGTGCTTGCCAGGCTTAGTTGCCCTCAAAACCAGAAACACAGTGATATATACAAACATCACGGCCGGTCGCCTCCATCCGGGCATCTCAATCACAGTATACATTCCCAAGGCGCGTCAATCTGGGATTCCTTCCTTGATTCTTTTCTTGGATTCAATAAAGAGCAGGGCACTCCCACCGTCTGCAATTCTGGTACCCTGCTGGGTTGAAGCGTCACCCTGAGCTCTTGATGTCCATGTTGTCAAGGCATGTCTATCTCGGGCACGGCCCGGAAGTTTCCATACTGATTGACTGTTGCATCACTTGTCGTTGTCAACCGCGACGTCCATCCATCAATCCGAAAGCGAGATCTGCTCGAGGTTGTTTTCGCGATGCGAAGGTCGTACCGAAAGCGGGAGCGCGCTGTCTTCGTAACCATGTGCTAGCTGGCTCCCTCTCTACCTTCAGGGGCTCTAACTTTCCCAGTTGAATACTGAAAAGTCCCACTGCCCTCCCGGCCTTTCTTGCTTGTGTCAACCTGAAAAAGTACCAAATGGCAGAGTTGTCGGGCTCTTGCGTACGCTCGCCGTCGACACAACCTCGAAGGCGAAGCTCACGGCGAGCTGAGCATGAGGACTGTAAGTGGCATCTTCGTGGTAGGTAGCAATGGTGACCAGTGACCACGACGAAATCTCCAAGGGATGTAGCTTACTCTTCCCACCATGGAAGCAATCCTCCCCCATCGACCAAGGATCTGCTTTCAGTCGGTCGGACCAGTCTCAAGCAACACGGTGACCATCCCCAACCGGCTTCACGTGGATGTGGTCGCACCGCTCATGGCGAGGCGAGTCTGACCAACGTCACACAGCATCCAGAACACGATTTCGCAGCTCGTCTGCACCGGCCAACCTGAAGCGCTGCTAGGTAAGGTAAGGTAAGTAAGGAGCAGATATCTGGCCTGGCCCGTCGAAAGGGAAGAGGTCAAGTGCCAAACAAACACTTGCCGGCTTCGAAGACGGCCCAGGAACCGAAAGCAGAATGAAAGAACGACGAAGCTGAAACAAGAACAAATCGGCTGCGAGAGAGATGGTACCATGTCATGATCCTAGATCTGATGAACCTACCGAATCCACCCACTCGTTCACAACTTGCTCTTACTGCCCACACATTTCAACAATGCTCGACCATTACTCAGCACGACCTTGCCATTGACTTCGACCACGAACCGGACCTCTTCCCAGCCATCCTTGATCTCACCAGTCCTCCAGATCTTCGTGATCAGCTTCTCGGCAGGCTTGACCGGCGCCGCAAACCGCGCCTGGAACTCCTTCATGTTGGCCGGGTCACTGCCACCCAGCTCTTTCAGTAGAATGTGCGCAGCGGTATTCCAGCTGAACAGGCCATGCATGATGGCGCCCCCGAAGCCCATCTTGGCACCTGGTTCGGGTGTGGCATGGAGAGGGTTATAATCGCCGTTGAGTCTGTTATTGGCATCATCGTCAGCATCGTTCGTCGTCATTACAACTACTACTACTATCCTTCACTCCCAGCCAAGCATGCGTCAAGGGCAGCTTGACTAGGTGAGTTGGTAGGGGGAGGAAGAGAAGGGGGAGAAGGGGGAGGAGGCATACCGATATAAATGCGCACTCTCTTTCGTCAATTGCGTCTCGACCACCTTGTCCGGACTACCCTCCCTCCCCTTGGGAGGAGGATAATTCACCGTCGCGGGACCCTTGGGACCACCCCATCCTCCCTGGCCGACGAAGAACCCACTGCCCACCGCCCGCGTATACACCTCACCAGTCTCCTTGTCCACAATAGTCTGCTCGGTCTCGACCACCGTGCCGGGCTTGCCTTTATCATACACTCCCAGCACTTTCGAGCGCAGTTCGAATTTGCGCCCTGCCGACGTCGTCGGTAGCGGTTTGAGGAACTGGATCAAGCGCTGCCCGTCGACTACGCGTCTCGGGTCGAGTTTCGGCACCCCGGGGATGGGGTTGCTTTCTTGAGACGCGTAGAAGTCGATCACCTCCTGTGACGTCTTTTTGAATGCTACACCAAGGAAAAAAGTTAGTCTGACTGACTAGATTCGGTACTGTACCAAGTTGCATGGCTGCTATGCATGGCGCGGGAAGTACTGACGCAGAACGATCGAGTAGGTCGGGAAGACGGAGAAGTTGGGATGGAGTTCCTAGCAACAACACTCCCGGTCAGCATGTACTGCGTAGGTTGTAGTTGTAGTTGTGGTTGTAGTTGTGGTAAGAGTAGTTGTGGTGATGTTTAGGACATATATCTGTCCAGCTCGGTGTCGCTCACATAGAGAAAGTGTAGTTCATCGACCGTGCAGCCAATGCTGACTGCGAATAAAAGGACGTCTCGCTTCAGCCAGGACACTTCTTGCGGCGGGTATTCGTGCCCGACACCTGGGCCAGACATGGTGCTCGGTTTGTGCTCGGTTTCTGGAGATGTTGTAGGCTATACCGACGAGCGAGAAGGCTGGGATTGATGGTCAAACGTGGTCAAGTCACAGAATATGGGTTTGGTTTGGGGGGAGATGGAGAGACGCCGGAGACTGAGGATTTATATGCGGGGAGAGCAGATGCCGAGGTTCGGTTCCTCGAGGCTTTGATCAGTCTGAGTTCTTCTAATAACGCCTAAGATGCCACGATCAGTCCCTATTATTAGACAGAGACTGCCATTCTATTGCCGGTGTTCAACCGCGGCTTCGATGCACAATCAGCGGAAATTTCTTGTCCATCATGAGTCCATTATCACCATCAGCGTCAACTCGTGGGGTATCTAAGGTAAATAACGAGGCGCTTGAATCGTCCCGGAGGTCATTTCGGGCATTGTCATATCCCAATACTCCTCTCCGAATGCTTTTGAAAGCCAGTGCCCGGTGCGGCGAGCAGCAGGAGGCACAGATAACGTAGGACCCGCTCCGACGTTATGCAGAACAACAACAACAATTGAGTACACCCAACAAAACGCACAAAAAGAGATGCCGTTGATATGAGGCGACGATCAGCACCTGGCATATTTGTGAGTCCAAGAATACAAGAGTCGAGGCGAGGCGATGCGAGGCGACTTACATTCTGAACTCGCACGATCCACGAGCAAACCGCGTCTTGTCCGAGGTTTCCAACTCGTAATCAATCTTGATATCCAAATCGCGCTTGTTCTTGCTGTTGGGTTTGTTGGAAAGATAGCCTCTAACAACTTCGCCCTCCTCAACAGTCAGAACTTCGCGGAGATAGAAAACGGTCTGCTTCCAATGCGTGTACTTGGCATGAGGGCCCGTTGAAAATCGGATGGGTTTGTGGCAGGCGGTGAAATCGATGTCGAACCACGCGATCAAGGCGTGGACAAAGTCGTTTCTCTGGACGCGAAGTTCAAAGGGTTCTGAGAATGCCAATTGAGCCGCAGTGACTGTGTTCAGGTCAATGGTGAAAACCGGGCAAGGATCAGTGACCAGAGCCTTCAGTTCCACCGTGTCGACCAATGGTTCGCTCAATGCACTCTCTTTCATGGGAGAGTAGTCGAAGCCGTAGACATTATCCCAGACTAGATGAGTTGTTAGTCTGCGCCCGGAGCAGTTGTGTTTCTGATCAACTCACATCCAATCTTGTCTTCCTTGTAATCGCCATCCTCGATACCTGCCATGTAGATTGTGGCCTTGTCTGGGAAGATCAGGCCTCCTTGAACCAGGTACTTGTCACGGGCATAGAGGACGGTGTCAAGCATGCTTTCGTAGAGGAGGAAATAACCCATCCATTCCGATATGATAATGTCCACCTTGCCGTCTGACAAGTGCTGAGCTGGAAGTTCCACCTCTTCCATCTTTCCTTGCAGCAGTGTGATCTTCTTGGACAGACCGTTCACCTCGACGATCTCCTTTGCCTTGTTGATAATGCTGGACATGTCGACACCGATAACGTGTCTGGCGCCTGCGCGTGCCGCGAACCTGTTGAGGTCAGCATGGGAACGTATGGGGCGGAGACAAGCTTCTTACATGCTGAGAATGCCTGTGCCGCAACCGACATCAAGCACGACCTTATCTTTGAACAGGTGCGCATTCTGGTAGATGGCATCGCGGTACGACCGTGTGCGGACTTCGTCTTTCTAAATTGTATCTTAGTTTGCGCTTTTGTCTCGATCTGCACCGTCCTTACCAGCATTTCTTCGTGGATACCGTGGTGATCATAGCTGCTGGCGGTCAGTGGCGGCAATGAATTTGGCTTCATCGATCTAACCTAGTGAAGTAGCGAACTTCTGAATGTTCCATGCCCGCCATTCTCTCCTCGGTGGACATGGCAGCCAGATCGGCCACAGTCGGGGCCTGTTTGGCGCCGTTCATGGTTTCTTTCTGACCTTGAGTACAAGTAGAGTAGTCAACCGAGATATAAACCGAAATGGTACTGGATGAGACGGGAAGGGAAAAATCCGAGAGCAGCAAAAATAATGAAATCAATTGTTCTCTTGCGGACTTGCGCAGCAGGTTCTTAGCCAAACTAAATAAATGTAGAGAATATGCACGCACTGGCCGCTGCAGAATTATAGCGGGTCATAGCACGTGACCAGTATCGCAAACTTTTGGCGTCTGGTGCCGCCCACTCTAGTGCAATAGGCACTAGTAGTTGAAGTTCATTGAGGTAACAACGCCATAAGCTGGTATCTGGGATATTCTTGTGCTAAAAATATTGGTACTGGGAAGGGTGCTGAGACTGAAAGTGAATTTGTTAATTAACTAACTGCCAACCCAACTTCCCTGGCTCCATATTTTTTGTACACATCATATTTTCAAGCTCCAAAATTTCACCCTAATTCCTCCGCCAGGAATGGTACTACCCCTCACAGGTGGTAACTGGGGCTGTAGCTCAGCGGTAGAGCGTATGCTTTGCATCCCCATTTATGCAAGCATGCATAAGGTCCTGGGTTCGAGACCCAGCAGCTCCATGTTTTTTGCTGATTTTTCGGGTGTTTAACAATACTTTTTGGTTTTCCTCTTCCACCCATTTCGTGAGCCTGTGAATTCCTTCTGTACCTTGTTTTTGCTGCCTGTCACCTCCTGGGCGAACCCTCGGGCTGTTGTGCATATATGATTACCGGTGTCCTCATCCATCCGGAGTAAGAGAGTTAGCTATTAGGCGACAAGGCAAGGACGATAACAGCCGAGTCTGTCCGAGACGCATTCCTTAATGTTTGCTATCCATCATCTAGCCAGATGGTGCTCCGGAATGGGAGGCCAGCTCCATCTTTCGCCCGCGAGCTTCTGAAACACAAAAACCGGGTATTGTCCAGTGGCCAGCCCTCTACATTCATTTCCTAAGCTGCCACCGTGGAGGTATCCAATACAAGGCAACGACCAGAAAGAGCACAACAGGATCAAAATATGAGACACCGCTGAACACCAAAATATATCCATGTCGAACTCCGACTCCTTTCACATTGCAGCAGCGACATTATACCCACGTCAACCCAGCCAACTACTCCGGCGGAGGACCAAAGGCGCTGAGGAAGAACTCGGTGAACGCCTTGGCCCCATCCTCCCCAAACATCATCTGACCATTGCTCAATGTTTCCTCTGCCTTCTCTTTCGCACGACTGGCCATGTCGACTTCAAACTCCTTTACCAGGGGATCTAACACCCCTTGGAAAGAAACGGCATCGTGACCAGCGGTCTCATACGCCTTGACAACGGCGTGAGCCAGTGAAAGCGAGTCCAGCATAGCCATATTAACTCCCTCGCCCGCCCAGGGACACATGAGATGTGCTGCGTCTCCAATCAGCGTGGCGCCGGTCTTGTGCTCCCACGAATGGTCCACAGGGAGCATATACAGGGGGCGGATATCGACCGCGGCGCCCGGATGATCAGCCGTCTCTTCGTCGCATGCGACTGCCACCAACTCCTTGAGTGAAGAGCCCCAGTTGCCGAGCAGTGTCGGGTCGCTCAGAACCCGTTCTTTGGCCGTTGCCGTCTGGCCTACCAAGCCCGCTGTAGCAGCGAACTGCTCATCCTCAGTCGTCAACATGATATAGATACGTGCCGAATCCTGCGGGCCGCGCTGAGCCATGACGCCGTGCCGATTGCCCAGTGCCGCGAAACTGCCTGTGCCGACCAGTTCCGCCAGATGCGGGTATTTCGTGCCGATATTGCGAATCGTGACAGTTATATCCTGGATGCCGGTGTACGAGGGCTTGACGTGCGTCAAGAGACTGCGGACCTTGGACCAGGCTCCGTCGGCGCCAATCACCACATCGAAGTGCTGCCTGCCATGCACGGGACCAAAGTCAAGTTCGACCTCTGTGTGCCTTGACGCCGTGGAGACTGAGTTGGTGAAGGCGGCTGAGAGGAGCTTCTGGCCCCATTTGATCTCGTCCGTGGGGATGTGGGAGAGGAGAAGCTTTGTGAGTGCGTGGCGTGAGATCTCGGGCCGGTCGCTGAGCTCGCCTTCGTCAGTATACAGGACATTGCCGTCCTTGTCTAGCACCTTCTGTGACTCGGTGCACTCGCCGGTGAGTTTGACAAATTCGTCGAGCAGGCCGCACTCTCGGAGAGCCGCAATCCCGGATTCTTCGTGGAGATCCAGCATGCCAGAAGGATTCGCTAGGTCTTCCTCCGTGGGTTTTGGTCGGAGCTCGAAGATGGTGAATGGGATCCCGTGCTTGTGGAGAAGGAGACCCGTCGTTAGTCCAGCAGGGCCGGCGCCGACAATGGCGATTCTGGGTTGACTGCCTGACATGCTACCCAGTCAACCTCGGTTGGGTGACTTTAAGTGATTGTGAGTGCTTTAATGGAACAGTCCTTCTGTGCTGGTGTAGAAGTAAGATGTTTCGCTGAATAGAAGTGCTCGATAAAGGGCAACCCTCCACGATGGACGTTCAGGGGAGCGTCTTCTCTCGCGTCCCAGAGTAGTACTTGCTCCAGAGCCTCGCGTCGGTAAAGAAGAGAGTACGTCGGTGAAGAAAAGAAGTATGGATTCCCTATGATAGTTTTATACACCTAGAATCCCTGGTGCCTGCTGGTGCCTGGCTACTAAGTCTTGGCATCTGTGTCAATTCAGGAGGTGGAAGTATAACTAACCACTTTAGGCACCTAGTATTATCCAGCGGCCCATTAGTCGATATACATGTGGGGACATCTTCAGTACACTGGCAGCCTCTGTTGCCCAGGTACCGTACGGAACATGCTATACACTGCGCTGTGGTTTCTCTGGTCTCATATGGTCCCGATTACATGGAGGATCCGTATAAGTAAGTATAATGTCATAATAGGATACCGGGTTCTTGATACAATATCGCCTTTGATCGGAAACGTTCACGAGCGACTAAAGCAGTACTCATGTCAAAGTCGTCTGGAACCGACTTATGTCAGGGCTATGCTATGTAATACAGCACTAGTACAAGCACAGCACCCATCATAAGCTGTCTGTCCCCCTTGGCTTTCCTGGCATCATGCAAGCCTGCCCGGTCTTGCAATCACCACATCGCCTCATAAGTGAATATAGGTCCTAGATGTACTTATTTTCTCCCGTCAATGTAACGGCTCCATGGCTTAGGGAGCCTACCTTTCTTACCCGTGCTTCTCGACACCAAACACCACCCCAATCCATGACTCAACTACCCCATACCCCATCTAACAGTGGTACTCCACCTCAACCGGCTCCTGGCGTACTGGTGCCAATAAAAACGACAAGAACAGCGGTATAAGCAGCGACCAAGCCAAGCAAGGTGCCGAGGCCCTCTTTGGAAAACCTCGCCACGGCCACCGCAAACAAAATCACCGAAACCGACGCCGTCAGCAGCGTAGTAAGGAGATCATGCTTGAGAACCATCAAGATCACCGGAGCCAGCAGCGACAGACCACCAAAGATGGCTGCCAGGAACCGCTGGATGAAAAGTTGCAGGTTTTGTTGTAGGAGGGCGAACCCCTTGGAATCGCCGGGAAGAATGGGTTCATAGTAATCATGGGGGATGGGTGTCGCGTAAGAGTTGGAGGTTGGGCTCTTAGACTCGTTCCCCTGCGGCCTGACGAGCCCGGCGTCAACCATTAATGACAGATCGAGGACTTGGTCGGAGGTCAGGATCCAGGGATCTTTCCAGCGGTCGACCGTGGGTCGTTGGATCATGTAATCCCAGTCACGGAGTGCTGAGACTAGCGGTTGCATGAAAGAGAGAGTGTTAGCTTGCAATACATGAGTTCTTCAGAGTGTCGTGTACGATGTTACTTCCACCGGGATGGCTGACGGGGCGAAACAAAATACTAGTGATGGGGAAAGAGAGGAGAGACGTAAAATAAATACAACGGCCGCCGCTTAGAAGAAGTGAGTATACGAACAGTGGGAATCCAATATTTGCCCAACACAGGACAGACACATGCAGGAGATTGTTGGTGCAACGGTTTCACAGGGTAAACATACCATAGTCGCCCATGGCTATTTGGAGTTTCTTCAACTGCTCTTCAACACTTTTGTCTCGCTCCTCCTGGCTCGTAATTCCCCCAATACGCTTTGAGTCTAGAGCAGCCAGGACTCCGACGATCTGCACCAATTCTTTCTGCAATGCGTACATATTCAATCTCTGGAGCCCACGAAGGCTGAGGACGGATTTAGACCCGTCCTTGTAAAACACAGGCGATGTGTGAACTCCGTCGCGCCTTTTCTCTAGACGTAAGCCTTGCTTGAGGAAGCGCTCTTCAAACGAAGATTCCCAAATACTCGGGTTTGGGATGTTCTCGACAAAGCAGGTGTGCGGGATGATGCCGGTGCTTGGATGTGGATCCGAACGTCTTCTCCTCGTGGTTCTCCTGTTGCCCTTGTTGTTATTGTTGTCGCCATCGTTGTTACCGTCGTCCCCACCATCACCACCACCACCACCACCACCACCACCACCACCACTTCCATCGCCTCCACCGCCATGGTTGCCATCATTGTGATCATGTCCGCCTCCTCCAGTCGCAGTGGAACGTTCTTCAGGCACGGACTCCAAACGATGTCTCTCACCATGATCACTATCAGTAACCCTTGTCGCGCCGACCGGGCTGAGAACACCGGGCTCAGGGGCTCTTGCGGAAACAACAACTCGAGGGTCATCATATTCCAACTGGGCTAGGGGAGAGGACCTCAATTGGCGAGCCCGTCTCGTGCTGCCTGGAACGTTAGAGCCAGTATCAGAACTCACTTCCCGACCCCGGGGCGAGACTACCGCAACCTGGGGCTCGAGTATCGGTATTATGCGATCTTGGACGACACGATGGTGCCGGGTGTAGGAACGTCTTTGTTCGTGATACACTCCTGCGGCGCGTGGGCTGACAGTCACTTCACCAAAGGCTTCGACGTCCACTTCACGGTCTCGACGCGACATCCCTCTTCTCGCGCTGTCGTTGCCGAACAAATTCATGCTGGGGAAACTCTCGCGGTCCGTGATTGTCCTGCGCGGTCACGCACTGGAAGAAGGTCACAGCTTATGCCTAGAGCATGAGGGTGAAATGTGCGACGTAGAACACGAACGAAACAGTAAGTGCCATGGTGTACGTAGGAGACCTGGAAAGAAGAGGCTCCTTCAACTTAATACGATGGTAGATTTGGTTCCCGTTCGGCTGCCTGCGGTGCCAGCTGGACTTCAGCCTCACCACGCACCGAGTCCATCCATCTCTTTCGATGCCACGACAGACATCGATTGCGACTAGCGGGGCCTCACGGAATGCCCAGGAGCGAATTTTTAGGTACATTCGTTCAGGTCGAAAGTCGGGCGTTTCATTGGGCGCGAGGGAAACCGGTGGCTGAAGATAATGCAGGAAAACAATGTTGCAATGCATGAGCGTGAGTAGACGGCATTTATCGCCCTGCCGGAACGGGAGTGATGCAGAATGATGGCCTTGGAGTGCATATCTGATGACAGCGAAGAGTGGGAGAACTGACTGTACAAACAATATGGCACCTCGGCGCTTTCACAGTAGTGCTTGCTTGAGGTTGGTTTAAATGCCTAGCAACAAGAGGTTTTCGCGCCATCTCTACATGTTAGCACCTGCCTTGGATAGCCTCATTGCCGCTTTTAGCCGATTGGACTTCTTGTAGCAGAGCCTCACCGTGAGCTTGCATCTGCGCCCTCATTCACCTTGGAGACTTGGTACATTTGCGATTGACCTGTCCGTTTTTCCTTTCCTTTTATGCTTAGATCTTTCCGCTTCTCCTCTTCTCAGCGTCCTCTGCAATCCGCTTGGCGGCTTCATCTTTGAATTTGTCATCCCACCGACTCAGGGCACTTCTTCCTTCCGTGATATCACCAATAGCCCAAGTCATACGCGCCTCGTCCAGAGCCTCATCGACATCTGCATCTGGACAAATGATATAGAACTTGCCCTTTTGGATTTTATCGATTCCATACTCGGCAACCTGACTTGGCAGCCACGCGCCGTGAGGTTTCTTGGCCAATGCCTCCTCATCCGGAACGGGGCCTTGGTTCCCGCTCAGCCCCGTGAAGGTCCATCCAGGCACGAGTAAATGGACTGAAACATGAGGCGCATGAGACGGCGACGATGGAGTTCGGAGGTCATGAGCCAATTGCTCCGTAATGGACTTGATGGCGGCTTTGCTGGCGTTGTATGCCGGGTTACCGGGAGGATTCGTGATTCCTTGTTTACTGCCCGTCACTACAACGGCGGAAGGGCCGGTTGATTTCTGAACCATCGACAAAAAGGTCGAAAGGCCATGGACGACGCCGAAAAAGTTGGTGGCTAGCGTTTTGTGGAAATACTCTGCGTCTTCCCATGGCGTCGGGGTGGTGGGTTTTACACTCCTCCCGGCATTGAGCATGAGGAAGTCTATCGTGGAGAATCTACTGGATAGATCGGATTTGACTTTTCCCCATGCTGAGAGGTCGGAGACGTCTAGTTCGTAAGTAAGGGTTTGAGGTGTTGCTGTCGCGCTGGCGGTGTTGCCGACGGACTGAAGTGCCGCTTTGGCTTTCTCCAGAAGCGGGCCGTTGTTGTCGATGAGGGCTAGGTGCATTCCCTGTCGGCGGCAGTGCTGGGCGAAGGCGAAGCCGACACCAGATGCGGAGCCTGTGATCAAGGCCAGCCCGCCGGGACGGAAGATTGATGGCATCGTAACAAGTGATGGCGGCACAGAAGCCAATTGTACAGTCGACGACTGTGTACTGACGTGGTAGAGGACGGACTTGGATGTCCCGAGATTGAGTTAATGGAGGCAATAAAGGGCTACCTTATAGCTTGTATCTGAAGCACAGCTTGTAACTTGGAAAGCTGCAGATGTTGATTGTCACAGATGGTCCGAAAGGAGGGAGAGATGAATGATGGATGATGGATTGATGGTGATAGATGATGGACCTGAAATACCTCAACCGGCGTCATTCCAGGTCTGGTCGTCAAAATGCGACCAATCACGTCGAAGTGGGTGGATTGAAGCCGCCAAACCCCGGACTGCAGACCTAGGGACCTGATATGTATTGTGTTGTGCTGTGGTTAGAACAGTAGCAGCAGATAGCATTCACAAAGGCCCTCTACATGAGTCTTTATCAATGAGTTGGATTGCTAGCCTATCCTCGTCGCAATCTACGCTATCGTACTTTTGTAAGCAACCCGAGTCAAGCTTTTGGTCGATTTTCCTGAGCCGTAACCCCTTACCACTCATCGCAGCAACCCTGAGCATGACTGTAGAAGACACTAGGCAAAGACAAACGGTCACGGCACAACGCTTCGACAATGCCTGCCCGCCCCCACCAGCAACCTCGGTGCCCTGTGGCTAAAGTGATACTCACAATTAGGCAGTGGCAACCTCTTGGTTCTCCTTATCCTCAATCTTGGCCTCTTTCAACTCCTTGGCCACATCAGCGACGGCATCCTTTTCCTGAGCTTGCTCGGCTTCCACAGGAATAGCTCCGTTGGCACCAGAATCCTTCAGGGCCACTTTCTTGGCGCGATCGGTACGGCCAGCTCGAACGCCGGTCTTGGGAGGAGGGGATGCATTGGACGCCTCAGAGGCTTCTTGCTCCAACTTTTCGATCTCCTTTTTGGCCTTTTCGATGTTCTGAAGAGTATCGTTAGTACAGTTGCAACAGCTGGTTCAGCTCTGCTTACCTTTTTGAGTCTGACTGTCTTGCTCCTTCTTCCACGTGTCTACCTTAGCCTTCAACTTCTCAACGACACCAGGCACATCAGCTTGAGTGCTGGGCGGGTCCACGCCGACTTTAGCCAATTGATCGATGATGCCAATGTTCATGTTGAGCTTGCCAGACTCGCCAGAGGGAGCAGGTCCTTTCTTTCCCTTTCCCCTTCTTTTTGCCTCCGCTCCCGACAAAGAAGTCTTCATCCTCCTTCTTGACGACTTTCATACCTTTGAATCCAGACTCGTCAACAGTACGTTGCGTGGTGGCGGCAAACTGGCTGGGCTCCTCTTTGCTGTCACCTGCACCATACGATGGGTCGAAGTGACGGATCAGGCCTTCAGCAATACGGATCTCAACCAGGAAGGCAGGTTCGCTGGCTTCTTCCAGTTTCTGCTCAGCGATACGACGACGCTTTTCCTTCTCGTAGGCATCGCGCTCAGCCTTTTGACGTTCGCGACGTTGCTGGTAGATTTGATCTTCGTATTCCTTGTAAGCCTTTCTCTGGGAGTAGTAGTCATCCTTGATCTTCTTGATGGCGGCGTAAGTGGCCTGCTGCTCCTGGTACAGTTTCTCGCGCTCGGCTTTCAGGGCGTCATAATTCTTGTTGGTGTCCTCACGAGTGGCCTTGATCTGGTCGAGCTCCTTCTGGTTCTCTTCGTACTTTTGAGCCAAGGCGCGGGCCTCTGGGTTGTCGAAGGATTTCTTGAGCTCGGCATTCTCAGCCTTCTTCTCGTCGATCTTCTTCTGCAGATCGTCTAGAGCTGTGAACCCCTTTCTCTGACGGCGCAGAGTCGAGACCTCAGCCAACGCCTTCTTCTCGTCAACAAGCTTCATGGTGCCAGAGTCCACCTGCTTCATGATGCTGGCGATCTTGGCATCAATTTCCTCGACGTTCTTGAACCCAGCTCGTGTGCGGGCGTCCTTTTGTTCGGCAATGAGCTTCTTGATCAAGGCGTCATTCTGGTTGTACTTGTCCTGCTGACCTGCCTTGGCCGCTTTGTTTTCCTGTTGCTTCTGACGGATGGCCTTTTGTTCGTCCACAAGCTCTTTGAAGCGGTCGTTGGCAGGTGTAGACTTTCCAGGTCGGGCACTGTCGAGCTTAGCGCGGCTGGCGTTCTGGGACTGTTAGTCACAAAGTTTGCGCGACAAGGGATAGCACGCGACATACGAATCTGGCTTGCGCGGCTTCATGTTCTTTCTCAGCCTGCGCCAGAGCAGCCTTGTACTTGGCTTCATCGGGCTTTTCAGGTCGGTTCTTCTGCACACCATCAACAGCGGGAGCAGTTTCAGTGTCGGCCATGGTGAGGTAGCTGTTGTGTGTTGAGCGAGAGACCAGAGTTTCGAGTTACCGGGAGACAGTCGAGGCAGCGAGCAATACAGGATGGTAGTTTATGTTGGCTCAGTCCATGCTAGAATCGCAGCATGCCCAGGGAAGACGAGTGACAGTCGGACCGACAGGAAAGAGTCTAACAGCGACAAATCAGTCGGCGTTAGAAATTCGACGTTGATGAGGGTCACTCTCTCAAGGAACGATGAGTCGGAGGGAATATTAGTAGTAGGTAGGTACCTATTTATTATTGTAATAGCGGGCGGGTTCGAGTTGGTGTCGGTGTGGAGAAAACCAAGTGAATTAAATTCCAAAGTTGAGGAGTTGCTGTTTCTGCCGTTTGTTCGGAGAAGCGCAGCCTGTCGCCGCTATACTCTATTTTCTAACCGCATCCCGCCAAGCCCAGAAACTTTTGTCCTGCGCCTTGAGGTTCTGCCGCCCGACACTCTTCATTCAGTCTTAGAGTTGAAAGCGCACCTTTGCCAACATTTATACTTGTTCAGAGCGCAGAACTCGCCAGGATGGACTTCGACGATCGGCCCAAGTTGTCAGTGGAGGCAGAGAAGGAAGTGACCAGGCTATGGAGGACGTGGCGGACGGTCCTCGAAATGCTGGTGGACAGAGTACGATACGCGACTGGACCAGCAGCAATGTGCTGGACAGACCGGAAGCATAGTGATGCTAATCCTTTGCTAGGGTTATGCGATTGCGCAGAACGAGCTCACCATCACCCGCGACGAGTTTCAAAGAAAATTCGGAGATCCTCAGACCGGCCACGCTGAGTGAGTCGACCAACGAGAAATCCTCCATGACACGGTGATGCTAATGATGATCAAATAGGAGGAGACTGATGAAACTACAAGCCGTTCCTACAGAAGAGATGATCAAACGCGACACTCCCAGGCCGACAAAGTCCAACCCCAATCCTCAGACGACGGCGGGCACCGTGTGGGTTGAGTTCAGCCCGGAGACCACAATTGGTATCAAACATTTGCGGGCGTTTGCGCAGCATCTGGATGCGAATAAGTTCACCACTGGCATTTTCATCACCATCGGACCTGTCACTGCCGCAGCCCTTCGCGCGTTCGAACCTTTGACCGAGCGAGGAATTACGGCCGAATGGTTTCAAGAGCAAGATTTGCTTGTCAACATCACTAGACATGAGCTGGTCCCGAAACACGTCCTCCTGAGTGCGGAAGAGAAGAAGGTCTTGCTTGACAGATACCGGTTGAAAGAGACTCAACTTCCGCGAATCCAATTCAACGATCCCGTCGCCAAGTATCTGGGATTAAAGCGAGGCAATGTTGTCAAGATCATCCGGAAAAGTGAGACGGCTGGTCGGTATGCCAGTTATAGATGGGTGTTTTAAACAGGATTCAAATGGTTCTCAGCGAGGAGTTTTCGGGTCAAAAGCTTGCAGGGCATGGCATCGGCGGGGTTGGGAATTGCTTGACTAGGACACTGTACACCAGAGGTGGGTGGGCGGTTTGTTGTCAAGCCTGGCGAAAGTTGACTGGATAGGAAATAACATTTCAGTCTGCAACGAGATGACCATCACACACAAAGGTTGCTGGTGTAAATCATTCCATTATGAGTCCGTCATTATCATGTCTACAAAATCGTATTCGGTCATGCCACCTTTTACGACAAACATTATATCCAGGCTGTCCAAACTTTCACAGGTGTACGACACACCGAGCATTGAGCTGCCGTGGGACCGAGATCTCATGATCAAAGATTGCAGGCTAGTCAGATACTTCGCGCAGCTCGAAAATAGCGTTGGGACCCTTGCTGGCATGGCTCGAAAGAGGCTGTGGCAGACCACCGGTCCGCTGGTACAGGGCGCGCTCCTCGGTGCTCTGTGTGCGCGGCCGGGTGGAAGTTTGCGTGGCCTCGGACGGGTATGATTTAGACTTGATTCCAGTGTACGAGGCCCTCACCAGATGGAAGGCAGCGAGGGACTTCTGCTTGATGGCGCCAGCACAGGCGGCGCAGATGCCGATGTGGTTCTCGACGGCGGCCCACAGGTAGACTAGAGCATAGTTTTCTAGAGTGGGAAAGACAGATTTCAGCGAAATGCTTCCATAATCCGGGTTCGCTCGCTCATGGAGCGATTGTGCCGGGGTCAGTTTACCTGAGAAGTTACCGCCTTTATCCATATGGACCAATGCGACCAGGCGCATGATGCTTGCGACGACCACCCTGGAGACAAGAATTGTTAGTATGAGCATATCATAGCGGTGACCACCCATCAGCACATACAGTCCACCGAGCGCGAACATGGCATATACAGCCCATCGGTGAGGCTTCACCATGTCAACATTGCGGAGTAGTACCATCGGTAGGAGGTACATGACCACATCGTTCACAATCATGATGATCGCGTTCGCATAGAAGAAGGCCATCAGGTTGATACACTTCGGTCCGTTTTCCCCAGGAGGTGTCACGCCCGGGTGCCAGACGTGGCTAAGAGGAATACACTGTAGCAGAATCACAAATACGGAGCTGATCCCGAAGGCGAAAGCAATGAACTGCATGAAGTGGATAGAATACGTCTGCCACCGCGTCCGTGCGAGGCCGTAATAGAATGTCAGCCAGGCATGCTTGACGAACATGTTGCACAGGAAGTAGGGCGGAAACGCGGCGATCAGAAGCTGGCAAATCTGTCAGCATGTCCGCAGCCTGGGAGAAGCAGCGTATGATACCTTCTGAAGTGCTTCTCTTCCAGCGAACTCGGCCGGGGAAATGTCAGCCCCGAGGCCTTTCGCAGCCGCTGATGTCGGTCAGTCATAGTTGATCTCCTAGAAACGCATTGTTCTTACCGGCACACACGATGCTTGTCATGACCAAGGCAAAGAACTGATTAGAGGAGTTAGGACCAGTGCGACATGTCAAGATAGGAGTCTGACGCACAGCACTGATGACGAGAAACCCTAGGAGAATGTGAGTTCGTTGCAGCCTTATTGAGAGACTCGTTCCACCACTCACATTTGCTCGTGCTCAATCGACCAACAGTACTGTACTGCCTTTCGAGCTGCACTGACACGGATACAATGGTACAGACCCCCAGCACGAGGCTGGTGGCTACCAGAACACGATCTTTGGATTCCAACATGTTCGAACTTGGAGACCTTCGTGCACAGATAATTTGAGAAAGATCAAAGGCCTGCCGCCCTCAGAGGTGTCAGCTCTGGCAATATAAGTCATGGCAGCACTTGGGGCACCACCGAGATTTTGAACATGGTGTGCCAGTATATGACAAGTTCGGATGTCTGATTGCCACTTCGGATGCATCATTCAAGGCCTTTCAACCTGAAGTCCTCTGAGTACGGCTTCTCAATTGGACAGCCGAAGGGCCCTGGTCAATGTCGCCCAATGATCAAGAAGTAAGATTGGGATGGCAGTGTCTTGTAATGCCTCGAGCAAGGTTAGGAAGAGTTCAACTGTGTTCCCCCGCTGTCAGCTAGGGAAAGGTGGAGAGTGGAGGCCGGCCCTGTCAACCAGAAACATGGCGCTGGCCTCGTGCAAGGGCGTTCTCGACGAGACCTACCGTGAGCATTGATCGGGGCGAAGACAGCCGTTGAGATTAAATCTGGGGTACCAATTGTAAACGTATCCATCACATTCTCCTTTGCGTTTTCTGTAACATGTGCTTCAACCTCTTTGAGTTTGATATACGTACCTATAGGCAAACCTTAACCTAGGCTGCATCCCGAGAAGTGCGGATCGGTCACAACCGAAGCCAATCCGTGCCGAGCCAGAGGCCGCAGCAATACGCAAGATGGCGTTATAGAGAAAAGAGTAATGGCGGGCGCATGTTCAGTACGAAGGGATCAGGATTCATTGGGGCAACTCGACTAGTCTGGCCTCCTGTCACGGGCGGGAGAGTTTTGGCCTCCGAACCCTGTTGAAAAGCCTGACATCAAGAGTCTGGGTAACGGATAGACGAGATCGCCGGTGCAACGCATCTTTGCATTTCTTGATCGCGAGGAGGAACTTGGCTAGAGATTAGCTTTTTGATAGTAGGCGACTGATCTTGAAGGCCAGGGACGCTGTATGCTGGAATAGATGTTTCAGATGGAGGAGTTGGGACCTTGAAGCAAGGCGTTCTCCTGTTCTATTTGGTTGAACGCTTCCATCGGCCACTCCTTGCTGTTCGTCTCGAGGCGTAGAAGTGTGGAAGACATGGTAGACAGTCCGCTAAGGGGGATGCTTTTGGGTCACCTCGGCGAGCTAAATGGTACAGAAGTCAAGTGGCTAGGTGTGGTCGATCCGAAGACAGAGTCCGATGCCTGAGAATGATCGGCCGGGTTCAGACAACTTGTAAAGAGATCTCTTTCAGTTGGATGCGAGGTCCGTCCAGTATTGTTCCATCGTGTAGCGAAGGATCCGGATGTGTAGGGCAGCGTGATATCCCTACATACTATTGGTAACGGATATGTCTGGCTGCTTTTGTGGCTGCCAAGACTATACAACTCTCCGCATCGAGTCCCTGCGCGACGAAATCTTGAAATTTCCCCACGTCGTTCGATACAAGCGACTCGACGCCTGCTAAGTCGACACTGCTCTACAACAATGGGGAAACGGGGCGGCAAGAAAGTAGGTATGTCTCGTATACTGGGCTTTGAATCAACTCTGACCACATTTGCAGGGCGGTCGAGGTCGTGGCGGCGGCGGAGGCTCTGGCCCAAGGCCGGATAACCGAACGAATAAAGAAGACATCAGCCGTTACAACGACAAGTTCGAACAGTACTATGATCAGCTAGGGATCATACCGGACGGTGAAAAGCCGCAGTTCTGGGAGGCGATGCGGAGGGATTTGCCCAACAGTTTTCGGTTCACTGGTTCGAAAGCGTACGTTCTATCCCCAAGATTCGGAGCGAATCTAGCCTGACTCTGTTCCAGACATGCCTTAGCAGTCCAGCAACGGCTGCGCGACTACTATATCCCCGAAATCACATCGATCACGTACGAGGGCCAGTATGTCGAGACACCGCGGCCGGTGGAATGGTACCCAGATCAACTCGCCTGGTATATGACGACTCCCAAGAATGTCATCCGTCGTTTCAAGCCGTTTGCAAACTTCCAGAAATTCTTGGTCGCGGAAACAGATGTCGGCAACATCACGCGACAAGAGGTGGTCAGCATGATTCCGCCGCTACTCATGGACCTAAAACCTGGTATGACAGTGTTGGATTTGTGCGCTGCGCCTGGCAGTAAATCCGCCCAGCTGATCGAAATGATCCATGCTGGAGAGGAGGAGCGGTGCAGACAAGTTGCTGAGAACATCGCCAAAGGCCTGGATAGACCCGAAGGAGAGGAGTATCAAGACGACGGCCGAGCTACGGGTCTGCTCATTGCCAATGATGTCGACTACAAGCGAGCGCACATGCTGGTCCACCAAATGAAGAGATTGAGCTCGCCCAACATCCTCGTATTGAATCACGACGCAACTGTCTTCCCATCCATCAAGATCTCCGCCCTTCGTACGGGTGATGGAAAGACGGTCCAGAATAGGTATCTGAAGTTTGACCGTATTCTCGCAGACGTCCCCTGCTCAGGCGACGGTACGGCCAGGAAGAACGTGGAAATATGGAAAAAATGGAGCCCTAGCAATGGTCTTGGATTACATGCCACGCAAGTTCGAATTCTAATTCGTGCGCTACAAATGCTCAAGGTGGGTGGACGAGTAGTCTATTCAACCTGCAGCATGAACCCAGTTGAAGATGAGGCTGTCCTTGCTGAAGCTATCAACCGCTGTGGCGGCCCTGACCTAGTTGAACTTCTCGAAACCAAGGATTACTTGCCAGGTCTCAAACGTTGTTCAGGTTTGAAGGAATGGTCTGTCATGGACAAAGCCGGACGGATCTGGAAAGACTATGATTCCGTGCTGAAACAGAAAGAAAGCACGGGTGAAGAAGGCCTGGGCCGCCTGTCAGAGAGCATGTTCCCACCCAAGAATGACCTGCCTCTAGACCGCGCTATGCGCGTTTATCCCCATCAGCAAGATACTGGAGCATTCTTCATCGCCATCCTCGAGAAGCGATCGGAAATCAAAGCCAGGCCTGAAGAGAAGCCTTCGACTGCATCGGAGACGACAAAGGTGGAAGCACCGGACGCCAATGGTGCAAAGGTCGAGCTGGAGATTGCCCCCAATGGTGCGGTAGAAAAGGTCAACGGGACGACGCCAGTGGACACAGAGACACCAAGCAAAAGAAAGCGCTCAATTGATGAAGAAGTCCCACCGGCGGTAAAGAGAGTGAAGAGCTCGGAGCAAGTTAGCACACAAGCCGACTCCAGCAACGGGCAGACACCAGCGGCAAATGGCTCCGCCGAGCCAGTCAAAGTCACGCAATTGCCGAAAAGGAAGAACCGAGACCAACCGTTCGAAGAAGCGTTCAAGTATTTAGACCCATCGATTCCCGAACTCGCCCAAATTCGGGAGTTCTACAACCTCTCTCCGCGATTCCCTCAGGACCGATACATGGTCCGCAACGCCCAAGGCACGGCCACCAAGAACATATACTACACCAACGCGCTGGCCAAAGAGATCCTGCAGGAGAATGAAGGCAAAGGTCTGAAATTCGTCCACGCCGGAGTGAAGATGTACGTCAAGCAAGACGCTCCTGCGCCCGATGTATGTCCCTGGCGCATCCAGACGGACGGTCTGCGGATGCTTGAGGCCTGGGTCGGTCCGGAACGCATCGTGAAGCTTCACAAGAAAGAGACGTTGAGGAAATTACTGATCGAGATGTTCCCGCGGTTCCACGGCGAGGAATACAAAAACCTCGGCGAGGTCGGCGAGCAGATCCTACCTCTGAAAATGGGATGTTGCGTGCTGATCGTCGAGCCGAGTGAGGATGAGGATGGCTTGCGCGAGAGAATGGTCTTTCCCCTGTGGAAATCTATCCAGAGTCTGAACTTGATGCTGCCCAAGGAGGAGCGCAAAGCCATGTTATTGAGGTTATTCAACGACGATACACCGCTGGTTAACCCGAGCAAAGGCTGGGTCTCTGGTGGAAAGAAAGCCGAGGCGGAAAAAGGAGAAGACGCGCAGACAAAGGGACAGTCGGACTCGATGGACGTGGATACCAAAGAGACGATCGAACAGCCACAAGAGCCGGCGTCCATACGAGCTGTTCGCAATAGTAGCTCGCCTGAGTCCAATGCCGGCGACACGGTCAATGACGGACCCAAGGAGGATTTGGCAGGGGCCGATGCCGGGATATCGGAGGACGACGAAGATGGCGGCGTTCAGATCTCTTGATCACTCTGCGGGATATCTCTCTCTCCTTGTCGATCTACACGGCACGGTCTAGTCTAGCTAGGCCAGATTTGAAAAATGGAATGAGAAGACGCTCTCTTGCAACGCACAGCCTTGTCCATTAAATGCCTTCCTTTAGACCCGTGCTTCGTAACCTTGTCATCCCTGCACAGGTAAGCCTTGTAAGGCCGTCCATGCTCAAACAGGCGAGGGATATCTCAGGTTTGGTGGATGGCGACGTTCTATCGTTCGCGTTTCCAGATCATTCCACTGGCCACTCGCGGGACATAAACACCTACCAGTATGCCACTCAGACCGATCAAGTCGGATACCAAGTCCTGTGCTTCATTTGGAGCCCCTGCACCGTGACAGCCGAGACCCAGCACATATCCAGTTTTACCTTGGGCATAAGCACGCAGCAACAAGATTGGAATGACTAAGAGCTGGTAGCTAACGTGTTGCCTGTTTTGATCTGATTGGGGGAACCACAATACATATCTATATTGGAGGAATATAGATTGATTCTGACCATAGTATGCCATACATCTCATCTTTTTATGAGCTACTGTCCTGTGTTGGTGCCAAAGCACTGGGCAATTCACCCGGCGCCAACTGCCATGCCATATCCACCGCCCCTCGAGGGTTCCCTTTATTAAACAAGAACAACCCTTGCAAAGCGGCCATGCTCGTCTGACTCTTTCTCGCAGAAGTCTGAGGGAAAACTCCAATCTCGACGAGTTTCGCCAGAAATTCCCGCTTGAGGTTGCCATCCAGATCAACTTCGCCATAGAATCGTTCCCAGAGTTGCTCGATCTGGTATGTCGTAGCCGGCCCCAGATGTACTGTCATGTCAACTCTACCGGGCCGGACAAGTGCTTCGTCAAGCCGGTCCACGTGGTTGGTCGTCAGGAAGATGATCCGTTCTTCAGCGCTACCCACGCCGTCTAGGGCATTGAGGAGACCAGAAAATGTCACATTGGCACCTTGATACCCATCGGCTTCCACCTGACGGCGATTGACGAAAGCGGCATCAACATCTTCCAGCAAGACCAGCGTCCGCTGGGGTATCACCGTCAAAAGGTGGTTCAACCTGTCATCTGTGAGGCCTCGTTCACTGAGGTTCAACATGGCGATGTCATAGTTCAAGTGGCCAGCCAAGGCCTGGATAAAGGACGACTTGCCTGTCCCGGGTGGTCCATAAAGCAGATAACCTCTCCGGTAAGGTATGCCTCGCTCGTAGTACCACTTTGAAGAAGAGAGGAAGTCTTGGACATCCGCGACGATCCTTTCTTTGACGCCTTCGTCCAGGATGACCGACTCAAGGGGGCCGTTTGCTTCGAGGGTGACCGAATTTGTCCCATTTCGTGCCCCAGGCCGTATATATCACCGTCTTTCCCTCGACGGATTGCGTAGCAATGTCATGGGCTTCCTTGAACAGCGATTCGAAGACATGGCGGTGCGAATACAACGTCGTCAAGGTCACCGTCTCCCACGGCTTCCCATCCATAGAGAACTGTTTAGCCTCCCTCTGCCGATTCACCGATATCCACGCATTCCTGTACCGGATAATATGCCTGCCAGGTCCAGGTATGAGAACGAAATCCGTGTGAATAGCTCCATTAGGCAACTCCCCGCTTCTCGGTCTCGATAGCCAGGTGGCGCATGCCGGGCGTGAGCCGACGAAGAATTGATTCCACAAGTCCAACTTTCGACTCGGATGTACTTCCAGTGAGATGTTTGGTGCCAGCTTCCACGAGTCTCCCTCGCTCATGTAATGTCATCCAGTATAGAAACCACGGGTATGAATCGTCTCGAACACTGATCTCGACATCGACGAGGAGGCGTCGGCGCAGCAGGGCAGCTCCATGGCGAAGTCCCCGTTGTGTAAAGGTCGCGAGAGCACCCAGACCAGCAAGTCCGAAACCCTTGTCTCGTCAGAAAGCGCCGTGGCAAGACACACCGAGCGACAGGCTTACCGCTGTGAAAAAAGGATTGCTCGTCAACTGGGCAAAGAGACCGCCATCAGAGGCGTTGCTGGCGCCCGCGAACTGACGTAGCAAATCTGCCTTTTGGGGCGCAGCTACTTCGTTCAATCCTGTTGATGTAGGCGTTGAGTTCGAGGCGACCGTGACCACTCCATTGTCGCTCTGCATCCCCCTTGCGACTCCGATCCCGGAAGCATCAGATCCGCCGGCTGCAAGAAATCGGTCAGATAGAGTGATGGCAGTAATTGTACTGTAGAATCGAACCTACAAACGACGGGAAGATTTTCTTCCGACCGTCCGTAAGTCCGAGATTGTTGACGGAGTTAAAAGACTCGATGCATCACCTTTTTATTATTGTGATGGTGCAGAGTAATCACATACAGGCAACAAATGCCGTTATGGTCTCGCCAGGCACCAGGCTATTGACGCGAAGCACGCCTGATATAGTATAATACTACTAGCAGGCTCGCGAGGCTTTGTCGAGGTTCTCCCTCCCTCCTCTTCCCCATGCGCTCCTTCTTCCGCCAACTGTTCAACAAACGCCCTGCCTTTACAGTGCTGCCTCCGCCTCCCCCTCCGTTCCGAACAATGTCAACGGCCTCGGTGGCTGCCACTCTCTATGCTGCCACGGTAGCGGTGCCGTCGGTAGCGGGCACAAAACCGGAAGACGAGGTGACGAAAGCAAAGGCATGGCATGCAAAGAACGGTGGCTTTGACAACCCATGGCCGTCATGGCATATGCACTCGTTTTTCGGCATCATGTCAGGCATGATAGCTAGGAAATTGAGCGGCAAGTTGAATTCACCAGACACCACTCCTCCCACGGTTCCAGTACATAAGCCGGTGTTTTTGGGTGGACGGACGGCCAGCAGCGCGTTGCGGGCGACATGGCTCGGTCATGCATGCTACTACGTGGAATTTCCCTCTGGGCTTCGAGTTCTCTTCGACCCCGTCTTCACAGACCGCTGTTCCCCCTTTTCCTGGCTAGGACCCAAGAGATATACCGAAATGCCCTGCCAAATCAAGGACATACCTATCATCGACGCCGTCGTCATCTCACATAACCACTATGATCATCTGTCACATCCTACGATTATGGAGATTGCCAAATTGAACCCGGAGTGCCATTTCTTTGTGCCGTTGGGAAATAAAAAGTGGTTTGAGGCATGCGGGATCGAGAAATGCACCGAGTTGGACTGGTGGGACGAGGTCGACTTTACATTGACGCCCTCCACTGCGCCGGGGAAGGAAGATGCAACAGAACAGACGAGTGTCACTGAAGCAGACAGTTCTACGTCCGACACCAAACCACCCGCAGCCAATTCCATCACAGCGCGCATCTCTTGTCTCCCTTGTCAACATATCTCCGCACGCAGCATCCACGACCGAGCCAAAACGCTCTGGGCCTCATGGTCCGTCTCTTCGGGGAGCAAGTCTGTCTATTTCGGTGGCGACACCGGCTATCGTAGTGTCCCCAAGGAAGCCGATGGTAAAGACGATTGGGCCGAGGAATATGCCTCTCTTCCTCGATGTCCTGCCTTCAAAGACATTGGCCGTCTTCGTGGTCCCTTTGATCTGGGTCTCATTCCCATTGGCGCATACAGGCCTCGCTGGATCATGAGCCCGATGCATGCCGATCCACGCGATGCAGTAGAGATTTTCCGAGACACCCAGTGCAAGAAAGCCCTCGGCATGCATTGGGGCACTTGGGTCCTGACCGAAGAGGACGTGCTGGAACCGCCAAAGTTGTTGAAAAAGGCGCTCGCCTATCATGGCATGCCGGAGACAGGGGTATTTGACGTTTGTGACATTGGTGATAGTCGGGAGTTTTGAGCAGCACTATGGCATACTACTTTGAGACGCATATCAGCTCTGAAGGGCGATGAGCTGGTGGTGTTCCTGCGGTGCATCTTGGGTTGTGTACTTCAGCTTGTGGATGGGGCAAAATAGCAGTAGGAGTACGGTATGGGTGTCAGACTGGATAGCCCCAAGCAGAGGATTGTATAAATATTGCACAGGTTTAACAGCTTGTAGGCGTTTTTCTAAAGGGAGAATGATCGATTTATTGTTTCACGTCCGCTACAACACCGTCGCACTAGCTTTGAACTCCATACACATTCCCTTGTTTCAAGCACACAGCGCTTTTCTGACACGGCTTTTAAATCAAGAGAACCCGTCCATTCCTCCTGCCCCTTTCGGTCCATTGAAGCTGCGCGTTGCAAGGTCAAGCGGCACTCCGCAGCAAGACAAATTTTCGATTATCGCGCATAAGCGAAGCTTATGTGGCCTTGCTCTTCGCTTTGGCTTTCCCCTTCGCCGCCCTCTTTCTCTTTGGCTCTGTCTCCTCAGGCGCAGAGAGCCCATCCTCGCCCGAGTCCTCCTGCTTGACTTCAGACTTAACCTCTTCCTCTGGCTCGGGCTCGAGTTTGCTCGCTTTCTTAGACTTTGTGGCTTTCGCTTTCGAAGTCACAGGCATATCATCTTCGTCAGGACCCTCCCGCTTGACCTTCTTCGATTTTCCCCTCTTTCCCTTCATGACAGGTTCGGCAGCGGGAGCATAATCTGATCCATCGATTTGGTCGTTGCTCGGTTCCTCATCCGGTTCCTCATCGCCGATCGCCTGCTTCTTCCCTCTCTTGCCGGATGCTTTAGGCTTGGGTAGATTCAGCGGTTGATCGGAGTCCATAGCTACATCCTGCTCCTCTGTCTTGAATTTCTTGGCTCGGGACTTCCTCTTTGGTTTGGTGTCCTCCGCCGCCTCTTCATCTTCATCGGCCACTTTCCGCTTTCGGCCTCTGGACTTCTTCTCTGGTGGCGGGGAAAGAGCAAGGTCATCTTCATCATCCTCTGGTTCAGGCTTGACCTTCTTTGCTCGGCTCTTCCGCGCTTTCGGCTTGCTTGGCGTGTCTTCTTCAATTTCAGGGGCTTCTTCGTCTTCTTTAGCATCCTTCTTCTTCTTTGGAGTGCGTTTGTTGATGCCCTTTTGTCCAGGTCGATTCTTTTCAGGATCCTAGACGGCTGTGTTAAAATGGGACTCAATCAAAATTCGACGTGCTAATGCTTACTCCTTTCCAATCTTCATCCGCAACGTGACCATGAATCAGCGCAAATTTGACCTTCTCACGTGCTTCAGGAGACAGCTCGTCATAGCCATCCAGAATACTTGGGAGATCCTCATCGAGATCAAGATCATCTAGCGGCCCGACCTGTTCTTGGATGTTTTTGATCTGAGAAGGCGTAACGCAGCCCCTGGAAATACATTAAAAATGTGGAATACATGCGAGGAGGGCTGGGTAATGTTCACCAGTGCTTCCATTTCCAAGTGAAGTGGTCTTTGATGTTTACAAGTGTGCCAAATCTTAGCTCTCCTTTTTCGATCTTGAGATCTGCGCTCTTGCATGCGGAGTTCTGGCAGCCAGCGCGACCTGTCTTGGATAATTCTAATACATGTCAGGATCATAGATGGACAGCAAAAGTGGTAAGAGAGGAGGAGAGGAACGATTGTGGAGCTGGCCGGCATCGCGGTGGACCAGTTATTCTTCACGTCAGAGTGAAATAAACGAAACAGGTGAAATAGTCTTCTTACCAAACCGATAAGTTGCATTCGACATGGTGATGGAAGGGTAGAAAAGTGCTTGGTCCGCCCAGGTTTGGAGCAGCAACAGTAACAAGCAGGATCGCTTCAGGAAGATGACATGGATGCTCTGCAATGCTGAGGGTTCGAGGTGGACAATGCTGCTGAAGTTGTATGTTATGGTAGGTAAAATGAATAGAATAACTGGTACCCTTTTTTGCCCTTCAGGTTTGGTGTGCCTCTGTTTGCGCGGCAGGCAGGAACGCGTGATTGTGAGACGGTACCTTGGGCAGCTCCTGCCTCGTTACAAGTAACTGCACGACACGTATCGCTTGACGCGTAAAGTGGTCAGAGGCTCCGATGATGTCATCTCAGCCTTGTCGCACCTCAAACACCTTCCGAGATGCCCACAATGTCTTCCATTATTGATTCCATCCCATGTTGTAATACGATTGCATCTGCTGCTGTTCCATTGCCGATCTATGTACCGCCTTATCGAATTCGCAGATGGTCGAGCAGAGCGGCAAATGCCCCATCTTACTTCTGAATGCCATATAACAAAATTTAATAGAGCGAAAAGAAAAGGGCCTACTCCGACCTTTCAGGCAAGTTTACTAGCTACCAATAGGATGGCATGATAAGCAGTGATTGTTGGTTATCAGAAGTCTCCTGGAAAATGGGCACATTGCTCAGTAAAGCACTCTCAGGGTTTCATGGCTCAATCCTGTTCTCTTTCTCTCTCTGCCTGCAGTTCCGTCTCCTCCCGCCCAGCAGCTGAGCGAGCCGCAGTGCAAAGACCTCCAGATCCTGCAGGATACATACCTGCCTACGGGGCCCATCATTATGCTTGTTTGGTTGACTTCGAGGCAGCACCGCCGATTCCACCACCGATTCCCTCGTCGCTGCTGAACTCGCGCGCGGCTTCCTGTCCCTCAAGTACTGGCCCTTGTTCCTCGTCGCTATGCTTGCTCGGTGCCCTATACGTTGCGGAGAACTCGTGCCGGCCGTCGTGGAAGAATGCGTAGGGAAGCTCGCCATGAACCTCGCCATCACCGATAAGGAGCTGTTCTTCGCTATACCTGAGAGGAATCCTCAAGACGTATTTGATGAACAGACAGATTGCACTGGTCCAGAAGATGTTCCAGCCAATGACGAAAAGGAAGCCCACGATCTGAACCCAGACTTGACGCCCGTTACCATCAATTGCACCTCCACTTGGTGCCAGAGCAAAGGCTGCAGTTCCCTCGCTTGTTGCAAACAGACCTGTCAGGAAGCCGCCAAGGATGCCCCCTACCAGATGGGTGTGGAAGTCTCCAACGACATCGTCTGCAAAGTTAAGGAACCATTTCTGCTTGCCGAGAATATTCATGGACATCCACGGGATGATTCCGGAGCAGAGGCCGATGATGACCGCTCCCCAGCCGGCGACAAACCCGGCGGCCGGGGTGATGGCAACAAGACCGGTGATGATCCCTTGCACGGCACCGATCACGGCGGGTTTCTTAAAGAAGATTATATCCAGACAAGTCCAGGTCAACATGCTCATCGCTGTACAGATATTGGTGTTCAGTACGGCGGCACCCGCATCTGGTGAGGCAGTGTATGGATCACCACCATTGAAGCCATTCCAGCCCAGCCACAGAAGTCCAACGCCAGCAAGTGCGAGTAGGACATTGTTGGGATAGAAGTCAGTACGATCACGAGGATGTCGGGGTCCTACCCAGTAGGACATGACAAATCCTGCGGTGCCGGACGAGACGTGGATGACATAGCCACCCGAATAGTCCAACACGCCCATTTGGTACAAAAAGCCACCTCCCCAGATGCTGAAGGCTCCGACGGTGTAGCTGAGCGTGAGCCAGAGAGGAACAAAGGCCATCCAGGCCAAGAAGTTCATTCTTGCAAGGCCAGCACCCGCGATGAGGACCAAGGTGATTGCCGCGAAGACGAATTGGAAATACACCATTGTACTCATAGGGTACGCTGCAGTCAACCCAGCAGCAGGTAACTCCGCTTGTTTCAATTCGTAATTCATCGAGACGGCCGGACCCGGGACACCGACAAAGGGCAGCATCTGCTTGCCAAACCCGGCTTTATACGCCCATACCACCCAACAGATGAGGACTGCGGCGAAAGCGTACAGAACCATGAAGGCGGAGTTAATGGCCCATTTCTTCTTGACCAAACCAGCGTACATTATCATCAAGCCCGGAACCGACTGCAAGCCGACGAGAGTTGCAGCCGTTAATTGCCAGGCATTGTCACCATTATTGAGCCACTCTGGAGCGACCAGATCATCTGCATTCCAGGAAGGCATTCTTCTCGAAGCCCAGATTGTCGAGGCTGACGGCGGGGGGTCTAGAGGCTTTCGGTAGAGGGTAGCTTCTTCGTGCAATCGTCTGGCTGCAGTCGTATGAGTTTGAGGCCGAAGTGTCGTAGAATGAGATCCTCAAGAAGCCGGGGAAGGCTGCTCTCTTTTGAAGAACGCATGCCGCGCGACCAAAAGCAAGTCCCTGCGGAGAGCTCCCTGATCCTTCGATTTTGTGGACTTCTTCCCGCTTGCATGGGAATGTACCAGGATTCAAGCGATATCATCACCTCAGCGTATTACACTTCGCCAGACCTTGTCCTCAACGAGCATCTCGATGGTGGAATGGGATGCCCACGCGGTCGGCGGAGGGCACCATCACGGACCCGAAACACAGCTTCTGCCGCGCTGATAGGTTGAGAAGCCTACCCCCTTATCAAGACAGTCGAAGCGGCCACGGTGTATGGCCTTAAAGGCAGTCCGAAGGGATGTTGACTGAGGTATCTGTCAGGCTTTGGGCAGGGTTGATGTTCAAAGTCTGGGGAAATGCAGCCAATGGTGGGGAAGAAGCTTATCAGTGCTTAGCATGTCGTCCAGGGCACTGCTTAATCCTGGTAAACTTTGCTAAGCCTTGCCGAATGCATGTGTTGGACTCGACCAGGGGGGCCCGCCAGGTGAGTTCTCTCGTCCTCCGTCATCTCAAATACCTATAGGTAAAAGGTAGGTAGGCTATCAGCGGAAGAGATCGACCCCCACAGTGCGAAGGCGCGTCAGTACGATAGAGCAGGCGAGCAAAAGCAACGCTCAGTGGCCTGATCTGCGACCCAGCACCACTTGAGCACGGAGGAATCGAAGGAGAACCATGGCAGAGTCGAGATACCATCCCTTCAGCCGAGCTCCATCATTCGCCATAGGAAGCTGCTAACTCATTGAGATTGCCACTTGTTGCTCAGCTCCGGGAGCTCCGGAGCAGCAGTATGCTCGCTTTTGTTGGTTGAGACCCTTCCCAGAGGCAGGAAGCAATGAACACAACCTCTTTCTCAAGCCTGCGCCAGACGTGGTGTGAAATGGAAACGCCCTGGCCGACTTGGGCAGTGAAGTGATCTGGGTGATGGCAATCCGACACAGTTCGACTTTGATTGGCGACCCCTTGCATCTTCACAGCCCATTCTCTACGTCCCTCAGGGTAGGTGAAGACGTACGATTCAGGTAGTTGTCACTGGTCCGACAATACGCCATCATCCGCCGCACTACCTTCCCTACCACGAAGGTACCGGCGGATATTCACTACTCACCGCCAAGGCAATTGAAGGAATATATTTTGTTGTCCACGACTTTCATCCCAATTACGCAAAGACCCCCAGTTGGCACCGATGGCCGAGTCAGTACTGGGCGAATATATGAACGTCTCGAGTTCGATCCTCGCTCTACCCAATACATGTTAATTAACCCTGCGAACCCGGGTTGACACCAACCACCGATACTATTACGGAAAAACCCTGGACCCCGGGTTTCACTTCCCACAACCCCGTCCGAGGGCTTGTGGCAAAAGTTTTTGCCATTTCCGGAGAGTATATGGTGATAAATTCCATCTGGGCGTCCTGAAATCACCGTTGTTAGTCTAACTAAGTATGGTATAAAGCACTTTTCGAGGTATATGGCTGGGCTTTACAAGTATATTCAGTCGGATGAGCACCCCTTGGCCATTGACCTGGGTTAAGATAAGCGTGCCTCAATCCCAAACTCAATCTCACTATGCAAGGTACTTATTGAACCATTCGATGCCTTGTTTTTCTGCGTCATCCATGGCCTTCTTATCAGCATCGCTGCTCCAATCACTGCGCAACGCAAACCCATGGACCTGATCCTTATAGATCTTGACTTCGGTTGGGACCCCCGTCTTCTCCAAAGTCTCCTTCATCTGCTCCACGGACTTCAGATCGAGCAAAGAGTCCTTCTCTCCAACAGCAACACTGGTGGGTTTCGCAACGGGGATGATATCGGCCGGAATAGACAGCAAGGACGGATGACACGCATACACAGCATCAACGCCGCCTTTTTGGCCTTCTTCGCGCTTGTGGCCTTGTAGTATCGCATAGCGACCACCCCAGCAGAACCCGATGGCGCCTATCTTCTTAGTACCTTCAATGTTTCGCACCGCGTCGATGAACCCCGAAATCAGCGGTTCCGAGACCCCTTCGCGGTGTTTGGCCAACCAAGGACCTAGCGTGGCCATCACGTCAACAGTCTCTTTGGCTTTCGCTAGGAGTCCTTCCTGCTCCTTGGCTTTGAGTGGTGGCTCAACGCTCTGTAGGAACTCAATGGGCAGCGAGTCCCCTTGGTGCACGTCGGGGATGTAGCAGTAGAATCCTGCCTTCGCGTACTGGTCGGCGAGGAGGCGGACGTTCTTGAACTTCCACCCGAATATGTCAACGATGAAGACAATGCTTTTGGCCTTGGATTTGCTCTCCGGTTCCGCGATGTAGGTCGGTAGTCCGCCGATTGTGGTTTCCTGGCCTTGGGGGCTGCCGCTGTGGACGGCGCCGGAGAGGCAGCATGCGCCCATGCCGATTTCGGTGGACATCGTGATGTGAGGGAGTTATGGAGAGTTAAAGGTTGATTTGGTAGCTGCTTGGGTTGATGTTTCGCACGAGGTACCTGCGTTACCTAAATTGAGGCGGAGAGAGCTTGCTGCGGACGGTGCCAGAGGCGATGATCGTTTTGCACAATGAAACCGGGAATGGATCTTTTAGATACTGGAACGTTGGATATGTACCTACTCTTATGTATCTGAGGTCTAGGAATGGATCTCCTTTGGCACCCGGTAGTAGACAGTTCGGGTTATGACTTCATCATTGTCCGTATCCTCGGCTTGAAAAAGGGCTTCTCCTCAGCCTTCGGTCCATGACGCGATAAGATAAGCTGACGTCTGTTGACGCTTCTGAAAATGGATTAGCGTGCAATGATCGAGCCTTGCCGTATAAGGTCTAACATGTTCGAACGTCGAACGTACATGGAACAACTTGAGTCTCAGTCGTGCAGACGACTTTGGTCTCATTCGATGTCTCCTTACTCGGTGCCAAAGCAAATGGCTGCCTTGACCAACTCTACCGAGTTGGACATGTAGTCACGATGGATACGTCTACGGACTGCTCATGCACACAATTGGGATTGCCTACACCACAGATGCAACCGACACCGCCAACGCAGGCGATACCCCTGGCACCACCCACACAACCAACACTGCCAGCACAACTGATGCAGGCAGCGCACGCCCCCTGGCATGCAGCCATTGCAGTTGTTACAGTCCACACAAGAGGCGACGCCAGAACCTTCATCTACGGCTGAACCTACTTCAGCTCCACCTCCACGAAGGAAACGACTATCGTGAGACCAACGCGAGACATCCTCCTCATGCGCAAATCAGGCCACACCTACGAAGATATCGCCAAGTTTCTCAATGTTACTCAAGCTGCGGTGCAATATACTTGCACTAAAATCACGAGTCTCGCTCCGCAGCATCAACGTGCTGGGAGACGGCCGCGGCTCTCCACAGAAGACGTAGATAAACTCGAAGCAATTGTGCGCGGCTCGGTTGGAAAGCCTCGACTTACGCCTCGTCAATTGGCCGACACGCTCTGGCCCGAACGTCTGGTTCGCCCGCAGTTAGACAGCAAAGCTTTGCGACAACGCGGCGTGGAGGTAGTGGGTGCGAGAAAGCGGTAAAAGAACTCCGAAAGTGTCATGTTCAATGACGGCCTGGACTGAGGCATCCCACAGGAGTCCCGAAAGAAGTCGAGGGGGTAGGATCTCCTGCCAAGACAGGGCTGGTGACCATGGTAGGAACTAATGGTATCCCATGAGTAGTAGGAGATGGCTAACATAGCAATTATAAGATGACTGTACCGAAGGATCATTCGCTGTACATAGCGACCTTGGAACATGACAAGATTACTCAGTACGGGCAAACCATCACCCACCCACATACTCCTTGGGACTGGCCGTGGGAACATCAGCCTACAATGGATCTATGCTGGGAATCACCAGTGAACAAAGTCAGGCTGCATATCAGAGTGAGATTGTCTAGGCGCCTTCCACTCCCACTCAGCCATCCGTGCTGCCATGCCATCTTCCTATGGGGAGGGCACCGGCAGATGCGAAGCCAATTCACTGCAGACCCAAGCAAAACAGAAGGTACATATATCTGAAACTCTGAATTTCTTCCACCAAACGCAAAGACCCCTAGTCGGCACCGATGGCCCAGTCGGTACTAGGCGAATACGCCGAACGTCTCGAGTTCGAGCCTCACCTCTGTCAACTACCTGCCTTAAATAATCCTGCGAACCCGGATTGACACCAACCTGCGATAGAAATGAGAACTTCAAAAGTCTGACCCTGGACCCCGGGTTGACACCAATCTGCGATACAAATGAGAACTTCAAGTCTGACCCTGGACCCCGGGTTGACGCAATCAGCAAAACAAGACCAATCGGAAAAACCCTGCGAATCAGGGTTTCACTTCCCACAACCCTTATATCAAAAACAATGAGATATAAGGCTTGTGGAAAAAGTTTTTGCTTTTTGATATTCTGACGCCGCTGCACAAGGACGCAAGGCCGTCACCTCGCCCGAAGGATGCGCCCCTATGTTCTAGGTTTCATATAGGGGCTGGAATAACCACTATTATGGATAGAAGTCGAGGATTGGCGGTTAAGACACTACCTTATTATCCCTCTCAGCATGTTAACATAACCATCCATGTGGCATCGAGCAGTCCTGATCAACTTGGCACTCTGTACTTCGCCATCCTCGATACTCGCTCCAACCTCCAGAGTTCCCGAAGGATGGCCCATAACCGTGTTGGAAGGATGCAAGTGCTTGGAGAGCCGGGAAGGGATGGTACCATTCATTTTGCAAGCGACCCCCAAGTTAAGGGCGAGTGTCACCGGAACAGCTTTATGGGCTTGCTCCATTGACAAGGCCTGGCATGCAATGTCGACTCCTTTCTCGGCGGCCGGGAAAAGCACCACGATCTTTGGGATGCTGCTGATGTTCGGATCAAGGCCCATCATCTCGGTGCCCTTTTTCCGGATCAGCTCCAGCTTGTCTAGCAGGCTCTGATTTGCGTTGAGTTCCTCTGGTGAGATGCCTACGCGCCAGCCGACGTCTCTGCCGTCTATAAAGACCCCGGGGTTACTCACGTCAATTAGAGAGGCATGGATGATCTCGTCTCCAAGCTCAATCCGATCGACTGTGTTGCCAGTCGGTAATGCACATCCGGTCTTAGAGCCTGCAGGATCTAGGAAGGACAAGGTAATGGTTGAGGCAGTTCCAGGAACACCGTCGATAGAGCATTTTCCGAGTTCATGATAGTGCCAGGAGCCATTGATTTGACGAGTCTGAAAACTGGACTGAATGACCTTGTTTGTATTTAGATTCCTCAATTTCATAGTAACGGTCCCTGTGCCGCCATCTCCTTCTCGGGCCACAGTTTCCGGGGCCCTCGCACAGATCCCAGCAGTGAACGCAAAAGGCCCAACCGCGGCGGTCAGATTGCCACAGTTGCCAGCCACGTCGAGCCTCCCATCTTTGACGCCGATCTGGAAGAAGGTGTACTCGATGTCAGCATCCGGCTGGCTTGACGGAGCAACCACCATGGCTTTGCTGAGTGAAGATACTCCTCCTCCCATGCCATTGAGCTGCCTGCCGTACGGGTCGGGTGAGCCCATAATCGTAGCAAAGAAGTCCTGCAGCCTCGTGAATTGACTCGTGTCAGGCCGAGCACCAGAGGTCAGAGTGGTCTGAAACCATTCGGGCAGGTCTGAGCGGTTGAGGAAGACACCCTTGGAAGTACCGCCGCGCCAGAAGGACGCCCTTACAGCATGCGGAAGTGTACAGGACGACATTCTTACGCTGCTTCTAGCACATATGGTATTGGCCGCGGCCGGCGGTAGGAGATTAGAGCAGACCCCAGATGCTCTTCGTGAATGGGCTGATGGAGATGGAAATGGGAATGCCCAACGGTGTGCAAGCATCAGGGTCGACGGTCGGCCTGTCATCGAGGCGCCAGGCAGGTTGACCAACGATTCCGGCTGATTGAGACGTTGCCTGTCTCAGATACATGGATGTCTGGATGTGTGGACGCACCGATGTCTTCTAGGTATCACAGATGAAATACGGGTGCCTGTGTGATACCACGCACGTCAAGAGGCACGATAGTTGTGATGGCGCAAGGCCAACCAATCACAGAATCATCAATTCAACCCTCAGCTGGACGTCCATCTGTGTAACGTTGCAGTCTCCCACCGCTTGCTACTGATATATTCTCGCGTCATCATGCACCCCCGCTCGGTGTGTGCTTCCTGCCTCATCTCTCTGTGCCCGTCGCAGAAATCCTCATCATGGGCTCATTAGGAAACCCCCAATCGCCGCAATTCCTCGTCATCGGCGCCGGTTCTCGAGGCAATGCATATGCTCGAGCCGTCGAAGCCTCTACTTCAGGAACCATTGCGGCCATAGCAGAGATCGACCCGTTCAAACGTCAAGAGTTTGGGCAGAGATACATCTGGGGCAAAGGAGGACAACATGCAGAGCATCAGTCTTTTGCAGGATGGGAAGAATGGGTCGAATGGGAAACACGAAGGAGGCACGACGCCAACAAGCCTGGAGCCATCCAACCTGGCTATGTTCCTATTACCGGAGTCTTCATCTGCACCCTGGACGAGAGCCATGCTCCCATAATACGCGCAATTGCCCCTTTGAACCTCCATATCCTCTGCGAGAAACCTATGGCCCTCTCGTTGTCGGACTGCCTGTCCATCTCTTCGGCCCTTTCGGCGCATCCTCCCAAGGTGGTCTCTATTGGACATGTACTCCGTTATTCACCACATAACATTCTCCTTCGCAAGCTTGTGGCTTCCGATCAAGTCATTGGAGAGATCGTTTCGATAGAGCATACTGAACCTGTTGGCTGGTGGCATTTCGCCCACTCATACGTCAGGGGCAATTGGCGAAGAGCCACCCCAGAAGGCGTTGGTTCGTTGTTGACCAAATCCTGCCATGATATTGATTTCATCCTCTGGCTTCTCTGCTCGCCGAGCCCACTCACCGGCGACAAACCACATCTGCCTTCAACTATATCAAGTACAGGCGCCATTACGCACTTCAGGCCTGCAAGGAAACCAAAAGCAGCAAGCCCTGCTACCACAAATTGTCTTTCCTGCCCCGCTGAACCAGAATGCATCTACTCGGCGAAGAAGATCTACCGTGACAGGTGGCTTCGAAAAGAACGGGACCCCGGGTGGCCGCTGAAGATTGTCGTGCCTGAGATTGAGGATATTGTCGCAGCTACAGGATGGGATGCTGCCGAGGAAAGGCTCATGCTGAAGCTCGGCGAAGACTACGATAAAACCGAAACCCCAGACGAGGTGATTGCCAGCAGAAGTTGGTATGGCCGTTGCGTCTACGAGGCAGATAATGACGTTGTCGATGACCAAACAGTCACCTTGGAATGGGATGAGGACCCTATTCCTGGACATGACCTAGGTCGTGGGCCGAAGCGGGCTCTCTTCCATATGACTTATCCCACACAATCTCAGTGTGAACGACGTGGCAGGGTCTATGGGACTCTGGGCGAAATCACGTACGACTCTCACACAATTACCGTGCACAGCTTTGCAACGGGCGAAACCAGGGTCCATGACATCCCCAAGCAAGCCCCCGAGGTCGAAAAGAGCCATGGCGGTGGCGACTGTGGACTTGCAGGCGCCTTTGTGCGAGCTGTTCAGCACGTAAATGAGGGAACAATGAGCGTCGCAGAGGCCCAACGAGAACTGGTGGGTTGTGATCTGGAAGAGATTGTTTTGAGCCATGCGGTCGTCTTTGCCGCTGAAAAGGCCCGAATTGAGAGAAGAGTCGTCGACTGGGCCGAGTGGTGGAGAGGTAATGGGCAGACTGTCGAGTGAGGAGGCTGGGGTACAAGTTTGGAGCATGGTTCACTATCTGCTTCTCTATTTGCTTCACCATCTGCTTCATCATCTGCCTACAGTTGCAGGAGATGATGTGACGAATGTTACGATTTCATGACTTACGACTTTAATGCGTCTATTTGGAAAGGGCTACGTGTCCATATATACCGGATATGGGGAACGAGGTCTTATCTCGAGAACGGACATCATCTCATATATGTCAATTACACTGCCGCCGGTGCATTGTTCTTTTCCATGCTTTCGCGTTTCGAAGTCTGGAATGCAGCCTCGACGCCAGTTGCTCAGGAGAGTAACCCACATTCCAATCGGCCACAGATGTCCCCAAATGGAGGCATCAACAGAGAATATACTGACTATACGCTTTCTTATGACGAAACATCTTATTCCAAGACTATCATGGGCGTGATGCTGTGCTGAACATTCACTATCTTCTATTCTACTGATCCTGTCCAGTCCCCCGGATCCAATGTTCGACGACCCCCAACCTCAACCAGAACCAGAACCATGTCTCTCAGCCAACGCTTGGCCTTGGTCTTCCTCCTCGTCAGTGTCTTCGGTACGTCCATCTCTGCTCGAGACCTCTTCACAGCGAAACCTATCAATGGCACGTAACCCCGCCTGTACCCAAACCTGTACCAAGTCTATGCCCTGTACCCATCACCACGCCCGCGTCTATATTGCAGATTTCCACCTCGAACAACATACATATGGATACGATGCGATTCAATACGGATAATCCAATGCAATGCAAAACCTACCCCCAGATCCCAACCCACAAAAGTGAAAACTAACCCCTTCTCTCCATATCATACAGCAACTCTCACCATCGCCCATCCTCCGTTCAACCCATCGCCCACGGACCCAGTAGGTTCGCGAGGCTGGCACTCGATACACCCAGCAGCAGTCGAATCGGGCGTCAGTGTCAGTACAGCCGTACCCACAACAGACTCCAATCCCAATCCCAATTCCAACAGCGACACCAATACCAACGCCGACACCAACAGCGACACCAACACCAACACCAACACCAACACCAACACCGCCTGGAGACCCTCATCCCTGACGCCTTCTCTACCATCTACCTTCAACGCCGTCCGAATCGCCCATGCCGTTCTAGCGTCCTGCGCATTCCTGATCTTCTTCCCCTTCGGAGGCATCTTGATCCGCATCTGCAACCACCATGCGTGGATCGTCTGGGTCCACGCCGCTGTTCAGGGATTCGCGTATCTCGTCTTTGTGATCGCTGCTGCGTTGGGAATCTGGATGGCCAGAAAGATCGATCGCGTAAGTCTATTTCACGTTTCACAAAACACAAAGTCTGAAAGATCATTCATCGCTCGCTGGCATCTGCAACCCGTTTCTTGTCCTGTCCTGTCGTTTGAGGTTTTGAGTATAAGATCATAAGCAAACTTCAATATACCAATCAAATCATGCAACCAAATGCCACGAATGGTTGGATTGATGCCACGACTGAGTTGAGTTTCGAATCGTTATTGTTCGATTGATGCCAGACTGCAGTTCTAACTAATCCTCCCCTCCTATGGGGGTCCCTTAGTTACACTCCTACCACCCCGTCATCGGCCTGATCCTCCTCTCCCTCCTAGGCGTCCAACCGCTCCTCCAACTCGTCAACCACCGCTTCCACGCACGGTATCCACGTACCACGATCGTCCTGGCCCACTCGCACCTCTGGCTCGGTCGGACCTTGATCACCCTCGGCATCATTAATGGTGGATTAGGGTTTGAATTCGCCTCGACTTTGACTTTGCCTACTAGTAGTAGTGGTGGGTTGCAGAGGCAAAGGCAGAGGCAGAGGCAGAAGCAGTGGTCTAGGGGGGCCTATAATCGCGTACGGCGTTATAGCTGTGCTTGTGTGGATTGGGTATGTGGCTTGTTTGGCTGTTTGGGCGGAATTGGAGAAGGGGAGGGGGAGGGGGTCTGGGTCTCGTCGTGCTGCTGCTGCTGCTGCTGCTGCAACAACAACAACACGGAGAGGAAGAAGCTCTGGGTCTGGGCCTGAGTCTGATATTGAGATGGGTGAGATGGGTGAGAGTCCAGGTGGAAGACGTCTCCATGATGCTGGGCCGGGAGGGCAAAGAGGAGGCTGAGCTGCGGGGTGAGATGGGGAGGAGTAGTGCTGGTGTGGATGGTGATGTTAAACAAAGGGTAAACGAAGCAGGAGAGGTATAAACGGGGTGAGTAAGATCGTGGGAAAGAGTGAAGTGGAAGTGGAAGTGGCTGAATAGAACTGAAATGGTGGAATCAAGAGAGAGAGTGATATCCATACCGCCTAGAGCGTGTGTGTGTGAGGAGGTGAGGAGGTAATGGTTGCGAACTTGAATGGGAGATAGAAGGAACAGATATCCAGAGATATGATGAAGGGAAGAGACATGGCTTACACGTAGCTATACCTACCGTCTCTCATCTCTCATCTCTCATCTCTCATACCTCCAACATTCTAGTTCGGGTAGAAAATATAGAGATTCGATCCGTATATCCGTATATCCGGGTCTTAGTTCGTCGACCTACTGACTAGTAGTCTAGCAAGGCGGTGTCAGTATCTCGATTATCTCCTGTTCCGAAGCGTTGATAAGTCGAGTGTGTTTATGCTGTCACAACGCTGGCTTCTGAATGGCTGAATCACTACGACAGTCTATAGAACCTTTCATGCTATAGCAAGCACGGTGACACCGCTGGGAACCCTTGATTCAACGGCCACAGCATCCTTCTATTGATATACCATTAATGTACCAGGTACTTGTTAGTGATGTCGCGGTCTTCTGTCGTGTAGCAATCATGCCGTAGAAGCGCTTGCTATCTAACATGTCTACCACATGAACTAGACAGAAGAAATCATGTGCAGAACACAGCCTCACTTTAGTCTCGAGTCCAGAAACAACAAGTCTTTTGTAGTACTGTATTTTATTGTTTGCAGCCGTTTTTGCATCGCTAACCGAACCGTACCTACCGCAACCATAACTGCCGCGCTGCTCAACCAAGTAACCTGACTACCGTACTGTCCTGTCTGTCTCATCTCAATGCACAGGCATCACCACGTCGAAAGCACCTGTTCCAATATTGCCTCTTCGTCCAGCAACGATTCTCGCACTTGGTCCCAACAGAGGATCGCTCTCGCCAAACAGCACAGCATCCTTGAGGAAACCCATGACCGTCTCGAAACTCATCTTGGCGAGCACACTGCCTCCCTCCTTAACCAAACCGTGCCGGCTGAAGGGCTGGTACGAGCCGGATTGGGTCATTGCATCAGCAATGAGGTTCAGATGTCGCGAGTCGACCGTGATACCGTGACCTTTGAAAACACCGTCGATTTCTTTAATGATGGTCATACGTGCCGCTTCAACGCCGTACAACTTGAGCATGTCATGCACGGAATTCGTGTACAGCGAATGGGGATAGATCTGGTCCTGGTAGTCGCGCATGGCGAGGAGATTCACACCCTCGGTCGTGATCACCGGTTCCTTGACCGACTCTTCTTCTCCCGTCTCCTTGTTGATCTGCTTGACGGGCTTGCCGTCGGGGCCTTGCACTTCTTCCATGAATTGTGTACAGACGCCGAGACCAGGGATGGATTGAATGACCGCCGCATGAGCACATTTCTCGAGGATCGGCAAGAGCAAGAGTTTGGGGGTGTTGGAGTCATAGCTGAGCACGATACGACATGATTTGCCTTCGTTCCGGGCAAAGTTGAACCGTTTGAGATGCGGCAAGTCGGCCTTGAGTTTGTTCTGGCGAGCCTCTTCTTCCGAGTCAACGTCTTCGGTCTCGTCGTTCTCCTCGTCGTCATCCGGATCTTGTTCACGCAGAGTCTGCGGCGCTTTCGGCGTTCGTCGCGGCTTCTTGCTTTTCTTTGTAGGCGCATCTTGTTCGTCGTCCGAGCTTGCTGCTTCGTCGCCAGACTCGTCGGCAATGCCCTTCTCCTCATCGTCCGGTTCGTCATATGTATCCTCGCGTCTGCGCCTAGCAGCCGCATCTTTGGCATCATCTGGATCGGCGTCCTCGTCGATATCGTCCTCGCCGCCTTCCCTATCCGTGGTGCGTGTCCCGGTCGGACGAGCCTCTTCGACCACACCGACTGAAACGCCGACGGCTGGCACAGCCGCAGTGGTCTCCGACAGAGAAGCCTCACGAGCCTTCTTCTTGAACTCGTCCTTGATCATCTTATCCAGTCTAGGCAAGAACCTCTTCTCGAAACATCGCAAAACGTCGGCGCGTTGGATTGCATACTCCTCTTCGTATTCTGCTGGATCGTACAATTCGATTCGGATGTCGTAGATCTTCTCATGTTCGTGGCCAGCCCCTCCGCCTGCCCTTTCCGTCACCGAAAGCTTGTTGATGACATGCGCCAGCGACAGACGGCTGATACTTTTGGCAAAGCGTTCACCTTCGGCTGGCGTCAATTCTTCAATAGGCTTCAGAGTCATTGTCGGGGTCATGATTTTGGCGCTGGCAGTCATGACAATCTCGCGCAAGCGGGGAATACCCAGCGTCACGTTCTTCGCCGAATGACCAGCCAAGTGGAAAGTGTTCAATGTCATCTGTGTGGACGGCTCACCCACAGACTGTGCCGCAACGACACCGACCGCCTCGCCGGCATCCACAATGGACTTCATGTACTTCAAGTCCATGATCGACTGGAACGTCTTCTTGCTAACGATGCCACCGGGATTGGTCTTCTTGTCTCGGATGAGCTTGTGAGGGTTCTCTTTCACATAAGCGTTCAGAGATGCAGCAAACGACTCGGAGGTGCTGCCAAAGTGGCTTGCCGGTGTGAACAGAGCCGTCAGGGGGTCCTTAGCCCTCCCTTTCCTTGTAGATTTCAAGATGGCCTTCTGCTCATCCGCCAACCCTAGGTTTGGAATTCTGGAAAGCACTTCTTCCGCTTTCATCAGCGTGGCTACCGACTGATGGTTTTCGGCCAAGAAAGTGAATTCCTTGAGATGTTTCTGTTTGGTCACTTCCAGCCCGTCTTCTCCGTAGAGGAATTGGATGACGTTTCCATTCGAGCTTTCCCGTACAGACGTATCATACTCTGTACGGAGACCTTCGAGACCTTTGACAATGCAACGCTGCAAATAGCCGGACTTTGAAGTCTTGACAGCAGTATCAATCAATCCTTCTCGACCAGACATGGCGTGGAAGAAGTACTCTTGAGGTCTGATACCGGTCAAGAAACGGCCGCACACGTATCCACCGGCTACGGGATCGGTCTCGTAGGCGCGGAAAGAAGGTAGAGTCTTCCCGCTGACCATAACGGGCACTCTTCGACCTTCGAGCACCTGTTGTCCCAAATTGCAAGAGATCAAATTCGCGTTGACGCTGGATCCTTTGGCACCGGAGATAGTCATGGCCTGCATCTGATTCCGTGGAAACGGTTTCCGAAGACCCTTCGGCAGGCAGAATTTGGAAACGTTGTCCGTGATTGATTTGACCTTGGCCTTGTAAAGCTGGTCCAACCCGTTGAGCTGGTCGTCATTGCGGACGACATTTTCCAATCGGCTTATAAGCTCCGGGTCTTGATCAGCCACCTGATCCGCCTTCAGCGTGACGTACTCGGCAGATACTTCGAATCCAATCCACTTGGCTTTGCTCAGTTCCTGTCTTCTTTGATTGTCACCTTCTTTGGTCAAGTACAGATCGTCCATTCCGCAAGTCCATGCACGCTCGTTCAGGTATCGTGTCAAAAGGCGACCGAGTGTACTCAGCAGCTTGCCTGCCGTAATATGGCCGTAGATCTCGTGAACCGAGTGGACGAGGCCTCCAGCGCTTGGGCCCAGTTGATTCTTGTCAAGAATACCAGACAAATGTTCGCCGTCTTTGAAGATCACCACCTGCTCGGTGTCACGGAAGACAATGCTGTCCTTGGTCACAGTCCAACGTTTAGGATCGCTGGATGTCTTTTCACCCCATTGCTCAGCTGATGTTGAGGATTTGCTTGTCAGGTTGAGACCATGGAATCGGTCGGGTGTGATATTCTTCAGAACCGTCGTGATGACCTGTTTTCCGGTCCAGAGCATTTTGGGCTTGAGGATCGCAGGTTCCACCATCTGGATCTTCTCGTACACAGTGTTGTAGTCTTCCGGTCTTAGACAGCTGTAGAGGAGCTGCTGATATTGGTCTCGGTCAAAGAATACATCTCGGCTGGTAAATTGAACACCCATGGAGATGTGATCTTGGATCAAACCTCTCAGAGGCTTTCCTGCAGTAGCAGACAGATATTGGTGGTCAGTGTCGGCAATCTGCAGTGCTTCCGTCCGTGCGAGTTCGTTTTGGGGGAAATGCATATTCATCTCGTCACCGTCGAAATCGGCATTGTAGGTATTGCAGTTGGCGTAGTGCATTCGAATGGTCTTCTGGTTCGTCAGGACACGGGCTCGATGGCCCATCATAGAAGGCTTGTGCAATGTAGGTTGACGGTTCATGACCACCACATCACCAGTCTGGAGGTGGCGGTACACTTTCTTTCCTGTATCACCCTTTGCACCAGGAACCGTGGAAGTCATCAATTGCTTCGCCAACGCCTTCCGCTGATCCAGTGTCTTGCGCTTGAGACTCAAAACCATGCCGTTCTCGTTCTCGATCGCAGCGGCTCCTGGGTACTTGTCCATACCATTGATGACGGCTTTGCTGAGCTCTTCGAAGTTATGGCTCGTGACAGGTTCGGGATAGGTAAGTTTCTTAGCAAAGACGAGCGGCACACCGATTTCGTTGGTTTCGATATTGGGATCGGGAGAAATAACGCTTCGTGCGGCAAAGTTTACACGCTTGCCCATCATATGCATTCGGAAGAGACCTTCCTTTTTCTCCAGCACCTGTTTGATACCTTGGTCGGTCGGTTTACCGGAAGCTGGCGGAGGTGAATCTATGAGGGCATTGACCGTCTCCTGAAGGACGATTGCGGCCTGGATACTTTCGTTGAGGGTTCGGGGCCGGACGGTGTCGTCGGTCTTCGCTCTCTTTATATCGCGCAGAATAGTGCGAACGTCGTTGGCTGCTTTGATGATCTTGTTTAGAACACCATTGGCTTGTGCCTCGAGCATCTGATCGGGCCCCTGCCGAGCAAGAGGGCGGAACCGATTCGGTGGAACAAGGACGGCCGTCATAAAGAACATGTCTGGAGAGACTGAGGCGTGCTTGCGACCGGGCTGAGAGGCGTACACCAGACTGAGGACTTCTTGTTCCCGATCAAACAATAAGGTTAGTGCAGCATGCACCTCGTTAGGAGTCATGTATGATTGCACATCATCTTCGTCTTCAACCTCCGCGTTTTTCGACTGCGCCGCCATCTCCAGGGCATTTCGCATTGCAATCTCTTCCTCTGCGCCGTGGGCCTCGGAAGTCTCTGTGTCTGCGGCATCAGTCATGTCGACATCTTCATCGTGCACGCCGTTAGTCATAGGCTTCTTCACCTCCTCTTTCTGTCTCCTCTCGGACTGGAGGAAGATGAGCGGATTAGGAGCTTTCTTTCCCATCACACGCATTTCCTCCTTTAGTCTCAACGCTAATGGCTTTTTGAAGATCTTGACGTTCCGATCCTTTCGGTATGTATGACTCGCACCGCCGCAATTGGCGCATTTCTTCAGGTGAGGCACCTCTTTGAGGAAGTCTGCAATGACGGTTTTGCGTGCCTCAATCGCCACAGGATTTCGGACAAGGGCCTGCGAATCAATCTGGCCCTTCTTTCGTGCTCTTTTGATCGCTTTGTTCGTGGCTCTTGTTCTACGTTCGATCAGATCTTCGATGTCTTCGTCCGCGTCATCCTCGAGTATGTCTTGCACAACGTCGTCCGTTTTGGCCTTCTTCGGCTTTTTCCCGCCAAGATGCATGGCCTTGATGTTTTGGTAATCTTCCACGAGCCCGTACTGTAGTAATCGCAGAGCGCAGACGGTCTGGTTGATGTAGTTCCTTGCCGCCTTGAAGCGGTGGCAATAGGCGCATTTGGCACGTAAAAGCCGTAATGTCGAGTCCATATACTGCGGATGGTAGCAAGGGACGGGCAGCTCAATATGACCGCAATGGCCGGCACAATGGATCGCATTCATACGACATGTTGTACAGCTGTGATAGCATTAGCTTCGGACTCGCCACGGACTGAAAATCCTCCTTACTTTGCGTCCAGCGCCTGTATAGCACCCAAAGCCAGGTCATGAACACCACCTGGTATGGGGCCAAACATGGAATCCAGCGAAGGCGTGACATGGATCTGTTTGACCGAGATCTTTCTGATCTCGTCGGAGGGCAGGCGAGAGAAGGCCAGGCCGCCGGTGGCCGATGACAGAGGTTTGTTGTTTCCTGCCATTTCACACCAATGCCCTACCAAGGCCGGCCGAAGATACTGCGAGTGAGAGACAAGAAGATGGAAGTGGTTGCTGCGACCGCAAGTATCGACAACTTTTTTTTCCCGTCTGCGGGGATTTGCTGGAAACTTTTTTTGGAGCCGGCGGACGGAAGCGGATTATCATTGTTCCGATATGGGAAAATCAACTCCGCAGGCAAACCAACCACGGATCGTGTCATGTCTTGCAAACCGACCTCATCTGGTCACTTTCCACCCAGGTTTACGCCAACTTGCCGGGACTCAGACTCTGCTACGGGACTGCAGCCCCTTGCTTCGAGTGAGTCTTCCTCCCGAGACATCCTGTACACATGGCAGACAAATCGAGCAATGTGCTGAAAAGGCCACACCCTCAAGACAATGATCTCGACAGCCAGAAACGAGTCAGATCCAATGATGGGTCGCCTCGTCCCTCGACGCCGTCCTCCGCGGCGCCTGGCACGAAGCCTGATGTGAACCAGATGTTGGCCGCCGCAAGAGCCAGGGCGGAGGAGTTAAAAGCCAGATTGGCAGCCAGTCGGCCTGGAGCGACGGGTCCAGCAGCACCATCAGGCGCGTCTCCCGCTGCCGCATCTAGTGCCAGCGATCGCATTGCCCAGTTGAAAGCTCGAGTGGCCGCGGCAACGAGTCGGTCCGCAGCCTTAAGTTCAAATTCACAAAGACCAACTACGACCACAAGCTACACTCCGCCATCATTCAGCGATGACACTTCAAGAGCGCGTGGAGGCCTGGACGTGGGGTTGCACCCTGCCCTGCTGGGCGACTTGCAGCAGGATATCCAGAGGAGCAAAGGACGGACACCACAACCTAGGTTCTCTACGGTGATGGGAAACCAAAGAACAGAGTCTCCCGCCTCGGAAAAAGCACGGTTGGACCTCTCGGCGCCATCGTTGGAGGAACTCAAGTCCAATCCCTATTTCGACCCCAACTTGGGTACGCGCAATGTGGTTCCCAAAGAACGGCGGACTCGGCAGTTGATCTTCAATGAGAAGGGCAAATACATCCAACAAGCCGCCGCGCTGAGGCGCCAGGCCCAACTTGAGGCGATGAAGAAAAAGATCGCAGAGCACGCAAGACAAGCCGGGCTCGAAGAGGATTTGGACACGGAGAAATCATTCCTAGTGCCAGCACCTCCGGAGATTGAGTGGTGGGACGAAGGACTAGTCGACGGCAAATCGTACGACGTGCTCGACGATCCGTCGAAGGTGAAAATCGATACCCCGGACTCCATCATCACCATCTACATCCAGCACCCCGTGCTCATTGAACCGCCTCAAGAAAAGAATGCGCCCGCCCCCAAACCAATGTATCTAACGAGCAAAGAGCAAGCGAAACTGCGGCGGCAGCGGCGCATGGCAGAGCTGAAAGAACAACAGGCCAAAATCCGACTAGGACTGGAGCCGCCGCCTCCTCCGAAAGTGAAAAAGGGCAACCTGATGCGCGTGCTGGGCGAAGAAGCAGTCAAGGACCCTACGGCCGTCGAGGCGCGGGTGAACCGCGAAATCGCCGAACGGGCACACAAACACGAGGAGATGAACGAGGAGCGCAAACTGACCAAAGAGCAGCGGCTGGAGAAACTCGAGCGCCAGCAAGCCGAGGACGCCGCCCACGGCATCCACGTGCGCGTGTACAAGATCGACAGCCTGGCCAATGGCAAGCATCGCTACCAAATCTCCGTGAATGCCGACCAGAACAAACTGACCGGCGTGGTCATCTTGCATCCGAAGCTGAATCTGGTCGTGGTGGAAGGCGGCGAACATTCCATCCGCAAGTACGACAAGCTCATGCTGCATCGGATTCGATGGCAGGAGATGGAGGCTCCGCGCGCGGTCGAGGAGGGCAATCGCGAAGAACTGGCCAAATGGCTCGAGGCTGAGGACGAGAACGGCGAGCTCAAGGATCTGAGTATGAATAAGTGCGATCTCATCTTTAGCGGGCAGGCCAAGCAGCGCAGTTTCCGCAAGTGGTTGGGTGCCCGTGTCTGCGAGACTGACGCCCAAGCCAAAGATGTTTTGGCTCGTGGCAAGATGGAGAATTTCTGGAACTTGGCAAAGAGTTTCAAGAGGGAGTTGTGAAGACAGTCACTGGAACTGGAACTGGAACTGGAACTGGAACTGCCAATGTATTGTTATAAAGCCAGCACAAGCAGTGTATTCCTTTCTCGGGGACACAAAGTGCTCAGTTCAGTTGCTGTTGCTGTTTGTTTGGAAGGGCGCCTCCACCTCACCTACCTGCGCTTCTGGGAGATGTTAAGGTAGGTTTGGTTGGCACTTGGACGCCAAAACCTCGATATTATAGTCGAACCCAAGTCCAAGTCCAAGCCCAAGTCCAGGCAATAGCGAAAATACTAAACTAGTACACGAGCTGAAGCGGAAGCTCTTCTCTCTCAAAACCAACCCGAAATTCCATTTCTATACCTATACCCATACCTAGTACTGTAGGTGCCCAAGTACCTATCCATATTCGATTCAACATAAGTACCTACCTAGGTATAGGGGCTGGTCGTATCGTATCGTGTCTATCTATCATGTCCCTACGGGTAGGTATAGTAGGTAATTGTCTCCTCAAAGCACAATTCTGGGCACAAGGAATGTTTCTTCTGGCGCTAACACTGCAATACATGTCCCTCTATCTGTGGTGAGGTTCAGGCGTCTTGGTCTACGTCTCCGTCGGCCAGACCTCAAACGCTCCCAGAGTGATGATCATGCCATTTGTGTTCCGGACGATGTGAAACGACGACGAGAAGCAGTAGACGGACGTGCTAGAGGGACGTGCTGGACAGACACAATTCTTGCCTTTATCCTCTATACCCTCAGAGCCTTGTCTATGTCCATTTGGTTCGCCCATGATCCTTTCACTGATACGATCTCACGATCATCAAGATGGCAATCGTTATAGCTAGAGGCAAATGGAGACAAAAGCCAAATATATACAAAGATACAGTCAAATATATACGAGACAGACGAAACAGATGGACGACGACCCATCGCAACCAAGCCTGGCTTTTGAACCCCAAACGCCCAACATGTTTGCAGATATCTCAAATCTCTGTGGCATATCATCAAGCAGGTAGTTGTTGACTCTATATCACAGCCTCGTCTCCTGCTGTTTTAAGCGTTCAACTTCTTTGCCGCAGCCTCCAAGATCCCCGCGACTTTCTCTACCTGATGCTGTGCCTCGCTCCAGTCGCCGGCATCAATGGCATCTCTGATCCCCGGAAAATACGCCTCATCATAGCCCGACCAAGCCTGCGGCGCGAAGATGACGTGTTTAAATTGCGTACGGTTAACGAGGCCGCCTCCCTCGCTGAGATCAAGGAGGTCAGTCTCGAAATGCGCCATTCGATCATTATGTTCGCCGCGAGCGTTGGACATGGCGGACGTCTCGAAGCCACCAGCGCCGAACACAAAATTGCGCCAGGTGTTATCGAACTCATGGAAGGTATTCGCCTCCTGGGTAAACAGCGCGGAAGCTTGACGTAGCGGAGCGAGGTCCACTACATTCTCGCCGGTCGCTGTCGGAGCGGACTTGGCATAGGTATCCAGATCGCCCACGTATTTCGTGATAGCTCTGGCGTAGGCGTTCAAATCGAAAGGAAGCAGCGGCTTATCTGCTAATTCCAGGATCAAGAGAGTCAGAATCTCGCCCATAGCTTTATGATATTTCCATTCCGGATCGCCGAACTTGGTCATCCAGTCAAAATTGTCGTAGCAGCTGTGATACGGATATCGCTGGCCTTTGAAGAACATGTCGATCGAAGATGTGCCGACGATATCTTGAAAGGCCACGAAGTCGCTTCCGGCGCCCAATCCCTCCAGGCCACGGTTGGCTTTGTCCCACATCTCCCGAATTGAATGGCCTGAGATAGGGTCGCCAACACGGTCAAGGACATGGTCAAGTGTCCGTTCGAATAAAGGCGAGGCTGCGGCGTGGAAATCGTTGCCGGTGACTCCAACATCGACGTTAAGATATGCTACTCCATCTTCACGAAGCTCTGCCAGGCGGTTCTCCACATGCTCTGTACTGCCGATCAGGTTGTATTCCTCGCCATCCCAGCTGGCAAATTCGATGGTACGGAGGGGCCGCCAACCGAGTTTACGTAGTTGGCCTAGGATACGGATGACTTCGAGCATGATTGCGGTTCCGCTGCCAGGGTCGGCAGCACCTGTACACCAGGCATCCCGGTGATTGCCCACCACGACTTTCCTTTTGGGTTCTTCCCACCCGGTGATTTTACCTAGGACATTGTATATCGGCTGCTTCGCCTCCTCGTCCTGGATGTTCCTCAAGTTGACTTTAGGTGAGGTCTGGTCTCCAGTCCAGTATTCGGTGTTGGGGACGCCTTGCCAACCGTCGGTCATTTGTTTACCATGGCCTTTAATGGCTTCCAGCAGATGCTTTGCGTCGTCCCATGAGAGCGGAATAGAGGGTATCTTGTTGAGACCAGGGCTATCTTCGGGCTTCAATCGTTCTGTGTTACCCGGAGTCGAAGCCCAGCCTGGGGTCAGAACATCTCCCACGACCCACGACATCAGACTCACGGCACCTCGTTGGACTCCATGTTCCGGCATGAATCGTCCATCAGGATAGGTTGGGCCTTGGACGAAGCCGTCTTGAGCAGGGTCCGAGTAGATAATGCAGCCAGCTGCGCCGGCCAGTTCGGCAGCCTTGACTTTCAAGGCCCGATCGCCTTCCGAACCGTAATACCGGACCAGCACAATCGCATCCTTGACCGAAATTCCATTGTCGGCGAGAGTCTTGAAATCGTCCCTTGAGCCGAAGTTAGCGTACACAAGAGGTCCAGTCACATCGCCGCTTTTGGAATGTCCATGGAAGACGTAGGCTTGCTCTATGTCTTCCTCCACCGCCGCCTCCCATTTCGAATCTTCGGGTTCCACGATTGCGACCCTCCTCCCGTCCTTCCGGGGATAGTTCAAATACACGTCAAATCGTTCCATATGCACGTCCTCCAACTCGGCAGACTTGAACAGCTCGGCCACCCATTCCCCGAGTACATAGTTGCCTTCTGTGCCCGCGATATGCGGGAAATTTGTAATGTGCTCCAGATACTCCTGCATGTGACCATGATCATTCATATGATTTTGGACGAATATCCGTATAGATTCTGGATCATACATCTGACCCATTCCCATCCTGCTCTTCGTAAACGACAGGACATCGGATGCGATCAGGACATATAGAACCCCCATAATCAAGAAGACCCCGAACAGCCGGCCGATGATGACAACACGGTTGGAGCTGAGCTGCTGATAGTCTATCCGAGGCCATGTGAAGCTGGAAACATACTGTCGGAAGGAGGGCAGCGAGAGAGAGGAGAATGAATTGGTGAAACTCGAGAAGCGCTTGGATAGGCGGTATCGCAGGAGGGATCGGTTAGAGGCGGAATCACTCAGAGGGTCTTCAATGTCCATCTGCTGCATTTCTCGGCGCACTTCATCTTCGCCATCTTGCTCGATGCCATCAATCGAGTCGAGACTGGGCCGGACGGACTCGATAGTCGGCGATTGGTAATTGCCATTGGACCCCTGGCGGAGGAGACCTTGCCTTTCAGCATCGTCGCTTACCTCTCCTGGGCCAAGCCGGGACTGTGAAGAAACAGGACGGGAGGAGGTAGCCTCTTCATAAGTCGGGATCGGCAGGTGTTCGTATCGGGATTTCTGGTCGCCCATGGTTGCTTTGGGGGTTTGGAGTGATGTCCCGAAGGACGCACTCGTAGTCGAGTTATCGAGGATGCATCAAGAGCAGTGTCGCTGCCGCTCTACTGGAGGGTGCAAGGCCGTGTGGAAGCTGGAGGATATGTCAAAGCACGATTGCGACGTGGGACAAGGATTGTAAGGGGAGGTAAAGTGGTGTGTTCCTTAGACGGCGACTGCGACTGCGACTGCGACGGTGATTGTGACTGCGCCTCGTTGAGTCTGACTCGCCGAGTTTCGGCTGAGCGACGGACCAAATATTCCAAGACAACGAGATACTTGGCCGAAGCACACCATCTCATTTATTCCTTAGTAACACCAGCTGTCTCCCACAGACTCTGCCTGACTGCAATTCCGGCATGTTTCGATGTTGCGGAAGCTGTCATATCTTCTCTGCCGCCTGACGAAGAGACGACACATTGTCTAGAAGACAGTCCAGTGGCTTTCCTGACGCCTTCCTCCCAGAATCTATGCTAGGACATTTGTTGACTGAGCTTGTCGCAATGCGAGGCTCCTTGAATCAGGTAGGATATGTCGAACAACTACAGTTTTCCTGGAAGTGAAATCGACTGACTACGTGGATGATATGCCGTCTCGACAGAAGACTTTCTCCCTACGTCTCCAGCAACGATATGAGGTCTGTTAAGTAGCCCATGCTACCATATTGCACTGCCCACATCTCTCCGTGCCAGCGGCGGGGAGGATACTTCTTCAAAGCTCTCAGCCCGACTTCTACGCCCCCTCTCCTTCCGAAGAGGGTATGAGAACATCGCACTCCCAGACTTTGGTTGCAGAATCTGCTTGGTCTCCTTAGGGTTGTCCGTGACAGCTCAAAGCTAAGACTGAATCCTGAGGGCCGTCACCAGTGTCCATGATGGAACTTGCGCCCATACGGTGTGAAGCATCCGGACAAGGTAGCCACTCCCACAGGCTGCTAGGCTGGTCGTGACTGTTTTTGGGCATCCGGGACAGCGACGAGACAAAGCTGCACGAGTGGGAGAGGAGACAGTATAGTCTACCCTGTCTTTGCATACGGTGCCGGAGAAGATGGTTCTGGCAGAAGGTGAGGACTCCGCTCAATCCGAAGAGACCTCACACTTTGCATGAAGACTGCCACCACTACATCTTCAGGATTGTGTTCAGGAGACAGCCATATATAGCCAGGAGCACGAGGCTTCCCTCATTCGAGGCAAGGAGACGGGCGAGATGTTGATCCTCAAACCCGGTTGCCAGGCAGCTATTCCAGTACTCAACCTGAGGGAGGCTTACAAGTGCATTAGCCATATTCACCTGACCTGCGAGGCCAGGTTAAAGCTGTTCGCCGATGGTCTCAGCAAACTGGATGAGACAAGGGTCTATTCGTGTGGCATTGTATTGTACCGCTCATACATCGACACCCAGATGTGGCTAGACGCAATCGATGGGACTCGAGATATAACAATCTGAAGAGCAAATAGAACTTACCTGGCTGTTTGACTCTTGTCCTCTATATTTTATCATGTGCCTTTGCTTACACAACGTAAGCTATGTTGATTGTGCTAAGACATGGGGAGTGGCGACTGGATTGCCATGTCTACCGACTTATGCCAGCCCAATTTTCCCAAGGTAAGTCATCCATTCGAACTTTGATCGGAAGGTGCCTTCTAGGCAGCGAACCAGTCATGCTTCAGTAGAGCACCGTATCGTTCAGACCGGGCGGAAGCTGGTTGTTGTCTGATCGACAGAAACACTCAAAGGTGGCACGTCGTCAGTTTAACGACAAAAGATAGAGTGGAGCAGCGCATGTCAGACAGCCGAAATTTTTGTTCTTATCTGTCCTTATCACACCTTTAATAGCTCACTTCCTGAATTATATCATTTGCCAGACACAGGAATATGGCTCCTTAGAAGTATGTCAATCGTCAATCGAGTATCAGCCTCCTTACTTTCTTCCCATCAACACCACAACGCCAGTTGCTAGATTTCCTCATCTGCCCATTGCCACCACCGCATCTTCTTTACATCTGTGATATATACGACCATGTCTGAAGGATCGTCTGTTGACACGGATTTCGATGCAGCCATGCATGAAATGATGGGATTTGGCTCCTTTGCAACCCGCCGGCCCAAGGACTCGTCGAGTAAGTTTATCTCACTCAACCATCCATCCACTCTACCCGTCTACACCACATGCCATGACATACACAAGCCATGACACCACTTCATTGGTTCAGTCAGTATCAAACCTAGCAAACGTGGCATCTGGCTCTGTCTCTCACCCTCTTGCCCCAGACATGGTATGCGGAAGATATGTGAAGTTCACTATCTGATGCAGGCGTCCTTATGGAACTGCAGATCATGAAAACTGGAATCTAACAACGTCTAGAAGTATCCTTGCTCACGGAATCGACAACTACGGGCAGCCAGACCAGTCAAACTCAGCTCCTTTCCAATCCCGCTCAACACGAAACACAACACCCGGACTATTACTCTCACAGTCCTAACCCTCAACCAAATGACGGTCAGCCGTCGCCGCAGACAGAACAGGAGGCACCATCCTATTCGCCAGCTTCTTTCTCAACAACAGCAAAGCCACATTACGCCTTTTCAAACCCCGCCACCAACACGTTCTACACCCGTGCCGAGCTGAATGAATGGGCCCGAGGTAAACGCAATGCGAGAGGCGACACAGTCTACTTCAAACCAGCATTCGTATCTGATGATCCTTGGATGTACTTGAGGCCGAAGAACGGAGAGCCGAGCAGGTAATGAGAGCCTGCTGCAATAGTGTATCCTGAATGTCGAGATGCCAGCTGGAGCGGGGGTGAGGGCATCACATGAGGACGAACATGACACACTGTCGAAATCTGCTTTACATGGACCAAGGACGTACTAGTATCATATGGGACTAGAGTCAGCATGGCAGGATCAACACAACCCCGAATCAGAAATGGGCCACACAGAAAAGGAAGAAGATGCAGTCTTGTGTTGCTGCATTCAGCGTGACCAGTGACCACAATTGTGGCTCTACCAACGGCAACACGGCTCGTTCGAAATCACCTTGCAAAGACATCAATTGTGCCGCATGCCCCGTACTGCATACCGGGTACAGCGATATAGCGATACAGCGATACCGGTCCTCGAAACTTATTGTCAGGATCTCCATCCAACAACAGTCCGCATTATGATCAGAAGGAGACCCAGCGATTCAGCTTCATACGAAACACAAGACGAAGTGAAAAGGAACGTTATTGGACCAACCAAGAGAGCAGAAGCTGCAAGTTGCAAGAAGGCAGAAATAATCATTACCTACTAAGTAAGGTACCTTGAGGTTGCAAGCCCAGTCTGAATCAGACAGAACCCCGGAAGAAGTCGAAAGTCTAAGAACATGCATGCCATGCCATGAGACCGAGACATCCATCAAGCACAGCCAGGAACTTAACAAATGCAGACCTTCATCCAAGCATCCAAGCATCCAAACATCCAAACATCCAAACATCCTCCTATATGTTCCTTCACAAACTTCCCAATACATGCTCGGACTACAATCAAGTACAACGACAGCCAAGCCACAGCCACAATCATAGCTACCTGCATTCATAGTTACATACAGGAACAGTCACAGCCACAGTCACAGTAACAGGAACAGTAACAGGAACAGTAACAGCAGGTCCCTGACCATCTCCTACTACATTAGAGTCCAATGATACCAAAAGTACCGCTTACCTTAGGTACTTACCTGTGAGAAAAAGACAGTGAACCCAGTACTAGTATTTAGCAATAGAAGCATACCTTACTAGTACTTTCAGAAGCACTGCAGTTTATCCTCTTCTGAACTCCTTATCCTCTTGTTCCCTACCTACTTACCTAAGGGAAGTACCAAGTATTCCTATCACGCATAGAGATGCCTACCAACAACAACACCAGGTACTTACTTACTTAACCTAGGTCCCTTAGGTAGGTACAAGGGTGGTTTGTCTCTAGCAGTCCTACTACGTATGTTTTATGCTTGGTAGCCAGGTCGGCTGGGAACTCAGCACCCCCCCCCCCCAAAAGCTACCTATACTTATATCAAGCGCAGTACAGTGCAGTGCTATAAACCCCTGCAAGTTACGCTGGTCACAGCTTAGACTATGCCCTCCTGCCTTTCGGATGCCCTTACAATCACCGCCGGAGCTTGAGAAACAGACACCCCGGGTCTCATCAGTCCTCCCGGGCACGGGGAGATTAGGTGCCAGACTGGCCCCGAGCTTGAAACAGTTCATGTTCATTGTACGGAATGAAATACCCACGATACCTGACCACAAATACAAATACAAGGGGAGAGAGAAAAAGGAACAAGGGGACCACCTCACCAGCCTGCCGACCTGCTTACCCGTCAATGAGTGAAAGTACCTCTGAATCTCGGATCAGCACAAAAGCCCGGGAGACCGCCTATGCCATGAGTTTCGACGTCCACCCCGTCGACCGTTGACCAACCCCCCAGGCGTCCCCTTCACACCCTGAAAACTCGACCAAGGCCAAATCTGGCTTAGCCAGGACGCCAAAATCTCCACACCATCTGCAGGCTTCGTGCTTCATCACCTGCAGACCGCAGGTCTTGTGACCGAAAGGGCTGCAAAACACAGGGAAAGATGGCCTCGGCACCCAATCAAACGGTCGAGGAGGTGGTACCAAGCGAGTGAAAACACCAAGCGTACCTGCATGGGGTTCATGTGGTACGGCGGCGCCGGCTGCTGTGCGGTCGATCACTGCAGCAATATTCGGCCTTCCATTGGCATCTCCGGGTCAGAAATTGGGCCGGCGTCATGCACGCCATTCTCCTCGCTCCCAGGCACGGGGCAAAAGCAGCAAGTTGCTTGGCCCGATTCGTGGGGTGGAGCGGAACCTAATTCAACCTGCCACGTCAACGACACCAGCGGACGGCCGCCAAGGCTGCATTTGGGTCTTCCGAACGAATGATTGTTGGTTATTGGTGATGAAAGCTGATTTGCTGCTGTTGGACGTCATCCAAACATCCGGCCGGTTTGGTGGTGCGGCTTGGAAAGGCACCGCAACCAACGCCATCCAAAAGCGCACTCATGAGGGCATCAGATCGTAAAGGAATGTTTCAACGGTAGAGAAAAAAAGGAGATTCGTAATTCATCATTCGTGACAATGTCGGCTTCTATGCATGACGGCTGCGGCTGGCTTTGGCATAGGCTTCTGGATGTTTTCTCTCCGCCTTGGCTTTCATCGAACTGAGAACCGTCAGCAAATTTCGCTTCGGTCCGCCCGCCCATTCCAGAGAGCATTTCTAGAACTTACGAGATCTTCTTGGACGTGTAATCAAGGTCTCGCCGGGCTTCGCGGCCAGCTTCCACCCCCTTCCGCAAAGTTGACCCTCGCGGTCTTCAGTCTTCTTTGCGCGAGAGCTCGCAATTCCTGCAACTCTCGCTCTTTGGCATTGAGCTCGCCAGATCTGCTGCCGGTTAGCCCACTGTTTCCGCGGTCGAGGTTGCAATACTCACGTTTGGGCCTGCTTCGCCAGCGAGCGGTCCATGCGGATAGGATCGAATGCGCTGTTCATTCTTTCGCTGAGCATGTCGACCACATCGACACCGGGAGGCGAGTGGTAGGAGTCGTAGTCGCCGCTGCTCAAACTTGGCGCATAGTCACCATTGCTGGATCTGGCCGAGTAAGAGCCGGCAGAGGTCCGACTCCCGCCATAAGAGGTGGTGGTGTCGGGCAACTCTGGTGGAGAAACCGCGACTTTGGAAATGGGGTAGCTATAAGTAGGAGTCTTTGGCACAATGATGGGTAGGGTCTTGTGATGAGTAGAATAGCTGCTAGGGTGACGAGAGGTATAGGTGGCCATCTTCAAGGGGGCAATGAGCAACACTGAGGAGTAGTGGTAGTGGTATGGGAGTGGTGCTTGGTCAAAGACAAGTCAAGCTTGGGTTAAGGGCTCACGTAAGGTATGACCGGACTTGGACAAGTCAAGAAAATCTTCAGTTCTGGAAAAGGACGAGGAGTGATGAGAAAGGAAGATGGAGGAGGGAGTGCTTCTGGGAAAGATGAACAGGTTTATATAGGCACTCCGGACCCTACCCTCGCGGCAGGGGGGTAGATTGCCAACTCACACCCCCCAGGACGTGAACCAATATGATTGCCAACAGGAAGACTCCGTGGTGTCATGAAGAGCCACCGACCCCGCTCTGGAAGCAGGATGAGCAAGCAGGTAGGACCGATGATTGCGAGGCAGGGTCGGCACTGTCCGTGACCTTCCGCCCGGCAGAGCGAAGGCAGAATTCGTCCAGCTGGACAGCCAAAGAGAGCGGAGAGTGGCCCTCCATGACCCAGAGGCAGCATCAAGTCAGGGTGGCATGTTAGTCTCAGCTGGATCCCGAGTCAGTCAAGGGAACGGGAAGCCGACGTCGATCATTGGACCGATGAGCCGGTTTGCCATGTCTTGGACTCCTTAGTTGCGGGATCTAGGAGCGAGACGGCGGACGGGAGTGGCTGTTCAGGGAGCGAGAACGGAGAGAACGGTTGACGCTGTCGAGCAGCGAACTTTGGGTTTTGAGAGCGGAGGCCGTACGACAGGTCCGTGAGTAAGAGAGCAGCAAGATGGACGCCGGAGTGGACAGAACTACCAACGTCTCTTCAGGACATGTATGAGGACGTAGATCGAAGGGTGCTGTGTATTGGATATCAAATCATTGCAGTCGTGCTTTTTTTGCGCCCGGCGCACGCTTCAGGGTCAGCAGGGTCGGAGGGACCAGCAGGGTCGGAGGAGCTGAAGCAGCGAGGAGTCGGGTCAGGAAATGGTCAAGCGTGGGAAGGTGTCGTTGGGATGAGTGTGGAACATGGGTATGTAGGATGGCTGCTGGTGTGAAATGGTTTGGTTGGTCTTTCGGCGTGGAGAGGGGGGTTTCCTCGATAGTGGGACGGTCGATACGAGCCTAGCGAACAGAAACGCTCATGGTTTGAAAGGTATTGGAGGCCCGGATCTGGAAGAGGAGAGTAGAGGACGACGAAATCGGGTCTGGAAGAAACGTTGCTGGTTCTGAAACGGTGGTGGAAGCGAGGGAACGAGCCCTGGGAGTATTCTATTGCTGGTGTGAGTGTACTGTGTAGTATCTGCAGTGTTTGGGGATGGGGATGGGATGGGGTAGAAGGCGCCTTGCTCATTGGATTCGAGAGCAAAGGCAGCGCAGCCCGCAGCGGTGATGATATTGGTGGTGTGGTGGTGGCGGCGGTGGTGTTGAGTGCTCAACGCCCATGGGTACCAACTGCTAGGATAGGAGGAGTGTTCGTATGTTCATACTAGAGAGAAGACGCGTGAAGCAGACAAAAGAGGAGAGGGCGCAGGATGGTAGAGTTTGTGGCTGTCTGCGCTTCTCTGCAGGGAAGATGCCTGCCTCAGCGAGCGCCTATCGCATATGTTGTGCACCTGCCAGAGAATTGCAGCCATAGCCATAGTCCAAGTCTCTCTACCTATGGAGCCTTAAACTTTGGAGCCTACAGGCGCTGTTAATTAGGTGATTAGTGACTGTGTGTGTGCCTGTCACTGCAGGCGGTCACGGTGAGGACAATGCTTGGCAGCGCAGTCAGGCTGCAGTGATTGATCAGGCTGCGCCTTGTCCAGACAGCATTGTCCAGACTGCGCCCTACACAATCCTATTACCTGCGAGGTGCCTTGGTAAAGCCACGATAAGCACCTCTGTTCTCTTTAAGAGTCTCATTCATACATTACGTACTGTCGCTGCTGTTGTACTTCTGTCTGGGCACAATCATGCGCACTGTTCCAAGCACAGAACCCATTTTCAATTCCTTCGAAACTCCTGCTACCGGACCACTGCCACTTTAGGGCAATTTGACCCCTAGCAGCACAGAAACAGCACAGAAGAACGCCCGTCCATTTAATCCACAATCATGCTAATGATTATCCATTCTCGCGCCCGGAGATGAACCGCTGCTTTTTGCTGATCGTCATGAGAATAACCGGGCCCTACACCTGTTCATAAGCGTCGTGTCCGCAGGCCCCATGCAATGAATGCCGCAGTTCAGTCCTGCTTGCTCCAGTCGCCTCCCAGAAACCTCTGTCGAGGCACGCTTGACCCTTGCCGGACCCGATCCTAAACCATTCTGATTGAACAAAGCCAAACCAAACCAGCAGTGACAGTATCATGTGCACTACCCCAGCCCACGCCGGCGACAACCATAGTGCCGCTCCGCAAATACTTGCATAGACACGTTCCCCTGTGGGATATGCTCCCACCCACACCGTGCAAGAGGTTCCGTCATGGTCCTTCAAGACAAAGGCCTATCACGTAAGAACACGTGTGGCACGCTAGGATCCAACAGCGTCATCATCATCGTCCCCAGCACGTTGAAATCGACCGGTTTGGTGAGGTAGTCTGTGAACCCAGCACTCCCTGCTGCCGCTCTCTCTTCAGGCATCGCATTCGCCGTCAAGGCCATGATCGGTGTGGGTGCGTATCCATGACTCGCTTCCCATGCTCGAATCTCCCGGCACGCCTCATAGCCATTTTTGATCGGCATTTGGATGTCACAAATGATCAGCGAGTAATACCCTGGTCCTTTAGACAGCACCATGTCAACACACTCTTGTCCGTCTTTGGCCGAGTCATTTTCCAGCGCCACCTTCTTAAGATACCTCTGGATGACCATTCGATTGACGTCGCTGTCTTCCACGAGCAACACCCGGTGCTCGCGGTCTCCGATCTTCTCCTTGACCAGCTTCGCTATGTTTCGGAAATCATCGGAGCTAGATTGTGCCACCTCGCGCGCCCGATCCTTGCTGAGATTCCGTAGTTGCGCTGGGTCGAATATCATGGCGAAGACAGAAGGCTTGACAGGCTTATGAATCAGGAAGGCCTTGCGCCCGCTAGCCGTCAGCATGGTGAAATCCTCCAAGATGTCGCGTTTCTGGTAATGGTCGGTTATAATCACCAACGCTGGAACCACTGTTCCCGTCCAACCGATCATTTGCCGCATAAAAAGCATAATATCCGAGGTGGCAGGAATGTCCAACACGATATGCGTGAAGGTGGGTGGTGATGGTCCGTTCATGAGGTCCAGGAACGACCCAATGTCCGGAATTGTGGTCACGTTGGCTGCAATTTGGTATGGCACCACATGCTCAATATGTTGCTTGATAGCCGCCCTGGCGTGCTCGGCAGGGCAAATGATGATGATGGAGTATGTCTGTGGATGCGCCATCTCCGCTGCCAGTCCAGCAGTGTCATTTCCGCTTTTGCTCCGTCGATATACTGGAGGAAGTGGGACTGGGTTTCCTGCCACTGACTGTTGTTCGCTCGGACTGGTCGCGGTTGGGCGTAGATCCGCGGATTCCGGTGTAGGCAACTGGGAAGACACGGACGAGAAACCCACGTTATTGCCAGAATTGGACCTCGTTGACATGGTGGAACTTTCAGAAGGCAAAACAGGTGGCGATACTACTGGCGGAGACACCACCGGCGACGGTACTGCAGGTGAAGTCACCGCTGGAGACTGCACCAAAGGCTGAGCGTCAGGGGAGCTTGTATATCGCGACAGACCTGGGGTCTGAATAATCCCTTCCGAGTTGGAGAACCCTCTTGCCGAGAGCAAAGTAGGTGTCTTGTTGTCTGAACGAGACCACGGACTGCCTCTTCCAGATGCATTAAGTCTTTGTTGGCCAGGCCGCACCGTGGGGGGAGAAGTGACTTCAGATCCAGGTGGAGCAATTTCGACTTTGACATAGAAACTGAAGGTCGAGCCCTCCCCTGCCTGGCTTTTCACAGAAAGCTCGCCGCCATGCATATCAACCAGTTGCTTGGAAAGAAAGAGTCCGAGTCCTGAGCCTGCTTCGTGACTGCTCCCACCTCCAATCTGGCCGAACTGCTTGAAGAGACGCTGGAACTCGTTCTCGTTGAATCCGCGTCCAGTATCGACGACGTCGAATGAGAGCAGGGCTGATGTTTGCGACCTAGCCTCTGGGTCCAGAGTAGTGTCCTGCCGAAGTGAGCACCTCATATACACCTCGCCTTGCTCCGTGAATTTCACTGAGTTGCCCAGAAGGTTGAGCAGAACTTGACGCACTCTGAAAGCATCGCCCTTAACCATCGAAGGAACGTTCGCGTCCAGAGAGTAGTTAAGTTCCAAGCCCCGTTCTATGGCTCTGGATGAAACAGTGTCGATGACTTCCTCACATAGTGTTCGCACATGGAACCATTTCGGAAGCAAGGTCATCTTTCCTGCCTCCACCTTGGTCACGTCCAAAATATTGTCGACCAACTCCCTCAGGTTATTGGCGCTGTTTTGAATCGTATCGACAGTACGTCTCTGGTCGTGATCAAGAGTAGACTCCACTAGCCAAGGCATGCTTCCTAAGATGCCATTCAATGGTGTCCGAATTTCGTGAGACATATTGGCGAAAAACTTGGTCTTGGATTCCATTTCCGAATTGACCTTGAGATTGGCCTGATTCAACTCCCTCTCCAGGTTTTTCCGTGTCTCGATGTCGGTACATGTTCCGTACCAAGAAGCCCGTCCACTTTGACTCTGCCACAGTCCTGTATCGACGCGGACAAGTCGTACAAGAAACCACCGGTATTCACCACCCTTGGACCTTAAGCGAATCTCGGTTAGATAAGAAAGACGTTCATTCTCATCTTTCTCTACCAGGACGGAGCCCTGCTTGATCATGGCATCAAGCGAGGTTGGGTCCGGTGAAAAGAGATTCTTCTGGGCCGGCATAGGGGGCCCGACTGTCCGACCCGAATCACCAGAAGAATCTGTCTTGCCGCTCGATGTGGATGACCTGGCAATGGCCGCCATGTCAATTGGCGACAAGATACCACACTTGTGCAGATCATCACGATGAACGTGTTTCGCAAATCCCAGACCACGGGCGTCCTCCAGAGTCTGGCCAGAGTACGCATGCCATTGTTGGTTTACAGAAACAATGCCATCGCCCTCAATAGCCTCAAAAAGGACCTGTGGGATGGCGTCCGCTAACGCACGTATCTTGGTGTCGCGAGCCATGGTCGCTTCCTTTTCGCTCGCCTCTAGATTCTTGATGTACTGCTCATGCACGTCAAGAAAAGAGCCGATCCAATACAGAAGTCGGCCGTTGTTGCTGAGGAGAGTGCTGGCTCGGAAGACAAACCATCGATAGTCGCTGTCACTATTGAATCTTCTGACGCGAATATAATGAGTGAACTGACTGCCGGTTCTGAGAGCATCGTTCCAGAGTTTGACCAATCCGTTTCTGTCTGATGGGTGTACGTTTTTCCAGGGGTCACGAACTCGGCCTTCTCCTTGGCTTCGAAAGGCGTCGAATTTACGATTTGTCCAGACCAGATCGCCCGTTCCAGGTTTCGCAAGGAACAATTGAAGTGGCACTGAATTGAGCATCAAAGACGAGATCAATTCCGGTAATGGTCGTTCATCCTCATCCCTGAGCTGGCTCTCCCGACGTGGTAGCTGCCGTCGACCGGTAGGGTCAAGCCTATCATAGAACGTCCAGGATGAATCACCGCTCTCATTTTCAGAGGCATTGCTCGCCGATCGAGTAGTCAGTGGGCTTTGTGGTTCTGGCTGGGGCAGCGTCTGCGGCATGCTTCCACTGGCCTTCCTGCTGCTGCCTTGTTTCGCACTCAACAACGGCTTTTCAGAACTCTTCGCCGCTCCCATCTCGTCTCGATTCCTCCGTTGGCCGGGGGTCGAGGGCGGGTGGTTCCCTCGGTTCCTCTTCACCGAGAAATAGCTGTCAACCATCTCGGTACCGGATCGCCCTGGTGTTGGCGGGTGTCCTGGACTGAGGCCAACTTGTTCTAAAAGTGGCGTACCTCCAACAGAACTGTAAGGACTCTCTTTAGGGACACCCGCCTCTTGCGGCTTCCAGATTCTCGACTTCTCCTTGTCCTGGGCAACCTGTCCACTCAATTCTGCGACCAGTTCCAGTTCCGAGCCCTCGTCGGAAAAGGTGCCTCCCAGTCCAAATGCTGCTTCATGGCGACTTCCCGGGCTGCCACGCAAGCGATCCTGAAGAGCGCTATACTGCTGCGCAAGTGAATATGAGCTTGCCAGATGTGGGACGAGGGCCTCCAATGACCGTCGTAGACTACGTGGATACGGATTCAGCGGCGACAAGAACGATAAAATGGCGATGGGAAACCGCAGGCTCGATGCCAAGGCGCCTCTCGACAGAACCGGCTGAATGAGTGGCAAATGAACTATGGTCTTTGACATATCTGCACCAATGGCGCTTAGTGACTGGTTGGCGGTGGTCCCGTAATCGTATGTGGGAGGGTTCTGCTCGAATGCGGTTTCGTCAATTGAAGCAGACGGTTGGACAAAGAAAGGCGATTCTGCAGGATCTGGACGTGCCGCGGGCGAAGGGGCAGGGCTCTGCGACCATGGGGACGGCTCGGGTTGTTCGAAGTCGTCAAACGCACGGACGGGGCGAGTGAGTAGCTGTGAGGATTCAATCCTCGCGGCCATGCGATCATCGAGAACCCCTGAAGGGGAGGGTGGTGCGCTTCCATCCTCATCGCGCCCTCTAATAGTTGGTGACCTGCTCGGGGCGTACTCTGAGTATGCTCTGGTCAATACAACCGGCTTCCTCTTACCAAACAAGGAGACAACCCCAGTGCGCACAAGGAGAGGGTCTGGTTCGACCTCTAGCGGCTGGATCGACCGGTGTACATGGCATCGTAAGGTAGAAGAGCCCGAACCGGAAGAATAGTATTGTCCCTTAGACAATGGTTCAGACTCAGCCGCGGAGAGCGATAGTGGCGTAGCCGCCTGCCGTGTCAGCCGGGGCAGAACGGGCGATGTTGAAGACGCATCTTGCTCAGCCTGCTCCTTTGGAATGCTACTATGAGCACGGACAGGCGCAGCAGGTCTCTGACGGGACGTATGAAGAGTAGAATCAGGGGCTGGACCGGCAATTGAGTGACGGGAGAGCAGAGGGGGTCGACGAGAAGGTATTGAACCAACATCGCTAGACATCCTGCTAGAAGGATTTGGCCGCCTGCCCATCGAATTGACGTCAGCCTCGGATGATGCGAGAGAGCCCAGTTGAGAAGCGGCTGCGCCTTCAGTGCCACAAATATTATAGGTGGCTTTCTGACCCCACGGTACATTCTCAAGATCTGTAATGTCACCGGGTACCGCAAGTGAGGCACGTTCAGCACCGTAGACCTCTGAGAGGATCTCCACCACATTAGCCCACCACATGTCTAGACCGGGTTCAGCGTTGAGCATGAGAATAATGTCGTATAAGTCCGGTGTTGGGAAATTGGGGTCTTCCGGGAATCCCTGAGTTACGGGCGTCTGACCCAGAGGTGTACTCAGCTCGGACGATTGCTCGGCTTCGGGTCCCGGCCGTGGTGTTGACGACCCGTCCCTCCCAGATACTGGTTCATTCGTAGGCGACAATAGTGTGAAAGGTTTATGAGATGGGCCAGAGTGGTGGCTGACACCTCGATTTAGTCTCAAAGACATCCTTGGAAAGGGGTAGGAAGGTGTTCTGATGGTGCCGGGAGTGGTGTCAAAAGCCGCCTTGATCGTCCTAGCGGAATCTGTAGAAAGAGTGGAAGTAATGATCGATTCATCAGAGCTCGATTCCGTGTGGGTGAGCGTTGCCGGCCGCTCAGGCGTTTCATCTTGTTTCGAGGCTTCTGGAGACCACTCGGTGGCCGCAGCATCGCGTTTCTGTCGTTTCTGGGCCAAAGCAGCACTCATTCTGCGTCGCATAGCCTCCATTCCCCCAGAAGTGTCCCGCCCTAGAACATTGGGCACCCGGCTGTGGACAAGCTGCGGGTTTGTGGTGGCGCCTGCATTGCCACTTCTGTTCTCCGACACTATATCTCTTTTGCTCGCGTTGGAAGAGCCACGTTCTTCACGAGATCGGGAGGAATGGCCATGTTGCGGCGGCCCAGCAGCAGGAGGTTTGTTGGACTTCATTACTGTTGCAGACAGACCCAGGTTCGTTGTCTGCAACCTGATGGTGGTCGACCGGTAGTCATGGAGAGAGGAGACGGGAGACGGACAATGACGCAGACCAGCCTTAATAGTCACGCTGCGACAAAGTTGGGTCTCAACAGACGACTCTAGTTATCGCGCACATAGTTCCGGCAGGAGTTCATCGAGAGGGAGACGTGTGGGTGCTGTCGATGGAGAGGGTGAGGTACTCGATGTAGGTACAGTACTTGAATGAAGAGGTAGCGTGAGCGCGAGCGTGAGCAGCGAGTGGGTGGCCAGGCAGGCGACGTCGAGTTCAAGCCGCGTGACACAAAGAAGAAGGCAGTGAGTGAGAGAAGTGAACCGATCAAGGGGACGGTAGAAGGGCCGTGGATGGTGTGTCTCAGAAGACGCTGGTGGATTAGCAGAGGGTGCAGTTTGCGAGGCAGAGCAGATGCAGTCAGTGCGTGTGTTGAGTGTGGTCGCAGTGTGAGGTGGAAGGGCTTAACCTTTAGGTACAGGTGCAGGTAAGGGCTTCCGCCGCAGTGGATGGATCACTTTACGGGTGGCTTTTTAGGTGGTGTCTGACGGAGGCAAGATGACGTCGATGTGGGCGTCTCTATTTTCACAGCCTGAGGGCCACTGCACGATGCACTGCAACTAGCGTGGTTACAATTGGCTTTCGCCTCTCACCGCAGCTTGTTAACAATAAGCTTCCATTGTTAACATTAACTACGTACACGGCATAGGAACAAAGAACCCAAACCCAAAGCCTCTAATCTTGACACCGAACCTTTCCTTAAACCATAAATTTACTACAGCTCCTAGCCTTGCCACCAAGCCTGGTCTTATTAGAGGCAGATGGATCGACGACAACAGACGGCAGATGATATAAAGTGCCTAGCCACTGCAGGCACCTACAGGTACCGTAGCCATCGAGGTTGTATACGGCGCTGTCTGATACCCGCGTTTAGTTAGGCTTGGCGGTCTTAGCAAGTAAAATACCAAAATTACCCTACCTTAGTCATAGGCACTCTCTACATACCTAGGCACTCTCTATACAGGCACTCTCTATATAGGCACTCTCTATACAGGCACTCTCCAGGCAGGCACTCTCCAGGCAGGCACTCTCCAGGCAGGCACTCTCCAGGCAGGCACTCTCCAGGCAGGCACTCTCCAGGCAGGCACTCTCCAGGCAGGCACTCTCCAGGCAGGCACTCTCCAGGCAGGCACTCTCCAGGCAGGCACTCTCCAGGCAGGCACTCTCCAGGCAGGCACTCTCCAGGCAGGCACTCTCCAGGCAGGCACTCTCTAGGTAGACACTTACTCGTCGATAATATATAGGCGTACGCCGCGTACTCCTAAGTGCCCGTAAGCGTCCGCGATTATTCGCGAGCGTCTACGGGCACTCCCGAGTATAAATAGGTACTAAGAAGTACTCGCGAGCGCTCGCGACTACTTATAAGCGCCTATAGGCACTTAAGAATACGCGGCGTACGCCTATATATTATCGACGAGTAAGTATCTACGTAGAGAGTGCCGAGTACCTATATAGAGAGTGCCTATACGGAAAGAGTATATCTAGAGAGTACGTACCTAGAGAGTACCTATAAGGTAGCTAGATAGAGAGGTAGGTAGGTAAAGTATTACGGATAGTTACGACACTAAGCTACTTTCGCTATATTGCCAAGCCTAACTAAACGCGGGTATTAGACAGCGCCGTTAACACCCTCCGTAGGCATCCACAGTCTCTGACGTAGTGCTAGCAGCACAAATAAAACACGGTACCTCGTTACGGTGAGAACTAAAGTACAGTATTTTACTTTGCACCCATCCGCCTGGGCCGATGTCGCCGAAAATCTACCCAGGTACTTACTTACGTAGCCGGCAAGTAGCCTAAATAGAGACTCCATGCACGTGCCACGCACCTACCACGGGATATCATCCATCACACACTACGTTGGCCTCCAGATCAAACCCAACTCGTGACTAAACCAAGCCCCCGTCGTTCGGCCAAAGTACATTTTCCATTCAGAACAGATTCACTCTAACGCTCGCAGAGACACGTGGCGAGCTTGAGATTGATGTTCACTCTTGGCCCAACTGTGAACGTGGCAAAATACTGTGTACTTGGCACTCTCAGCCTCATGCCGATGTGTTTCTCACAAGCACGGCGACTAAGGGTGGCGGTGGTAAGTCTGACGCTGCGCTATATCTGCCTCAGCCTCGCAGCAGTCTGTCAGCCTTGCGTACTGGCTATAGTGTCCAATGTATCGATGCATGACTAGATTCGGAAGTTTCGGAAGTCATAAGTTAGATGAAGCACAAGCTGGAGCGCTTGCGAATTCGGCATTGTGTACTTTCTTGGTAGGTGCATGGCTCAATTTATAGATGTTCAGACCTTCTTCGACCCCAGACGGTCCAGTATGCCCTTCGCGTCTGCAAAGCTCAGCTCCGCCATGGTCTCCTGCCATAGTCGCTCGATTACCTGCTTTCCCTCGGGAGTATATAGCAATCCTGCGAATCTGGACCAACATTCCGGTCAGTGAGTGAATGGGACTAAACGAAGCGAATTTGGGGCCGACTTACGGACTGATCTTCCAACTCATAATATAGCAACCGTGCGACTCCTTGCCCTTGACCACTGCGCCATCAACGTACGTTGAAGCGCCGACCTTCACGGATCTTGCAGCAATGCGGCCCCATAGCGCCATAAGTGCAGATACCACGAACGACGCATCGCGTGTCAAAGCTGTGCCTCTGACGAAGCCAGGGTCAACGAGGTTGACGACGACATCGTCTGGAGATACATAGTCAGCCAGCTTGTACAGGAACATCATGCCAACGAGTTTGGACGTGTTGTATGTATCGAGTGGGTCAAAGAATCTGGCGTCGTCGAACGATGGTAAGAGCGGCGAGGCTGTTCGATTGCGGAATTTGGCGTAGAAGGCGAGGCCAGAGCTGATGATTGTTATCCGACCAGGGCCGTCAGCCGACTTGCGCTTGAGGATCGGGAGGAGGAGGATGCACAGCAGCGCCGTCGAGATGTAGTTGACTTGAATGGTTTCTTCGTGGCCGGTACTGGGGACGAGCTCGAGCTTCAATTTTCTCAAGCCGGCGTTCAAAATGACAATGTCAAGACGCTCGAGCTGCTCGAGCTGCGCGACGAAGGCTCGGATCGAATCGTACGACGACATGTCCAACTGGAAGACATCGATGGTGGCCTTGGGGTACTTGGCTCGAAGCCGCTCGGCTGCTGCTTTACCTTTGGCCAGAGAGCGGACGGCAATGATCAAGCGCGAGAGTCGAAACGAAAGGAGTTGGTCCGAGGCTTCGAGGCCGAGACCCTGATTTGCACCGGTCACGATGGCCACTTTGCCCGTAAGGTTGGTGTCTTTCGGAGGCCATACGGGCTTGGTACGAAATTGATTCTTGAAGAAAATATGAGGGAAGAATGGGGAGGAAATGGGCTGCATATCCTTGGACGACGCCATGATGCTTCAGAGCCTCAACCGGTCGGCTATTGAGCGAGGAGGAACAGGTTGTATGCCCCGGAGGTCACAAGGAGGGGACTGGAGCCCTACTTATATTGCCCATCTCGTGCAGCACCTACCTACATTTTCGTTGCCCAGGCTGACGCGCCTCTGAGACTGTTGCGCCTTTGAGAATGCAGTCGCTCGAATGAGGTGGTTACCTGCCTTCTCGCTGGAAGGTCGAGGGAATTATGATTCACCCCCGAATATGGACGGCGATGGATACGAGACGCGCGCTAAACCTAGAGCGGTAAACAATCCAAAGTCTTGGCGGCTGCTCGGCCCGAACTTTACTCCTATTCCTACTACGAGTACGAAGGTACTGGGCCCGTCCTCTGTATATCTCCATCCCTTTGGCATTCCCAGTCGTCTGCACCTAACCTCCGACATGTCAATTACCAACCGGAATAGGCATACAATCCAGGGTAATTCGGCTTCACTGTTAGGTGACGGCACCGCAGAGTCGTCCAGGTGACAGTGCCATGGTATCCATACTCGAGTCGACCTCGTCCAGGCGACGACGAAGTTGCTAGGGCCAGAAGCCCAGTGGAGAGAGGCAATTCATTTCATTCCTCTTGCTTGAAATGATGGCTACCAGGACCGGACCGAGTAAGCTTCCCCAGAGTCATGGCGTTCTCTGATATGAGGGGTTTCTCACTGTCGTCTACTAGGGAATCTGCCTTTCATCATAACAACAGACAGGCAGAAGGCAGACCCAGAGACGCGAAGGCTCATCAGAAGTCATGTCATGCGCGGGAAGAACCGAGTCAAGCCTCGGAAAAAGCGTCCAAGTTCTCTTGACGAAGAAGACAAGGCAAAGCAGGCATCTTTGATAGCCCCTGGCCTAGCCTCGCCTTCGACACTGTTATGCTCCAAGTTTTCTGCCATCCGCTTCGCCGATGCCGTGGAGCCGGCCCTAATTGCAGACGTCTTGTCGTGTAAGTGGTGTCCTACGTATTCGTGGTGGTCTGTCCTATGTACGCTAAATAGTGGCCATCCGTTAGTTTCATCCATGTCGACCCGGGCAATGTTTGTACTGGATCAGTGTATCACGGCCAAAACACCCGGATTTGGACAAGCATGGTTCGCACCGATGCTCTTCGACGCAGCATATCTGCATGCCGTCTGCTTCACCATCCAGACTTACTTTGACGGGTTCCTTGCCCGGACTCGAAGCGCCGAAGCTCAGCGAAGGGATTGCATGTACTATGCTAAGACGGTCCGAATCCTGCAAGAGCGACTAGCACTCGACGACGATAGGGTGAGGCTCTCGGATTCGACCATCATGACTGTCTTGCTGTTGTCAGGCCATGCATACACTACGGGCGACTATGAACACGCCAATCACCATGTCCGCGGCTTGCTCAAGCTCGTCACCATGAGAGGCATAGGCACATTCGTCGAGAATACAAAGCTACTAATCGAGATCATACGGTAAGGTCCTGTCTTGTCTTTCAGGACAATTTGCCCGAATTCCAAAAGCAAACGCTGAACAATTCGCCCGCCTATAGGTGTGACTTGGCCATGGCTGTCGACGGAGGCTCCAAGCCCGTGTTATTCACCCCCGACCAGATTCCATGGCCGTTGATCCTGGACTCCAACTTCGTGTCTAGTGAAAAGCTACTTCGAAGTATGCACGTCCACCCTTTTCCGAGCAAGCTCGACCCCGACCTGGCCGTCGTCTGGGCCGCCATGTCCCAATTCTGCGCTCTCGTCAACACAGCCACGGAGCAAGGAGGACCCAAGATTTCCAAAGAGGCTTTCCTGCATAGCATGGGGTCCATCATGTATCGGCTCCTCCATCAACGCTTTGAACCAGGCAGTCTGGACGAAGCGGTCCGTTTGGGCCTGTTGGCTTTCTCATCTCCCATCTTTCTGCATTGGAATAGGGTCGAACTACCCGATCGTCAATTCACATCAGCCTATCGAGAGGCTCTCGCCGGGCTGGCCTTGACGGACACGGACGATACCGTCACTCCGCAGGAGCATCTATGGCTTCTTATGGTGGCTGCTTTGGCAATGGCCCATGAACCAGATGGCCTTGCATGGCTGATGCCCCGGCTACGAATGTCTATTAACCTATGCGTTGTTTTTACCTGGGATGGTGTGCGGGATTTGCTGGGCTCGTTTCTGTGGGTTGGACTGGTATATGACGGACCGGGCAAAGATGTATTTGAGTCGATACTTCCGCAATAAATAAGATAGACATCGGTGTCTCGATCAATAAGTGTTTAGACAGACAGGGCTGATGTATTCGGAGACGATCACGGTCAGTCCAGTACAGCTTAGACACGTAATAAGTACAACGATGGAGCAACTTTCTGGTCCCCAACCAGTGCAATGTCTCGCCGTGTGGTATGTACCTTGTACCTTGTGGTAAGCAAGTACCATGACGGGTGTCTGCTATCCGAACATCCGGTTCCCCATCTACCGTGTAGTAAGAACATGGCATGTCATGTGGACGGGCTTTTTCTTTTGATTGTCTATCAGATGGTACCTGCATCTGGCACGGACAGGCTGGCTACGTACGCCTCGACACGCACGGACTTCGTGTTTTAATTCAACTGCGATATCGTACACTTTTTGTTTCCTCGAGAATTCCGAGGTCTCGGTACCTAGGTATGCAAGCCTTTTCCGTCGAAACTTTGGCCTTCGACATCAAACATCCCCTTCCAACTCCGTCAACTCCCATCCCATCCAGCTATGCTTTGGAACCCAAAAGGAGCCGCATGAATGGCTTCAGTCGACCTTGATGGATCGATATATCCGATGCACGAATGCGTACGATGCGAAGAATCCGATGGTGCCTGTTGCCCCGATCAAGTCAGTCTGTCGTTCGCCACGCAATGCCACTCAGAAGATCACTCACCGGTCAGGACAAACACCAAGAAACTGATGAGCGCAGAATAGCCCACGTAGAGGACGGCCCCGGTCAGGCCGCCAAAGCTGACCCGAGTCGCCCAGAAGCCCAAGGCATTCAAAAACACGTAGCCTCCGGTCATTCCCGCTCCGAAGAACGCCCTCCATTGCCACCGATAGTCCTCGGCGCAGAGGAGGAAATACACAAGCAGAATAGTCGTGCACGCCGAGGTCAGCACCATCAGCGCATAGCAGATAAACAAAAACCCAAACATGTAGTAGATCTTGCTGGTCCAAAGCGAGGTCATGATGAAATACAGCTCCACGAAAATAGCGCAGAAAGGGAGGATGCCGGTCAGGAGCAGGGAGGGCAAAGGCCTGAGTGATCGTGCAACTGGTGGTATCTGCCTCGGGATCTGGTTGATCCGTGTCGGCGGTTCGATAGGCGGCTGTTTGAAGCCATACCATGATCCTGCCACGCTCAAAGGTACACTGATGAGAAACCATATGGCAATGATTGCCAGCATAGTCGTCAAGGGGACCGCCCCGCTCGAACCTTTGGCCCAGACAAACAAGTTGAGAAGGAAGAAGGTGCCAAATACGATACCGGGGACAAACAATGGAGTGAGCATAATATTGAGCTTCCACTTCTCTCCGCCGAAACTTTTGTAGATGCGGGCTGAGACATACCCGCCGATACATCCAAAGAGCGTATATAGAAGTAGACCGATGGACGTCAGCCACCCGCGGTTCGATGGTGACAAAAAGCCCAGCATTGCGAAGGCCACTGTCACTCCGGTCATGACGAAAAGTTGGGCTCCATTGCCGAGAAGGACGCTCAGCATGAGGATGTGACGCGGGCTCCGGAACACATCGCCGTGAACCAGTTTCCAGCCCGAGTCCTCCTGAATGTCGTCGTCCACTGCGGATGTGCCCGAAAGATCATCGAGGTTGATGTTGTCCAGTCGGTTGTACCTGGCAATGTCCTTGTGAAGAGCCCTCACCAACACTGTACTGACCATCCCGACGAGGAAGACGACAAAGATGGTGGAATTGATCAAGGAGAACCAGTGAATCTTGGGGTCGATGATGTGGAGGTATTTGTCCCATCGGGTCGCCCAAGCTGTGTCAGAAGGTCGCCAGTAGACGCTGTACGTGTAGGTGACCTTAGTGCCGCCATTCTCATTGAGCACGACCGGGCCCGAGTTAACGGCACAATCGGCCTTGCCCTGACCTAGAGGTTTTGATTCGGCATACGACTGTGGCTGAACAAGCACGCCGACCACGCGGTTTCTGGTGCCTCGGAGACCTGCCTTGTGATAGTCGATGATGATGTCCCAATGATTGTGCAGGATCTTGGTTCCATCTTCTTTGACCTTGCCTAGGGGAAACCCTGGGCTCGAGAATTGCTCGTGAGTGAGAGGATCCTCCCTCAATTCCGCAGCTGGCAGGCCATCAACTAGCAGATTCACATTGTACGCCTCCTGTATCCTGGAGTTGACAAATTTTGCTGCTCTCTCATCAAACTCCCTGCTGTCACATGCCGTCTTACATGTCTCATTTTGTCCCATATACAACTCGAAGGGTGAAGTCTGGATCCGATCACCAAAGATTATGCTCCCCAATGATTCTCGCACCCGTTGTGGCCCCTTTTCCGGGCGACAGAAGCTGAAGGCAGGATGATAGTAATCGTAGGAAACGACAGCATGGATCTGTTCATCGTGCCGTGAGATCGAAGGAGTCAACGCATTGACTGTCAAGGGGACTCGGTCGCCTGTCGAATAAGAGGATGGCGCTACTCCCAGGGAGGTAGAAAGCTGTAGTCTCTTTCAACAGCAGGCAGCACAGAAGTGCGGAAGAGAGTAACCGCGCCATATGTACAGATTGTCCGGCCGCGCTCTTAAACACGCTGTTGAGAAAAGTATTGGGACAACGGCCGAGCACTTCGAAAAGGGTAACACGGAGGTGTCTCGGTTACCTCCAACTCATGGTACCAATGGCCAGGGTCAGGCAAGCGACTGGAAGGAGACTCTGCAGGTTCGTAAGGCTGCGCAGGAAGAGCAAGCGGACAGGGGGAAATCGCCAAAATTACATTGAATGTGATCGAGAAGTACAAGTGGCATCTGCACAAACGCTAGTTGTTCAACTGCGGACGCGTGTGGCTCCATCAGCCGGGAACTGACAGGTACCTAGGTAAGAGAAGACAGCCTCATCGGATAGCTTGGCACGAACAGGACACATCTACAGCTCTACATGTAAGGTAGATACATCAGGGACAGCACTCTTGCTATACTTTTATTCATAGTATCTGGGCTGACCATGCAGAGCTATGCATAATTGAGTCTTTCAATATTTCCAGGACTGTCATGCTTCATTCAGCCATTGGCCGTCACTTCGTATGTAACCGTTGCACGCTCATCACCACTTCCAACATCGTTTGTAGAGAAGCTGCCGTGGCGCAGGCTACCAACCCCAACGCCTTGTTCTTGAACTCATTCCAACGGGCTATTGGCAGACAGGGCATAAACCAAATGACAGAGTCCAGATCATACCAATCCATCATACAGAGACAGCGCGGAGACGATTGTTTCGTCTCTCTTACTGCCCTCCTTGAACTCGGCCATGTCGAGGCTTCCATTCTCGTCTTTGTCCATCATCCTAAATATCTTCTTCACTCTCTTCTCGGGCGTGTCTTCATCTTCGGGAAGCTTCACCATGGATCCCACCTGGCACACAACGATTAGCTGTCGCACAAATGACGCCGATTGGAGGCGCCTTACCATTTTGTAGATGGCCTCCACAATTGCAAGCATCTCGTCGTAGCTGATTTTCCCGTCGCCGTCAATGTCATATAATTGGAATGCCCAGTCCAGCTTGTCTTCCATCTTGCCTCGACTGGTTACGCTGAGCGCGCATATGAACTCCTTAAAATCAATGGTCCCGCTTTTATCCGAGTCAAAGACCTTAAAGACGTAGTCGGCAAAGGAACTGGGGTCCCCGAAAGGGAAGAATTGACGGTATATCTTCTGGAATTCTTCTTTGGTTAATGTGCCCGAGGGGCAGTCCTTCAGGAAGCCTGCGAATCCGGTCAGCCGCAGGCTCAACACATATATGTCCCAGATCTCACATACCCTTGTACCATTGTTGCAGCTCCTTCTTATCAAAATGCGTCGACTTTTGCAACTCCTCTAGTTGTTGCGGCGACAACTTAGATTGTCTAAACGACACTCGAGTCAGCTGCGACTCAAGCAAGAGCGGTGATGCTCCAATCGTCTGCACGGTAACCCTCACTTTTGACCCATCTCGGCGGCCCAATTCGGGCCCAACGGCCACACGTTACGATGATTTCAGGACAGGAGTGTCAAGGCCGTGAACCGGACGTCAGGCTGGCGCGTACTGCGACGTGCTTGAGAAGCGATGGCTATCGCGATTCGGAATGTGTTCTGCTCGGATGGAGTTCGAGTAAGGGAAAGAGTCAATACACCGGTCCTTTGTAATGGTTCGAGGCGTGGGAATCCGCAGGAAGTCGAGTATCTTGGGGTTGGCAGGGAGACAAAGCAGAAGCAGGTGTTGCGGCCTTGATTGAAGGCGAGGAACAATGAGTGTCGCTGCGGCGGCTGAGGTTGTTTCAGCGGGGCGACGTCCGAAAATGACAAAGCCTGCGATCCCTAGTCGGAATTTCAGAATGCCGGTAGACAACTCTCAACGGCGCCAAAGTCATGAACTATCTTGAAGTTGTGCGCAATGTGTGTTTGCTCTAGATTATTAGTCTCTGGAATGCTGATTGCGACAGCTAGTACTACAGATTCGGTAATGCCTGTTGATCACCCGAAGACCTCTCAGCCAGCCGAGTCCACGGGCCGAATAGTCTATTCTAACAGTGCCGCTTGGTTGGTGTACAGGACATCGACCACATTGCTGAGCTTGTCGATCGTCGCCAATGCAGCATCGTAGCCAGCATCTCTCTCAGTCTCGTCATAAACAATCAAGCAACCTTCCCCTTGATCTAATACACCGACGATGACCTTGTCCAGAATCATTTGAGACAACTTCCGCTCAACCTGCTGTGTATCGAGACCAACCATTTTGGCAATGTGGTCAATTTCCACCCGGCTGAATGGCTCGATGACCTTGATTAGATTCTGTTCCAACATTGCATCATACAGGCTGCGCAGATGATTTCGAATGAAGACATCGCTGCCTAATTCGTAGCGATAGTTCGACAATGCTTGCTCGTATTCTTCAAGAGATCGATTGGCATGGGCCCTGGCAACGGCTTTCATTGCTTCCAAACTGGTACCCGCGTATTTCTGCGCCTGCTTTGAAGCCAGAATAGAATTGACATCATCCACCAGATTCAACATGATCTTGCAAAGCAACATGTACTGTAGTGCCGAAGTGGCTCGGGCGGTGTCGTCTTGGGTGTGGTATCCTTCCAATGCTTCGATGAAGTACGAAAATGCAGTGTTGAAGTCCTTATCTTCGGCGTGCAGCATCCCACTCTGCATGTCCAGTCCGGCTTGTAGTAGCGGGGGAGTGTAGACCGAAGCCGCAGACGTTCTGGCTGAGGTCAATGCAGCTCTAGCTTTGGCCTGGTTGGTGAGGGCGTGGTAGACCCGCGATTCCAGCAGCTGCACCTCGACGAGGACCAGTTTATCATCGAGGCGTTTCAGTTCCCGTAACAGACCATTAATCAGTGTGAGGGCATCGTAATAGGCTTGCTTTTGCATATAGAGTCCGACCAATCTTGTTTCCAGATTCTGGCGGAGGAATGAGCGCTTTTCTGCATTCGCCCAGTCGATACATGATTTCGTCGTCGCGATTTGGAGTTCAAGGGTGTTCGGGATGTCTGAAAGGAAGTCGAGTAATTGTCGAACTGCTTGTGGTTAACAAAGTAGATGAAACGGCTCAGGTGTACATACCAAGTTTGGCTGTCTTCGCTTTAGCAAACGAGGATAATGTCGACCTGCTAGTAGTCACCAGCTGCGCGAGATCCTCCGCCCGCTTCTGGTCTTTGTAGAGCTCTCCCAAGCCGACCAGCGCGTTCTCGTAATTCTGAAGAGCAGCCTGGTTGGAGCCTGGAGCCTGCGCCAAAACCTCCTTGTAGATGGCCTCTGCTTGGGCGGGATCAGATTTGGCCAGCTTTTTGCCCTCTGCAAGTCTGGCCTCGTTGGAAGGGGGAGGAGCCATCTAGATTGAACGGCGGGAATGAAGCAACTTGTATATGGTGGGAGCGGATAGAGATGGGAGTCGTGGTTGAGGTGTAGGATTGTTGATGAGTCCACAGGACGGAAGGGAAGGCTACACAGGCTACGCAGATGCAGGACATCAAAACGCGGTCGGTTGGTTTCTGAGCCTCCCAAGTTCCGCGGCCTGCAGGCACCATGAATGACGCCCCCGGGGGCCAGAAGGTCCAAAGTCCGGTGCTGATTGCGGGCGGCTTCTACGTCTCCACAAAAAAGTTCGCTACATTCAAGTTCAGCCTTCATCAGCAGCATTTTCTTTGCGACCACGGCATTTGGCCTTCCTCATACTTTGAACCAAGATGTTATCGTGAATATGGTATGTCTTCTATCTGCGTCAATTATTGATGTCACAGCAACTAACCTCATTACAGAAGATCAAGGCTCTGACCCGACCGTCTGCGCCTCCGGGCGACGGCGCAATTCGCCAACCTCGAAACCTCGATCCTGCACACCACCCCTTCGAACGTGCTAGAGAATATACGAGAGCCCTCAATGCGGTCAAAATGGAGCGCATGTTTGCTTCACCATTCGTTGCTCAGTTAGGCGAAGGTCATGTGGACGGTGTTTATAGTATGGCAAAAGATCCCGGCTCCCTTGAAAGATTTGCCAGTGGGAGCGGAGACGGAGTGGTGAAAGTGTGGGATCTGACCAGCCGCGAGGAAGTATGGCATGCAAGAGCCCATGACAATATAGTCAAAGGCATGTGTTGGACTCCGGAGAGGAAACTGCTTTCTTGCGCCGCAGACAAAACGGTCAAAGTCTGGGATCCTTATAACGGCGAGAAGAACGGTCTTCCACTGGCAACATATCTTGGGCAAGGAGCCTTCACTGATATCTCGCACCATCGCGATCAGCCTACATTTGCTGCGTCTTCCAGTGCGATATCTATCTACGACCTCTCCAGACCGTCGTCAGGCCCCAGTCAGGTGTTACGATGGCCAACCGCTACAGACACTATCACCTCTGTCTCCTTCAACCAAACCGAAACTTCGATCCTCGCTTCTGCCGCCCTTGATAGAGCCATTGTCCTCTACGATCTACGGACGTCGAGTCCCCTCTCGAAAGTGGTCTTGAGACTCGCATCCAACGCCCTCTCCTGGAATCCGATGGAGGCATTTAACTTCGCTGCGGCAAATGAAGACCATAACATCTATATATTTGACATGAGAAAACTTGATCGGGCGTTGAATGTCTTGAAAGATCATGTGGCTGCTGTCATGGATGTGGAGTTCAGTCCGACGGGAGAAGAGTTGGTCAGCGCATCATATGATCGGACCGTCAGGTTGTGGAATAGGGATCGTGGGCATTCCCGGGACGTCTACCACACAAAACGGATGCAAAGGGTCTTCTCAGCCCGATTCACCGCCGACAATAAATACGTCTTGTCCGGCTCGGACGACGGCAACGTGAGATTATGGAGGGTTAACGCCTCGGAGCGAAGTGGAATTAAATCAGCAAGACAACGTCAAAAACTCGAATATGATCAGGCCTTGGTGCGGAGGTACGCACACATGCCAGAAATCCGGCGGATAAAACGACAGCGTCATCTACCAAAGACTATTAAGAAGGCTGCAGAAATCAAGGGAGAAGAGCTCAAATCCATCAAGCGGAAAGAAGAAAATGTTCGGAAGCATAGCAAGAAAGGCAGTATGCCTCGCCACAGTGAAAGAGAAAAGATGATCCTCGAAACGGAGAAGTGATTGTCAAGGTTGAAACGCAACCGGCAGATCAGCCACGAGCCTCGACTTCGTGCACAGGCATAGGCTCATCACACGTCGCAATCCTCACGAGGATTTCGCATTGACTGACGTCGCCTACTGGCTCGGCAAAAGGCGGTCCCAATCTGCCACAACAAGGCAGGCTGCCTTGAGGCACAAAAAGGAGACACGCCCAAGAAGTGCAGGCTCAGAGAAGACCGAACCCGCTGGTCGCAAGCCTCGCCCGTTCGGGTCTTTCCCAAAGCCATAATGCTCTTCGAGCATTTGCCGAGCTCACAGGAGTGAGAATGGGCGATCCGGGAAACAGGTCACTGGTCAGCAATGTCCTGATCCCCATGACGGTCTGATACTGCATGGGACTGGGATGGCAAACTGTCAGCCTCACATTAGGTACGACAGAATAATAGGACAATCGAGTATGTAGTCGGATCCTGACCAATCACCACCTCAGATTTCTGGCCAATTTCTGCACTAGAAAGCGAAGATGGAGTCAGGCATCGTGCTCAAACAACATGAATGTTATAACTCAAACACTTTATATATTCTTTCTACGTCGCGCCGTCTTATATATATTTTAAAATATTCCTAGACGCCGAGACATTCTAGGCATGAAGTTGTGCACCTACAGTGCGGCCTTGTCTGCCTTTGTATGACCACCCAGTGGCATGGAAGACCTATTTTCAACAATCAAGAATCAAGAAGTGTAATATGCCTCCCTTGGGCAGCAACACATCGGCACTGGACTCGTTCCTAAAAGAGATTGTTGCTTGTGTCCGAAACAAGAATGGGAGTCGCATCACCGAACTCATCCAGCTCGACTTCGACAGCTTGAGTCCAGAACGGCAAAAGCCATACGCAGATTTGAACCGGGAGCTCAACAACAACTTTCCTTCTACGAACGATGGAGGACTCGTCGCGCGGTGCAAGAATGCCCTTACTCAGGATGAGTTCGGGACATTCAGCACTACATTTTCCGAAAGTATCATCCAATACTTCCGATACCTACGAGACTTCACAACAGCCGACAACCAGGCCAAAGCGTCCAAAATAAGGCAGCTCACGAGGTGAACCGGCCCTTTTCGCACTGTAATAACAGCCGTGCTAACCAAAGGTTATAGCCAATGTGTCACTGCCCTCGGTGATTCCAAGTATGGAGTGATCATGATCCCGATTGTGCTATCCTTTTCACGAACTCTCGCCATGGTCGCGACAAATTTGGATCGCAATCCTGCTCTGATCCGGGACAGCAATCTCCTTGCTACGCAGGAGGCCGAAGGAGCTCCAGGAAAAGTCAGCTTCGTGGAAGACGCGGCCAACGTGCTAAGAGATGCATTTATCAAGTGTTTGGCGGGCAGTCCTGGTGTGCAACGAACCAGCAAGCCGTCGGCAGACGATAAGCGCGTCGGCATCTACTTGACGGCAAACTCGTGCCTGAAGCTTTTGATACAATGTCGGAAACTCCGCAATGCACAGCAGATGTTCTCCAGTATCGACGCCCAGTCTCCGCCACTGTCATATTATCCGGCAGCTCAGAGGGTCACGTACCTCTATTATCTCGGACGCTATCATTTTGCGAACAACCATTTCCGCCGGGCGCAAGTGGTGCTACAAAAAGCATATGAACAATGTCACCGTCAAGCCATCAAACATCGAAGATTGATCTTGACATATCTCATGGCAGCCAATATTTGTCTAGGCCGGTTCCCTTCGGCGGCTCTGCTTTCGCGGCCGGAAGCATCTGATATTGCGGCAAGATTCGTTCCTCTCTGCAAGATTATCCAGAGCGGTGATCTGGGACGGTTCTACCAGTATTTAGACATGAATAGTGAGTCAGGACAGTGGTTTCTGAGGAGGTCTGTCCTCCTCCAACTACAGGACAGATGCGAGATCATTGTCTGGAGGAGTCTTATCCGCAAAACTTTCCTGCTGAGCGGATATATGGGCGAAGAGAAGAAGGTTCCCTTCCTGAGACTACATTATGTCCGCCACGCAGCTTCTTGGGCATTGAACAGGCTGAAAGGCGACCAAATAGCCAATGGCTTCGGAAACCACACCACGAACACCAAAGAGCATTACGTTGATCCTGAATTTGCAGATATCGATGCCGCTATCAATGAGACCGGTTTCGATCACGAGAGCGGACAATACCTTGACCAGTACATCGGCCAGTATGTACCGCCCGTTGAGCAGTATGAAGTCCCGCCTACAATGGCTGAGGTGGAATCTGTGGTTCTCAGCTTGATCCAGCAGGGTCTGTTGAGAGGCTTTGCGCTTCACACGAACCCTCGCTTCGCGATACCCGGAAGTCAAAAGGCTGGCGGACCGATGCGGGCAGGATTCCCTCCTGTGTGGAGCGTCATCAAGGGCAAAGCGACCGAAGTTGCGGTCCCTGGCTTGGTCGAGGAAAGTAACATCGGTTCAGGTGGAGGACAGACGGTGCGCATCTTTGGAGCCAGGCCAGCGGGAGCATAAGCCGACTGTTAGTATTACGCTCGATCATACAGACAGCTGGTGGAGAGGGACAGAGAGCGACCTCTGCATAGAGTTCAGAGGTAACGGCGCTGAATGATGAATGTCATCTTTGTACGAGCACTATTGAGATAGTGTCCCTTTTGCCATCCGGTCCACGCGGACGATTGACGTTGGTTGAAGCCCGACATCCCCTAGCAAAAGGCCGTATGCACACTTTCGAAGGGTGCGCTGTCAAGAGCGAGGCGAGCTTGAGAGAGCAGTAAATACGCTGTGCCAACGTCTAAGGCTGCAGCCGGACGACTGCTTCCAAACCACTCTAGAATCCCAGAAGCATCTTCTGCTGTTTTGAGCTACTCAATGAATAAAGTGATGCTGCTGGTATATCTGATATCTTCCTACCGATGTCCGGGACAAAAGCGCAGGACGACAGTGTTCAGCATCCATCAAGCTGCATCTTATCCCTTACCATCCAGTCCCTTCATGATCCTGAATCGTCCTAGAATGCATCCAAGGACATGCAACGTCCTGCGTTCGGGGAGGAGGATGAGGGATGAGGAGGATGAGGAGGATGAGGAGGATGAGGAGGATGAGGAGGATGAGGAGGATGAGGAGGATGAGGATGAAGAGGACAATCAGTGGGAGAGAAAGGACGAGTTGAAGCTATGTGTACCGGTGGTACGTAGGTCTAATTGAGGAATCCGGCGTACAGGACTGCGTTGGTTTAAGGCTTCAGTTGACGAGGAATGTAGCACAATGCAGTACTCTGTGCAGAGTGACTCTGGAGGATGCTACACCAGACTTGAAGCCATGTGCTCGTTTTGATCTGTGCTGTGTCTTTCGGACCGTGGCGCAGTTGGCCATACGTTGGAGGTCTGAGCGGCGCCCCAGCCTCCGTGAGTCAATCATTCAGAACGCTGGAGACTTGAAGGTCGCACCAACATCCAGTATGTACGCAGGCACTTCGACCTAGCACACAACACGCCATCCTCGGTGTTCGGATCGTGTGGATTGACAGCCTGGGGTTGGCAAGCGAGATGATGAACAGGAGGGTTGCCTTGTATGCTAATTTAAATATCAGACAGGGTATGATTTATTGATAAATCGACCACAACCATCACAACCACGGGATGGTCATGCATACGTACTTTCCTTATCTTTTGGGGGCTAAAGAAGGTCGAGCATGGCCGAAGACAGCCTAATTAAGGGACCCTAAAAGCACCTAGGAGAGCGCCTAAAATAATGAAATGTGAACATGCCTCAGGTCAAGCCTTAGCAGAAGCAATTAAGCCTCCGAGAGACTCTGCCGTCTCCATTGTCAACTGTCACGGCAGACGCCGATGCGCATTCATCACCAACCATCTTTTCGACCATCCTCCACCTGAACCATCCTCTCATCCGTCTGCTTCCTCCCAGCCAGCCAGAGTCTGTTCTTTTTCTCATCTCGGCCCCTCAAACCCGAATCCAAGCAGAATTTGCCTCCACCCATCCACCGTCCTGGAATCACCTTTCTGGGTCCGTCATGCCGCAAGCTCCGATAACGACGAACGACCGTCGACCCCTGATCACGCACGCCGTCCCTGTTCCATCAAGATAGCCAACGAGGTTGATTGATTGTTCGAGTTGAGGCTTGCTGGCATCCACTTGGCTTCGCTTCACCACGTTCGATGCCGCTCGATCATCCTATCACACTCGCTTCACCATGCCACTATGGCCGCCTCTATCAGTTCCCGCACGACCACCAACCAGCAACCTCGAAAAAGCACCGCCCGCTTCCTAACGCTTGCGCGAGGCCCGGTTCTATCATGCCTTACCCTGCCTATCTGGCTCGCCTGCGCCGCCATGTCGAGATACACCAACCTTACCATCTCACTATCGTCCTTCCAACCTCCATGAAGCTGGCTTCTGCCCAATTTGTGCTCCCTCGAAACCCATTCTTCGTCGCCTCCGCCTCCGATACTCGAGTTTACGACTGTACCCGGCTTACTAGGCTCGAGAGCATAGTCGACTGGTAAGAGGAGGCATAGACACACGCTCAACTCTGACACCGGCTTGCGACCGAGTCCTGCCGCACCGTTTTCACCGTCAATGGCCTCTATACGCAACAAGACGAGACATCCTCCGACGAAAGCGTTCCAAGCCATGAATTACCTCTTTGACCATCAACAACAAGTTCTCAGATAATCCAGCAGCCTTGCCTGCGATCGGTATCATGCCGGCCGTCAAGATACTGCGGTCGCGCATGTACCACAATGTGCCTCCAGCACTCCAGACCAAATTGGATATGAATCCGACCTTGATAGTGTCATGGTGGTGCACATTGTTTGCCTTGACGGCCATCTTGATCCGGCTATTCGGCCGGTGGGTGCGTACGGAACGATTATTTCGAGAAGACAAGATCATGTTCTACAGCATCATTCCACTCATGATCCGCATGGGTTTTGTCCATGTCATTTTGCTCTGGGGAACCAACAATACCCAGGAGGACGGGTTGACGCCCATGGACATCCGGCATCGTGAGATAGGGAGTAAACTGGTGCTGGTGGCACGAATCTTCTACGCCGCCTTCATTTGGGTCGCCAAACTCACTGTTCTGGAATTCCTTAAACGGCTCATTGGAAAGTCGTGGGCCAAGTCATACGAACTCGGCTTGCGATTGATCTACGGGTTTCTCGTCGTCACTTATCTCGCCGTCGTCATTGCTACTCTCACGGAATGTCAACCTTTCTCACATTATTGGCAAGTCGTGCCCCGATCCCGGCCCGAAATGTCGGGAGGGACTGGTGCAGTTGATTGTCATGGGAGTTTGTGACATGGTCACCGACGTCGTCCTGATAGCCTTTCCGATCCCGCTTGTTTTGCAGTCCTCGATGCGCCTCAGCAAGAAGATATCTTTGGTCTTGCTTTTTTTTGTTATCCGTCATCCTCATCGCCATTACCGCCTACCGGATCCCTTCCACCATGTCCCGCCGTTCGTCACAGCAATATCGATCCTTGTTGGCTTCCTTGGAAATTCTGGCCGCGGCGGGAGTGTCCAACGCGATTGCCATTGGCAGTTTCATCCGCGACAAAGGAGTCAAGAAGGCCAAGTTTCGAGTTGCTTCCATGGATGAGACCAGCTCCATCGGCCGCACCCCTACGCGGACGCGGACTCGATCCGTCACCCATCAGCACTGGGGATCTGACGAAGATTTGGCGAGAGGTGTCGGCGTCGCGTTACCGCCTCTGTTAAGACACGGGACTATCTTGGAACAAGCCCCTCGGCCAGCAGAAGTTGCACTACCAAACCACACGGCCGCTCTTGACTCGAGTCGTCGTCGTGAACATTCGGCATTCAGTCCCAAGTGGAATTTTGCAGAAGCATCACGCCAACCGAGGAGGAAGTCTCTGGACAGTATGACCAGCGCATCTACCGACATTAAATTGGATGATTTAAATAGGTCGGTCGATTTGAAGGACGAGCTTGATAGGCCGGCGAGCCCTAAATATATGGGACCCGACACCCCCAGTCGAATGGGTTTCTTCGATGTCGGAGGACTGGTCGATAGACCTTTGGATGGGTCGCCGTCGTCATTGTCGCGGCAAGCCTCGCTCATCGAATCGACGCGCCGCCTCTCTCAACCCAGTGGTCCCGGAACACGCTCTGGCTCCAAGGCTTTCCTATCCGATATTGGAGGTCTGCTCGCGAGGCACACACATATTTACGAAGAAGACGAGATTCACTCTTCATCGGCCTCGGGCAGCAGAAAACGAAGTAGTCCCGCTCGGTCGCCTATGAGATTGGATAGCAGGAAAGTGTCACGAAACAGCCGACATCCTTCAAGGCTTGAAGATGACGAAGAAGATCCACCACGGCCCAGCGGACCTGATGATCTGGATATCTCCGACGCTGGTGGCTTATTACAACGATAGACACAGAATATCCAGAGTTGTGGCTGGCTAATCGATGACACCCTACTTGATCGGCTCATGTTGGATCGGGTCTCGTCACGTTAGGTCTACTCGCGTCGTGGTTTCGGACTGGGAGGGAGAGTTGGAAGCGAGGCAGCAAGCGCGGGATGACTGACTCTGTTTCTTTGTTTGTGTTTGGCTTCGATATACCATAGCGATGGCGTTGGAGGTTCGTGGTTATTTTACATAGGTTTAATCCAAGCCAGGAGTTGGTCGAGCCTATGTCGACCAGATGAGGCATTGAGGCATCTGAATGGACATTTCTTCTTGAATGTATACAAGTACAGCGCAGCTTGTTCCGAGTCCACTGGACAATGGATTCTTACGCTCGATCGAACGCTTTACTTGATGCTATCTAGTGCGTTACTTACTTCTACGTTGCAGTGTAGAACGTTTCCCTTGACGCTCGAACGACGTTCATGGGTGTTGGTTTTGGTGTTGGCGTTGGTGTTGATATTGATGTGTCCCTTACCCTCAGCCCCAACAGTCCCAGTTCTATCATTTTCACGAGTTTCTGGTTCGCGTGTAGCTGTACGGATTCACGGAGTTGAGCTGTAGATCCACTGCATTGTCGTTGTCAAATGACCCCTGACTCGAACCAGCCTTGGAAGCCTTGGCACACTAGCAGATGACTGGCATACGGTATCCATCCATCCATTTCCCTTCCTCTCATCGAGCGACGAGCACCTCAGGCTGTGGATGAATGTCTATGGGAAACTCCCATCTCATCGACCTTGGTGGATTAACGCCTACAGTCCCTTTCGATCTACTAGCCTGATGCCTGCAGGGCATGTGGTACGTTTCTGTTTCTGTTTCCGTGTCCGTTCACTCCTATCTATCATTCCTCAGAGTGGTGTGTCGGACCCATGCAGAGGTGAGTGGTCAAGCAAACTCTGTCGTCTAGATGACCATCAGAGAAACCTGCCTCGACTCTTTGGTTTTGGTTCTGGTTGTCGGCCTCCGATAAAACTTACTCTTTGCGGCAACCTGCATGGTATGCTTCAAGAGCAACACCAACACCAACTCGGCCACGGCCTCGGACTCCGATCGGATCATGATCCACATGATAAAGAAAAAACATAGCGAAAACTGCTGCCTAGATCAAGATACCCAAAGGAGGTAAGTAGATCTGTGTCGGAGACAAAATTGGATCTCATTCGTCGACCCTCCCATCCGCGTCCCAGCAGTATGGTTCTGGTGGCTGATTTGCCTTTACGCCTGTCCGGTTGCAAATCTGGTTCTCCGCGTCAAAAGAACAATACTGCTGCCTAGAGCCTCAACCAAGCGAAAACTCTGCGGAGATCTGCACTGGCAGACTGGGTGAGTGGTAACTCTGTGAAAACTTCCAACACTTTGCTGTCGATCTCGGAGAGGAGTCGAAGGCTGGAAGGCTAGGCGGAGGTCCGGGGAAAGGTAGGTGTCCGTCGAAGAGAGGGAAGAGGAGGGGAGGGAAGAGGTATAAGTATCTCGACTTTCTGCTGTCATGTTGGCTCTCCTTCTTGTTCTCCAGATATCTCAGACTCGTCTACTGACACTGACTGATACTTCGACTTCGACTTCGACTTTGAACTCGACACACACTTTGACTCACACTCACATTCACACACACACTCACATCTCGACTTCACATCCTCTTCCACCACTCACCTTCGAAACTTACTTGATATCATCTACGGATAAGAAAGGTATGTGATTCCAGTCTTCCTGTTGTCATCAAGGTCACTGTTCTTATGGTTGGAGCTTCATCGTTGTTGTCCCTTGTAGCCCTCTTCAGCGTTGTCGTCTTCCCAGTACCCTACTAACAGCACGGCACAGTCATGGCCAACATGAAGGTCCTCATGACTGTCCTCTTTGCCATCCTGGCGCTCGTCGGCATCATCCCGACCACTCTCGCAAGGCCCAATGGGTCGCCCCCCCCGCCTCAATCCCACTGTCTCTCGTCCGCTCCGTCTCCCTGGCCCCCCAGTGATTCCCACCCCGCCTCTCACCATGACCCACGGGTGGCAGCGGGACGTCGCTGCCCCCACCGCCTCCGCCGCCCCCTCCGCCGCCTCCGCCTCCTCTCTCTCCCTCGCCACCACCAACAACACCAACACCAACACCTACAATCAGACCATCAACCCCCCGCGGCCTCACACCAAGATACGACAACCCCGAAGACTCGCAATATGGCCGATTTCCCTACTCATGGAATCCAATCACCGACTGGAACACCTTCCGATGCCCCTACGTCGAGCAACACGCCAAGAAGAAGTTCGGCGTGCCGGAGGATGCTCCGCTGAGATGCAACAACGGCTGGCTCAACGGCCTGTTGGCTCCCGACGTCCGGTTCCACAATTGTTGCGAAGACCTTGACACGTGTTATTGTAAGTGTGCCAACCTTACTGTCTTCTTTTCCCTCCTCAAACTAACCTCTCATCTTAGACGACTGCACCGTCAACAAAGCGCCCGAATGCCACCTCGAAGCCAAGAAATGCATGGACGTCTACTGCGACGCCATGATCGAGACCACCCAGAACGATCGCAACCACAAGAAGCGCTGCCGTCTGGATCGCGACAAGATCCTCGTCGCCCTGGCAGACAAGTATCTGGGCCAGCCTGTCTTTCTGGGCATCACCGCCGAGATTTGTTACTGTGTCAACAATGGCGAGTAATCTGTGAAGGAAGGGCTTGGGCTTGGGCATGTTAGATATACGTGCTGGAATCAAGCCAAGCGAGGATATGGAGGAGACCATCACTACTACTTCAAGGCACCTAGGATTCGGGATGGTATTCTTTTCAGAGTAGCCGATGCTATCAGGCATCATCATCAGTATTGTTATTAGTATTATTATCACTGAATACAAGTATCTATCATCATCATGCTTCCTTACCTTCTTACCTTCTTACCTTCTTACCTCCCTGCTTCCTTGCTTCCTTGCTTCCTTGTTTCCTCACTTCTCTACTTCTCTACTACTCTACTGCTCTACTGCTCTACTTCCCACTCCCTCACTCCCTGACTTCCTAACTTCCTCACTTCCTTACTTCCTTACTTCCCATCTACATTACATTACATTACATTACATTACATAGTATTGAATTGCATGCATTATATATGTAGTCTTGTCTTGATCTCTAAGTAAATGTCCAGGGTCCTCAAGAGACTTACTTTTCCTTACATTAGGCCCCTCGGCGAACTTCACTTCACTTCACCAGAGTATACCGTAGTCACAGTAAGTAAGTAACCCCAACTTCAACCTCAACCTCAACCTGGAGTTGAGTCATGGGTATATTGGGTAGGTAAGGTAGGTACCTAGTGTAGGGGTCAAGTTAAATCACCATTTCAATCTCCGTTTGGATTTGGATCTGGATCTGAATCTGGATCTGGAATACGAGTTGGATCTGCATTTGGATTTGGATTTGGATTTGGATTTGTCTATTCTGTTTCTGTTCTCTTCTCTTCTGTGCTATTGTGTGCTGTGCTGTTGTGTCAACTGTCCGTTGATCATCTCATGTACGTAGTACCTTATGCCATGCCACCTAAGGTAGGTACATAACATCAGTGTACCCAACCACCTAGGACTTATGGTAAAATCCCCAAGGGGGATCTTCCATCTCAGCTCAGCCCAGGTCAGCTCTTTTCATCTCATCTCAGCTCAGCAATTCGGATTCATCACAGTTATTCTCCAATTCAGCCATTCCATTTCAGCCATTCCATTTCAGCTATTCTTTCACCTCAACCATGCATGCATGCCAGTGATGCCACATCATTGTGTGGTGTTGTGTTGTGTTCCGCATGTGATGTGATGTGATTTTACTTCTCGTGATCCATTCGTTAACCAACAACTCCCAATCGCACCAATGATGCTTCTTTTTCGTGGGGTTGGTTGGTTTAGTTTGAACCAAGCGTTTACCGTAGACTGTAGACCGTAGACCATAGTACCCGTGACCTAGAGCATGTAGGTAAGTAAGTACCTCATGTAGACCTGAGACCTCCAGGCCTAACAAGACACCAACAGACTTAGACTCAGAAATGCCGGTCAAATCGGCCATGCTTAGTCTCCCACTCTTGGATCAAGGTCTTGACACCGTCGCTGGAAGAATCCTGTCTTGCTCTCAACTGCGGCGCAGTTGCAGTTGGTGGTGGTGGTCCTGAGGCATAGCCTATCTTGTCGTCTCCGTGATCGTGGTCGGTATCGGTATCGGTGTTTGTCTGATCATCTTGCATCTCTTGTGTGCTGTGATCATCCCGCATCTCTTTTGTCTTGTGAATCTGATCGTCTCGTATCTCTTGTGTGTTGTGATCGTCTCGCATCTCTTCTGTGCTGTAACCATTCCGATCATTCCCACCATCAATCCGCAGTGCATCTGTCGTGTGATCATTGCTGCTACCGGCTCCGGGCCGGACTTCCTGTCGGTCATACAAGACACCAACAGCACCATGTGACTGACGAGCAGGAAGATCAAGATCAAGATCAAGATCCCGATCACGAGGCTTAAAAGCAGGGAACGCTTCACGCTCCTCCAACAGAAACGAGACGGTTGGTCGATCTTGGATCCGGATTCGGGTTCGGGTTCGCTGTCTCGCCATGGCCGATGATTCCGGGATGTTGTCTTCCCCCTCGGTCTCATGGCCGCCACCGTACAGAGTCGCAGGCTCGAAATTGTCTCCGTGCTCAGCTTCAGTTTCAACTTCAGCTTCAGTTTCAGTTTCAGCCTGGAATGCCGAGCCGAGAAGTCGAGTTGTAGCGATATCTTCCGTGTCGTTGTCGTTGATGGTGATGGTGATTCTTGGATTCGGACCATGTTGACCGACTGCCATTGCCATTGCTGGTGGAGTTTGAGTTTGAGTAGTAGTGGTCGTAGAGTCCAACGGATCAGGAGATTCCGAGTTCAATTTCACGCCTTCTGCAAGGTATGGGTTTGAGATGAGATATTCATGGCGAAGTGGGCTGGGACTGCCGGGATACTGGCGCGATTCGCGATGATGGTGAAGAGCGTTGGGGAGGAGGACGGACGATCGACGACGAGAATTGTAGTCGCTGCTGGTGGTCTGGTAGGAGTTGCGGGCTGAGGTGGGTGGTGCAAGGTAATTGAGGCGCTGTTGGCGCGAGGAGGATTCGGCGTATGGGTCGTCGGCGTTGTAGAAGAACGCTGCGGCGCTGTGGTCTTCGACTGGGTGGATGTCGCCCTGCTAGGAGAAAGAGATGTCAGATCCAGTTCAGTTCAATTCAAATCAGTTCAGTTCAATTCTTCGCTGAGAGACGCGGAGACGCGTTTGCGGTGACGAGAAAAGACCCGCGACTCAAAAAGAGACGACTGTGAGGTAGGGAGGAAACAACTTCTTGCTTACCCGTCGCGTTGTTGAGCTTGAGCCTGAGCTCCGGTCGCCCAGGCTGCTCAACTCATCCCAGGTCCGATGTTCGCCAGCCGGCCCGAGTTCGCCGATCTCAACTCTGGCCTCGACTCCCCGCTGCCACAAGTACATCTTGTTGGCGCGTCTGACTTCTCGCATCCGAGCGAGTTGCTCGGCCGGGCGAGGGCGGTTCGGGTTGAAGGCTTCGCCCTCATCCCCGCCCTCGCCCCCAATGCAGAAGCGGAAGACGCTCGCCATCAGGATGACGAGTGCAAAGGCGCCCGCAATGACAATGCCGACGATGAGCGTCGGGGAGATGGCGAGGGCTTCGTCGCCTTGTGCCATCGTTGGCAGGGTAGTACTGTGAGTGAGATGAAGAGTTAGTGAACGATTTCTTCATTAACAGAGAAGTCTCGGCTTACTTATTGTGCGCCATTCACAAAGAGGTTGGTGGTGACCGTGAACGCGAAGAGTGCGCGGGTGTGAGATCTGAAGTGAAGTGAAGTTTAAGAGAGGCCGCGGCGGCGCGTGAATCGTCTCTGGCGATGATAGACCAAAGCATGACTCAACGTTTCCTGGAGGGCGCCAGCAGATGTAGCAAAGTTGATCTTGCATGGTCTGAGGGAAGGACTCCATGGTTTGAAAGAGTGCGAGTCGAGTCTCTGATGACTGGGAGGGCACCGTGGACGAGGAGAATGGCAAGAGGCCTTCCTGACTGAATGGGCATGATTCTTACCAAGGCTGTAGGCCCATTCTTATCAGAAGGACTCTGTCACAAGCAGAAGAGCAAGTAGGCTTAGCTGCTGGGAGGACTCTGTACTTACCACAAGTCGAAACCAAGTTTTTCAGAAGGCTTTCGAAACCACAAGCATAACAAGACAACTGCGTCGGTGAAGGACTCGGTATGTTCACCATGGCTCGCAGTTTAAGCTGATCCTGGAGATTGCCAGGACCACAAACATACGGAGAGCACTTACCTGGGTAAAGGACAGCAAAATTACCACAGGTACCAACTCAAATTGACCCAGAAGGCCGACAGGCACCGTAGGGACAGCAAGAGAGCATGCTTCACCGAAAGACTCAATGTTTACCACGGCAGCGGCAGATGCTATGGCTGAGTTGCGAATTCACCCGGTCAGCATCTCATTCTGTGGTATTTGGTTCTCCAAGACGTGGGCGGCCATTTTTGCCGCTTCAGCCGTTTGGCCCCTGACTGGTGCTCAGCCTTGTCTGTGATTTTCAGCGGACCAGCAGCAACATAAGCCCCTACGGCATCGCTGCTCCCTCGTATGCCTGATTCACAAGAGGCAGGAGACAGTTCTGGGCTTCAAGGGATCTTATGCCTGATCCACAAGAGGTAGGAGACAGTTCTGGGCTTCAAGGGATCTTATGCCCTGATCCGCGAGAGGCAGGACACCGTACTGGGCTTCATGGGATCTTATGCCGGGATACCGAGGTATTCCACGACAAAGTCAAGCAGAACAACCGCGCCGTCGTCGGTCTCGGTGCCAGCGCATCCACGGATAGGTTGAAGCGTGTGCACTTGTTCAGGAAGGCAAACGTAGCGAGTTCCTCGAAGCCGGCTCTGCACGGACGTTGTGACCGATGGCATCAGCTCCATTCATGAGTTCTCAGTTGAAGCTTCGCCGAGGCTTTGGTCGGCCTCTTCAACCCTTGGACCGCCGACCTTCAGGGGCCCAAAGCATGTCGACGAGTGGTTTGCATGATTTGCATTTGCTGATGGGCGTACTTCGATGTAACTGATATTGGAATCGCCGGAGTTGCTCAGGTTGCGACGTTGCATGGTCGAATTGTTCGAAAAGTGCATTTTGACTTCTGGTCCATATGCTCCGCGTTAGTGTAACCCCCTTTTTCCTTAGCACCACTCAACAGACAGCACGATGAGAACCTGACCCTTGAACCTGATGGAGATGTTTTATGACAAGCTATGGGCTTTCTGCGACTCGTTTCCCACAGTGGTAGCAACATCCGACCTTCCATAAGCTTGTCGATGGCAGACATGACATTCGGATGCTATCCGCTATCCGCACATGCAAGCACACGCTGGCAATTTGATTCCTCTATCCCACTTCAAGCCCTTTTGACCATCAAATTCACAGAATATCGTCTTTGTTCTGGCCTAGCCATGAAACAATCTTACCAACCTCTTCTGCTCCCTCTTTGCCGCCGTCAAACGCCTTGTTCATGCAGTCGCTGAGCTTCCGTAGTGCAGCCATCGCCTCATCATCATCGAACGTTCCATGATGGACATCGAACAGTGCTTTCATTGTTGCCTGGCAGGTATTCATGGTCTTCTTGGCATTTTCCAGCTGCGTTTTGACCAGGAGCAACTGTTTGGTGATTCCGGCTTCTACTGTGAATGTCGAAACCGTGTGAGCAGCTTGGGTGGGAGGATCTCTGAAGGCTTTGGCATTGGAGCGTCTTCCAGTTGCCAGAGCCACGGACTTGTTGTCTCTTGGTACGTCAACAACTGGAAAGCTGCCGAGTTCACGGTTACTGGGCTCCGTGAAAGTGGAGGTAGAGGCAACTGGATGTTGAACCGTCTGGTTACCAGAGACCTTTTGCCGCTTTAGCCCGGTGCTGAGAGCATTACCCATGTCCATCATGTCTTCGTTGTCGGAATGCGACAAGTCTATCAAGTTGTCCTCCATCCTGCTCTTCATGTCCCTCTTCTTCAGAAGCGGCTGAACAGGGTGGGATCTCTGCTCTGTGAGACTGGCTAGAGCTTGTCGTCTGGCCATCGCCTTTCTCTTTCTCTTCGTGTTGGTATTGTCTCCTACACCATTGGGCCGGTATCTGTCAGGATAAAAAGGGGAGCGTGGCATAGGGAATGGATTGAATTGACCTGCACCTGCTTGCAAAGCTATTTTTTTCACTGCCCATATCAGGTCGAAAAGAGCTTCATGTCTGAAAGTGTTGAACCCTGCCTTGGAGGCGGCATCGGCGATTTGAAGTTCGCAGCCGCTCAGTTCGATGGCTTGGAGTGATCAGTATCACGCAGATATCAGAGACGCGCGTGTATTCATACTTCCCTGGTACAGACCTGTGACACCGGTGATCCTATGTTCGTACCAGCAACCCGCTCCTCGGCCGCAGTATCCCAGGACTTTCCATGGCATGCAAGTACCACGTTGTTGGAAGTGGCTGGCCATCCGTCCTGTATCCCAGTGTGCAAACTCGCAGATATTGGTGCCGAACGCATCGACATTCGGACAGGACGGACCAAGAGCCCAGTAACGACAGGTATAGCGCTTGCTGGCTGGATCGGAAGGCATTTTAGCGGCTGGAGCGTAGGGTTCAAGGCAGAGGTACGATCATGGAGGGTCGGGAAGAGTGGCGAAAGGAGAAGAGGGTCGAGATACACCACACGCTCACGCGTGTGTAGGCAGACGACTGGCCCTTGAGGACAAGTATGAGTCGCGTAGCCACTGATTTGCATCAGCCGATGTTGTAGAAAAGTCAGTGGAAGAAGACGTTGGCAGATTGAGCCAAGCCAGGCAGACATGGACGGCGAGGAAGGTACGACAATTGCAGACAGAACTTGCACGTAGAGACATATTAAATCATTCATCTAACCAAACAGTCCCTCCTCAAGTCTCCAGAATTGTCTGATCATCCTGGCTGGTCTTGTCCTTGCCATTTCTCATCCCTCGTCCACGCCTCCCTCATCCCGATTGCGGAACGGTGTGGCCAGTATCCGCCCATACGCCTAAGCTGATGCTCGACGTTTCAATGACTTCAACCCTGCCTTGACCGTGTCTGTCTGGGTGCGCAATTTCATCAAAACATACGCGGCTTTGGTCTCGTTGAACCCCCTGGAAGATCTCTTTCTAGTTCTTATGTATGTCTTGGGCACCTCAGAGTCATCTGAACCTGCATCATAGTCTTCGTCGATATCCATGCGTCCCACTCTGGATCTGGGCGAGACTGCTGGAGTCGACAGCATCTCGCGATCCTCGCCGTCTCCGATTCGATTCTTGCGGGTCATGACGTGGATCGTGTCATACAGTGGTTTGCGAGGTGGTGGCAGGAGATCAAGTGGTGTATGTGAACGAGGGATATTTGCGGCGGTCCGTCCTCTGCGCGAAACCCCATGAGGAGAGTCTGAACGGGTGGTACTGGCAGGCGACCAAGGATTGTTAAATGGTACCTTTGAAGGAGGAGAACGAGGAGAGTTGACTGCGGACCATGGATCGCTGAATGCAATTTGCGGAGATGGAGAAGATAGCTCATATCTATCCTCACCACCTGAATCAGTCGAGTATTCACTCGTAGTCCCGGTGATTTTGAATGGCTTCGGCAATAGCTTCTTGGCCTGGATTCGTAATGGTGGCGTCTGAGGTGTTCGTGGGCTTGCGATGCCAGATGAAGGGGTGATGGCTTCCTGCGTTTCCAATTCACGGTAAAGTTGGGCCTGAGCTGCACAGCGCTTGGTGATCTCAGGATCAATCTGCATGGACCCAAAGCCGTCTGAGCTTGGATGAAGACATATGTCGGGAAAGTCTTTGCCAAAGACAGGAGTCAAGGCGTATCGAATATGCCAGCAGAAGGTCGCTGCCACAGCCTTTGCCGCCTCGTATGGTATCCAATATCCTAGGACGAGTTAGTAGGCATGTCATCGGGGACGGTGGCTTGTCAGTCAGTACCTTGTGCAACCAAAGCTCCTCCAGTGATGCTGTGGCATATCTCTTTCAGGCCGACGTTCCGAGAGAGAGCATCTTTGCCGGCGTTGTCTAGGTACAGTCAGAAGAACCCCCTTTCCAGCGGTGCCTGTCTCAAGCCCATTCTCTTGTTTGTCGTACCTTTGAGTAGTTTCCACACTTAAACAAGGGAGTAGTTCGGACCAGTCCAATGTTGTAATCCCAGAGCATCGTGTACGTGGTGGGATCTCCGGGAATCTTGAACTGATATTGGAAGACTGGGCAAGGTCAGCACGATGGAGAGACAGACTCCTGGTCACTTCTGTTCACGTACCTTCGAAGCTCTCTCTGCCCGTCTTCTCCAAATACAGCTTCTTCTCGCTGTTGTATGGGATATGTCTCGGATAAGAGGCAATATTGCCGACAGGGTAGACTTCGAACATCTGGTGTTTGGCAGCCAGCAGTTCATCCTCGTCCTCATGAGGGGGATATCGACATTCGCCTCGGATAGTACCATGCTTGAAAACCGCAGCATCCTTGCAGATCTTCTGTTTCTTTCGGTTGGGCTTGTGTCCGAAGTCTCCTGCCGCATCAGAGAAGGCTGAGGCCTGGCTTTCGTGGGTGGATTGGTCGTCTCTGCTTTCTTCATTGCTGTCATGAATCTTGTCGTCCAGCATTGGATTTAGCAAGGAAGGAATAGCAGCCATCGTCAAAAGGTTGGTGCTAGTACGAGAGTCTGGTACCGAGAGTCGTGTGTAAGAAGAAACTTGTCCTAATGTAGCTTTTCAAGACCTGCCACCGCTTGATTCAGATTCAGCAAACATCAAGATGCAAACTGTGCTGGAACAAAGGCTGCTGTCTCCAGCTACCACGTCGTGCTCAAGGGATTGGGCTCTTGGGTCTTTAATAAGGTCAAACGGCACGACAAGAGGAGCTGTGCCTGGGCTTTGAGATCATGCAACGGCATTTTCTTGCTAAAGCAGGCAGGCAGCCTGGGCCCAGAAGATGGACAATGCCACTTTTCTTTCCATCGTCCCTTTGAGCGAATCAGAGGGAGGTCGATTTCGCATTCGACTGGCTCTTGGATGAGCGGTGAAGGATATCGTGTCTGAAAGGTCAACATCATGGAAGTGGTTGGCTTCTTCCTGCTGCTTACGGTTCCTGCCATGGGCCAGAATCAGAATGTGCCTGACCAGCTTCGACATCTGAATATAAAGATCACTTGGAGACTGTCAACTCACCCCTTTATACAAGCAAAGTTCATGGGATCGAGGTCCACGATACCTGTGGCTTCCTCGCACTGATTGTCTGTTCAGAGAACATCTGTCCGGTGGTTGGGACCCAGGGCCATCCTGCAGCTGGCCCTCCACGGTAGAGGTTGTAGCCAGGGTCACTCAGGGACTGGCGAGCCAGACCTCATCGCCCATCTTAACCAATCGAAACGGGACACGGCGAAAGATGCCTTGCCTCCCATGTGTGCCTGATGTCTGTAGACGGCTGTCAAACCCCTGAAGCGGCATCATGCATCGCCGTGTGGCACAGCATCGCGCTTATTGGTCAGCCTTGCCACCGCTCATGAACGAACAAAGAAAGTGTCAGTATCAGAATCTGCAGATCGAGTATTGGCCGTAGCACCATTTCATGTCATTGGCCTTGCGTAGAGGCATGGTGAGCACTTGTGAGACAGAATCTGGCTCGATCCCATGTTTCTGGGGCCAACAACCTATGTGCATACTGTTTTATCGTACAGGAATGTAAATGCAAATTACACCTCAACATTTCATTGCATCAGCCACAGAACAAGAGCTGCCGTCTGCTGCACCTCCTCAACGCCTCGCTTCATTGCAATCATGGAAACTATTCAACCATGACCAAATCGTCTGAGCTCCAAACCATGCTCCTCACTCACTATCTGAAAAGCGTGCTGAAGAACCGTCATCAAACCCTGCGTCTCCATCTCCGTCTTCGTCTTCATCAAAAGTGTATGTCTTCTTGGAGGCAACAGCTCTTCTCGCGGGCCTCGCTGCGGGCTTCCTGGCCACGGGTTCATCAGAGTCCGAGGCGGAAGGAGATTTTAAAATGTCATCTGCAAGAGCATCTATGTCGTCGTCCGAGTCTACCACCCTCTTCTTTGCCAGTCTCTTTGCATAAGCCTTAGCGACCGGGGACTGCTCGACTTTCTTCGGAGCTGGAGCCGCCTTTTTCGTGGTCGTCTTGGCTTTTGGCTGGGCTTGCTTTGTGGCTTTTTTCACCGGAGCCTTCTTGATAGGCTTGGCCTTGACCCGGTCATCTTCACTATCGTCATCGTCATCGTCAAGAATCTGTCCTCTTGTGGGACCGGCCTTTGTGGCGGGTTTGGATGGGAGAACATCGTCTTCAGATTCCTCCGGGATCTTAGACTCCTCTTTGCTGGTCACGATGATAGACCGCCTCGGTGACTGCTGAGGTGCCAACATCTTGTAATCCGTCTCGTCGTCCGACAAATCCAAGGGGCTTTTTGCCGCTGGTTTTACTGGCACTTTGTGGCCATGGCTACTGCTTGGACGAGACGCCGAAGCCGAGAATAATGTTCTCGATCCATTGGTGTTGTCAGCATTGCTTGGAAGCCCCTTGACCATATCGCCGAGGTCAGCCAGTAAGCCATCTCCGTTGTCACTGTCCGAATCACTGAGCAGAGCATAATTGGTGGGCTTCTTTGCAACTGCCCGAGCTTGTCGGTTGGTAGGCTTAGGTACAGCTTCATCTGACTGCTCTTCGCCATTGACAGCCTCGTTGTGACCATTTGCTTGACGCTCTTCCATTTCTGGCGGCTCGACAGGGTCACTAGAACCGTCAGTATACAACTTCCGCTGTTCCATTGCATTCTTCAAAACATTGGTCTTTGGGGCAGCGTACGCCGTGATTGGCCGTTGCTTTTGAACTTGTAAAGTCTTTGGTGCGGGCGCGCTCTTTTTGGCTTTTGGGGCCGAGACTTCAAATTCAGAATCATCATCCGACGCATCGCCTAAGCCCTTGCGTTTCTTGCCAGTGATCTTGGAGTTCACTGCAGTTGCGAACTTCTTCGAAACACGTCTACCCTTGCGGATGTTTCGCTTTCGATTGTGTTCGTCTTCAAGCTGGAACCTATATTCGGCAATGAATTCGTCGAGGTCGTGTCTCCACAGATCCTCCTTGGACTTTTTCATCAGAGTGTCAACCTCCTCTTCCTTCTCGCCTATCTGTTTCAAAAGCTTCTCGACGCGCTCTTGCGTGAGCGACCAGAGTGGCATCCCAAGGAGGTAGTCGTATGCGCTGGCATCCCCGGAGTCTTCGTCTTCAGGCTCCTCTTCGACCACCGGCAGGATCTCACTTTGTTTCGAGGGATCTTCATTCTTTGGGAGCGCATCAAATCCGAGCTTCCGTAATTCTGCGATAAGGACAGCCTTTTTCTTTTTGGAGATGACCAGCTTGCCGTCGATGATCATTTGTATGAACCGAGCTTGGTTGGTGAGGCGTCTCAGTGTTTTCTGCATGTCTTGCAGAAGCCACTCTTTTCGCTTGGCGTACAACTGGAGACGATAGCTGTAGAACTCGTCCATAATGGCCTCAACGTTGGCGTACTTGGTGATGCGGCCTTCAGGATCAAAAGCGACCAGATTCGAAGTTGCGATGGATTTGGTCAGCTTGAATTTCTCGACCAGCCCTTCTTCAACTGCCGTCTTCATTTGCTTCTCATCCAATTGGATGATGAAATGGACAGTGTCATGGGTATTGTAGTCCTTATAGTCCTTAATGAAGGACGGCACCTTTTCGGCCTTGATGATCTCTTCAAGTTTGTCTTTGAAGTCCTGCGTCCATGTTCGGATGGGTAACTCAGTGATTTCCACTTCGGTGTCCCCTGTTTGGTGGATGATGCCGCTGAACAGATATCGGTCTGGGCCTGCTGCTTTCACCTCTCCCTTGAACCCGCGGAACCATGGCTGCATGGGCTTCCAGTCCTCGCCATTCATTCTGCGCTTCAGATTCTCCACAATGTCTTCGGGATTATAGTTCGGAATGGAAGAACTCCAGCCTGTTCCGATACCGTCGGCACCGTTGACAAGAATCATTGGGACAACTGGGACATACACCTCGGGCTCAATAGTCCTCTCATCGTCCATGTTGTATGTCAACAGAGGCTCATCATCTTGGTGGAAAAGCTTTCTGGCAAATGGCGATAGACGTGTGAAAATGTATCGAGCACTCGCGCAATCGTTGCCGCCTTGATTTCGGGTACCGAACTGGCCAGATGGTTCGAGCAGGTTGATGTTGTTTGAGCCCACAAAGTCTTGGGCTAGACCAACGATGGTTTGTTGAAGGGATGCTTCACCGTGATGGTAGGCCGTCATCCCACTGACCAAACCGGCCAGCTCAGCGACCTTCATATCCTTTCTCAAATTGCGTTTGAAACAGGTATACATGACTTTCCGTTGTCCTGGTTTCAACCCATCAACCACCGACGGAATGGATCGGACATTGTCAGCCATGCTGAAAAGAATCAACTCCTTGTTGACGAAGTCTCGGTATGAAATGTTCTTCGTCGTATGATCCAGGTAGGTTCCTGGTTTGAATTGACGCAGCCATTCTTTTCGCTCGTCAGCTTTCTTCTTTGAGAATGCCAATTCAATCAAGGGAATCTCTTCATCCTTCATGATGTCAAATTCCTTATGATGCTTGTCAATATCATTGAAGTATTGCTGAGCGTCTGCCGTCGTGCTCGTGCCCAATCCCTTGTAGTACTTGTGTTCCCAGCCACGTTCGTGTTGATGTGCCTCTTTCCAGGCCTCGTATTCTGGCATAGTGTAGAATGCCTTAGCCTGGGAAGGATTCTTCGGATCACCTTTGTATACCTTGACGATCGGCGTGATAAACTCAACTAGGAACTTTGGTATCTTAAGCAGACTGGGAAACTGGACCTGTAGAAAGTTGATCAACAAGCCTTTGATATGACTTCCATCGTGATCCTGATCGGTCATGATCATCAAGTGTCCATAGCGAAGACCGCGGGTGTCCGTGTAGACCTTTTTATGCTGAAGACCTAAGAAGTTCTTGATATTCTGGATTTCGGCGTTCTTCGAGATCTGGTCAATGGATGCATCTCGGACGTTCAACAGTTTACCACGGAGAGGAAAGACCCCGAACAAGTCTGGGCCCACAACGGACCGCCCTGCCATTGCGAGACCCTTGGCCGAATCACCCTCTGTCAGAATCAGAGTGCATTTGTAGCCATCCTTCGTTCCAGCTTTGTTGGCATCTGTGAGTTTAGGGTTGTTCATTCGGCTACGTCGGCTGCCATCTGACTTCTTCAGTATCTGGTCGGCCTTTTGCTGAGCGAAATGGATGATGTTTTCGATGACCTCAGTCTTCGCCACTTTCTTCATGAACTCCTCGGACAGCTGGCATTTGCTGCCAAATTGGCTTGGCTTAGTTGTAAGCTGCTCCTTGGTTTGCGACGTGAAAGCAGGATTGACAATCAAGGCATTGACGAAGACAAAGATGTGGTTCCGAATCTGGTTGGGCTTCAGGACTGCACCGCCCTTGTTTTTCTTTTTGACAACTTCCATAAGCCGATTGACAATTTGGTCTGCCACGTAGTTGACATGTGTACCTCCCGAAGTGGTGGCAATAGAATTGGCGAAGGACACTTGTTGAAAGGAGCCATCGGATACGGCGAAACCCACCTCCCAACGTGGGTCCGGAGACTCTGTAATGATATCGGAGCTGTCGTTTGCTGCCTCGTCACCGCGTTCTTTCTTGATAGCCTTGGTATACATTTCACAGTATTTCTTGAAATTCCGGACTGGCACACGGGAGCCATTCAATTTCACTGCGACACCTTTGCAAGTTCCGGCAAGATCGTAGACTCGGCGCTTGAAAAGCGCTTCATGGTCATCGTCCAAGCCAGTCATGCCAAACTTTGCGAAATCAGGCGAGAACGTTACTTTGGTAAAATCCTCGCCTTTGCCGTCTGTAATCTTGGCCTTTCCCATCTGAGACATGTTATTCGTCCATGTCTGCTTGTACTTCTTCTTCTGCTTCGAATCCGCCGTCTCGACGGTGAATTGTGTGCTGAAGATGTTGCAAAGCTTCGCACCATAACCATTCCTACCACCTGTGATCTTTTGTTCGTTGTCATCGTAGTTGGAACCTGTGAGCAAGTGGCCGAAGATCATCTCTGGGATATAGATCTTCTCCTTTGAATGGATCTCAATGGGTATGCCCCGGCCATTATTCCAGACGCTGATTTCGCCCTTCTCGCGATCGATGGTAACGCGAATCTCGTCCATGTTCTTGTCGTTTTGTTTGTTGTCGGCAGCATTTACCAGAATTTCGTCGAAAATCTTGAAGATACCAGGGACGTACGACACCTCCCGGAATTCCATACTGTCCTGTTCGGTATTGTAGACCCACATCTGCTTCTCTGTGTGTTCAATCGACCCAATGTAGGTGTCAGGACGTTTGATGATATGCTCCAGCTGTGTGAGCTTCTGATATTGCTCCGAAACCCGTTTCTTCTTCTGCGGCACAGGCGAATCGTTCGCGCCGTCCGCGCCAATCGCTTCATTGACCACATCACCGAGTGGTTTCTTATGACTTCCTTTGACTGGATTGGGCTTGGCCTTCTTTGCTTGTGGCGGAGTATCTTCAAGTAGTAGTGACTCGTCGTCAAACACAGGTACTGATTCATTGTCTGAAGGCCCGTCTTCAGCATCCTTCTTGGAGCGCTTCTTTGGTACGGATGCCTTGGGCTTGGGGCCGGGCTTTGTCTTTGGCGCATTTGCCTTTTTGGTTGCAGTTTTCGGAGCGGCGGGTTTCTTGACTGGCTTGGCCTTGGCCTTCTGCGCAACAATGTTAGCCGAGCTGGACCAGGTATGAGAGGTATACATACAGTGGCGGGCGCAAAGTCTGAGCTGCCGTCGTCGAAGTCGAACATAGAGTCGTCCATATTTGCGATCAAGATCCGCGTTTACCTGAGTCTGAGTGGCTGCCGTTACGAACGCCCTGGGAAAGGGGCAAGGACCGGTGGCCTCACTCGCATTAAGCCGCGAGCCTTGGAATTTGATGCTGTATCTGTGAGGAATCCAAGAGACGAAGGTTGAGGAAAGCGTAGAGTCAGATCCGTGCAACTTGAAGATTGTTTATTCGGCCCTTGTCAACAAACATAAACGCAGGGTCACTGCAAATTCGGCCAGTTACGCGCTGTCTTGGCGCGATTCGGCACTAAGCCTCATCTGTAAGTTGGGAAATACTGGGGCTTCTGGCTTGAGACGCGTTTCGAAAGGTCGGTGATAGGTAGTACTGACCAGAGGAAGGTCTTTCGTAATGATTGAGATGGAGCAAGAGACGATGCAGGGCGCGCTAGTCATCTGATCAGTGAGACTTGCAACACTTTGTGTGAAAACCTACTGATTCTGAAGTCAGTGATAATATGGGTATTTCGCATAGTCAACAACAAGACGCGGTCTAAGACGCATCAGGCATGCAACCCCTGAAACGTGAATATGCTACACCTAACACAATACTGCTGCAATTGCAGATGATAAACATGATTCCCTCCTGCAAGTCATGTCTTCGATCTTGTGACACTCTACCTGTACCACATAGTGCTACGTACCTAGGTACTTACTACGGACCTAGATAGGCGCAACCGATCTTCTCTGAGACATGGTGTTGGTGACTTTTGAATGTTTGGCATTCCCCCGCACGTTCTTGACGCGCCTCGTACGTAGATCCAATCCCCAGACATGATCTTTTGCGCAACTCTAAGACTGCATGGCACGTACGTACAGTATTTGTTCTTGATAGTAAGGAGAACACGTAGGTATCAACACTGATTCTCTTCTTCAAGACTCAACCTCTGCCGATGACGATGAACCGAGATTGCTGGGATCAATCGACGATCAACATTGGCCGGGCCATTTGATGGAGGGTGCCACCATAGGAGTAACAGAACCATAGTCTCACCCAACCCCTGGCCCACCTTGGATTGATCCATTCTGCGAACTGTGCTTCGACTGCTCAACTCTCGCCTGGCTCTCTTATCCCTGTCGGTCGTCCTCGACGACGTCCTTTCCTTTGTCTCTCGCTGGGTGAAGTAGAAACGCTTGCTCTCCCCTCGCACGGTCGCTGGCGAACCCTGTGAGCAGTCTCTCATTTGATCATAGCTACAAACCCAACCACCACAAGGATTCACTCTTTCTCTCTCCTGTCTACCTATTTGACTATCACGCCTGCCGTGGTACCCCCCATAATAGGCCCGCGTCGTCAATCCAGAGGATTATTCGACATGGCCGAAGTTGCGATCCTGGTTTCACCTCATGTGTCTATCGACTACGACACTGGCGGTATGAAAGACGAGATCTCTCCGGAGAATATCCCACTCCCCAGAGGCTCGATGATTACTGTACGACTCTCCGATGCGTCAGTGCTATCAGACCTCGACGAAGATACCGAGCTACGTCCTTCACAGGAAGCCGCGAACGCCGCAAGCTTCCCTTCATCTCCTCGATCGAGCCGTTCATCGTCACAAACCTCTGAAAGCTCCACTTCGCTGAACTCGGTGAACTGGGAGGGTCTGGAAAAGACGGAAGAGCAAGAGCCTAGAGATGAAGCCACCGATGAGGTGAGTGTGGCGAGTTGGACGAGTATAACATGGATGCTGATTGAAATAGTCCACAGCTTTACTGCTTGCTCGACTGGAAAAGGAAAATGCGGCGCTGGCGACAGATCCGAAAGCAGGAATCGCGTCAGGTGCCCGCCCTCGGAAGAACACCAGACCGCCTTCAATACAACAACTAAAGAGACTGGTGGACGGGCCACAACGTCAATCACTAAGATACTCACTGCTACCTGCTCCGCCAATGACCGAGTTGGAGTTTTGGGCAGCATTAGTCCAGGACTACAATCAAACGGCGCAGAGACTTCCTACGCTCACGTCCAACAAGATCCGTGGTGGTGTGCCACCGCCTCTTCGAGGCGTGGTGTGGCCCAGCGTTGCCCGTGCCCAGGACCCGTTTCTCCAAGCCGAATACCAGAGACTCTCCATCGAGCCAAGCCCATACGATGCTTTGATCGGAAAGGACGTGGGCAGGAGTTTCCCAAATGTAGATATGTTCCGGGAGAAAGATGGCGACGGACAGCGAATGCTTGGAAAGGTCTTGAAAGCGTTCAGTCTTTATGACGACAAGATTGGATATTGTCAAGGTCTTGGATTCGTTGTTGGACCACTTCTGATGCATATGACAGAGTCTGAAGCATTCTGCATCCTCGTGAGGTATGTGATATTCTCGTCCATGGTTTGACAATGTTGACCAAGCCGCAGACTCATGGAGCACTATGACCTTCGGTCGTGCTATCTACCCGACCTATCGGGTCTTCATCTTCGAATCTTTCAATTCCAACAACTACTGACCCGTCATCTACCCGATCTGGCTGCGCACCTCGAGAGCCTCAAAGTTGAACCACTCTATGTGTCTCAATGGTTCTTGTCCTTTTTCGCCGTGACATGTCCACTTCCGATGTTACTACGAATTTACGACGTCATTTTGTCAGAAGGAGCCACAGAAACTCTGATGCGTGTGGCTCTCTCGCTGATGCAACGGAATCAGAAGAAGCTGTTGTCATTCACTGAATTCGAAGATGCCATGCAGTTTCTGCTTTCTCGAAGTCTATGGGACACCTATGCTCAGCAGGCGGATGACTTGGTTGCAGATTTTGTGTCACTCACAAGTTTGGTTAGCCAGGAGCATCTGCAATCGCTAGAGGCCAATTTCCAACAGTCGCAAAATCTGACCGCAGCGCCTTCGTTGATGACTGCAGCTTCGAACTTCCTGGGCCGATTCTGGGCTAGTTCGACACACGGTTCATCTCGGTCCACAAACCTGAGTCTTCTTATCCCTGGGAACAACAAGTCACTGAGAAAGTCTTCTTCGGGGCACAGTCTGACATCGACACTCAACTCAATCGAAACGACCGGTTCGGATACAAGTACTCTCGCTACAGACCTTTCCGATGACGGTTCTCTGAAAGTCGCTCCTTCCATTGCCCTGGTAGTGGACTCCACCGTTGCTTCTATTTCAAGTTCCGGTGACCGAAATCTACACCACCAGATAGAGGACCTGCTTACTGAGTTATCTAAGCTCCAGCGTCAACAGGTCGAACTCGCCCGGGAGTTGCAGAAAGAACGTGAAGAGCGAGAAGAAGATCGTCAAATTGCAAGAACACTGCTGGAGCACCTTCAACAACAAACGGCTGAGATTAGAGAGATTGCAGGAGGGGAGCCCACCGATGGAGACATTGCTTTGGATGCTCTCATGGAGGCAGCCAACCGCCAGCTGCGTCGAGAAGATTTGAAGCGACTGTCAATTGTGCAATCTAAGCACCAGCTGCGTGATTCGGTGTCTGAGTGGAAAGAGAGGCACGAAGCCGAAGCGATGAAATGCCAGGAGCTTATGAAGCAGCTCGACGAGCGAGAAGCAGAACACAACACACTCAAGGAGGACTTGCGTGAAGCGCGGGCAAGAATACAAGATGTGCATAGGGAGAAGCAACGCCTGGAGCGGACGGTGGCAGAGTTGCGATCTCGAAATACCTCCGTACCAGAATCCCCCTCGGACACTTACACCCCGGTCACTGAAGCTCCCGAGTTGAAGTGGCCTCCTCCAAAACAAGGGCTCCGGGAGCTGAGACTCGGCAAACCAGATCCCGCTAGGTCGTCTAGCCTCGGAGCAGGACCGTTTTCCAAACGCTCGAGCAGTCTCAACACCCAAGCCATCCTTGCCACGGATAATCATGAACCTGTTTCTAATGAGGCACTCTTGCTTGAGCTAGTCAATGCGAAGACCGCAGAGGCAGTTGCTCGACAAGAGCTGGAAGAGACAAAGGGAAAACTCGAATCTCTACGAAAGATCTTGAGCGGGACAACCACGTCGCCGTCAGCCCGATTAAGCGCGTCAGATTCGCCGACACCTTCAAATTCTACCCCGAACCAGGCGTTGAAGGATGCACCGAAACCGGCTCATGCCACATCAGCAAGCACCGGTGGATTCTTCAGCGGCTGGGGCAAGCGTGCCACCTGATTATCAGCCATGGCAGCCTGGATGTCATGTCAGTATGGCTTGTTTTGATTCACGGCGTTGCTAGCCAAGGAATGGTTGGTTTGATCGTTTCAGCGACACGTCACGTAGCGAGTTTTGAGTAAATTAGAGTTGACAGATACTTGAGAATGTACCAAAGTCAATTGATGCAAGATACCATGTATGCGTTGTGGCTGTTGTCGCATTCGTTGCTTGGCCATGGACGCCTCAATTTAGAAGTGCATCACACCAGTGTAATCGCCCCGTCACCTTATCCCTTGATGTCTCTTCCAAATGTCGTACTCACATCATCCCTCTGTAGGAATGCTCGCCATCTTCCGGACGAAGCTTTCAATATCAATGCGTTCTGGTTCTTGTGTGTAAAGCGGTCCAGGGATCGCTACTGGTTCCTAGATTGACAGTGTTTGACATTGGATTCTGTATTCTGATTGTCATTCAATGCTTTAGCTTCCATGCATTCATTGCCCATTTTCCTGCTCAAGGGGAATAATATGGAGTTGGGAAGCACAAGGCGACCGAGTAAATCGCTGTTATTGCTTCCTCTTCTATCGGTTTTCCAGGCAAGTGCTTTCGAACGCACGATCTTCAAGACGCCTTTGAGCCAGCCACCCGCCATGGCCGCTTCAAGTAGCCCTCAACAGTGTTGTAAGTTGTAAGGCTTGTCGTATAAACAGCTCATCTGCTCCTTCAGGCGGCCCTGTTCTCCTTCCCTGTGTTCTCCTCTGCGCTGTTCGTCGGTCGAGCTCACCTGAGACGCCGATACAAAAGCTTTGCCAAGATCGTTTCGGGGATGCGGCCGCTGAATATCAGGAGACCTGGGTGCCGTGCATCTGTGGATGAATAGCAGGAAAAGGGGATTCCTTTGGTAGATATGGATGGACGAGCAGGCCTGTGCGCGACAGGCAGTAACCCAGCTGTAGTGTCCTTCATGCTCAAGGCTCTCGAGGCCCGCGGTATTCCGAACATCGTCTGTTGAAATTCAGATTCGGGTAGGCAGAGCGTGGATGTACTGTCCTTCGTATCTGAGCCTTTGAGGCCCATCAAAATCATGGTGTTTTCATCCGGTAAGTTGCAACCAGTGGAAGGGAGCCGGTGGGATGGCTTTGCGTTGTTCGCTTGAACGCTCACATCTTTTTGTCCTCGAGTTCGTTACTTCAATCCTCATCCTTCATCCTCCTCGTCACTGCTTGGGAAATCGAGGTCAAGTTTCCTCTTTGGCGCCGGAGCGGAAGCAGGAGCAGCAGCCCTAGTCTGCGACGGCTGTGTAGCTGACGGCAACGGCGCGCCAGGAAGACCAGGCCTATCAATCGACCTCTTTGACATTTCGGGACTCGGCCATGTTTCCGTCTCCTCCATTTGCTCGACTTTGGGATCCGCAATGTCTTCAGTCTCGCGGACCATCCTTTCTACTTCGCGCTCTAGTGCCGCCTGAACCTCCTCGTCGTTGGTAGTTGCATGCTGCTGTCTCTCCTGGAAGAGCTGGAGTTGGCCCAAGGCGCCCACACGCAGGACATTTGCGTCCGGAAACGCCATGCCCAGTTGAGCGCGACTCAGGGCGATTGTAGTGTTGATACGTTCTAGCTCAGCCTCGGTCTCGGCTGTCGCATTCTCATTCCTATTCCCATTCCCGGTCGCCTCATCTGCCGAGCCAGTGACTCCGTTGGTTGTTGCCGATGTTTTGTTTTTCGCCGCGACTTTCCTCCGTATGGCCTCCGCTTCTGCCTCTCTTGCCGCTGCAGCATTGTGTTTCCCAATACGGGCTGCGAAAGCCAATAACGTATGGTAATCGATCTCTGCTACCTTCACCTCGGTGTCTTCCTCTTCTTCGTCCGAGTCTAATGATTCCACTGTAGACGGGTGGATTTGACTGATCTCTTGCCTCAAAGCGACACAGCGCCTGACAGTGTCTTTCAGTTGCTCTTGTAGGGTTGCGACTTCGGCGCGCAGATTGAGAATGTGAGCATAGTTCTGCTGGTGTCTTTGTAGGAGATTGAGAGAATCGGTCAGGTTGTCGTCGGCGGAGAGAAGATCTTTGGCGATTTGCGGGGCGTTGGCGAAAGTGTTCGTTTGGGTGAGCGACGTTACAAGGGAGTTGAGGTGCGTTTCGAGGGAGTTGAGGGATTCAACGACGACAGCGTCCATGGTCAATGAATGGTCTGCTGAATCACTCCCTCTACGTATGAGTTCTTGCAAAGCGCAGTCAGCTCATCGTGTGCCTTGACTAAGGTAACCTGCGACGTTCGTAGTAAGTTCGCGATTCGAGTCAATAGTGTGACCGGGAGGGTTGCAAGGGTCGATGCGATTCAATGATGGATCACTCAGCGTAGCGCTTACTCATCCTGCCTGCCAATGCATTTTTAGATGTTGGATTCGACTCTCAACCAGCGTGTTCAAGAGCCGTGAAGTGGCTTTATATTCCTAATCAACCTTCTGCCGCGAGCATGACCATCTTCACGCGACACTGCTTGATACGATGGCACACTGTCATGCACGCCTCGAAGAGCTTGCCCTAGATCTTGCGAGAGCGGACCGCCAACCAACAGAGAATCCTCCTCATTTAACCATCCCAGATATCTTCCAACATGAATGGTCATTCCGGAGTTCGAAAACTTGACATGTTACAACTAACAAGGTACGATCTGCCAGACCATAAGACAGCAAGACGATATTGTCCGACCCGGACCTGAACAATCCGTCAGTGGTTCCAGCAACCACTTCACAGACCGAACTCGGCCCAACGTGAGAGCACCTTCTCTTTCACGGCGTCTGGATAACCATTCTCAAAATCGCATGTCACCCACCCCTGCTCGCCCTGGTACTCAGCAGGCAACAAACAATTTCCCACCATTTTCCCGCCTGTCAGTTTAGTGCTCACGCCGTGCGACATGAAGGGCACCAAGGGGTATGCTGGCACATCTTCGAAGTAAAACTCATCGATGCGAGGTCGGCAGCGCGTCGCATATGCCCACAACACGTCGTTAATGTTGAAGGGGTTGATATCATCGCCAACGATCAGCAGCCGGTGGATTTGCATGCCACATTTGTGCCGGTATACTAGATTTCCAATGTCGTTGCAGAATTGAGTGGCCGTGGTCTGCCGTTTGGCCAGTTCCGAGCGCGACACTTGAACCACGGACCAGATGACCTGGGATTCGTACGGTGTGAAGACGTTGAGCACGGGGTAGTTGTTGTCGACGAGCAACTGCTTGATCTCTGCCGCCGCAAGCGTGCCAATCATGGTATGCGTTTCATCGGGACGCGTTGCACGACCAGGCACACAGACAGGAAGGATGGCATCACGCCGGTGCGTGATCGCGTGGACATTATAAAACGGCTGCAACGAATTCTCGTCCAAGAAGCTGTACCCGTGCATCTCGCCGAATGGACCCTCTGGATCCCGTTCGTGCAGAGAGACGGTTCCCTCCAGCACGAAGAGGCAACAGGATCTCCTCTAGCGATATCGCTCCTCCAACGACTTCGTCAAGCAAGTGGAAACGCAGCTAGTGATGTCGACCTGGGCCGTAGCCACGCTCAAGTACGAGCTGAACACTCCGAACGACTGCGCGTCTTACCTTTCGTCTCTGGCGTCCTTCACATATTCACCCAAAGATATTTCGGCGGCACTATCGTCTGGCTCGTTCCGCACGGATGGAATGATCGTCGTGCCGTGCAGCATGATGACGCTGGCCGCGGTGCGCATGGGTTACGACAATGACCTGATCACCCGGGCTGCAAGCGTCACTCTGAAGGAGAAACGAAGGCTCGTGCTGGCCATCCGCAAGACGCCCCTGAGCAGTATCCATCTTGGCAATATGCTGAGACTGAGCGATGCTGGCGCTGTGCTCATGCCTCCTGTTATGGCGTTTATACGCGGCCCAAGACTATTGCCGATATGGTGGAGCAGAGTACGAAGAGGATGATGGATTTGCTTAGATTTGAGGAAGACAACACTGACGAGGCAGAAGAGCAGGCCAGTTCCGATGTATGGACGGGCTTTGACTGGGATCGCAAGCGTAAAGATGCTGGATGTGCTGAAGATGTCTCATGCTAGGTAGCCATAAGCTGCGTCGGCGTTCAAACCGTTTATTTCCACCAGCTGCACCTGACTTCTCTAGCAGAAGGGATGTTTTTTTTTGGCCACTGCAGCGCTGGGGGTTCGTTTTCCGAGGTCTTGTGAGATATGAGACACAATAGGTGCTTATCTAGTAATCTGGAAGTGTGGTTGATGATGGTTGATGATGAATTTGGGGGTTTATCTCGGGATGCGCTCTGATTAGACTAATTCTACTTAGTCATTACTTAGTAATCCACTCTCTCGTCCCGATCAAGGGTGAGTGGCAAGCAGTTTTCTCGTAGCCTGCGTCTGTCTCACTGCTCGGACTGCGCAGTATCTCAGTATCTCATGTTTGTTCGATATGCTAATGCTGATCTTGTGTATAGGGCCCCGATGAACCTATGCTGCGTCTCCTCAGACCCTCCGCTGTTCCTCATTCCCGACCGCGTAACGCGTTGTCCCTGTTCTCAGGTGCCGGCTCTGCGGGTCGCCATGAACCAGCCTCTGCTCTGCATATGCGGTCCAAGTGCCGGCGTCCCTTCTGGCATACTTTAGTCTCACACGGTATATCACCAGCGAATGATACCTTTGGCCTCTGTCAGCTGTCACTTGGATTTTGCTACCAATGTCCAATCGCCGCGATATCTGGTCATGTCAATTCCGACCGGTCGCAGCATTGACAACGTGTCTTGAATTGCCATACGTTCCGAGTGACGGCAATCACGCCAGAATGGGTAAGCCTCTCCTTCATGGCTTCACTTGGTACCCTAGCGTTGCGTCAAGCAAAGAGTGAGGGTTTCTTCACAACTGCACTGGTGCTAAAGTCGATGGGTCGCTGCACGGGATGGCCTGATTGCCATGCGGCATACATTTCACTCCAAGCATTGAATCCACCGCACCAAATGACCAATTGCCAGTCTAGATTGGCGAGCGTTTTGTTTCCATTAAAAAATTGCCATGCGTAAGGAACGGGTCGGGTCATCTTTGCTATCTCAAGGAAGGCAACGAGACTCGGATCTTTGTCGGTATCTCCTTCAGTTGTGCTTTGCCCTCTACTCCTCACCACCCGCTCTTTCGGATCAGTCTTTCCCTTCAATTTTTTCTACCCATGATTCCATGATGCTGCTATCACCTGTCTTGTCGAAAGACAATCTCGTCCTCGGTTGTGAGGTGCTAACAGTCAGCTTCACTGCCTATCTCATCGGATTAGTCATCTACAACCGATGGTTCCATCCTTTGAAGAACATCCCCGGACCGTTTTGGGCATCGATCACAACTCTCTGGTATTGTCGAGCTGTCCGATGTGGTCGAGGGCAAGACTATCAATTGCCCATCCACAAGAAATATGGCAGTTTCGTGAGGCTCACGCCGAATCTTGTTCAAATCTCGGATCCGGCAGCCATTGAGACGATCTACGGTCCAAAACATGAATTCATCAAAGGCGAATTCTACCAAGGCTTCGACCCAAAGATTTCCAAACGACAAGACAACTTTACCGAACGAAACGAAGCGGCCCACGCCCGCAGACGACGGACCGTAGCACACCTTTACACGCAGGCAGCTGTGCTTGAATACGAACCATGCGTGGACAGATGCATTGGGCTCTTCTACAACCGCATGGACGAGTTCGCCGATTCGGGCGCCGTCATCGACATGTCCCTATGGCTTCGCAAGTACACCTTCGACATCATCGGAGAAATCTTCTACGGCCGTGAAGGCGGGTTCGGCTTCATCCGCGACAACATCGACTACAACAACTGGTGTCACCTGATGGATGTGATGCCGAACCCAGTCGCGGCAATCACCTATGTCCCATATGGTCTCCGAACTCTGTACTTCATGTTCCAAATGCTTTATCCCGAGACCCGCGCCGGGGCCAAAGGATTCTTTACAGTCATCGACCAATCCCACGCCGCTGTCAAGCAACGCCTCGACGACATCGCCGACGGCAAACCCGTGAACCGGCATGACGTGTTGAGCAAATTGCTTGACATAGTCAACGACGATGGCGAGAAGCAGAACAAGCACGACTTCGGCATCCTCGACGTAACCACTGAAATTTGGGCCATGATCTGGGCCGGCAGTGACACGACTTCTATAGCCCTTTGCTCGATCTTCTACTACCTGCACAAGAACCCGGCAACGCTAACTAAACTGCTCGATGAAATCGATGCCGCCTTCGCCAGCGGCGCGCTGAAAACACCCATACGCTTCAACGACGCCATTAAGCTACCTTATCTGCATGCCGTGGTGCGGGAAGGCATGCGCATCCATGGGTCATTAGGCACGGGACTTCCGCGCATCGTTCCTCCAGGGGGTGTTGAGATCTGTGGCACATATTTCCCTGGTGGCACCGAGGTCATGATGAACGCCAATGCGGTGCAGTTTGACAAAGGCGTGTTTGGGGATGATAGCGAGTCATTTGTGCCGGAGCGGTGGCTTCGTGACGGAGAACGCGCCGCGGCGAACATGGAGAGGCATATGTTGCAGTTCGGGTATGGCAAACGCATCTGTATTGGACGCCATATCACCAATACGGAAATGTACAAGCTGTTGCCGACTATCCTGCGGGATTTCGAGTTCGAGCTGGTCGACCGGGAGTGGGAGACATGGCAAGGCTGGTTCCATCAGCCCAAGAATATCAACGTTAGGGTCCGGAGGAGGTTGAGAAAAGACTGACCGTGGTGTTAGGTGGAGAGGGCAAGAGTAGTTGTAGGTATGTGAGTGTCTGATGCTGAGGTAAGAGTATATAGGCACCTAACTTTTCTCGTTTCTTTCTGACTTCCTGGTTATTTTCTTCCTGGTATCACCATATACCCGGAGAAATCGTGCTATTGCTATATGTCCGGTGACCAAAGCTATAGCCCTGATCTCACAACTGACAATCTTTTACACGACGATACCGGTGAAAATCACTTCCCCTAATAAGCCAGCAACTCGTAGCCTTCATCAGGCCGATCAAAGTACCAAGTCAGGTCGCCACCGTCAGACTCCAGACGACTGAAGCCATTGCCCATGAAAGCCCAGCGATTGACTTCAGCTCCATCATCCTTGAGCCTTGTCCACTCCCAATCTTCGAAGCGGATATTGCGAGAGTCCAAGACTTTGAACCAGTGGATACGGCTCCCCGGCCATAAAGCGGTGACAGGCCCATCGGTGCGACCATTCTTGAACCAACTACGACACTCGCTGGCCCAGGACATGCGCGGCATGAAACCATCGGCATGCCTGACAAACTCATCAATAGCCGCCACCGACGGCGTGAACGACTTGTACCCCTCGACCTGGCACTTGTGGATCATGCGCAACATGTATTTCGTGAAATGCTCAATGATGGGGATGGCACTGCCATGGCCGACCGGGGAATTGGGGCCCAAAAACATGAAATAGTTGGGCATATACGCCGGCGTCAGCGACAAGTAAGCAGTTGGTCGCTTGGCCCATTGATCGCGCAGATCACGGCCCTGCAGCCCGACAATGGGGAACCGCGGCCGAAACGACAAGTCGAACCCCGTGGCGCAGATCAGGACATCGACCTCGATATGTTCCCCCGAGGCGAGTATCAGGCCGGTCGCGTCGATATGGGAAATATCCGCGTCCGGCCCGGTCACGACCCGCACGTTCGGCTGCGTCAAGGCTTCGAGGTACCCAGTCCCAGGAGTCGGTCGGCGACAGCCCACGCTGAATTTGGGAATGATGAAGTCCACAAGCGGGTTGTCCGGCCCGCCCAGCTTGGCCGTCATGTCTTTTCTCGCAAAGTCCACCGCGGCAGCCTGTTCGGCCGTGTGGCGATGCAGCATCTTAAAGCGGCTGTTGAGTTCATGCTCCACGTCCTTCCGATACTGGAGGTACACGTCGGGGTGGTTCGCAAAGTCCTGTTTCTGAGTCTCGGAGAAGGCAAAGTTGGTGCCTCCTGGCCCGGCGTACTTTGAGCCAAAGCCCGCCGTGACCCACGTCGGCGAGCGGATAAAGGTGGTCAAATGCTTGACTTCGCGCTGAATCGCCGAGACGACTTGGATGCCACTGGAGCCACAGCCCAGCACGGCGACTCGTTTGTCTTTGAGCACGGTGCCTTCCTTCCACGCCGCGCTGTGCATCAGTTCGCCCTGGAAGGCGTGCAGGCCGGCAATGTCCGGCCATTTCCAGTTATTCAAATACCCGGAGGCATTGATGAAGAAGTGTCCGTAATCATGCACTTTCTCGCCCGTCGCCAGGTTTTCAATCTCGAATCTCCACACGCCTTCTTCGTCGTCCCAAACGGCCTCGACGACTTGGTGCTGGAAGCGGATGAATCGCAATAGATCGTGCCGTTGCGCCGCTCGTTGCAAGTATGCTTCTATCTCGCTCTGGCTGGAATAATACTCGTTCCATTGCGGGTTCGGCTCCCATGAGTACTGGTAGTTATGGGACGGTATGTCGCAGCCGCAACCGGGATATCGGTTCTCCAGCCATGTGCCGCCTACAGCGGTGTTTTTCTCGTAGATTTGAAGCTCTGCGTTCTGCAAGTACTTGCTTACGTTGCGCGCCACGGTCAAGCCGCTGGCTCCTGCGCCGATCGTGATGATCCGGATTGGTCGTGGAGTGTACACTGGTTGTTCTGGGATGGTGTAAGATTCGCTGGCTGATTCCACGTTGACGTGGGGTGCGGTTGTAGTAGTAGCAGTAGCACCTGGCATGTCGCTGCTGATGACCATTATGACTTGATATCGCTCAATAGGACAAGGCGAGAAGTTTAGTTGTCAGTAGTGCTGTCGGGAGAGGTATGGCCTCTCGTTATTATTGCTGTATATGAATCTAACATTCTACCTGGAGCTTCTTTTCCTTCTTTCCCCACGGTCAATTCATATGGCACGGCAATCACCATTATTCTGCACTCCGAGTACCTTACCTTACCTACTTACCTACTGTCGGTACGCCGTCGGAGGTAAAGGGGCGCGCGCGCAAGGCTATCTATAAGTGGGACCTCAAACTCGGGTTTCATTGGTCACAGGCGCCGGTATTTCCTGATTCGTCCACGGCGCCGAATTCAACTTCAACTTCAACTTCAACCTCAACTTCAACTTCAACTTCAACTTCAACCTCAACTTCAACTTCAACTTCAACTTCAACTCCAACCTTGATTGTATACTCGACTTATCAGCAAGGTAGGTCGGCCTTTGCAAGGTATTCGGTACTCTAGTGTAGTAGACATCGGTAATGGTGCTCCGGTAGAGAAATAGATACGAGATATGATGGGCCAGCCCTAAGTCGGCTCCCGAGGTGCCGTCTACATAGATGTTCGGAGGCATGGGGTCTCCTATCAGGCGGCGCCGTCCAAATTGCCTCCTCGGGGCGCAGTATACCCGGCCGGCCTTCTCCTGATGCTCAGGCAGTCAGGCACTCGGTCACTCAGTCACTCAGTCACTCAGTCACTCAAGCAGTCAGCCATACCCTACTCCGTTGACCGTTCCACCCAAATCAACCGACCACACTAATCATCCAGATTTCCTCCCCGCCACAGAATGAATCGCTAGTATACTTCCTTTCCTTTCTCAAGACTCTATTCGTATATACGTACGAACATCTTATATCTCCATATATCTCTACGTACATCTATACATCCATACATCCATACTCTTACACAACACCTTCTCACCTCACCAGTCCACCCCAAGGGCAGACCATGGCCCAACTGTCCACATCCAACATCCCCCCCGCCGACCTACCATCCATCCCGAACGATATATTCTCACGAGCTTCAACTTCAACTTCAACTTCAGTTTCAGTTTCACCTTCAACAACAGATCTAAATTCACCTTCACCTTCACCTTCTCCATCTCCATTTCCATTCTCTCTAAAAGCCCCACCAGGAACCGACATCTACGCCTCCCCACCCCCAAACGTCCGCCACGTCTTCTCCGCCCCGATAATCTACCAGCGCCTGCCCAGAAAGACATTCCGCTCTGCCCAAGTCACGGTGCAGGCTGCATGGTCTCTGGACTTCGATCAAGGCGGGTTAATCTTTGTCATTCCGTCCCGGGCAGCGCCGGAGCCGGATGCGCGCTGTGCATCGACTGAGGAGACGCATCCGGCGTGGATCAAGGCTGGTATAGAGGTTAATGATGCTGATGGGAGGGTGTATGTTAGTGTTGTTGCGAGGGGGGCGGGTGGTGGTGGTGGGTGGTGTGATTGGAGTCTTGTGCCGTTGACAGGTACAGGTCCAGGTCCGTTGCTGGTGCCGGCGCCGTTGTCTTTGACGGGGAATAGTAGTGGTGGTGGTGGTAGTTCGACGGGTCTGGAGATGGACAAGACTGAGAGTCGGTCGTCTACAACAGGTGCTAGTAATGATGCTGGTGATGGGACTGGTAATGGCATTGTCCCAGTCCCAGCCACCGTCAAAGTTACAATTACAGTTTGTATGACTCGGTCCAACAACGCGTTGATGGTCTGGATGCTTGATGGACACGGACACGGTGAGGGGCAGGGGCGGACTTTGATTCGGAAAGTGCCTTGGGTGTTTCTTGATGATGACAATGGTAATGGTAATGGTGATGGTGATGGTAATAAGGACAAGCATGTCTTGGTTGGCGTCTATGCTGCGAGGCCGGATCCCAAGGGCGAAGCGACCAGAAAGCAGGAAAACCTCGTGGTGTCGTTTGACGGGTTTGATATTCAGACTTTATGAACTGTCCTAGGGCGAGATATGGTGAGGTAGGTGTGGTATGGTCCGATGTGCTCTTGATCGAAGCGAAAGTATATAGTACGCGTAGTATCAACCATAAAAAAGTGTCAGGCGTTTATCTGTTTACTTAGGGCGCGGGATACCATTACTACGCGTCTAGGCTCCATTATAGTCAGTGCAGTCCATACCAACTATGGTGTGATACTGTATAGGGGATAGGGGCCTTGCAGAACAAGGCTGTGTTTGAGATCTCGCTGTTGGTGTGGAAGGCGACATGTCAGCTTCAACTTATCAGGCGCAATGGTGTTCACATGAATCCGCACGTATGGGAGAAGCGGGAGTGGGAGGCCGTCAGTGGATGTGTACGACTGTGGTGGATGATATACAGTAAAGGAACCTGATATATGACTGTCGGAAAAAAGTGGCTGGCGCTCAAGTGACTATTGTGGCTTGCCTATGGGGTATAAACCTAGAGGGGCGATGAGTAGAAAAAGTCAAGTCTTGGGAGCAGGAAAACAGAAAACCTGGGGGTTTCTCCTCAGAGATACTTTTTGAGGTATAAAGTTCGATGATACCTATAAGAAGATCGCGTTTCGTCCATCCCTCGTCTCCGTCCAACACTATCTGTAATCGCTTTTCTCGACGGGTAAGATTGCCAATCAGTTGTCACACAACAATGCAATGCTTCTGTATCTCTGCATCTTGTCTCTCCACCAAAGCAATGAGTAAAACAACAACACCCCTGATGCATGGCGCACCCTCTGCTTTTTCTACCTCAAGACCATCCCAACTATATCTCCTTGTACTCAACTGCGCAGAAACTCCTTGACCTTCTCACCCCAGACGGGCACACGTTTATACCGACTGAACCCACCAGCATTGCCCTTGCCATAGCCATCTATAGCGCGACACATTTCCTCTGCCAGGCCGACCTCCTTGATCTCCTTGATTGGATAGAGGTAGAGATGGACGCTCAAGATCCTGCCTCCACTCTTAGGCAGCGCAAACAACGTCTGCAGTTCGCACCTGACCCACGTATCGTCCAGATCGATTTCGGTCGTGGTAGAAACCTGCTCATCCGAATAGAGGTGGTATTCGCCTCTCTCGCAGAGGCTAGAGTTGGTAGCAACAGCCCAGTTGACCCGTTCCACCACCTTGCCTGGTCGAAGCCGCGCGAAGTACCGATCCATTGAGCCTTCCAGCACTTTGCCGTACGATGGGACAGGGGCATGCGCTTCGCGGAGTTTCATGCCCTTCTTGGCCTGCGGGTCGAAGCCCACGGGGTAACACCACACAAAGGCCTGCAAGGAGTAGCCGTCTCCGTCGGGAGAGGGGAGAAGCATCAAGAAGTCCTCGTCGACATTGAGACTGATTAAACGGAGTGCGTCTTGGACTTCGGCTGGTGGGTTGAGGGGGATATGTTCGTCTTTGACGAGGTTGTGGAGCGTCTTCGTGGAGGGCGACAGTTGAAACATTGTGGGGAATCGTCTTGGTAAGTATTCGGTCATTAGGTAGCTATACAGCTCATAGACCATGGGACGAGCTGACGGCAAACAATCCAGAGCGCCGGGGTACTTGTTGATGATCTTTTCTCGTTCAACCATCCGTTCGAGATATTGCTGGTCCATATGAACAATGGTGTTGATGGTAGTGTTTTTCAGGCCTAACATAGTCAGTCCCTAGAGTTTGGTACATAAACCGAGTTAAAACATACCCATGGTTAGGTGGTACGTGTCGTTGAACTTGTAGATCCTCTCAGGCTTGGTGCTGGCCCAGTCGAGGTTGTCGAGAGATTCAATCTCCCCCATGCCATACGGACCAAGGTCCTTTTCGAGCTGGGAATTCACAACTTTGCTTTCGTCTCCCGCTTGTCTCTTGTTCGGTCCATTCTCCTATGAACATCGTTAGAATGTTGCAGAAAAGCCCTCCTCGGCAGGAGCGTATTGATAATAGACCCAGCCTTGTCACATACCTTTCCGGCAGATGGCCGAAATGCTCTCCAGATCGACGATAATAATGCGAGAGCAACAAACAGCAAGGCAAGCGAAGGACTTTTCTGCTCGTGGATAGCACCAACATGGTGCTGCAGCCAGCTGACAGCGGTATTCAAGCTCGCTGTTCCAACGAGATTGTCTTCCATGATTGACAACGACACGGTGCCGTAGACTATGCCGTAGAGTATGCCGTAGAGGGTTCGAAAGCGTCCAAACTATGCGACTTGATGACCTGAGGATGACTTCTTTACCCTTCACGACTAGACTTAGGACATCATTGGCCGGATGCTGTATTGCCATATCAAGGCCGGGAATCACTGAACTCCAACAGCATGAGGCGTCGGTGGAGACCGCTTCGGCGCCGAACTGATAAGACGGGAGAAGACACTCTCGCCAGCACTATCATGCCGCCGAGCAGTCGAAGCCGATTTGGCGCATTTCACACAGGATCTTACTCCGTCTATCCGATGACTTATTGGACAAGCCTGTGGTGGGAGAGGCGTTGATATGGGAGGCATCAAAGCTGTTGTCGGCCGCTTGACTTGTTGACGCCGAATTTCTTGGAGACTCCATCTTGACGCCTGTGATATTTCACCTGGGTGTGACCTGGATCAGACTATTATCTTGTGAGTGCTTTCATCTGTCAATTCTTCCCCTTCATCACCGGCATAATGGCACCAATTGCACTTGCAGATACTATTTCGAAGGGAGCGGTCGAAGTGAAGTCCAAAGGCGTGACCGCGGCGTCAGAGATCTCCCCCAAGGATGAACTCAAGACTGCCCTGGCCGCTGCACGAGCCCGATTCGAGGCTGCCAATCCAAATTCAAAGAAACAGCATGAAATAGCAGTGAGAAGCCTGCCGGGAGGAAACACACGGTCACTACTTCACACATCGCCATTTCCACTCAGCATGAAATGCGGCAAAGGACCATATGTGTTTGATGAAGACGGCCATAGGTAAGGATGGCCTTCTGAAACCTACACCTAACCTGACTGGGTATAGGTATCTTGACTTCGTTGGCGAGTTGACGGCTGGCATCTATGGACATTCCCATCCAGTGATCAGGGGAAGCTATTGTGTCCACCTTCGATGACGTCGGGCTGAATCTTGGATCGACCATTGTCCAAGAGGAACGCCATGCAGCGCTCATGCGCGAACGTTTCAATCTCGAGTCGATCCGGTTCACAAACTCGGGCACCGAGGCCACTATGCACGCTCTGGCCGCTGCCCGCCGATTTACTGGTCGCAGAAAAGTTGTGGTCTTCAATGGCGGCTACCACGGAGCGGTCTTCTCCTTTGGTTCTGGGATAGCCCCCAACAACGTTGATCTCGACGACTGGGTTCTGGCTAGGTACAACGACATTGCATCGGCCAGGAATGCCATCGAGGGCACCCCAGAGCTAGCAGCAGTCCTCGTGGAGGGGATGCAAGGCGCCGGAGGTTGCATCCCAGCCACCAAAGATTTCATGCTTGCCGTGCAGGAATCAGCTAAAAAGGTTTGGCTCTCCCCTCGTTCCCTGGATGTAGGACCCACTGACATAATTCAGGCCGGAGCTGTCTTCATTCTGGATGAAGTTATGACTTCGAGGCTCGCTCCAGGAGGTCTTCAGAGTATCCTGGGCTTGAAGCCTGACTTGACGACGTTTGGTAAGTATTTGGGGGGAGGATTCGCGTTCGGCGCCTTTGCTGGTCGAGCGGATGTCATGGCTGTCTACGACCCACGCAACAAGGATGCCCTCGCTCATTCAGGAACTTTCAACAACAACACAATGACTATGCATGCCGGGTATGCAGGACTGTCCAAGATTCTGACACCTGAGGTCAACGTCGAATTCAATGCAATGGGAGCCGCATTCCTTGAGAAACTCAGGGCCATCACAAAAGGAACAAAATGTTGCTTCACCGGCCGTGGAGCCATATGGGCTGTCCATTTTACGCACCAAGGCGCTCAGGACATCTATTGTGTTGATGAAATTGAGGAGGACTGGGATTTGAAAGATCTCTTCTGGTTTGAAATGTTGGAAGAGGGATACTGGATTACACGGAGGGGCTCCATTGCCTTGATCCTAGGTACACCCCAAGAAGAGCTGGAGAGGTTCGTCGGGTGCGTCCAGGGATTCCTTGGCCGGCATCGGTCGATTGTGGCGGCCTCGCCTTGACTTGCCATGTATCAGGCGGGATAAGTGTCAAAGTTATCGGGGAAAAATAGCCCAGTGTTGTCCCAGTACTGCAGGCCCCAATCCGACTCAGCCTCTTGTTGCCCAGCCATTTGAAGAGCGTCCTGGTTGTACGAGTACAGATCTCGCCAATCGATGGTTGAAAAGTCGCCACAATCATCCTCTGCAGTGACATTAGAGTCAGCGTGATGCAGAGCCTCTTGTTCGTTCTTGGATGAATCATGGATAGATTTGCGGGCCTTGCCGATCTTGAGTTCTTGCTGTAGTCTCTCGGAGCTCTCCTCAAATAAGCGAAGAATTATCTCGGCATTGAGCCAGTACCCGGCTAGGATGTTGAGGCAATCTAGAGCAACATCAAACCTTCGAAGAGCATCTACTGCAAGGATGGGATTTGCAGTTCGCATTTCCGCACTTAGTTGGATCAAGGTTGTAAAGAGAACATTAACCGAGGATATCCAGAGAAACCGAATCTCGTTATTTTCCCGCAGCTGGTCGAACAAATCGGTGATTGTTTTGGCTGCAGAGCTGCAGATATCTCCTGGCTCTTGTTCAGCCAGTGTCGGAAATCAGTAAGATGATTTTTGACTCACCTGAATCAGTTGACCTCGACGCGCTCACACCGGTAGGCTTGTTTGGTGGCGGTCGGTGCAAGAGAATTAGGAAGTTGTTGTAGGTCAACAGTAACATCTTGGACCAGATCGTAGAGTCTGCTGAGCGAGGTCGCAAATACGATGGCAAGCAGCTCCACCAATCTGCGAGGATCTCGTCGGCGACAGTGAGGGACTTTCGACGCGCTTCCTCATTCTTGTTCATTTGGAAGTGGTCGCGCAGGATTCTTGATATCCTGGAGCATAAATCGGTATGTTGGATGACAAAATCGACCTGAGCTAGACGCCCGACCCCTTCAAAGTCTGCCGCTGTCAGAGGAGGCACCTCACATTCATCAAGGTTAATTGCTTGAGGTCTACCATAAGACAAAGACACCATTACGTCGAACTGCACGAGTATCCAAAAGACACGTCGCCAGATCCGTCTGTCGTGGGCCACCAGGGTGCTAGATCCGCAGTCGCGGTGCATGCCCAAGCCCAACGCAGTTCTGGCCGCGATGCCAACCCAGTGATACGAGTTGGCTCCGACGTCTTCCACACCCTCTGAATGCCAGGTCAGGAGTAGTGCAGCCTGCACTACAACATCCCGGTTCCATTCGAAACGAGCGTCGAAAAGCATCTTGGCCCGACGGAAGAACATGGCTTTCAATGTGTCGCGGTCTGGCCGGTCACGGGCAACATGGGCACCAACCATGAGCACTGCCTGGAGCACAAGAAGAGATGGCGGATTCTGAGGATTGCGTGCTCTGTACTGAGTCATGAAGATTTCCTCGTCCAGTATTGGGAATCCTGGATTGACATGGATGAAATACTGCTCTAGCAATTCATCCACCAAGGTCCGTGAGGGAAGAACAAAAGCCTCCTTCGGGATACGGTCTAGCTCATGGCTAATATAGTGACGAGAGATCTGGTTCGCTGGGAAATGGTGCACAGATGGATTCTTCGTCCTGTGCCGAATTAGGTAGTTGATATTGGAATATTCCTGGCCGACGTAGGCTATGCGGACACCGCTCTGCATTATCCGGCTGTCCACGTCGTCTTGAGACAGCATCTCTACCAGGTGTCGTTTGACAGTAGAATCATCAATATGAATTAACGACGTGGGCGACGAAGTGCTTGCGTCAGTGGCCATAGGCCGAGGAATCGGTTGTTCTGAGATGGTCATAGGCTCGTGCAAAGCGGCCGGTTGTGGTGGTGAGGACTGCAGCTTCTGTGCATCCGACGTCGAACGTAGATAATTGGATTGTGGCGCATCTGAGGCTTTGGCTGGTAAAGGTGCCAGAGACTTGATTGCAGGACGTCTCTGGGGGCGATGCTTCTCGTAAGGGACACAGTGAGCACCGATCACCTGGCAGTTTGAACATGACAAGCCTTCTGACCTGTCGCATCTGACCTTCCGGCCATGGCAGCGGCGACAAGCACCACTCGAGTGCTTTGCAACTGCTCTGCGATTCATCAAAACGATAAAATGGTCAAAAGTGGAGTGGTGTACCCTTCTCAGGTTCTCTCGTCAAGAGCTAGATATTCCTCTGTGTTGCGCCTTTGTGGCACTGTCTCAAGTGGACTGGTCAAGGCCTTTGCACAATGGTACAGCTTCGGGCTTCTATGGTTCAGTCAGGTGCTTCAGCTGAAGGGATTTTGTCCCGCGTAAATGAGTCAAACGCGGGGAATCCTTTGAAGGGGAAGGGTCTTCGCTAGATCATGGTCGTGCTGCTGAAGATAGGGCTCTTGCAACGTGCATTTGTTGGTCCACCTTTCGAATCGGTGCCTTGGTGCGTTTAAGCTCCACCATCCATATCCAGGGTTCCGATAAAGCACAAAAGATAAACCGAACAAAGACACGGAGACGTATCTAGTGCTCGCGGAGAATTGCGGGCTCGGCGCCGACAACCAATCGATAAGTGGAAAGGGATGGAGCCTCGTGCCGATATTATCAACCGTAATCAGCCGTATCTTGGTCGCACGTCGCTAGGCTGGAACCTTTCGATATACTCAGTGTCTGATATCCTATCTGTATGCGGCTTCGGTTCGACGCAGAAGCAGTGGATGGTTGACATGGCCTCGCGACCATATATTGATGTGCCTTCACCCCCTCAAACTATCCGGTCCTGCTAACCGGCATTTTGATCCTGCCAGGAATTGTCGCTAGCTGCCTGCGCAATGCAAGACCTAATCGAGAAGACCGTAACCGAGACGGTGCAAAGCGCCGATTTCGAGGCTGGACAGATGAAGTCCGTCCCCCTCGAAGACGGTAACGAGTATGCGGGCGCGTCAAGCAGCGCGCCCAAGGGTCAATTGAGGCGGAAGTTCAGAACTCGACATGTCCAGATGATTGCTCTTGGAGCCAACATTGGCAGCGGTGTATATGTTAGCTCGGGCAAGGTACACCTCCTCTCCTTGTGTACCACCTTGTACACAACCCTGTCATCCCAAGGCTAACATGGCTCGTGGTCTCACAGGCACTTCGCTATGGCTCGGCTCCCGGAATGCTCATCGGCTATGGTTTGATCTGTACAATGGCGATGATGATGTTGAACATTTTGTCCGAGGCACAATGTCTGTTCCCAACAAGTGGCAGCTTCATTGATCATGCCACCCGCTTCGTTGACCCAGCCTTGGGGTTCGCTATTGGCTTCGCCGAGTGGTTCGGCGCCCTCACTGTGGTCGCGGCTGAGGGAGCTGTTGTCCCTGTTGTGATTAGTTACTGGACCACCTCTGTCCCTGCTGCGGCCTGGTATACCATCTATTTGGTCATCGTGCTAGGTCAGGTAAGCTTGAAGCCCCGTCTGACCATCAATGTGATTGGACTGGGATCCTGACCATGCCTGTCACAGCACGTTCTTCCAAACAGAGTCTTTGCGGAATTCGAATTCTTCACCGGCGCCTTGAAGGTCTCCATCACCTTTATTGTTCTCTTCGTCATGTTGATCATCTGCTGCGGATATGGTGGCAGTGCCATTGATCGAGGCTATAATTATGAAAATCTTTCCGCCTTCCCCAATGGCTTCAAGGGTGTGGCCGTCGTGTTCCTGCTCGCCGCCTGGGCCACCGGTGGGCAGGAGATTATTGCAATTGCTTCGGGCGAGTCTGCCTTCCCGCGATGGGACTTGCCTCGGGCATCCAAGAATCTCTTGGTTCGCATCTTCTTGATATACATGTCGGCCTGCGTCTACATTGTAAGTCTGAACTCAACAGTCAACAGACTGCAGTGTGCATTGACTCCCTGGAGACACTGCTAACACACTCGCGCAGACTGTCCTGGTTCCATACACAGAGCCTCTACTCCTCGGCACAGACAACGTGGCCACGTCGCCATTTGTTATTGCCATGACCAAAGTGGGCATCAACGTGCTCCCGGACATTGTCAACGTCGTGTTGCTGATCGGGCTGGCGGGTATCGGGTCCGAATCCATGTTCATTGCTTCGCGGATCCAGACTGCCATGGCACGCATGGGTATGTTCCCTGCCATCTTCGGCAAGGTCGACTCCTTGGGACGACCGATTTACTCCAACCTCGCGTGCGCCGCCGTCAGCATTGTCATGACCTACATCAACTGCTCCACAGGCGGCGCTGTTGCCTTTGCATGGTTCAGCTCCGTATCCGCCACGACCACGTTCTTTGCGTGGCTGACGATCCCAATCACGAACTTCTGTATGCACCGGGCCCTGAAGGCGCAGAATGATCCGGCGCTGGAGATGAAGCACGCGTTCAAAGTGCCGTACTTCCCGCTGGTACCGGCCTTACTTTTCGTCTGCACACTCTTTACTCTGGCCTGCACAATCTACACGTCGGCAAGTCCAATCGGCGACGCACCATCTGCGACGATCTTCTTCCAGAACATGCTCTGCATGCCGTTGTTCTTCTTCGCCTACTTGGCCTGGAAACTGTGGTTCAGAACGAAACTGCAGGATCCCGCCACTGCTGACCTGAAAAGCGGTCGACGACATCTCTCGGAGGAGGACCTGGCAACTTTGGACGCATACTATGCGCAGCCATGGTGGAAGAGACTGTTGAGCTATGTCACTTTCTGAGCAGTTCGAAGGGATAACCCAGGTTAGGCTGTCGTTCAGCGCCCTGGAAAGGATGGCAGACGCAGGTCTCAACGAGGAGACTCATTCTTGACTATTGCTCGACCTAGAGATCGTACTCGCGCTTTTCTCTTCCTTAAGCTGTATGAGTGTACTCGTTCCCGTTTTATTATTCTCACCTTGGCTACACTTGCGGGTGTTTCATGTTTCCAGTACAACGTTCGGCACATTTGTAGGTCTGCCACACCAGGCATCAGTTCAAAGCAGAGGCAGGGAGTGACGCGGAGGTATCGATAGAGGTCTGCTTGGAGCACGCATGGAAGGAAGCAGAGAGCTCTGCGAGCTTTTAGTTCCTTGAACTGTCCGGCAAAGGTACCACCGGCGTGTTAACGGTAGTGTTGAGCGGGGAATCGCCTGAACTATCTCGCCCCTATCTAGCCAGTGGACTGAGCCTCGCGGTCTATGAGCCCGGCAGCGACGGCTGAATGATAGGCTTCGAGTACTTGACGGGTGGGTAGACGAATTGGACGATGGATTGAGCAGTTGAAATTCCTGTGTGAGGCTTAGTAACGCAGATGCAGATTAGCAAGAAATAATGATGCATGGCAAGGCTTCGTACAACGAGGAAGGAACGAAGGGGCTTCTCGTCCGGCTGATGGTTCCTGCCAAACCCGATGCGATGACATCATGTCTTCTACTTTATTATGACATCCTCAATATTGAACTAACCTCATTTGGTTCTTCGGTGCTGCTGACTAACAACCGCCCTCCCTGTTCAATGCGCCATGTACGATCCCAACACACCATCCACGCTCAGAGTCATCCCTACCGCCGTGATTATTAGCTCACCTACTTATTATCCCTGGAGATAATGTTACGCCCGGGATTCGAGCGCGATCATGCAAACATACATAAAGATGGCAAACGCCGCATTGGCCATGCCGGCCTAAGTGTATCACCACGCAAAGCTGCCGTTGAGGACATCCATTCCTGTGAGATTCCTGACGAACTCGCCATCTACGGTTCACTGGAAGGCCCCAAAGAGTGCCAATATGGCCGACGATGACATCGAAAAAGCCTACCCGAGTAGAAGATCTAGCGATAACGACACTTTGAGCTCGGCCTCGGATGGGACAGACCTGGAGAAGGCTGAAACCGTGCCGGATTCCAGTTCGACCGCTCAAGTCACCCCGGCCGCCACTGGGCAGGGGTCCTCGCTCTGGAAATCTCACTCACTGGCAACCGATGGATATTGCACTTATACCCTCGAAGAGCACGGAGACGACCAGGCAGGCAGTAATCTGGCGGTGCAGCGCACTCCGACAGATGCTTACGAAGTTCGGTGGGAAGGGAAGGGCGACAAGCTGTCTCCCCGCAACTTCAGCCTCGTCAGGAAGTGGTTCATCGTGTGCATCGTCTCCTTCTGCTCGTTCTTAGTGTGAGCATTCCTCTCACCGAAGACCTTGTGTATTAGTCCCCGGATCGCGACTAACCATCGACAGCACCTGCACCTCCTCTCTCTACGCTCTCACTTACGACCAGATTACGAAAGAATTCCATGTTTCAACCGAGGTGGCCACCCTGGGGCTTTCTACGTTTGTGGTGGGCTTAGCCGTTGGACCAATGATGCTGGCTCCGCTGAGTGAGGTATGGAATTCGCTTCCATTTTCGCGTCAACACATTACGTTAACAACTGATCCTAGTTCTACGGCCGGAGACCCATATATCTTGCCTCGATGGGCACCTTTGTGATATGGCTCATCCCCGAAGCCGTGGCCCAGAACATCGCCACTATGCTTGTTGGTCGATTCTTTGATGGATTGGCTGGTAGTGCATTCCTCGCCGTCGCTGCTGGCACAATAGTGGACATGTTTGAACCTAACCAGATTTCTTTTCCCATGATGATCTATACCGCCTCTCCCTTCCTCGGTCCTGCAGCTGGTCCGATTATGGGCGGGTTCATCAATCAGTTTACTTCTTGGTATGGCAACTCCGGTTTCATCTTTGTGCTTTCGAGGCCGGCTGAGCTAATATTGTGGTAGGCGGTGGTCATTCTACTTCCTCCTGATATGGAGTGGAGCGCTCTTCGTTGCAGTTGTCCTTTTTGTGCCAGAGACGTTCCCCAAGATCCTGCTCAAGAACAAGGCACAACGGAAACGTAAGGAGACAGGCAATGACCGATGGTGGGCCTCTGCCGACGTCAACAAAGGCTCAGTCATTCACACAATTGTTCACGCTTGCTACACACCTTTCATGCTGCTTGTGTTGGAGCCCATGTGTTTACTTCTCTGCCTATACTCGGCTATCCTTTTGGGCGTTGTCTATCTGTTCTTCGGAGCGATACCTCTCGTCTTTCGCGTCAATCACGGCTTCGAACTCTATCAGAACGGACTTGCCTTTCTGGGGCTTGGATGCGGTATGCTCGCCGGAGTGTTGACCAACCCGTATTGGGATAAGAACTATGCACGTTTGGTGCGAGGCTTCGAGGCAAAGGCTGGGCAGAAAGGGATCAAGCCCGAACCCGAGTTTCGACTTCCCCCGGCCATGGCAGGCGCGATACTTGTGCCGATCGGCCTCTTTTGGTTTGGATGGACGACATATCCGAGTGTCCACTGGATCGTTCCTATTATAGGAAGCGCTATTTTCGGTGCCGGGTACGTGTCACTCCTGTCTGTCCAGACATGTCCCGCGTCTTACTGACTGATGTATAGTGTGTTCCTTGCCTTCACCGGCATCTTGACATTCCTTGTCGATGCGTATGCAAACTACGCCGCCAGTGCCGTTGCGGCCAATGTGCTCGTCCGACTGGCATTTGCAGCGGCGTTTCCCCTTTTCGGAGTCCAAAGTAAGTCATTCCGTCCTGACCCTCATGTCAAGCCAGTGCTGACCGTGTAACAGTGTATGAAACTCTTGGCTACCAATGGGCGTCTTCCCTACTGGGATTTCTTGGGCTTGCATGTTTGCCTCTCCCGTTTCTTTTCTTCAAGTACGGACGACGCATTCGTGCGAGAAGCAGTTTTCAAGTCAAGTCAGAAGTTTGAATTTGATTCTGGTATGTACTGTAGTGCAAGAATAATAGCAGGGTTGGTATTTTACCGCTATCATCCTTTAGCAACCTGGTGATCAATCTACACTAGAGGCGCTACAATGTTACCTCGTCCCCTTTTCTAGTACAGCCACCGGAAAGACATTGACCAGTAAAAGCAAAGGTTTCCGATGAGATGCCACTGCTCTCATCGAAGTATCTAGGTGCCTTGATTGCTAGACTATCTGTATTGACGGTCCAGTACATCAGATCCTCGAGCCTCTCACTTCTGAAGAAAGATACTACTACATACCTAGCTAGCTCACTGTGGCCTTCGAGTTGCGACCCCTTCCCACCTTGCGTCCCTACCGGGATGTCTCCCCAAGACTTTTGTGATTGGACGATCCCAACCTCCTAGAGCGAGAGTTGTTTGAGAGTATCAGAGCCCCGCCGCATTTGACCATGGATCAGGCTGAGCACAGACATGCCGCGATCCAGGAACAGGCTGCAGAATGTAGCCTGTTGGCGCGAAGGCCACATCGTGGAGGCTTGGTATCGTTTCATTTCTCAATAATTCGACACTGCCATTGGGGCCATTCAATTCATCACGCCGGTTGGGGATGAAATCAACGTCAGGGGCCCTGCTCGCAACTTAATGCATCACTGACTCTGAGTGCTCCTGTCCGCCTCGCGTCTGGACTAACTCTTACCTCCTGAGGCTGAGCTGCGGTCTACCTTCATGTACAGGATACTATGAAAAGAACCATGACCCCTGGATTTCATGCAAGAAGTTTCTTTGCCCCTGCGTCGTCCTCGTCGCGTCTCGCAGAGCTATGAATACAACTGAGCGCTACAACTGGGCGAGCACTACGTGGCTGTCCAAAGAAGGCCTCGAGCATAAGTGCTTCTGTACCTACGCCTCAAAAACGCCATAAGGCATACATCGTCTTGGCCACGAGCCTGGCCGGGCTCTGAGACACATAAGAGCCTACCAGGTATACTCGGCGGGTATAAGTTGAGGTGATGGCCGCGGTGTGTCTTTCGTCCTCTCTCTTTCTTCCAGTATACCTTCCAGTATCCACAGGATTCAACTTTCGACGTGCAACTTGACTTGGTTTTACCTTCCAACGTGGCCTCTAGTACCACTCCATCCGCAGGATGAGGTCAATCTTTCCACGCTCCAAAAAGTCCTTGTCGTCAATCAGCTCAGTCCCTCCTACAGAACCGGATCCGGCGTTGGCGTTCCCTGGATCAGACAAGATGCTAGCAGCAGTAGAACCACTACCGCGCACTGCTTACCCAACACCAACTCCAACTCCATCACCACCGCGCCACTACGGCAGCCTCCCAGGCTCAGGCTCGTCCTCGTCACCTAATCCCATGACACCTACACTGCGAGGTCCAGGTCTGGCTACTCCTCCTTCATCCAGCATTGGCACGTCGAACGCGAGATGCAAGAAATGTCCCTCCGAGGGTGTGGTGGAAATCACCAAATCGAGCAACCGCAAGGGAAACGCCGGGAGACCGTATCGCAAGTGTCCCCAGCACGGCTTTATGCGATGGCTGGACGGGAGTGGCGTCCTGGCAGACAACCCGCGTTGCCATTGTGGTGCTAGCAGCAGGCGGAATGTCTCTGGCGTGGAGAAGGGGAGGAGAGTCTACTTTGAGTGTGCGGAGGGCGAATGTGGCTTTTGGGAGACCGACAAGAGAATCGATGGCCAAGATTGGTGTGTTAATGAAGACATTGTCGAGGTTCTTCGTCGTGTCCATCTTATATAGGTACTTACTTGGTAGGATGGGCGGTGCAAATATTTGTATACAGTCACTACCGTATATCAGACATCAGATTCAGTCGCCTTTCCTTACGAGACGAGTATAGCAGGACAGGACAGAATGAAACTTGGAGTTTTTTTCCCGTCATTATGCTGTTCCTGAGAGAGGATTCATTATACTGTTCCCGAGGAGAGGATTCCGATCGATAGTGGATTCATTGGCCATCCAGATCCGGAGAAATCAGGGGTGCACACATCGCGAGGACGAACCTGTCCACCACTGTATTACATACGTAGCCTGATGATGTGTCCGCCCCCAACCTTGGCGCCGGAAACCCCTTTTACGTACCTGAGGGCTTACAAGTTGGCGCATGGAAAGTGCCTGGATTGGAACTCGAGCAATCTTCGTGGGTCCAACCATGTTGCAAGAACAAGTCGTCACCCCTCCCCCGGTCAGCCTTCTCCCCAATTGTGATATCAGCCGGATTGGTCCCCTGCGGTAGCCCTTCACCAAGCCACCCGTTTCAGTTTTGATAATGTCAGTGTCCACGCCTGTCTGTAGATATGAACAAGTAGGTCAACACATCCTAAGGACAGTGTCTATCGCTTCATATGTGTACAGTACGGAGGTTGCTGGCGAATGTTGAGCCTCAGCGGGTGTATTCGTACCCACAGTGAAAGTGGAGACCTACGGAACGTGGTTGCAATGTTGGGGGTCTCTGCATTTCTTCTGGATAAATCACGGTCATCGGCAGCGTAGCAGGGATCATGCTTTGCGCTTGGGCGATATGGCAGCTCTACAAAATAGGGATCCATACATCCAAGGTAAGTATATGGACTGTACCTCAGCCGGACACCAAGCGCGATGGTAAATGTTGGCCTAGCAGCTAAAGGGAGCGAGGATTTGTCCTCCCTAATATGGGGAAACTGGGACCAGATATTGGATGACATATGGAACATGTTTGAATGTCGTGATAAGTAGAGAAGTCACAAAACTCCAAGCATACAAGTAGTTGAAAACAAGGCGCAGTGATGGTAACGATGTCTCGTTAGTAGCAGGATACATGCAGAGGAAGTGTCCACCGACGCCAGTTCAGGCATATCCATGCTTCCTGAACTCTTCCTCCTGCCAGTCCCAAAGTTTCTGCGACAACTCCATATCTCCGCTTCTCTTATCCCCTGGTGACAACTTCCCAATAGGAACATAATATCCTCCATTCTCCACGTCTTCTCTCTTCCATGTTGAACACCACAATGTATTGCAAGCACCCAATTCCGGAGTGAATGGACAGGCAAAAAAGTCATAGGCTTTCTGAAAGTAGGTGGCAAAGGAATGCTTGCTCTTGGTGAACATTTGATCGAGCAGTGGCGTGGCCACTCGTCCTGGGTGGACCGATGTCGACAGGATCTGGGGATAGCGTTTGGTCAATTCGCGGGTATAAAGGATGTTGGCTATTTTGGACTGTCCATAACGCGAGTAAGAGTGGAAGTCGCTCATGTCAGTGGTTACTTTGTCGGCAAGGAACGTCCCTGTAGGCGCAAGCTTGTGAGCCTCGGAAGTAAGATTGACCACTCTCACATCTGAGTGCTCAGCAGTGCGAAGGAGCAAAGGAAGCAGCAGCTTGGTCAACAGGGCGTGGCCCATATGGTTTGTGCCGAAGTGAAGTTCGTAGCCGTCCTGGGTCAGTGATGGAGGTTGTCCCATGATCCCAGCATTATTGATCAAGATGTCCAGGCGATCATTTGAGGCAATAAACTTGTCGGCAGCTTGCTTGATGGACGCAAAGGAGGCGAGATCCAGCTCTAGGAATTCGACCTGCGCATCAGGCGCGGCAGCGCGGATCGAAACCATGGCATCGTCGTACTTGGCCTTGGAGCGTGCGGTGAGGTAGATACGGCTGGCATTGTGTTTCGCTAGTTCCACGACCGTAGCTTTCCCGATGCCGTTGTTCCCACCAGTCACTACGATCACTTTGGATGAAAGATCAGGGATGTCCTTGTCTGGACTGAAATTGTATTTGTTGTCGATGGGATTGAGGAAGCTGCCACCCATGATGAAAGAGATGGAACAGAATGGAGCGCTTCTGTAGACGAACGAACCCTGGTCGCGACTTCTTGTGGAATCGAATTCCACTATATATATCTCTGAAGGGCGCGTTGACGGAAGAAGATTGGTGCCTGTTATCTATACCACAGAGCGGTAGAGCTCGGCCGAATTGGCCCGGGGCACCACAGTCCAGAAGACGTGGAGTCGTGCCGTGGGTGGAGTAGGTGTCCGCAACTTTCATAAGGCGCAAGGCCAAAGTTACATACTTAGGAACTTGTCTATCAGGTGGTGTCGTTTGGATGAACACGAGAAACGAGCAATACGTGATATCGATGTGGAATAGAGAAGTTTGTAAATCCTACAGTACCTTAAGTGCCTAGGTACCTAGGTACCTAGCTCCCAAGTCAAGTTTACTGATAGATCCAATCATTACTGGCCAATTAGTTACCGGCCAGCCACTAGCACCTACTCCGCACCCTCACTTTAGTAGTAATTTAACAGTACTGTGTAGGTAAGATACAGGGTCTACTAGAAGCTAGGTAGCTAAAGTACTGGTTTACTAGTAGTTTAGTGTATTCGGTTAGGTATTGAGGTACTTCCACCCATTGGCGTCTTTCCCAAAAAGTGGTAATGGTTCTGTCGCGTCGCGTCACACTGCGTCTGCGCTTGACGAGTTCTTCTCAAATGAATCCATTAGTGACCTGGTCGCTGGCCCCTCAGTCACCGGTGTCGACGTTGATGTCGTGATAGTGACTTAGGCTCACCGGGAATATATGCAGAGACCCAACGCGAGTTACTCGAAGACATACCTCACACGACACAATCATCGAGGCCCGCGTCTGCTGCGCAAGATTAGAGGGACAGAAAATCCCGGCCCTGATCTGGCTGAGGTGGGAGGGGCTGCGGCTGCCAGAACAACCTGCATCATGGCGCCCAAGGTGCAGGAGGTAGAGGACGACTTGGCCATCTACGCCCAACCATTAAGCAGCGATGAGGAAGACTACCACACCTCAACGAAACCCATGGCGAACCCTCCCAAAGATCCCCAAGGCGCAAAGACGAAGCCCTCTCGTCCTTCTCCCAAGCGCCCCTCGACTACGGCAGCTGCCACGCGATCGAAGAGAAGGAAGATCATAGACGAGCCAAGCATAGACACTCTGATTGCACCACAAGACCCTTCAATGTCAGATCCGTTCCCCGAGTGGAATTCTTCTAGTTCTCAGAAAAGGAGGCTACAAAAGAGCTACGCAAATCGGAAGTTCCAGAAACCCGAGCCTGTGCTCAGCAAGGTTACGGTATCCGAGACGGAAGGAGGCTTTGTTTCGTACGATGAGGTTGCCAAGCACGGAGGAGGCCTCGAGCTAAAGGCTGATTCCCTTTCCATTGCTGCATTTCCCAGGAAGGACAAAAGCAAGAAATCGGTCACTTCAGAGACAAAGCTGGACATTGTGGACCTCCCCCAGAGGGGATCACCCAAAGAGCCGGGGTTCCAACTACCCGACCTGCCTGACTTTGCTTCTTCTGCCACCACGACTGCAGGAACTGATATCCCATCCATATTCGAAAACGGCCTACTGGGCGACAAGTCGGACTCGCGCAGAAGATCGGGTTCGACGTCCTCGCTGTCCTTTGCCGACTCTATGTTCATCCTAGAACACCAAGGCGAACTGCTGGAGCAAGGGGAAGCTTACACAGTATTGGAATCCTCAGACGTCCGTTGCCCAGTTTGCCAAAAGAGTATAAGGGACAATATCTCATTATTTGTCCCTGATAACCTGCGCACTTTACCATTCAACAAGCAGCAGAACTTTTGCGTGCAGCATCAAGTTGCCGAGGCCAAAGAACAATGGCACGATCGTGGATATCCGGAGATCGACTGGGACGATTTTGAAAAGACCCGGATCCCTGGCAAATTGCCAATCCTGGAGCAGGTGATCAACCGGAAGATTCCAAGCTTCTACCTCGACCAGTTAGATAAGAAGATCAAATCCGCCCGGGGAAATCGCAAGGCCGTGAAACTCTACCTCAACGAAGGTATTGTGGATGTCGCCAAACAAGGCTACTACGGGCCCAAGGGAGCACGAGTCATGGTCGGCGCCATCACCAGCGAGCTCACGAAGACTATCAATGGTGCTCTGAAATCAGACTCGACTCTTCGAACAGCCGGAGTCGGCGGCTATGTCAGCGCTGTGCTGGTCCCGGAGCTGACCCTCTTACTGGTGATGGAAGACATGAGGCTGCAGAGCGCCGAGGAAGGCAGAAACGTCTTGGACGCGAGCAGTCGGATTGGTGCTCTGCTCAACCCGGATGACGACCACATTGAACGCGAGGAAGATGACGATGTATGAACAAGTTTCGGATTCTCATGTTATGCGGGACCACTGACAGGGGATTCCTATCATGCTTTGGCGTTGTGGGAGAAAAGTGACCTGACATTCCCATGTGGAGGAGGGAAACTCTCGGAGTCTTCGCCATCGTGTGCAAAATACCTACCTAGGTAGGCAAGCGGCGATTTATCGATATATAATAGTACTCGTTGCCGCACTCTCCGCCCGCGGAGTCTTGGAGATATACCTGTATCTCCTGGATCATGGGGAAACATAGAATACCAGATGACAAGGATCACTGCGTTAACGACACCCTGATATTAGAGTCCAGACAGGTCGGGTAACCCATCTATCTACCTAGGTACCTTATCCACCTTGTGTGCAAAGAAGCCTCTGAACTTATCAATACATCAGCCGCAAATACTCGCCCACCCACGCCCCGCATACCTAGCAGTTAACAAAACAGAGCCCGTCTCTAAGAACCGATACAGAAAACAGGTGATCTCGGTCACAGTCGGTTGCTGACTCGAAAGTTTACTGTGCAGCCACCTGCTTATTCAGACTCGGACGGGATGAACCTTACCCAAACTACCTATAGTAGGTACCGTCTCCTACCTACCACACACCTACAACTGGGAGGAGTCTGATCACAGCTTCACGCATTCCGAGGCGGGCACCAGCAGTACACGAGGAACTACCCTACACTGAATGGGTTGGAACGCGAAATCCCATAACTCTCACCATCTCTACCAGACCGACGACACATTAAGGTGTCAATCATGGCGCAACAAGATGCCGACGGCGTCTCTCAACCTCCGCCCACGGTGCGAGCGTACAACAGCGTATCTGAGCGACTACCTCACCCATCGACGACAAGTGTACAAAGAGAAAGCCCGAAGCTTCTGCATATTGACGAATGGCGACGCACTGGATCCAATGTGACGCCCTTTGCCGGTCGGCTGGGAGGCAACCAGGAATTCGTGGTTGACCGGTCAAACCCGGCGAATGCGCTATTGTTGTCCAAGCTGCCTGATGCGGCGCCGAATCTGAACCTGAACGAAGCCTTTGATCTGAGAGGCTTTCGAGAGACAGACCTGTATAAGGCTGCGATGATTGAGTGTTTCGGTAAGTCATTTTGTCTAACAGTACTGGAAGCCGCCTGGAGAGTGTCTATCAAGACAGAGGGGGAGATTAGCGCGGAATTAAGGGGTGACGTGACGGCTGACTGGAGGATGGCTGTAGGGACAATGCTCCTCGTCTACGCATCCAGCTGGAATAGTCTGTCTCCTTCAGTGCCACCAGCTGCGCCGTCGCCGACTTCTGGAGTCTTCAGTACCTCTGCCTTTCTTGGACCACTGGTGTCTGCGTGTATCAACGCCATACTCATCGCTCTGCTGATTTATTGCTTCGGTGCCGTATCTGGTGCGCATCTGAATCCACTCATCACAATCGGGACCTTCTTTGCTCGCCTTACTACCTTTCCCCGATTGGTCCTGTATGTGGCAGCTCAATGCTCAGGGGCCGCACTGGCGGGATTGTTGCTGCGTGCGAGCGCAAACACCAGGGCTTTCAAGGTTGGCGGTTGTTTCTTGTTCGAGGACATGATGTCTGTTTCGTCGGCATTTACCATCGAGTTTGTCGGCAGTTTGCTGTTGCTGGTGCTTGCCTTCGGCGTAGGCTTGGACCCGCGACAACGCGAAATATTCGGGCCGGCACTTGCACCCATCCTCGTTGGCCTAGCGGCTGGTTCTTGTGCCCTTTGCTTTGCATTCAGCCACCCAGGATATGGTGGTGCCAGTCTGAATCCTGCTCGATGTTTCGGAGTGTTCGTGGGCAGTCGCTTTCCTGGATGGCATTGGGTCCATTGGGTCGGTCCAACAGCTGCTAGTATGTTGCACGGAATCATGTATTTCCTTGCTCCGCCTACCTCCCCGAAGGATCAGAGTAGGCCTACGTTCGAGGTACGCGCCGTCGAAGCGGAAAAGAGCAATGTTGAGAGGGAAAATGTATAGCGCGTGCCTTGGTTGTCCTTGGAGGAGGTTGTTTTGCAGTAGTTGCAGTAAGCCGGCCACATCCTGTATTCTGGTCTTCAAGCACCCGCCATGATCCTCCGTTTAGGTACCTTCTTCTTCCCGCCCCCTTTCACGAACTGCACGGCTTTGTGGCTCCGCTCTTCCAGGCCAGCGTCTTCTCCTCTGTGCCCTTCCATCCAGCAGTTTGTGCAATATAGGTCTCCATCGCAGCCGATACATCGTAGCGTCGCATCGTCGTTGCAAATGATGCACCAAGTCTCTATCTCTTCATCGGTATATCCCGTGCTCGTCTTGGTTGGCTTTGCCGATGTGATAGTAGTTGGAACAGCAGGCAGCGAAAGCCCGGCAAAGCGAGAGACTAAGTCTTCATCAACGTCAGATTGGCTCTTGGGCTCAGGGGGCTCTGGGAGCTTGGAGGGAGTATCGGGGAGATCCAAAGTTGACAACCGCCGCTCCCGAGAAGACTTTGACGGGTCAGAAATTGGCGGAGGTACATTGTCTTCAGTATCAGGCTGAGCTATACCCTGACCCGGAGCCTCGGGAGGTTCGTGTTTCACTTCATCTAGGATTCTTTCAAGCAACTCATCAGCCTCTCGGTCAAGCATATCTTGCGACTTCAAGTCGGCGTTTCCAGCCAGCTCCGGATCAGGCTCTGGCGTAAAGACAGACACATCAATGGCAGGGAATATAGCTCCAGCAGCACGAACGGCCGTATGTTCATCTGCAGGGGCTTCGTCCAACTGCGGCTCCGGGGATGCTTGGGCAAGCGCCGATTTGGCCAACTTTAAAAGCTCTGCGACCTGATCTTCCTCACTCTTCCCGACCTCCCAAGTATCCGATGGTGGTATATCTGCCAGCAGTTCGTCCAGTGTCTTGTCATCCTCTGTCTTATCAGGCGAAGCCCCGGTTTCTGATACCCCTGTGGCAGACGGGGTACCTCCTAGCGACCTCCATCTTGTGAGCAGGTCAGATTGAAGAGCACGGGCAGGAGCAGCATCGATTGGTACGGGACGACTTTTCGAAAGAGGTGTCTGATAGCTAGACCTGGTCAGCTTAATTGCCCATAGCCAATATATAGTATGCTACTACTTTGTCTGTTCGAAAGTGACGGTCGACTTCCTCAGCGCGTTGAGACGCGAAAGCAGATCTCGATCCGCAGATGGATTGGCATCATCAGCCATTACGGTCACCTGTCATACCCGGCTCATTTCTTCAGGCTTCGGCACCCCAGGAATGGGCAGAGGAGCAAACCCAAGAGACGACAGGTCGAAACTCGGTGCATCGACTTTCATTATTGATATCTACGTCACATGCTATTATGTAAGCCACCAGCATCGCATCTGTGCCATCAACCCCTTAGAAATATTGATGTTGACAAATCACTACGGAACATCGAAGCAGCGTTTTCCGTTGATTATTGTGTACGTGCCATGACTGTAGACCCCTGTGTCGCCGCGCATCTCGTCCCCGGGTCCCTCGGTTGATAAGAGGGAGGTCGTAGTTCTACCGACCTACGGCCAAGGAGCATGCAGCAATCTGCCGAGTGCCTCTCCAGCCAACAGCAGAAGGAACTGGGAGTCGTAGGCTTGTGGCTATTAGTTGTGGGATATGCATAGCTGATGTGGATTCGTTGATTCGACGCTCCACGACATCAAACTCCAGTACAGCATCTTCTGTCAGAAAGAGGTGGTACTCCACAGCCACGAATCCCATGTGTATTCTCTGTCGAGCTCTTTCGCCGAGGTGTTCACCATTTATGTCTGTGAGCTGATTTGATTCCTGATTTTTGTCGTAAATCAGTAGAGTAGAAGGGCAGCGCAGGATCGCGACTTGAAGGCGACGGCGGTTGATAAAATGAGTCGGTGGAAGAGGGGTTCTCATCCATCCACAGCCCCAGACGTGCATGATTGTTGTGACCCGATTTCGGCAGCACCCTGTATGCTATGCGGAGGGCGCCGATTCCGTGTCCAGGAGAATGATAGGTGCCGGTCGCCCGGACACTAGACTTGCATCTTTCTTCGATTAAAACCCGCTGTTTAGAGGGAAAGTGATGGTTTTGGAGGCATGGCCATGTACATGACATGGCCGAAGATTCGTTTAGTGCTGCACTAGAGATTCCACAGGCTCTCTCGGGATCAAGTCTTGTCTCTTTACCAGCTCCTTTGTCGAGGAGACAAAGTATGGGGGCTTCGTAACCACGGCCGCCTTGCGTGGACCACAGTGTGGGTCAGCCCCAATGTCCATGTGGTCGAATGCATCAAGCATTGAGAAGGTTCATTGCGCTTTGAAAGGCCTCGAGTACCTTTGCATCTGAGAGCGATATTAATGCAGTTTCCTTGCCAATGGTGACTGAACCTACGATGTGCTTGCTTCTGCGCCAACGACGACTCGGTGTTTTGAGCAATGGCAATTCGAGTTCGCAACCTGCACAGTTAGCCTGCCGCTACACATCACAGGACGTTCGTACCTCTTGATGGCCCGCTCAGCCTCGTGGTCGGCTGAAACTTGCATATACAGCATGAATTGCTGTAACTGGTCAGCAACGCGCAGTATTGTTACATAGAAGACGCTACCTCGAAGCGAGCACTGAATTCATTCATGATCTCTTGCTCGGCAGCAATCTTTGGCTGGATTTCCTTGTCATAGCGAGCCTCCAGGTCATCCCAGTCTTGAGGCTCCAGATCCCCAGCTGGGTTTCTCTCGTTAAGCGATCGTTCGAATTCCTGGAATTCAAGTTCCAGTTGTTGCTGGTAGTCGTGAATGTCTTTGACGAAAGATAGGCTTGAGGTGTCCTGCCTGCCCTCCATGTGCCTCTGGCGCCCTGCACTGTTGACCATTGCTGGCTGTGTCAGCGTCACGTCCTGTTGGGAAGAGGGCTCATGGCCGTCGATCAGATCTGATGACTCTCCGGCTTCATCCTTCAGCGGTAAAGCAGCACCAATCGACTTCTGGAACCTGGAAGGTGTAGGCGTTCCTTTTAATGATTTCATAGACTCATAGATCTCTTCATTGGTCCGTTTTCTTGCAGTGCTCGGAGAGTGATGGTGTCCGGGCCTGGTAGGTAGTGGTGAAGATTCTACCGCGGTCGCGGTGTCGACACTTGAGTTCTCCGATTGCTGCCCCTCGTTTGTGACGGAGGATTCAGGAAGGTGATCATCTGAGTCCATTGTCTTTCTTTGATTCTTTCAACAACATCTTCAGTCACACAAGCAGTCAAGTTCATCAAACAGGTCCAGATACTCGTGCAGTCGGTAAATCATCGGCTCATTCCCCTTATCAACTACGCTAACTTTATTTGTTTCTAGCGTTCAATTAGCGTGACACGTCCTCACGTGATCACGATCTCACCCACCAAACATCAGGCAGCAGACGTCATGGAGCGTCGCAGCCCAAGCAGAACGCCCAGCATCCGAGATCTGAGAGATCGGTAAGTGTCAAGCCTAACAGTCTACACCTTTCCCATCCTCATCCCTGATACCAAGCAATGTCAACGTCGTTCCCATGACCGTGTCTCAAAGCACGACCATCACGGAGTTCGATTTCACTCTAACATGATGATTTCAGATTCCTTCCCAGCAGATCTTCGCCAACACCGCAGGCGTCGCTGGATGCGGAGGTTAAAGACCACGATATCACTGAACATGAGATCGACGATCCCCTAGATCCTGACCAAACTTCCTACGTCGTCGTCGACAAAACTCCCAAAATGGACTGCTCTGTCTGTCACAGCCGCCTCACTCAAGACAAAGGCATCCATTGTCCAGCCTGTGCACGCGCTCTACTCTACAATGTTCGCACAGAACTCGCCAAAGTCTTGCTTGAGAAGGAGGAACTCGCTCGCAAGGTGGAGGCCATTGTCGGTCCCGAGCCAGACCCTTCCAACCCTCTCGATGAAGAGACTGCGGCTATGAGAAAAGCATGGCAAGCCCAGTTGGCCCGCAACGATGGGCAACAAGCCCGAGAACAGAATGAGGAAATGGAGCGTGTTCTGGCAGAAAAGCGGAAAGACATTGAAGAGAAGAAGGCGAAAGCGCAGGCCATGAGAGAACATATCGCCGAGAAACGAGCCAATCTTGCCGCTGCCAAAGAGGCACTCGCCAGAGGCAACAAGAAGAAGTACGAAGAACTTCGGGAAGCGTACAACCAGCTGAAGGTCCAACACGATGCTGTGCACAACAAAGTTGTCGAATCCAAAGAGGTCTTGTGTCGAAAAGCTGCCGATCTATTGAAGTTGCAACACACCAAGAAGAAGACCAAAGATGGTACGATTAAGGATCGATACACCATTGCAGGTCTCTTACTACCGGATCTCAGAGAGATCAACAGTAAGTCACTCGTGTCAACCCATATCAAATTCCACTAACTTGGGATCCAGACATGCGCTGCGCTGAACTGACTGCGGCCATTGGAACCGCCGCTCGTCTTGTCGTTCTCTGCGCCTTCTATCTTGGTATCAGACTCCCGGCTGAGATCACTCTTGCTCATCCAGATTATCCACTACCCACGATCAATACACCGCTCACGTCTTATCTTGGACATCCTATTCCTTTCCCTGGCAGCGGCTCCAGTCTTTCGGCACCGGGCAGTCCTACAGCGTCACGTATGGATCTCAGCTCATCCCCACGGCCTCGACCGCTTTTCATCGGCTCCGACAACCACGAGGAAGTTGTCGCGCAACTCGCAAAGAAAGAACCGCTTGCATTCAGCTTCTTTCTAGAAGGCGTCTCGCTTCTCGCCTGGAACATCGCCTGGCTCTCTCGTAGTCAAGGATTTCTGGCAGGTACCGAAAGATGGGAGGATGTCTGTGACTTGGGTCGCAACCTACATCAGATGATCCTCGGTCCTCCACAGTCCGCCGCAACCTTCCGCGTCCTCACTCAGCGAGATATCCAAACTCGACTACGTCGGTCCCAGAGCATGTCGTCACCTACCCGCACAAACACTGTCATTACTGCCCGTCTTGGTTCTCAATCGCATACATCTGCGCACACCCACCTTGGTCGAGCATCCGACAATCAGGTACCTCCTTGGCGTCTGAACAAATACACCACCATCGTCGACCCATTGAAGAAGCACCTACTCACGGAGATGAACAACGCCGAGTGGGAACTCGTGGAGGAGCAAGAGTGGGATGACGGTGGAGAGAAGATGGACGAGGCGGTGTTCATCAAGACTCGGGCCATGGACGGAAAGGGCTACGATGATGCTAGAAGCATCATGACCACCACGACCGCGACCAAGGCGGCCGATGGCAGCGGAGAGGAAGACAGTGCTCGGGGCAAGGGCAAGAGTGGCTGGACCAAGGTTAAGAGCCGTTAGAAGGTCCGAGCCTTGCTCCGGAGCAGACAAGGACGCCAGCGAGGCCATGTATGCGTTCAGTTTTTGTTAGATGTTACTTGAGATACCCCTTTGCCTTGCGAGGCGCGAGCGCCAGCCACGCGGCGAATGACAGCTGTTAGTGCATACTTTTTATCCCTTTCCTGTTTCTCTTTGCTTGCAAGTGGTCAGACCTTCCAAATGGACGACCCAGCGAAGTCGTGTTACGAGCGAGGGACTCCGGTCAGATGTTGAGACCACACTTGGTCGCGGCAGTCTTGCTATCTGAAGTGCCAGTGTGAGAACTGCAGACAAATTCCGGAAGCGGTTGTTATCCTCATCTTATAGGGGCGGCCATGCCCGGAGGTCACAATATCACAGTGCACGTCCCGATCACAATCTTGCCAAGTTGAATTTACGGTATCCTTGGAACGCAGTTTCACAGATCTCACGACTCGTCTTCATCATCCTGAGGCCGATGGGGGTGAGGTAGGCGTAAGAGTTGTACTTGATAGGTACGTACTACGTAGTAGAGACGGTATGTCCCCACCAAGTTGACAACCAAACGTTTGGAGTGGGTCGAATACCTAGAGAGGATCGTGTACGGCTGCTGGAGAGGGGCGGCGGTCACCGCTGTGAAGCTTGGAACTTAAGGGGCTGGCAGCCTCGTCCGTGCGTGTGTTTGTGTTCTGGCCTCAACGGCTTCAAAGGCTCCATCCACAGCCTCGTGGTTATTTTCAACGGCTGTGGACCCTCTTCCCTGATAATACGTAGGTGCAGGCAATGAAGAGATGGTCGGATCGGTCGATGATAGGTATTGTGGAGGTTATAGCAATACGTATCCTGCTTAAGCGTAGGTGAGACCTTGCGCGAGTGATTGAAGATTAATTGCACTCACTGCCTTACCTTAGTAAGTCCTTACCGAAACATGACGCCAATACGAAAGAGAGGGTTGTCAGTCAACATCATTTCATTCGATTCTTTTCTTAGCAGATGATAGGATCTCATGGCACAAACTAGGTACAGAGAATAGAGCCGGAAAAGGCCCCTCTAGCCCGCAAATAGGCGAGCACTTCTCCTACACGGGTTGAATAGAGACGTTTCTCTCCTCTGGCTTTATACTGAGAGTTGCAAGTGATATAGAGACTGCGCATGCTTGAAACGCACTCTCACAACTACGGCATTTTCCTCCACATTTGAGGAGGCGTGTCGCTGAACATTCTTATTGAGCCCGCGTAGGTGTCTCGCAGAGCGAGAAGAACGGTGATGCCATTACTCAGGAATGGTGCAGATGTAGGTGAGGTGGTTGGGTTCGGTATGGACAAGGCTGGGCAGAACACCCAAGCTTCGGTGCCTAAGGCGCCTAAACCACGCGACGGACGCAACACCTGTTGCGGGTATTTAGGGGCGGTGCACAGTGAGGTCTGAGCGCCAGGAACTCCCCGTGCACGATCCCCTTACTGGGCATCCTAGGTCCTCCTCTGCGTACTCCAGGCCTGAGTCTCGGGCTCTCTAGGCCGGAATCCAATGCACCGGTTCGAACTGAACTGTGGTATTCACTTTGCTGCAGCCAATCAGGCCCATGACTTGGACGCCAGCCTCGTGGCGTTGTCAGGCTGTACACTCAAGTCACTGTCACCACCCACTGGAACTGACTTGACCAGCAGATGCTGCACGCGCTTTGATCAGGCTCAGCTCGGACCCCAGGTTCTTTGTCACGCGTCGCATCTCTTTGGTGCTTTCACACAATCCCCATTCCGAGTAAAGAGCCTCGTCATGTCCAAATGCGGATTCAGGTGCTGGAGGCCCCGTCTGACTTCCTTTGTCTGCCTCTATAGTCAAAGAACACTGCCGCGAGCCCCAGCCATTCATTTCCAGTTCCAGTTCTATTCGCTCACTCATTCACTTTTCCCATCTTCACTCATTCTCGGTCTGGCCTCTAGTCTGTGCGCGTGCACTTTTGCCAGCCATTTCTCACTCCCTGCAAACGGAACACGGGCCAATCCAGTGTCACTGCCTGGCATAAACGCATCAAGCGGCACCGCACCGTTCTCTGCTCGTTCACCTATTCAAACAAATCCAACAATAGTAAAATAGTCAACGTCAGCCTCTTGACACTGCCGATCTCTCCAACCTTCCAACCCTCGTATACCAGCCAACGCATAGTCGACAGCTAACTTACCACATACCCAGAGAACATTAGCACAAGCAGACAGATTGCCTCTGTATATAATAGCAAAGCATCGCCTCCCACCGCATCCCAAGATGAAAAACATCCGCAGCGCAGGCGCCCTGCTGGCGGTGGCGGCCGGTACACTGGTCGCCGGCGACTCCAACTGTTACCAAGAGAAGGGCAACTGGTATTGCTCTGAAGTCGACGCCATTTCTTATTCCAACTTCGGCACTGCTGGCCAGTACCAGAAGGTGACGGAGATGGGGTCGACAGGGCTTTGCAGTTTCGCGGCCCAGTCATATCAAGGAGGTATGGCTCCCATGGACGGAGAGGTAAGTCAAGATCGTAAGTTGGATATTGCGCAAATCAACTTACATGGCATTGCGTTAGGTTTCCTGGCATTTTAGAGGTCCCATCCGCTTGAAACAGTTTGCTTTCTACACGCCTGGATCAAGCGCGACCAAGCGTTCCATACATCCATCTCCGCATCAACGCCGTTACGCCCATAATCATCTGCATCGTCGCGACCGTGAAGCTAGAGATGTCGAGGAGGACCATGTCGAGGAAAAGCGTGGAGTAGGCGACTGGGTCACGGCAGTCATCAATGGTCAAACCGTCTCCTGGATCAATGAGTGGTCTGGCGTCCCTGCGACTTCAGCTCCTGCGGCCGATGCTGCCACTACTGCGACTGCTACCTCTTCTGTTGAGTCTTCAGCCGCCTCTTCAGCTGCCACGTACAGTGCGTCCGCGCCAGCGGAGAGCATGAATGCTGGCTCTGGTGAATGGGGCAGACAGGCATACTACAACGCTGAAGAGGGTGTAGCAGATGGTCTCGTTTTCTTGAACCATCATGGAGGACAAGGTTCTGGAGTCTTTGACACGTAAGTCGTGAAACCCGGGCGGAGACACGGCAGTATGCTAACATCGTCACAGTGTTTGGGGCATGTCTCTTTCATACGCATCTGCCGACAACAGCGCCGGCTCTGCATCACCTGTCACACTGGCAGATACTCTGATCGGCGACAATAGCGAGTTCCTGATCATGACCGATACTCCATGCTCGAACGGTGGATGTGGCACCGTCAGGGACGGCACAGTGGCTTACCGTAAGTAACTCCTCACTGCATTGGCTTGAAATTGTTGCTAATGATCGATAGATGGCTTCGATGGTGCTTCAAAGCTCTTCCTTCTGGAGTTTGAGATGCCACTCTCGGGGGCAACCGGCTTCAATGCAGATATGCCAGCAGCTTGGATCCTGAACGCAGAAATCCCCCGAACCATCCAGTATGGCAGTTGCTCATGCTGGCAATCTGGATGTGGAGAGTTTGATGTTTTCGAAGTCTTGGATTCCGGCAATGAGAAATGCAAGTCAACCTGGCACGGTGCTCACTCTCTCGGCGACTCTCACTGGTTCCAACGGCCGGTTAACGGGACCAAGAAAGCTGCCGTCCTCTTCGACGGGAGCGGCAGCACTGCCCATATCCTTTGGCTACCGGATGGAACCAACTTCGACACCAGCATCTCTCAATCTACGGTCGCAGGGTTTTCGAGCTCGATAACGGATCCCAACTCTAACGTCAAGGTTGCTTTGGCAGGTTAGGGCGGACGTGGGTAGCTTCGGGCGTTACGAGGCAAACGGCGTCGCATTGTCTTTTGAGCGATTCCTGATGTCGATGGACTACATCGGCTCGCCAGTTTGCTTGCATTTCAGCATGGTTTCCTTTGTCTTTGATACCCATCTTCTTTATATTGTGGCGTAGGGGAGGAAGCGGTGGGGGGCCGTCATGTGCTTCGAAAGTCGAGAACTATTACCAATAGGCTGCTGATGAGTCTTCTTCGAGTCTATGTGGAGCCAGTCGTAAGTGCTGTCACTGCGAAGAGTCCAGGAACCTGTAGTCAGATAGCCAGAAGGAGATTGAGGAAGCTGTAAAAGCAGAGCTGTCGCGGAGTTTCCAAGCTGCGAATAAAGAGCACAAAGTCGTTTGCGGTGCGCAGTACTGGGAGTGATAACTTTTACTGCCGATCACACAACCGCTACTGCAAATGCGATTTCTCATGCGCAGCTGCGGTCTTGCGCACCTTTAGGGACGAAATGAACATCTTGTGCCTTCAAACACGAGTATATGTCGTAATCTACCGATCGTCGAGAGACACACGATCATCTTGGTCGCCCCCGCCGCTGTTTTCACCGGTCGGAGAGCACATACGTCCTCCTCGCAGCAGGGCCATCAAGCCTCACCAACTCGAATGGCAATTCGCTCCACTGCAGCTGGCCTGACCAGCGGTCGAGAGAGATGATTGACAAGACCATGTTGTCTGCTTCCTCCACGTCTTGCAATGGTGCACAATGCATCATCGTTGGCTGGATTTACTCTTCGAAAGGGCCCCGAAGAGACGTTGTAGGTGATTCCAGGGGCGGAACTGAACGAGATTCGACTCAGCTACTTACTTACGGCACAATCACGGCACAATCCCCGCGATTTAACCCCCTTGCTGCATGGTATATGTCAGAGAAGATCCAAGAATGTCAAAGTGGCAACGACAGACTGTCTGAGGGACAGACGAACGGTAATGCCGGCTCAAGACACCGATGTGAAGTGCGACCACCGTCACTCTGGAGCCTTGTGGCTGTTGCGGATTCTACGACGGTGTCGGGCCGGTCAGCCGTCCATACTCGTATCCAGCGAGCCTCCATGCACATGCCACATCCATTACTACTGAGTCCCAATTGCCAGAAACGATCATCCGGTGGAGTTTGTTATCCCACAAAACCCCATATATACCCCGTACTAGGTTCTCCGCATCGGATCGGTAAATCCCCTTCATTGTATGGAGAGACATCTTTTTCATTTGCCGACCCCTGCTTGCCTTTGCTTGCTGGAGAACAGCAGCACTTCATCGGTCGGTCTCTCACAGGAAAGAGATAAAGGAACTTCGCCTCTGAATGATTGATACCAGAGCGATGACCACGGCGCCCAGTCATCGGCTTCTGCTTACGGGTTAAGTCCGCAGTGCCAGACTCTTTGGTTCTGGTTCAGGTGGGCCGTGCATCCCATACGAGAGCAGAAGCCATGATATTCGTCCTTCGCCGACTCGGTGCAGCAGTGGCCGACCGACATGGTTGCTGATATCTCCAGAGACAACAGAGAAGTCTGCCTCCCGCGTTTCCCCCGCAAAGCCAGGAGTTTTGCAGGCTGGGCGGCGGACCACTTGAGACCCTTCACGAGCAATTCTAGGTGCTATTTCCTTTCCGATTCGTCGAGAAGACAAGCATACCAAGCATCCATGTGAATACGAGCTGTCATGGCCAATATCAAGACGCCACAGTGAATTGGGCGTCATGCCATCCGCTCGACTCGATATTGTCCCACCATAAGCACGTTCCCATAGCGGAATTGAGGAACCATCATTATATCAGCTGCTGTGCCCTCTGGTCATGACTCTTCTCCCGCCTCACGGCTCTTTCATAGCTGATCTTAACAATACGCCTCGCCACCTGCTGCTCGGACGAGACTGCCAGATCTCTTACTGACATTAAAGACCTATCACTTGATACTTCTGGAAGTCTTAGGAATTATTGTGACCAGGATGGCAAGCGAGATTGAGGCCAAAGGGGTTGCCACCCACGAAGAAATCAACAGCCTGCAACCCCATTCCACGGCGCACAAGTTCAAGTTTTCGGCCAAGGCAAGGTCCAACGATGGCGACGTCGCCTTACAGCTCTTCAACGACGTCGATGAGCTTCACGAGCCCATCGACCCGGAAGAAGAGAGGAAACTCGTCCGCAAGATCGACCTCCTCATCCTGCCTCTGATCGCCGTCAACTATGCCTTTTTCTATATTGACAAGACGACGCTGTCATACGCTGCCATTTTCGGCATCAGAGAGGACTTGAACCTACATGGCACTGAGTACAGCTGGCTAAGCAGTATGTCCAATTCAGCTTTCTTGTTGAGGAGCAGCCCTCTCATACATAACAGGCTTATTCTATTTTGGCTTCCTTGTCTGGGCTTTCCCGACAAACTTCCTGATGCAAAAATTGCCACTGGGCAAATACGTTGGATTCAAGTAAGCTTGTCGACCACGCTCGCCACCCGGTAATTCGTGGTACGGGTCAGACTGACGATCCCGCAGTATCTTCCTCTGGGGTTTCTTCTTAATGCTCCAGGCCGCCTGCAACAGTTTTGCGACGCTTGGTCTCCTGAGGACCCTAGCTGGCATGGCCGAGAGCTGCTCAGACCCATCCTTCCTGTTGATCACACAGATGGTAAGTTGCTCCAACACGAGGAGGTAAATGAAGTCCTTGCACCTGACATGTTTTCAATAGTGGTACACTAGAAAACAGCAGCCACTACGGATTGGTCTGTGGTACACTGCCAATGGTGCCGGAATTGCCCTGGGCGGTCTTCTCGGTTATGGCATTGGCCATATCAGAGGGGCTTTGGCGTCGTGGAGATATGAGTTCCTTATCATCGGTGCCCTGTGTTGCATTTGGGGTGTTGTCATTGGCATCTTCATGCCAGACTCCCCGGTGACAGCCAAGTTCCTCAACAACCATGAGAAGAAGATCGCCGTGGAGCGCCTGAAGGGTAATCAGACAGGCGTTGAGAACAAGCACTTGAAGGTAGGAAGGATGTCTGTCATATAGATCTTCCCTCTGATGGATCATCTGCTCCTGTCAATTTGGTCTTGCACAATCTTGACATCGACCTGACTGACTCTCTTTTGCAGCCCTACCAAGTCATCGAGGCCTTCACCGACATCAAGCTCTATCTCTTCTTTTTCCTTGGCCTCGTCGGTAACATTCCCAACGGCGGAATTTCCAACTTTGGCACCCTCATCATCAAAGGTATGTCATCTCCTTCGGTCATTTCGTGATGTGCCCCACCCTACTGATTCAGTCACCCCTTCGCCTGCCTCAAGATAGACTGACCCTTCCAGGATTCGGCTTTTCCACGCTCGTCACGACTCTCATGCAGATTCCGTATGGCTGTTTTATCATCCTGTCGATCTTGACATGCGTATATCTGAACAATCGATTCGAAAACAAACGGTGTCTCTTCATCCTGATCTTCTTGTGTCCCAACATCGCCGGAGCCTTTGGTCTGCGCTTTGTCCATGAATCCCACCACGTCGGCCGGTACTTCTGCTACCTACTCACCGGGCCCTACAATGCGGCATTCGTCATGATATTGTCACTCCAGATCGCCAATACGGCAGGCCATACCAAGAAGGTGGTGACCAACGCTGTCCTGTTTCTGGGATACTGCACCGGCAATATTGCCGGGCCATTCTTCTACAAGACTGACCAGGCACCGGGCTACGAGTTGGGGATATGGAGTATGATTGTGAGGTAAGTCAAATGCCACAGCGGCGCCACTTGCATCTGTAACCTACTATGTATATCGTTCTGCCTTCTCCCCCATTGACATACATCTCTGCTGAGCAACAGGTGTACTGACACGGGGGTTCTGCATAGCCATCTCTTGGAAGTCGTCATCATATCAACATTCTGGGTCCTCATGAGCGCCGAGAATCGCCGCCGCGACAAGATCCAGGCTCAAGCAGAAGGCGGACTTGAAGGCCGAGACCTCGACGCTACGGCATTTGGCGACCTGACTGATCGCGAGAACATGAACTTCAGGTATATCTACTAAAGCGAATATGTAATGGGGGAATCCAGGGCACCAAATGTGGCAAGCAAAATAGGACACGGCAGAGAAATCTTGAATCATGCGAAGCAGTTGATCTGGCAACTCTAGGCGAGTTACCTGGACTGCGAACCCTAGGAGAGTACATATAAACACGACATTCTATTTCCTAGTAGTCCCTACGACGTTTTAAACCCCTCCAAGGTAGAATTACCTGCTATCCAAGTACAAGCTACTATGTAGGTAGCACCATTAAGGTAGACTAAAGTACAGACTCGGCATCGGCGGAATGTTTATGCGGCCTCGGGTCCTGTGTAAAGTAGACTTGATCTTGGACCCCCAAGGTCCTGGTAACAAACGAGGTATCCAAGTCCCTCTATTCCCTACCTCAGGTATCTTAAGAGGCCTAGCGAGGATCTAAATTACTAGTACTAATAAAGTACCCAGTAAATACAAACCACTATGGACGACTGATGCCAGTACGTAGTGTGCAAGGCTGGCCCAAGTCTCCAAGAGTCTTGGCGACAGCCTTGCGAACTTGAACTGACCTGAAGCTCGGCAAGGCTGTGGTTAGGGTTAGGATGGGATTGACATTGACATTGCAATACATTGGGATGCCCTCGATGTTTGTGTTTTTGTTTTTGTTTTTTTGATTTGTTTTTCTTTCACAGCTCCGTCCGCGAAGAAGCAGTCGTCCAGCTCGGCGGGCCGCTCCAAGCACGCATGCGCCCGCCAAAGACCTGCAGCAGAGCGATGCCGGCGAACATGCCGAACGCCGTGATCATGGCTTGGGCGGCGAAGCTCCATGTATATCCTGTGAATGGGGTGGGTTTAGAGAAAGGTGAAAACTTGGAACTTGAATACCAACCAACGAGAGCGAGGGTGCAGATAGGGAGGGGGTAGAGAGAGTTGAGAGTCAGGATCAAGCAAGAGTGCAGGGGCTTGGAGAGTCAATGGCACAAGTCTTTTTTCTTTTTCTGGGTGTGAGGAACGGGCTGGGGTGCGGGTGCGGGTGCGGGTGCGGGTGCGGGTGCGGGTGCGGGTGTGGGTGATGGGGATATAGGTATGTAGGTATGTACGTACCGACATCGACGACCCAGTAGTTGATGTACCATGGTTCTATGAAGGCTGATAACTATAATAGAGCATAACGCAGATATGGTTAGTTTTTGGATCCTGTCAAGTTAGGTATGAATGTATTGTAATGTGGGTAGGGTAGGGTAGGGTAGGTAGGTAGGTAGGTAGTCTTTCCGGTCTTTTTTTTTCGGTCTTCTTTTCTCTATGGAGCCACCCTTGGCTGGTCTTTTCTTTTCAACCGGCGCAGAAAGTGAACATGAACAAGAAGAAGAACAAGAGATAGAGAAGAATTTGGAGGATGAGATATAGAGAATAATTTGGAGGATGAGAGAAAGGAGGAGGGGTTTGGTGGATGTGAAGGAGGGGGACAGGGGATGGAATGTGGATATGTGAATATGTGGATATGTGGGTTTGTGGATATATAGACTGCTAACAGACAATGCTGGACTGGACTGGACATACGTTGAGAACCACAGAGTAGAAAGTAATAATGTCGATGGCGTAGTCGGGGAAGTTGTCGACAATATAGGACGAGATGACTGTGTTGCCCATCTGTAGGCCCGAGGCGAAGATGAAGCATGCCACCTGCCCGACCATCCAGTGCCATGAGCGGGCGATACTGAGGCCCCAGATCAAGATTCCCACTATAGAAGACCAATATTAGTGATTGACGCTCGTGTATCTATGTTTATATATGTCGTGCAATAGAGAGACCGGGGAGGGGAGAGAGACAGGGGGAGAGAACGAGAGAGAGACTTACCAGCTGAGAACAAGGCGGCTGGATAGGCAAGCCATAACCTCATTTCGGGCAGTCTGGCACCACCGGCATTCTTGGCCGCCAGGCGCGCAACGAGCCAGTCACTAAGTCGGCCGGAGAAGCCGATTTCGGCGACGACGGTGCCTAGCATCAGGCCGATGACCAGCAGACCCTGGATGTCGACCTTGTAGGCTTCGTAGGCGGCGGGCAGCATGGTCAAGATGGAGCTGACCCACCAGTACTGGAAGAAGACGTACATGAAGACGGAGAGGACGATGGTGGGGAATCGAAACATGTAGCCGAAATGGACCAGCGTCTCCCAGACGTAGGGATGGTTGATGGCAGGGATCTTGCCGAAATACTATGTCCAGCGCAAACACAGAGTTCAACAGTCAGTTGTCAGTCATTGAGGACGGAAAAGAGAGAGAGAGAGAGAGAGAGAGAGAGACAAACCAGTAACCCGAGCTGACGAGTACGTTTGACGCCGAGATGGACAGCAGCACCTCCCTTCTCGCCGTCAATTGACTCCCCAGGGGCGAACACAGACGCACACGCAGACGCAGATGCCACCATGGGCTCGTTCCGGGTGCCAGTGCCAGTGGTGTGTAGCAGGACGTAGGATCGTGGGTACAGCGTCTCAGGCAGGAATGCGACCTCCAGGATCAAAAGGACGGCGAAGAGGATGACAACGTGATATTGCACCCAGTACTGATTCACTAATGCAAGGAATCCGCCAACTGTGCCGTTGGGCAAATGCGCCCCGGATGGTCAGTCCAAAAAAGAAACTTGAACCGTTTCCAGCAACCAAAAGGAAAGGAATGCGACAACGACCACCAGCATCACTTACCGAGAACACCGGCATAAGTGCCCATGTCGATCGACAAAACCCATAGACCGACGCGGAAACCTCTCTGGTGCTCGAAACTCAGGTCATTGATGATGCTCAGCCCAACGGTGGCGGCGGGACTGGCGCCAAAGCCTTGGAAGAAGCGCGCTGCCATGTAGCCGCCAAAACTGATGTTGTGAAGACTGGAGCAGCCCGAGGCGACGATCGCGATGCAAGTGCCAAGGATCATAATGACCCGACGGCCGTAGATATCGGCAAAGGATGACCACAAGAGTGGTCCGCTGGCCAGTCCAAGGGATGGAATGGCGAGTGACCAGTTGACCTGGGTGTAAGTCTGGAGGTTGCTCACTCGAGGTCAGTCCAAGGAAATCCCGCCGTGGTTGTTCTGTTTTTTATTTTCCGAGCGAGGCCAGAAGGAGATGGGGAGGGGGTTGGTTGAGGGTTGGTTGGGGGTTGAAAACGAACCGCATCGAACTGCTCCTCAAGCAATCCAAACACCGGGATGGGTGCGACACAGAGATAGCTAGCCATTGAAAGGAATCATGTTAGTGTCCCGTCTCTCCATTCCTCGACCGGTGGTGTTTGGCTGTTGCAACATACGTAAAGAGGAAATAAGAAAGCATGACAATGGCAATACAAGTGTTTTTCCTCCACGGCGACCAATTGAGAGGATCCATTGGGTCGTCGGTCGGGGTGGGATGTAGAGGGATCCCCGTTGGGTCTACACGGGGAGAGGATGATAGTTCAGCGATGGACCCGTGTCCGACCTGTTCGGGTTGATCACTGCCGGTATCGACAGCGGCCTTCTCAGGGCGGGCGGCTTGCGAGAGCGTGGGTGACATGGTGGTCGTGGTCGTGGTCGTGGCCATGTTGCGAACAGACGTTATGGTAGATGCCCCAATTGATCCGGACTCGAGACGGTTCTGTCCATAGATATAGGCATTGACATGGACGAGCAAAGATAAGGAATCAAGTCGTGGCCCACCAGGTCGACTGTGATCAACTGAAAGCGGACAGACGGTGTATAGGTGGCAGGGGACACTTGCACGCGCTCACCTGCGGTGCGATTGTCAAGACCACCGCCTTGTTCTCTAGGGCCTGGATACAGCGAGATCAACCCGGAGCTCGGTGCTCGCTTGATGGGGATCCACCTTGCCCCACTTCACAACCCGTAACCGGCGCTCGGTGCTCGATAGGGAAATCGAATTATGATTGAACAACTAATTTACTCACCATCATACCTGCAACGGTGGATCCACAAGACACAGATCGGAGCTCGGTGCTCGATGGGGGAAGCAAAAGCACAGCGCAAGGGGGAAAGTATTAAATAAGCCCACACCTCTGGTCTGGGCATTGCTGGTACCAACCCCATTGGAACGACCGAGAGAGAAAGAATAGAGAGAGAGGGAGAGAGAGATAAGAGAGATCGTGTCATGACTCAGCAGACTCTCAACCAGAATGGCTCTTCAGCCTCGCCCCCTGCTGCCGCTGCCGCTGCTGCTGCTTTCCAATTCCAGTCCCAACCCTCCGAGACCATCATTCCAGCAGCTCATGGTTACGCAGAGGCCGTGAAGGCGGGCACCATCTTCCGGCTGGTCGACCTCCACGGGCTCCAAGTAATCGACATGAGTGCCTTCGTTCTCCCCTTCACCTACGGGGCCATTGCCTCAGCCGAACACCTTTCTCCATCCTACACGTTGCACCACACGAGCGGGACCCCGATCGCGATCGGCGAACCCATTTACACCAACATGGACCGGCCGCTCCTGCGTCTGGTCGGTGACACGGTCAAAACTCACGACATGACCTTCATGTCGTGCTTCCCCCACATGTATGAGTCCCGTGGGCTGGAGGGTCACCGGTCGTGCGCCCAGAACATGGTCGAGGCCCTCGCCGGGTTCGGCATGAAAGGCCTCACCGAGGTCAGGGAGCCGTTCAATGTGTTTCAGAACACTCCCTACTTCGCCCACAAGCAATTGAACTGTTCCAGGCCCGGTGACTGGGTGGAATTTGAGGTTCTGCTGGATTGTGTCATTGCTTGGAGTTGTTGCCCTTTTGATCAGAACAACTGGTGTGGCGAGAGACCCACGGATGTATTGGTGGTCACGGGTTTGTCCAGGGGAAAGAATGGCCTTACAAGCGACTATCAAATGAGCGAGAGCACGAGGAAACGAATCTACGGGTAGAGGAAACAGAAACACGAATCGAGGTTGAACAAGTCCGACAATGCGCACTTGCACATTCAATTGTTGGCTGTCCTTCCTGCATGAGCCCTCTTTGTGTACGACAGATAAAGTGGAAGCGCCCCTTATATAAAAGTCCAATGTTCTGTCTATTTCAATCTCCATTCTTCCCGCTTCTTACTCGTTCATAAAGCCCTGGAAATCATGCATTGTTTCTTGTGTGTCTGCTTCATTCCTGGCTTAGCAATTCCCCAATATACTCTGCCAAAGCCAACATCTTCTCTTCTTGAAACCTCCTTCCAACCAGCTGGACTGCGACGGGTGCACCATGGTAGATCTCTGGATCATCTATCTCGACAGCATCATCAGCTTAAGTTCCACGGGGGAGCATGATGAAGGGAAAAGCAAGGGGGGCGGGCACCAGGGTGACTTACAATCCTCATGAACGCTCTTGTCCTTATCGCTAGTGGGTTGGTACCCTTCGTCCACTTTGTCAATTTTGGCGTCCACTTGGGTGACTGGGATTGTCATGGCGGTGTAGTCGAGTCCGTTCAGAACCATGGTATAGCCAGCATATGCGAATTTGCCCTTGCGGGGCGCTGCATACGGTGTTACAGGGGTCAGGACTGCGTCTACCGGGCGCCCCGTCATGGTCTGTTCGACGGTACTCATCCAGTAATCCAAGTACTCCTTCCTGTATGCTCGAAGATCGCGATGAAGATCAGCAATCTCGCTAGCACTTGCCTCTGTCGTGGGCGCTGGACCATAGGTGGCATGAATAGGAGGCGCCATAGGTTCACCGGAGAGCGCAAAGTCTTTGTGTACATCAGCACCTCCGTCAAGGCGCCAGTGTTTCTGTACAAGCGCGACACAGCGAGAATGGGCTGGAGGCTCCCACTCGATCACCTCGTGAGAAGCGTTCTGGAGCACTGAACGTACACTTTGGAGGGCCCGAAGCACCGGGGGTTGAGGTTTGACGAGCCCGTCGTTCCACAGTATGCCGAAACTCAGCGAGGAAACGTTGGAAGTCAGAGACCGGACTTCCTGTTCATGGGACGCCCGCCAGGGAAGTTCGACGACAAGAGGGTCGTAGAGCCAAGGCTCTTGAGAGAGGATGGACTTGAAAAGTAGTCTGACAGATTTGGCCGTTGTTGCGAGAGGTCCTAGGACGCTGGGTAGGCTGCATTGCCCGTCCATTGAATTCGCGGTGCCTTCATATGGAACTCTGCCAGCTGATGGACGAAGCCCATAGAGACCATTGAATGCCGCCGGAATACGAATACTGCCTCCGATATCTGAGCCAAATCCACCAGGGGATCCTCTAAGGCCAATAAGAGCTCCCTCACCACCAGAGCTACCTCCAGCGGTAAGATTGCGATTCTTGGGATTACTGGTAAACCCGACGGTATTGTTGACCGTCTCTCCAGACATTAGTGTATGCGGGACGCTGGTCTTGCAGTAGAGTACTGCCCCTAAGGCTCTTAATTCACGGACCAGTTCACTTTCAAACGTCCCTTTCCTATTGTCGTCCTTGGTCCCCTGGAACGTGTTGATCCAACCAACATATCCCATGGTTGTATCCACACCTTTGATGTGGAATTGATCTTTCAGACTGACGGGCAAGCCGTGTAACGGGCCTTTCGGGGTATTGAAAGCTGCAAAGTGTTCGTCAAGCAACCGGGCGTCAGAGATGGCGGCATCAAAGAAGGTCTCATGCAAGCAATTTGTCCATAGAACTGTCAGCACAGCTTGCACATTTTCTCAAATAAGATTTTTTTTCGGCCTATATCCATACCAATTGATGTGCTAATGCCGCTCGGTGACAAAATGCTTCGGTGACCTCAACAGCACTCCAAGCACCGGTTGATGTTTTGGCCACAATGCCGGCTGCGTCAGTCTCGGTGATTTCGATCTCACAGTCGGACTAGTCAAGAACTGCTGAATGAACGGGCCAGTAACGTCTGGTTGTTCTTGTACTGAGGGGGATCTTCCCGGGAATCAGCCATCTGCTCGGGGCAGAACTCAAGATTGAGTTGCGCTTTTCCGCCGCGAGGGACTGCCACGAGCGAGGGGGTGAATTCATGATCGATGCTGCAGATGAAGGTCAACGGGGTGCTTGAGGATAACGGTTAATGTGGCTGGCCTGGAGCATTTTGTAGGCGACAAAGAGCACCGGTGCGCAGGGGTTCCGACGAGTGGAGGCGAGCTTGGGCGGCGCCACCATTATTGTTATATGGGCCATCGCCATCAATGGTATAGGATAGCAGTAGTGGCTCTATCGGCTCACATTTGGCGAGGACACAAGTGCACCGCCGCTGGATCTGTGTTGCGTGCGTGGTGCCATGCGCTGACGAGCGGCGCTCGGATTGTATTGAAGTGGAAAGCAGCGAATCATGGCTGACCGCAGTCTGACTTAGTCAGCCCGAGCCCCGATTCCGCTCACGTGATGTCTCCACAGAGTACGGCGTCGAGATTCTTCCTCGCGTTAGGCATGTAGTACCATTGAGGTTTCAAAGATTCAACTTTGTCCCCCAATCAAATTGTCATGACACATGGCCGCTGCTGCTGCTGCTGCCGATCTCTTCCGCACGCGCAACGGGAGGCTGAAAGCATGTGAGCCTTGTCGACGGCGGAAGACGGCTTGTGACCACACATTACCCGTATGTAACCAGTGCATACATCGCAAGGCGCCACAATATTGCGTCTATGTATTTCCTCGAACAGCCGCCTTGCAGAACCGAAATCTGCCCCTGACATCTGCCGCCATTTCAGATGCCTTGGACTTGTGTGAGAACGCGGCGGATGGGAGAGGAGGGGGACGTCGCCGTTCCAACTCCCAGGTCTCCGACTAGCAGGCCTGTTGACCAGTTTTGGGGCCCAACCAGCTTTCTTGCTGCGTTTGACCACATACCAGATCACATCAAGTATGGCTTGGATCGACCACTGGGGGAAGCAACGTTGGATCCCCTCCACATCGACCCCCCCGGGCTTCCGCATCACACCTGGCCTGTTCGCACTTGCTTCCAAGGTCTTGACACAATTTCCCGACGAAAAGACATGTCTGTTGCTATTTGACCGATACCACAACCACAATGACGAGATCCTCCGGCCCGCCCTTGATCGGGTTCTCAAGTCGTTTTGGCTTCTATACGGCGAAGAGCTGAGGCAGGGAAAAGCAAGCAGTATCCGCCGGATCGCGACCTCGATATCACATAACACCAGCATTGCACTTGAAGATGAACAGGATGGGCTAGAACGGTGGATGAAATCATCGTCTTTGCCAAAGATACGATGGGAGGGACTAGGAATCATTCTTTCACATCTGAGTTACGGAATCATCAGCTCCGGCGGGGAGGACTCGTTCCTGGTTGAACAGCAAGGATCTGAAAAGGATCGCGAAAGAATCCTAAAGGAAATGCGCGAGTGCGTAGCGAACTGTATCAAACTGTCTCGGGAGTACGCTGGCAACACGCTGCTGGCATACTTGATCTACAAACACTTGATTCTCGAAGGTATTGTGAATGGAGACACAAGTAAGTCTATTTCTTCTCCAAGTCTTTTCCCATGTTTTGCTTTCCAAGTTTCCATTCCCTTTTCTGTTTCGACTTGACTGGATTGACTTGTACTATCGTTAACGAACGACGACCACGACGACAGGTCCAACCGTGTGGACGTTACACGGGGAGCTTATCAGCACCGTGACATCAATTGGGATGCACATAGAAGACGCAAGGTCCCAAGCGCGAAGCGACCTTTCGATCGAAGTGAGACGGAGAGTATTTTCGTCCATCTTCATCATGGACAAGATCTTGGCCACGTTTACGGGGCGGCCGCCACTGCTGAGCCATAGATTTACCTCCACCCTTCCACCTCTCGACGTCAGTGACGAGGCTCTACTCGCTGGCGACCACTCTAGCCTTGCCGCGGCCGCTAGAACCGCCCGCTTGAATCTGAAGGGCGGCTGGAGCGCAAGTGGCACCTTCAATCCGAGCGCAATGCTACGGGCTCGGAGACTGTTGGCCGCTGTTCGTTCCGAGATCCTGGACGAAGCACTGGCCTCAGCCCCTGGTGAAACTGGTTCCGACTATGCTGATGCACATTCAAAGGCGAACGCATCATCGCTGCGTGGTTGCAACAACAGTGGTACTTATCAAGCCTTGTTGTATGTATTTCCCCAGTTCACCCCGCCTATTCTTCCTCTCTTCTTCCTTCTTCGCCTCTTCCTAGTCGGTTCATCTCGCTCTCTATCTCCCACAACAACTTACTATGTACCACTACCAGGCAACTACGAGAGCGATGCAAGGAGATCTATGCCTCGCTTCCTCCCGTTCTAGTCCACCGACTCGAAGACTACGCCGGTGGCTCAGAGAAGCCCATGTCGGAAAACTTTGCCCGATATAACCTGCGCCTGGAGTATTTGCATAGCATGTATCTCCTGGAACAACTGATCGGTGGACATGAACAGTCGTCTGGTCAAGGACTGTTCGACATTGCCCGAGAGATGCTCTCATTGGTGCTACTATTTTGGAACCAGAGAGAACAGTTGATCGAAGCTAGTACCGGTGTGAGCTGGATGGTATGTGTGTCCTTCCTTGTTCTTGCGTTTGTTTATGACTGCTAGAACGGGGAAGGAACGAGTGAGACTGATACCTGCCTGACACTGCTGTTAGATCCTCAACTTTGCCGTTCCTGCAAGTGGCACGCTTTGCACCGAACTTCTGAGACAGAGTCGGGCATTATCATTATCCTCTTCTCAACCACAACGAACGTCTACGCCTCCTCCTCCTCCTCCTCCTCCTCGCGCATGGATTCCTCGTTCCGAAACCATCCAGAATCTGGGTATGCTCGTCACATTTCTTGACTGGGTCCCACTGTCAGCACCCAACGCCAATATATGCCAAAAATTACGACACCAGATTAGGCGACTTCTAGATGAGGTGCTTGCTGAAGAACAGGCAACAACAATGACACTACCACCACAAGAGCAGGGCACAAACCCCTTTGATTTGTATGACTACGAAGCATTGGCAAACTTTGTTGGCTTTGATTGCGCAGAAGACCTCAACTCGGTCGATCTTTTCAATTGGATCACTTGAACCATCTCAAGTTCAAGTTGGCATCTGGTCTAGAGAGGCAGAAGAGCACAGCTGAAAAAAAGAAGAACCCGTTCCGCTCAGTTCTATCCCTGCTATACCGTGGTAGTAGTATCATGATGCTACATGCCCTCCTCCTATTGCTCAACCTACTTAGGTTCGATCAAGGGTTGACCTAGGATCGACCCCTACTCAGAGATCAGACCTAAGTAGGTTAGATAGTAGGTCACACGTGGATCATACGTTGGTCAAACATAGATCCTCTATAGGTCAAAGGTCAAAGGTCAATGATCAGAACCGGATCAGAACCGGATCAAACCCGGATCAAAAATCAAAATAACTGGAAGCCTTAGCTAGCTAAGTACCGTATAGCCATCCCTACGTGGTGCCAGCTCGATACCAGCCCAGTACCAGCTCGGTTCCAGCTTAGGCTACATAGTAGTACTGGGCTTGTAGTAGGCTAAGGCCGGGCTGGAACCGAGCTGTGTCGAGCCAGACCGAGCTGAGAGTGGGCTAGTGTCGAGCCTAGCCCGGGCTGGTGTCGAGCCACAACCGAGCTTGGGGCTTAGCCCACTCTGGCTCCCTTAAAGTAGGCTATACCGAGCCAGCCCGGGCTGTACCTTTTTATAGTTACCAGCCCGGGCTGGGGGTGCTGGAGGTGAGCTGGTAGCGGGCTGGGACCGAGCTGGGAGTAGGCTGGCTCGAGCTGGACCGAGCTGGACCGAGCTGGACCGAGCTGGGATCGAGCTGAACCAGGGCTAGGACCGGGCTAGCTCACTTATAGCACCCCAAGCCCGAGCTGGTACCGGGCTGGGATCGAGCTGGCACCACGTTGAGTCTTTTAGCTAAACTACGGGTTTAAGTACCTAAGTACTTATATGTAGTTCAAATTTGTATAGATACTACAGTAGTGCCAATATATAGAGAGTTTAAATCTGATTTAATACTTCTCCGAAGCTGCTTCGAAGCTACTCCGACGCTTCTCCGACGCTTCTCCGATACTTTCTCAATACTATCTCGATACCGTCTCGAGACGGCTTCGCGTCCTTAAATCGGTAAGAATTCTCGAGAGTCGATACCGTCTCGATACGATTAGTACTAGATATATAGCTATAATATAACCTTCTATATATAGAATTTTAGGTTTCGTACCTAAAATTTAATTATTAGAGCGCTAGTATAGATAGTTATAGCGCTAGAGCCTTCCCGAAATAGCCGCTTTTAGCGTATTTAGCGTACTTTTAAATCTAAAAATAGTAATATAGCTTAAATTTTATATATAGAAAATAGACTTAAAAATAAGCTATATAAGCTATTTATAAAATACTCTAGATCGCTAGAACTATAATAAACTAACTAACTCTATTTAGATACTCGAAGCTATATAGACTCTCGAAGCTCGACTCTCGACTCTCGAAGCTCGAAGCTAAATACTATATAGACTCTCGAAGCTCGACTCTCGACTCTCGAAGCTCGAATCTCGAAGCTACCTAGAAGCTACCCCGAGACGGTTATAACTCTCGAAGCCGTCTCGAGACGGTATAGATACCGTCTTAATACTGATTTGAACTATAGGGGGTGGGCATGTAAGTTCTGAGAAGTGCCACAACGCACGACAGGCGACTGACATCGGTTCACATCTCTGATTCCAAGACCTGTGCGAAAGTACACGAGAAGCCAACGGCATCCGATGGCACCTTCCACCCATCGGGTTCGCGATTCACAATTCGAATGAGGACAGCCCAGCACTCTTCTATAGGCCATACTACATACTACTTAGTATGTATGTAAGTTACTGTATGTATTCAAGAGGAAGAGAATCCAAATCCACCAATACTAGTACATCAAGCTTAGCTGGGTGCCTAGGTACTAGTAGGTACTTACTACTTTAAGTAAGGTACTTATGTACGTACCTATACATACTCTATGCCTTGATCTTCTCACCGACTTCACTGGTACTAGCGCTCCCACTTCCATTTCTGAAAGCTTCCTCTCCCCCATGAACTCCGGTCTTCAAGTCGTAATCCGACGTCGTGGTAGCATGGTGGACAGTCGAAGTGCCGGTAGTACTAGGATCCAGATGCTCGCGGCCTTCGAGCGTGGTATTCGTAGGCCCAAAGGGCGTACCAGCGGCGGTGGCCATGGCGGCACTGGTGGCATTAGGATCATTGTGCTCCAGGTCGTCATAGGGCCGCCAGAAATCCTTCTTGCCTTTAGCAGCGCGGACGAGCCAGGGCGGCAAAATGCCCCCTTCGATCTTGTACGTCCAGGGTTCCTTGTACTCCTTGTCGGCGGGTTTGATGCGGCCGCCTGTGGAAATCTCAATCAGCCACACGATCGTGTTGATCACCATGTAGCTGATGATGCCTGCGATCAGGCCGTACGCGATACTATATGTGAATGGCATGATGGCAATGGTTAGAAACGCGGGAATTGAGTCGCCAATGTATCTCCAATTGATCTGTGCCGCGGATTTGGCCCTGTCGTGATGAAAATAAGTATGTTAGCCCCTGGATACAAGATAAAAAGGTTGACAGCGTTAATAACAACTTGAAGCTTGAACTTACATGAGTGCCCCAACGATGATCAACACGCATCCTGTGGCGTAAGGAGGAATGGATGCAAAGATCGGTGCGAAAAAGATCGAAATGAAGAAGCAGAGACCCGTGGTCATGGCTGTCAGTCCCGTGGCTCCGCCTTCAGAAATGCCCGCTCCGGATTCGATAAACGCTGTCACCGGAGGGGTTCCGAAAAGTGCGCCAATGGAGATTCCGAAGGCGTCGACCAGGTAGGCGACGGCCGAACCCTCGAAATCTTGCGTTCTTTCATCGATGGCGCCGCAGAAGCGAGCCATACTGTACAGGGTGCCAGTGCAATCGAGAATGTCAACATATAGAAATGTGATGAACGCCAGGCCGAATTGGCCACCGTACGATGATACATCCCATTTCTGGACAGTCAGGATCTTTTCGATAGGGTGGAAGGTGACGACCTTTTTGAAAAAGTTGAACATGCTGTCGCCCAGATCGGTGTAAGGGAAGTAGGTGACCGGAGTATCCCGCGGCCAGGAGATGATGCTGACGAGCAAAATGCCGAAGATAATGGCACCCTTGACACGGTACAACATAAGCATAACGGTCAAGAACCCTCCGCAGAAAATGCCGATCCACATGGTAGGGTTGCGCATCTTGTCCCAGGACGGGCATAGGCCCGTGTCAGGATCGCGATTCGCCGGATGGCAGCCTGCCAGTTCAGTCGGCGTATCGGTAGCACCTACGACGGCGCCAATACCAGCACTGTATGTCAAACCGATCAAAGTCAGGTACAGGCCAATCCCGACTCCAGTAGCAAGCTTGATGGACGCAGGTATAGCTCGTGCTAGCCATTGTCGTAAACCGAGGATGGTGAGACCAACGAAAACCAAGCCCTCGACAAAGACCGCCGTAACAGCAATTTCGTACGGCACCAGACCGGATCCATGATATCCAACGACAGTATATGCGAAGTAAGCGTTCAATCCCATACCGGGGGCCAGGGCAATAGGCATGTTGGCGAAGAATCCCATACAGAACGTCGTCAGAGCGGAAATGGCGGCTGTCGCGGTGACCAGGTCTCGTTGAACCTCGGCAACACAAATCATGTAAGCCGTGTCGCTGTCGCACAGATCGGGGCTGTCAGGAGGACAGACACAAGTCCCGCCGGACTGGGAGACGATGGTAGCGTTGACGGATATGATATAGGCCATGGCGAAGAAGGTGGCCAACCCGGCACGGATCTCTGTGAAGAAATAAGACCCCTTCCGTTCTCTGGGATGGCCTGAGCCGTCGAGGCGGAAGCGTCTGCCCACAAAGGAGCGGGCGACCGCCATGTTGACATTGTGCACCCACTCGTTGAAACCCATTGTTGATAGGCGCCGTGTGGCAGAAAAGAGGCAAGACTTGCGGCTCACAGTGGAAGAAAATGGTCACATTGACGACGCAGAGAAACCGCGGGTGAGGGATGGCCTGATATATAGATTGGCCCTGAAGACACTGCTCTGCGGCAAGGCTGGACTATCAGTACATGCCGTGGGAGCGGGAGGATCTGGATTGAGTGCATGGTGAGCGAAGGAAGCGTCCGATAAGGGCTCCCCTCGCATGTTCGTGTGCTGCCGAGGCAGGGCGGCCCCTGAATGGATGGACGGCGACACCGGCCAAGACCAGAGGCGGATTCCGCTTGCCCTAAAGTCGCCCAGATTCCACGCCGGTCGGACTTGGCGAGGCTTTTTGAGGCTTGGCAGACCGCCAGCTGATAGCACGCTCCATGGTTGTTGGTTGATGTGTCTGGATGGCTTCGATGACTGCGATGACTTCGATCCGTCTGGAAGCCCCCGGCTGAGGTCTGTTGTGTCCGTTGGACATTGTCCTCCTATCCAAGCACGGTGCTGGCAGCTCAGCACTCTGTCCAGTCGCGGGGCTCCGCGATACATCAACAACAGATCACGCCAAGACTCGCCCCGGCGGGAAGCGTCATCCCTTTATCAGTGTGCATAGTAGCTACCTAGGTAGTATGTAGGGTGGTCAATGCTCTGTGCACCGGTGGACGTCGTTGGGGACCCATTTGTGGCATACCAGATTGTCACCATGTAACCTGTGTATCAGGATAGTTCCTCTCATTAGTCTGTGTCAATCAGTCATGTCATGCAGTGGATAGCTTCCCGATCATAGGGTTACAGTATGTTGCTTCAAGGTTTTCTGCGGAGATAGCAAGGCTACCGCCACAAAGACACCGTACGTACCTTGGTCAGCATACTGACCATAACTGAGTGTGTCGCAGACGAATCAGTAGCGCTGGAGCCAACAGACCACACGAAAACACCCTACGACCCGAACATGACTTACCTGTGCCCCAGAGACCCGGGGAGGCTGGACGCGCTGCATTGTCATTGCCATACAACCAGGATTCTATGGTGGAAGAGATATGGATACAATAATGGCATCGGCAGTAAGCGAAAGAGAACACGCTCGAGTTAGCAGGAAATCTCGGCTGACCTTCCCAGCTTGATGCTAGCACACTTCATTATTACAAGTACAGCCTTGGCTCGGAGGGCTCCGATCCGTCCATGCCCCTTATTGCACAGCATGTACGCGGCAGACGATGCCAATCCCTCAAGGCGACAGCCACCTAGACAGGTAGGCCTCAATAGCAGGGACTCTCCAGGATCAGTGCCGTCTATACCGTCTATTCAATGTACATAATACCCGCTATGAATGCGAATGAACCGCCGCTACCCAATAACATAGGCATCAGAGTACCGGGCGGAGTGTCTATTTTCCAAATATGCCTCAGGGCGACCAAACCAGCACGAATACGTCCGGTCCATATACTCGTAACCGAGGGTATTCACCAACAGCGTCCAAACGAACGTGACCAAAGGATGCGCAACGGGGTTATTGCTGAGACCGTGGGCCTGGATGTCTGGACCACCGATTTCGTGCGGAACACACAGCATCCCTCTCCATGGGGGTGTCTCTCCTCACCCATCGCCGCGGTCACACACCTCTACTCATGCTTGCCGTCTTTGCAGGGTAGTCCACAAATCCCGTCTACTTGGCATGGCCATTTTGCTTCTCCTCCAGACCAAACTCCTTCCTGATGGCCGCGCCCACCTTGCGAATGGCATCAATGATCTTGTCAGCTGGTGCAGCCGCGAACGTCGTTCTGAAGAACAACTTGGTGTCGCTTCCTCGCTGTGCTCGAAACCAGGACCCACGGGCGATCAGGACGTTCTGTTCGACAGCAGCGAGGAAGACGGATTCTTCAATCTCCAGCAGAGTAGCGTAGTCAACGCTTCCATCCTTGGCCTTCGCTTTGTATAGGGGATGCTGTGTCATATCGACGTGGATCCAATGGAACATTCCGGCCTTGGGCGGCACCCAGCTAGCAACTTCAGTGGGAAGATGAGCCTCGCAAGCATTCACGATAATGTCACGTCTTCGAGTGTACTCGGCACGGATATACATGAGCCACTCCATGAAGCCTTTGTGGCCCCAGTTTTGCTCCAGCAGGTTGTACAACACGGTCATGGTGAAGCCGGCAGGGTTCTGGACACTGACTTCATTGTGCCGGATGAACCGCTCGATCACCTGCGGCTGGCCTGTAACCCAGCCGCACCTGCTGCCAGGCGCAATGATCTTGGAAAAAGAGTCCAGACGGAGAACACGACCGGAGACATCGAGGCTGAGGTACGACGGGACAAGGTTGGACAGGAAGTCTGCTATCGCAACCGGCTTGAATGGCGACGGCACCGAGTGCGTCTCGCCCGAGATGAACGGTTCCATTTGCAGAAAATAGTAGGGCTCATCCTCAAGGATAAACAAATCATGCTTTTCTGCCACTGCGTAGATTTGCTTCCGCCGCTCAAGTGGCTGTGTGCTGGCTGTGGGGTTTTGACCTGTTGGCACAGTGTAGACCAGGAACGGCTTCGGTGCCCTTCGTGCGGATTCATCCCAGGTGGACAGGACATGGTCTAGATCATCCGGGAGCATTCCGTCGGCGTCCATTTTGATACCTAGCACTTTGCATCCCATAGGAGTCGCTGTTTCAATAGCGCTGCTGAAGGTGTACTCTTCGGTCATGACATAGTGCCCACGTTCAGTGAACATGCGGAGAGCAAGTTCAAGAGCAGAGGTACTGCCAGCAGTCATGCAGATTTCCCAGTCAGAATAAGGTGGGTTGTGGACGATTTCCGTGTGTTCCGTGATGAATCGAAGCAATGCACCGGGGCCCATCGATTGCCCGTAGTTGAGGGCGATGGATAAATCGTACAGTGACTTGCCTTCTTGAGCATCATGTTTACCACTGGAAAAGGTCTTCCCCGAGACTATGGCCTCTGCCTCGGAAAACTGGGGTGGCACCGGAAGCTTTGCGGAGACCTCTTCGAAGGGGAAATAGTCGCTTCAGAGATATGAGATCGGGCAGTATCAAGGGCCGGACACAAGAGAACTCACCTCGAGGGCAATCCTCCACAGAGACTAATAGTCCCCGGACGGAAATATTTCATGGCATTCTTCAAAGAGGATGGGCTTCTCTGCTTGCTTTCCTGCGAGAAACGATGCGCAAAGCTCCGGGACTTTGGCTGCTTCAGGCACCCTTCGCTCTTGAACATGGTAGCGTTCGAAAACCCTGCCACAGCCGTGGGAGGGGGCTTCGACTTCTGCCGATGCGGTAGTACATCGTCAACAGTAAAGACCGAGCGAGTTGCCCCATTGGTTAGGACGGGGTCGCGAACAACCAACGACGAGGTGTCGGTGGCGCCTTCAACCTGGGCCTTGGGAGCCATCCTGTTTATTTACTCAAAAAGGTGAGACGGAAAAAAGCGAGGGAATGGATGTACTCGCGTGTGCTCGCGTGTACCTGTAGAGCACGGCGGAGAATCGTCGTCCGCGAAAGGAAGGTCACAGTCATATACCCAAGGCCGAAATGGTCTTGTGATGACCGGTTTGCAAAGGATAGATTTTGGGAATGCTTCCCGGGCCCAACAAAGTATTAGGTAAACAGAAACAGAAAGGAATGAGGATACTGGTGGATGGATTTCGACAAGGGGGATGGAGGAGGATGAAGGAGGAAAACTGCGCTTCTCGACGGCAATTTTCTTATCATCGATAAAGCTCCGCGATAGCCGGATCACGTGACCGCGCCTTGTGAGTGACCGCGCCACCATTGTATCCTTTTTCACAGACGACATGCAATGCTGGTCAGAGCGCAATGCCATGAACAAAAGCACTCCTTCAAAAAGCTGAACAATGTTGTGCTCCATGGACTTGATGGTTTCAGCTATTTATCCCATTGAACATTATACCCTCTCACCGCGGCGCTGATTGCTTCTTATTGGCTCCAATTCTCCAGCTCCTGATGTCCTATGTGTTCAGTTCTTTTCCTCATGTTAGATGCGCCACATTCTCTTCCCATAATCAGACAGCCCGCCTGGCATATCCCTTCTTGCCCCGTTGTGCCGTAGCAACCATTGCCGCCCCTTCATGTACAGTTCCCGACCTTCAGTCCTGGGTGCTCCCGGTCCCAGAAGGCTAACTAATCCACCTGGCTGTTCAAAACCCTGCGGGCCGTGCTCGAGGAACAGGCAGATAATGAACTCCCGTAGTCTGTCGTCCAGTTGCCTCGACTCCCGCACATGGTGGCTCGACGCTTAAAAGGTGTCGTTTGAGATGCCGTTGTGGCCAGGGGGAACGGAGTCGGGGTAGCCGTAGGCGTTGGTGGCATCGTGACCCGCCGCGTTCATTCCGTGGCCTTGACTCAATAAGTCGTTGGAATGCTCGGATTGCCCGTAGCTCGAGGCGCCGCCGGTCGTGGCATTGCCGGGGACACTGCCGCCGCCAACGGGCCCCCCATAGCCACTGCTGGTAGGTCTGTTCTGGTGCTCGCCCCTTGTAGATTGGGTCTTGTCCCAATCAGTTCAAATGTTCAGATTGTAATCTCTGTCAAGCTGACAAAGGAAAAGAGAGGGGATAGGCTAAAGACTTACTTCGCGATATTTGGACAAGTAGATTTTGAGTGCTTCGGCATAATTCTCGAATCCCAGCGAAGTCATGGCAAAAAGTATGTCTTCTCCATTGACCGTCTTGCGCTTCTCCTGTTGACATTTCTCGGACGCTGTGCAACGTTAGCCAAAGGAGCGCCCAAGGGGGTTTCCCTCCAACCATACCTTCGCTGGTAATGAACGAGATGAACTCGCTGACGCACTCCTGCATACACTCTTTGGCTTCTTTGGCAATTTTCGCGTTCTCGGGCAAGGCCGTCTTCATGATCCGGGCAACTGGCGCAAAATTACGGATGTTAGCATCAGACATCGCTGAAGGTGAGGACGACGCCGTTCGCCCTCCATGGTGGCGTGACGATGAGGAATGTTTGGAATCATAACTTGAAGACATGATGAAAAAGTTGTATCGCTGAAGGGAAAGATGCTGGCAGTGCCCTCCGAGTGGTCGAGGTACCGCGCCAGTCAGCGCAAAGCAGAGCTGCGATGCAAATCATGGTCGGAGAAGGAGAGAAGCGACGACGAATGAGATGATGCTGGCTAAAGAGCAGGCCCAGCGTCACACGCTCGGATTCGTACAGGTAGAAGGGTAGCGTTCCTGGAGCGCGCAGAGACGCATGACTGTAACGCAAGGGTCGAACAAATCAAATCCCACGCGCTGACAGGATTGCTGTTTGGAAACATAGGATGGTGGTACCAAGGGAATCATAGACAAATAAAGGGATGAAACCAACCATTTGCAATGGGGAGCCATCGGTCTTGCTCCTTGACCTCGAATTCACCAGCGCCGGTGCCTTGTGCTCCTTCTTGGTCGCGATCCATATGATCCTGCTCTTCACCAGACTGTGCACTTTGTTCGACATCGGGCTCTTTGGGTGGGGAGGTCGACATGATGTAGTTCGAGGGTAGCCGCAGCGGCCGGATTGCAGGGCGAGAAGATGTTTGGCTCACAGTGACCACGTCACACCTTGAGGCGGACCTGACGCAGAATGCCTAATGCTGGCCTGCGTCACTTGGGGACGCACTTGGTCAGACGATCGCTTTCTCTCGCTTTGTTGGTGCCCAAAACGATTCCCACGCTGCAAGCTACGCAGCACCGAGGGTGGGTTACTGGACTTGCGACCGGCCGGGGGAAGACGCCGCGTCGAATGGATGCGGCGGGGATGTGAGGCGGAAGGAATGACGAATTGGTAGCGGAGGACGGGGGGGGAGCAACGAAGCCGAATTGCCAAATTGGAAGACGGAGAGGTACAGCAGCCAACAGGATAGGCCGGTGAGCTGGCCGCGCGATGTACGTCGCGATGCGAGCTGCAATGCGATGCTATGGTATGCTAGGTGACGAGGGTCGGGAACGGACAGCTGCAGACGCTGTATGCTGTACTGCTTAGACCGGACCTGGATACGGGTTTCGTCAGTTGCGCAGCTCCAGCCATTGGGGCAGGACAGAGCTTCTGGAGATCTAGTAAAGGGAGATAAGATCTAGGGCTTGTAAACAGACCGCACATACGTACAAGCGCAATATAAGGCGGAGAACTAGAGAAAGCGACGATTGGGCGGAGGGACGCAGCGTGTGGTGGTTGGCCTGCAGCCAGAGGTTTGGATATCTAGTCTTGACTAACGCAGACTTGAATGGAAGGGCCAGCCAGTGTTGCTAGACTACTAGCAGACTAAGAGGAGCGTGCGTGGTGTTGTCGGATGCAGTGCAGATGCCAGCGCAGAGGAGGGATTGCGGTATACAAAGTAGAGAGACAAGCGATGAGAGGCGGCAAGGTTGCAGATGGTGTGTGATGGTTGGGCGGCGACCCAGGATTCACGGGTGGGTGGGAGAGTGAGCGGAATCGAAGAGTGGGCTGATGAGAGGAGGCTGGAGGCTTGAGGCTCAGGCTCCGGCGCAGGCACAGACCCGACACCAGAAGTAGCAGAAGGAGCCCGTGCCCCGTACTGTATTTGTTGCCCGCGCCAGCCACATCTCTCTCTATCCGCATTATCGACTTCATACGAACTAACAGCAGCACCTAGATACCTACCTAGGCACACTCATCATCACTACCTACCTTAGTACTGCGCAGGCAAGTTTGTATCTCATGACCATGGAATAGAGTGCCTCATTGATGGCTTCATTTGCTTCATTTGCTTCACTTCAGAGCGTCTCCCGCTGCATAATACCTCTTGTCACTCCATCCTCCCTGCAAGCCACCAGCTTCAGCCGACCGGTTCCTTGCGCTCCGGAGCCTTCTTCTCTATCGCAGGTACCGCCCAACCCGTATATGGGCTAATTTACCATTTCAATGCCTGCTTTAAGGAAGCATGCTTGACGGGTCCCAAACAAAATCGCGGTGAATTGACCGCCCTTCCCTTGAGCTCGCCTCCCTTCACCTTTAGACCCTTTTCGAGCAGGACGAGGAAGAGGAGTTGGAACGCCTTGCAACTTCGGAACTCCGCCATGAACCGAAGCTGTTGTCATTGATCGTTGCGCCGGAAATCACTGAAGAGCCTGGAACATCAGTTTCAATCTGCTATGCCTTCATTTCCCGGTCGTGACACGATCACCAACCAGGAGAAAGTGCCATGTCACATGCAAAGCCCATGACGCATATCAACTCGCCAACCATATTGCCTTGCTGCAACTCGCGTGTTGGCATTGGGCGAATTGGCCGACCATAGTAGAAAACGAGTTCTTCTGCTGCTTGATGCACAGGCTCGGAAACATGTCTGCGGTGTCCTTTGACTAACACTTCTCCCACGGTGAAAGCGCCAGCTGTGCACACCTGCCGGGCCCCGAATTGTCTTCGTTGCACAACGCTAGATTGTACCATGGTCGATTATGGTGGGGACGACCACCTAACTAACGGTGTAATCACTCTTTCTTTGCTACTCTCAACGACTATTATCCCTATGGGCAATATGGGACGAGCCCGTCCTCGCGCCGTCGAAGTGATCCTGCTGCAAATATAGAAAGAGACCTGCATGGCCTGCAAGCTGGCTCTCCGCCTCACATTGGGCAGAAACGCAGAGTTCGTAAAAACCTTGCACCTCGGTTCTGCAGGAAACTGGCTTTCACACCACATGCCTCATATTGTGATATAGCGTCTATTGCCAACGCATAGGACTCACGCCCTGGTCACCATTCATTCCCATGCACCAGGTCTCCGAGCCCTACAGGCTCCACAGTACCATACTCTCGGGACAAGGCGGCGAAACCACACACGAATTGCTGCCTTGGTTATCACAGACGAAGAGGATTTAATTATGGCAAAATAGTGCTTCTCAAGCTAACATGAAGGGGTATCATCTTCTGCGCAACCAACCCATCTCAGAACGGCTCCCCAGGTCAAATGAATCAGCTTGCTGGAACGCCAGAGATGGCAGAACAAGTACGCTCGTAGATATCCTCCCAAAAGAGTGCCTAATCCATAACTCCAGTCATGTCTTCATTGATGATACGCCTTTTTGTCCTTTTGCACCTTCCTGTGTCTTGTATCTTCGGGTGATCCGAGACCTAACGGGAGGTATATTGCCTAGGTTGGTCAATAGGCTGGTAAATCGGCCCTTGACTGCCGTCTTCCGGAGCCCACATTCGCCGAGTAGGTATAAAATGTGCTCCCTCAACATAACCATCGTCAAATACTGCAAAATCAACTTGTCTTTCTGTAGGGCCTTCGGCGCCGTACTCCTCGCCAGCCTCGAGGTAGCGTCGTGGGACCGCCCGAGCATACTCTTCGTGGCTCGTGCCGCGAGGCCACGATCGTCCCTGATTGTCGTCATAGACAAGGCCACCCAAACTGCCGCTGTCAATATATTGGTGTGCTGCGCTTTCGCCCGAGCGTGTTAGAGGCTCTGCTAAACCCGAACTTATGACCTCGTATCTTCTGTCGCCGCGAGGATAGTGTCCATCCTCGGGATAATACCGGGTTTCATACTGAGAGCCGGCACATGCCACCACCCTATCGTGCGGTGTGCCAATGGTGCTGTAGAACTGAACTCGGCGTGATCGTTCAGGTAAACTTGCCATATATTCATGTTCGGCTACCAGATTGCGCGAGCGTCTCGATCCATCCTCTTCAGCGAAGGTGAAGCTAGAGTCGGTGACCCTCTGGTAGGGGTCGGAACTCAAGCCAGGCCGGCTGCTAAGTCGAATCGGCAGAGATGGTGTATGTCTCCGGTAACTAGGAGGCTCATAGTCGCCCAGCCGCCTTCTGGTGCCAGGGGAGTGATGATCCCCTTGGAAGTTTCCAGCGATGGGTAGGGGCTGAGTCAAGTGGGGATGCCTGTTCTCGGTCTCACGCACGTGTAAGGCTGATGTGACAGCGTCAGGTCCTGCAGCATTCTCTTTTGACAGCGGGTCAAAGCTATTGAGGAATTCAGCAGCTGCACTTGATGCGAGCTCATCAGCCGTACCGCGCGGGCCATCAGTATTTCGACTGGCTCCGATCGCTTCTGAGTCAGTAGCTAAGGGCAGAGGTCGACAGTTTTCGGCTTTGCTCCCAGGGATAGCTTCGAAGACGCCTTCTACAGTTGTGTCGCTATTCATATTCAACGGCTCGAAGTACGAGTACCTCGAGGATCCGTCCTCATGAGAATAGACAATAGAGGCTCCGGATGGCGGTCCGTCGCGGCTGCGCGACTCCCGTAACGAACCAGAGCCAGCATCCTGAGAATGGTAGTCCCGATACTGTGGGCGGCCTGCAGGGTAGCAGGACGGTGCTTCATATCTGACACTTTCCTTGGTAGGCGCACGCATAGGATATCCAGTGCCACGAGTATATGGCCGCCTGAATGTAGGCGCCGGCCGGTGAGGATCGTACTCATCTTCCGCAGTAACGGCAGACCCTTCGGAGGCGGCGACGTAAGACCCGGTGTGGCTACCATGAAGACTGTGTCGGCCGATGAACGGACCTCCGCGCTCAACGTAGCGTAGATCGCTGCCCATTGCATTCAAGTTTTCGCCATGGCTCGGAGTCGATGACGATGGGCCGACGTAGGGCAGAGGCTGAGGGAAATGGTTCGGGAATGCATCTGCAATCATTTGAAGCTTGCCGCGGTCAATTCCCGGTGAATGTAGCAAAGCCTTAATGGCGGCCGGGCTAGGTAGCCATATCATATCTTGCTTCCAGTCCGGCCTCATTGGGGCCCAAGAGGACAAGGGGACCGACCCAGTTTGCATGTTGCCTCCACCGAAATCAACATGTACTTGTTGAAAATGAATCAACAACTGCGTTAGAGAAGACCGGCTGCCATTCGCTATGCTCAGTTGCGTAGGTGCAACTCGGCTAAACTCTGAGCACATTTTGCATTGCAATCCCAGAATTCCTCGTAGTGACTGTAATTCGGGTCGCTGTAAGACAACGCTCGTGAAAAGATGGAGACTGAGCTCATGGTTGAACTCCTTCACAAGGGTCGAATTGATATGCTGAATGACAACGTATAGCCGCACTGTGTCCGATAAATCCCAGACCCCATCCAGCCGATGCCAGAATTCCATTGCGAGGTTGGCGACTGCCTCGACCTGATCCCGGTACGTGCTAGCTGCTGAATATCCGTGGTCCACATCAGGGCGTGAAGAAGTAATAGGCTGTTCTCCATTGCGAAGTCCCTCTTGTACCCAGGGGATATTCGGAGCCGGGTCAAATGGAGGGTCGATAGGCCAAGGCGCCTTCCAGTACACAACAGCATTGCCGTGGCTCAAAGCAGTCGTATGCTTTGCCGCATAGTGCTGGATGACTGCTTCAAAAGAGAACAATTTATGGTTCGTGTCGCATACCCTGCAAAGGAAAAGATCCTTTCCAAATCTCTCCGTATGTGGTTTGACATGCTCCTCAAATGTCCACTTCATGTCTTCCAGCTTCAACCTCCTGCAAGCCTGAAAATCGGGATCGAGCGGAAAGGCCGTCCCTTTCAGTGCGAGCATTCTGTCTTCTTGAGCAATCACCTCATCGAACCGCTGCCGAACATGGCAAAGAACTTCTGCGGCAAACTTACTGGCAGTGGCCTTGGTTACGCCACGACCGTCTGACCACGTCTGATGGATGAAGTCCTGAGCATATTTCTGTAGCTTATCCCGGCTAGGAATCTTTAACTCGAGCCACATGTGGCTGAGATTTTCTTGGGCCACACGCTGTTCTTCTTCAAGTAGCCGACGCCCTTCCAGAGGCATCGTGGAGTCACTTAATGAGGCCTTCTGCATCCTTTCTCTTCGTTCGGCTTCCAAACGCTGCGCCAGGAGACGCGGCCTCAGAGTGTCCCAGGCTCTCTCATTTAAGGGCTGAGAGATTAGGATTGCCGCCTTGAACGCCTCCATGTGGGTAAGAGTCGAGAGTGCGATGGGAGGGTCAAGCGCCAGGCAACGACGTTCTATTTCTTTCCGCCGGTCAGCCTTAATGAGCTCGACCTCTTCCAAACTTCGTTCGACTCTTTGGCGGAGAAGGGGACGTATCGCAGCAGGGCCGTTGTTATTTGGCTGGCCCTGTTGAATCGAGAATGACTCTTTGTCCATCGGCTGCATATGGGCTGTTGGTCTATCTGCTGTAAGCTATTGTTAGTTCTGTGTGGACGCAACGCATGGCTACAAGGTGAAGATTTTTCGCAATTGCTTACCCTGAGGGACAGCACCCAGTTCGAGCGTACTGGGAGAGTTGGCACCAAGGAATGGAAGTCCAGTGTCATATCCTTGCCCGGGTTGGCGAGGAAGTACCTTATCTTCTCGGCCCGTATTGACTCTGCTGTCCAACAGGCCAACCTGAGGACTCCTTCTCGGTGCAGTTGCAGAAATCTTCCAGAAGGGCGCCTGGAGTTCCCACTGTTCAAATCGAGCTGTAGCAGCGCTGTGCCGTTGCCCTGCATTCTCGAGGCCTTTATACCATTCTTCTAAGGCAGCCCCTCCCAGTGCTTGAACGCTGACCTGCCTGTGTCGAAGTTCTTCCAACTGAGGCTTGAAATAAAACTTGGTGAGTTGGATGTCCGGAGGAGTTGGCGTCTGTCGAAGAGAAACAGAAGAGACATAATCCAAAGAAGGAGTAAAGATTGCAAACGGTAGCCCTGGTTGGAGCGCAGATGAACCCGAGAGCAGCAAATCAATCTCCTGAATGATGTCAACCATTTATCACGTAGACGGCTAAGCAAGGAACCAACCTTGATAAGTCGCGACTCCAGACATCTACCACAAGATATAACACGAAATGGCCATATTGTGCGAACATCATCCATTCCGGGTCCAGAACTCCAAGGAGACAACCTTTGAATCAGACGGTCTTCTTGTCTAGCCCTCAGATTGCAGTATTGGCAATATCGCCCAAGCGCGAGTCGCCACATTTCCAGTTCAGACATTGCATCCATTGGTTTGGGAAATCCTTGGAAAAATGCCTTCCGCGATGCGGCCCAAATCAGATCCTGGCTCCGCAGGGTCAAGCGCTTAGATCGTCCCGATGCCTGTGGCAACGATACTGCAGGGTCAATGAGCGAGCGAAAAGAACGGTTGACGCGGATCAAGCGACCAAGGGAGACTGGATCCACGAAGCTGAGAATGTGCTGTAAGATTTCATTAGGTAGATCTCCCAGCCTGGGCTTCCCGTACACGGAAGGGTCTTCTGGCTGAGCAAGACGTATTTGGCCTGATGGAGTGGTCGAAAGCCTTGGCCTTTTCGGGTCGAACCCGTCAAGATACGTATGGCTCTGCGAGGGACCAGTCGACGGGTCTGTATAATAGGTCCTCTCTTGAGGTTGTGCGGAAAACCTGGAGGACCACTTTCTCTTGCCCGGTACCTCCATGGTGCCATATGTCCGTGGAGCGTCAGAATCCATCGGGAACAGAGGTACAACTCATGATCATGGAAGCGTGAAAAAGAAATAACAAATAAGAAAAACAATGTAGAGCGATTGAATATCAGCAGTCAAAACTGATATCCCTGCGTTCTACCAAGTTTGGACGAGGTGAGGATAGAGACACAGCCGAAACCATTGCGAGCAATGTTTCCAACTGAGATAGGGAGCAAGTTTGGAGGTGTAGGATCTTCGGCTTCGGAAGCGCCGTCGGACTCGCAGAGAAGTCGCGCAAAGGGATGTAGGCGTCTAGGAGGAGGATATCATCGGCAGCCGAGTTTTGGATCTTGGAGCAGGCTTCAATACCAGGTGAAGCCGGGCAAATCGTACTTGCGACCACGTTTAATCAGAGCAGCCTCAACTGAAGGGTGGGGTGCTGGCGCAGGTCGCTGAACTGCTCTCTGTCAACGTCGAGATCAACGGGGCATCCGCATAAACCGGTAGCTGTGACTGTAGAGGAACCCTGCGGTTGAGTAACAGTCAATGCGCATGTATGCAGAATATAGGATGTCAGATAGACATCGAGAAGCGCTCAGGATGAACTGCCTGCGCAGTTCCGACGCAGCGACGCATTGGCAGGCTGCCAGCGAGGTGCTGACAAGACATACTGTCTGACGAGAGGCTGGGGCATGTCATTTGGTAAGGCGCTTTGAATTTGTTGCACTTTTTATTGAAAATGGCATCTTAAACATCCTGTCTGACCGCATTTACTCTCTGCAAGCCTTCTACCGCCTACGTAAGGCTCAACTTCGAGGTGCTCAACTTCAACTTGAAGGCGGGCCTCCTAAGCCTCAGCTTGGCGCCATCATCCGGCCTGCGCCCCCTCCGCTTATTAGTCCAATGCTCCATAGCAACACTGCACAACTTGGAAGGAGTTCGGGCAGGTAAGTAAGCTGCCATTGTATCTTCACAATACCAGAGTTTGCTGGAGCCAAAGTATAGGTGTTCTACCAGACTCTCAGTCGAATCTACGCGTGTTCTTTCAGGGATCACTCTTTTTACCCCGACTTGGTCGGCCGAGGGACCTCTCGTGAGCAAGCAAGCAGCCTGCCAACCAACCACCTCTTCTTCTTAATCTCTCCTTGTTTTCTCTGGAGTGCCCTTCATGGCGTCTCTCAACACCTCTGTCAACGGACCCTCTATTTCCAAAAGCTATCAAGCGGTCGTGAATGCCCCCCCTCCTACTGGCCCTGCTGCGGCGTCGCCAACATACGGTCAATGGGTCGTCTACTCCGTGTCAGCTCCTCTAGCCAATGCCTTCCAGCAGGATTCGGGAAACAAGGAGAGCGTGCTAAAAGTGCAAAGTACAGGAGAAGGAGAGCTCTTTGATTTAGTGGACGAGTTCTCTGACGGCAGAATCCAGTTCGCGTTTGTCAAGGTCAAAGACTCCAACACTGGGCTGCGAAAGAATGCTCTTATTGCCTGGTGTGGCGAGGGAGTCCCCGAGCGGACAAAGGGATACTTCACGAGCCACCTGACAACGGTGGCCAAATTGCTGCACGGCTACCATGTGCAAATAACCGCCAGATCGGACCGCGACCTGACCCCGGAAGGAATTATCCAGAAGGTTGCCGATGCATCAGGCTCCAAGTATTCCTCAAGCAGCGCCGCTCCACCTCCGATTGCCTCTGCGACTAAGCCGGTCGTCGCGTCGAAACCTGTATTTACACCCACTCAAAGTTCAAGTGCTGGAGGCGGATACAATACTGCTCGTAATATTCTACCAAAGAGAGCCGATGTGGACGAGGATGGTTGGGGTGCGGATGCCCCTCCAGTGACCCGGACACAGCTGGAAAAAGTCCAGCCGGCCTATCAACCTACAAAAGTCAGTATGCGAGAGCTTACATCGGCGAGGCCTGCTCCATCCGATAATGACAGCAGTCAAACGGAGGATCGGCCCGGTGTAGTGAAAGGTGCCTACCAGCCAGTTGGTAAAGTCGATATTGCTGCCATTCGACGCCAGGCCAAGGAAACAGGGGCTGGGCGAGACGAAAGACCTGAACCCGTGAAAGGGGCCTATGAACCCGTTGGCAAGGTTGATATTGCAGCCATACGAGCCAGAGCGCAGAAATCTGATGACTCCGGCTTCTCCAGACCAGATCCCGTCTCTAGCCAGTCCACTGGCAGGTCTGAAGAGCGCGAATTACCTTCTCGCCCATTAGCAGAGCGTTCGGCTGCCTTTTCTCAAGGCCCAGAGCGTCTGACATCTCTGCCTAAACCCAAGGTTGCCAACAAATTTGGCGGCGGCTCGTCATTCGTTGGGACAAAGGCACCGCTTCCTGGAGGTTTCGAGAATAAGCCGGTGGCTCCTGCTGCTCCTGTTGGCACTGCCAGCAGGACATTCGCCGATGAGGGAGGTAAAACACCCGCACAGCTGTGGGCTGAGAGGAAGGCTCGGGAGAGAGGATTGAGTGGTTCTGGTGAACTCCCGACGTCTCCCAGTGGGCACACCGGGCCGTCCAGCATCACATCGCAGAAGAGTGGCGGTGGAGAATGGAAGAGCGGCTACACTGGCAAGAGTTGGGCGGCGGTGCAGACCACCCATACCGGGCGGAGTAGCATCGGACAACAAGTGACCGGCGAAGGCACTAAATCCGGAGCAGAGGAGGAGGAGGCCCCTACTTCGCCGATCGGAGGAATCGGTTCAATACGTGATCGTTTCAATGGAGCTCCGCCAATGGGAGCACCTGCGACATTTGATCGAGCTCCGCCGCCTGCTCCTGAGCCCGACACGAGCAACAAACCGAACCGTGGAATACCCATCCCAGGGCTTCCGGCTTCACGCCCTGAAGCGGAGGAACACAATGCTCCGGCGTTGCCCACTCCGCCTCCACAGCCGAGGAGTCCTACGCCGCCAACCCCGGAAGAGCCAGCTGGGTCTCCTATCCGCGTGGCGATTCCGGTCAGTGCTGGTGCAAATGTGGCCGATGCTCACGAAGAGCTCGTGTCCCCACCTCCGGCATTGCCAACTACGTCTCTCGCGCAAGCTCTACCGTCTCCAGGCCCAGAAGATGACGAACCAGACGCCGGACCCGACGCCGGACGCGCTGCTGCGCAGGCAGCTGCGGCAAGCACTATGGGGCAAGAAGCGGTAGAGACTGCCCCAGCATCAGCTCCGGCGGCAGGTGGAGAACGGGCACGAGCTGAGTATGATTACGAAGCAGCCGAAGACAACGAGGTGTCGCTGCGCGAAGGTATGGAAGGCCCCCTTCTTCGTGTCATGAGTACTAAGAGGTCTAGGTGAAATCGTGACTAACATCCAACGGGTTGATCCGGATTGGTGGATCGTCACGAACGAGGCCGGACTGGTAAGTCATTCGCCTAGCGGTTAGAGCCATGTTTAAAAACTAACCACCTCCCAGAGCGGACTTGTACCTAGCAATTATCTCAGCATGCTGGACGGTGATGATGCTGAGGGAGAGGCGCCTGCAGCCGCGGAGCCCAGTCCCCCTCCTCCAGCGCCCGAAGCGTCGAAAGGGGTCACGGCCACCGCACTGTATGACTATGAAGCCGGGGAAGACAATGAGTTGTCGTTCCCAGAGAATGCCATCATCGTCAATGTCGTAAGTGCTTGTTTTCCATGGACGCTTTGGATCTGCATTGCTAATTGCTCCTTGCTTAGACATTTCCCGATGAAGACTGGTGGCATGGCGAGTATCAAGGACGAACCGGACTGTTCCCCGCCAATTACACCAAGCTCAACGATTGAGCGAGGGCACGGAATCGCAGAGATACTACGTATTATTGTTGTGGTTGACAGCGGGACTTGGACCCCAGAAGAATTGGCATTCAGGAAGTTCACCCCTTAGATAGACATGATTGTGGAAAAGAAAAACTGTGGCCATGCCGGTGCCGTCCATTCTTCTGTTCTGCCATCCAATAGCAACCGGGTTTCCCAGAACTGAACCTCGAAGACATACTCTCTCCCTCCTCACCCTACCGATGTTTGGCACAGCTGGCGTAGGGCGGTGAGTGGAGAGGAGTTTAGCAGCATCTTGGAGGGGCACATCTGGCTGTCTGGCAAATCATAGTCTGTGTCCCTGCGTTACGACATGTTTTCTGCCGCTCTTCTTCCCCAGGCAAAAATTTTACGCCAATGCATGGATACAAGACAGAAGAAGAAAAGAGAGCTCGATCTTCGTCATGCATGCAACCAACAGAGAATTTTGCAGGAGGCGCAGATAAAAGACGTAGTCTGTAGTTCTTCTGTATTAAAGACTGTCGAAATCAATCAATTCCTCCTCCATCTGCTCCCGCTGACATTTTTGGCGTCTATCGACAACTGCTCATACTCAAGAAGAGGAAGCTCAGTAAAGGAGCAACGTACATACTGTGCACTTGACGACTTAATACGTAACGAGAGGCTTCCGATCTGCCTGAACCGATCTCCCTCGACCTCCCCGCTGGACTTGACGTCTGAGCTCCAGCAATTCCATCCACATACGTACTGCTATCTCGCAGTTCACCGATTGATTCGGGCTTATCCATTGGCTGCTGTGGTCGACAGTCATAAATTTTGGCCCGTCTTTTTTCGCGGTGACTCTTGACCCCAAGCTCAAAGTCTCTCCCTTCCTTTCACTGCGAATGAGCTGAGTCTTCCTTGTTGCAGGGCTTCAATTGACTGCTGCTGCTGTTGTTGTTCCCTTAGCGACAGCGACCAGCCTGGCATACTGCTACAATGGCTGCCACCGCTCGCTCTCTTCACCAGGCCGGCGGGATCTGGCTGCGAGGCTGCACCCCGAAGCCACACCCCTCCGCGCGAGCCTTCTCTACTCGCATCGCTATTCGTGCCACTAGGCAACACCTGCTGAGCCCTAGAGCTCCTTCATGGCAGCAGGCCAAGAAGTTCACACGGTCCGCCAGACGGGGTGCTGCCGTGCAAACCCCTCCCAGGCCCGAGGCCTACCTAGAGAGCGGTGTGATTGAGCCCGGGAAGAATCTGGTGGATGTCAAAAAGGTGCTGGTTATCGGAAGTGGTGGATTAAGTATTGGCCAGGCAGGAGAATTCGACTACTCTGGTAAGCTACAACTTCGGTCGCAATGTTGCACTGGGCTGCGCTCTCAATCAGTCCACCTTCAGGCGCAAGAAAGGGTGTCCACAAAGCCTTGACTAACACTCGCAATAGGCTCTCAAGCTCTGAAAGCGCTCAAAGAGGCTGGTGTTGCCTCTGTTCTTGTCAACCCGAACATTGCGACGATCCAGACCGACCATAAGCTTGCTGACGAAGTCTACTATCTACCTGTCACGCCCGAGTATGTCACGTACGTGATAGAAAGAGAGAAGCCCGATGGCATTCTCCTCACTTTTGGAGGCCAGACCGGGTTGAATTTGGGTGTCAAGATGAACAGGATGGGCATATTCGACCGATATGGTGTCAAGGTTCTGGGCACGCCCATCAAGACGCTCGAAACGAGTGAAGATCGAGACCTTTTTGCCAAGGCGCTCAATGAGATCAATATTCCAATTGCTCAGTCAATTGCTGTGAGCACCGTCGACGAAGCTCTCGATGCTGCGGAACAAGTAGGATACCCTATCATTGTTCGGTCGGCGTACGCTCTGGGAGGTCTGGGCTCGGGCTTTGCGGCAAATCGTGAGGAATTGAGCAACTTGGCCTCTCAGTCACTCTCTCTCTCCCCTCAAATTTTGGTGGAGAAATCTCTTAAGGGCTGGAAAGAGGTAGAGTACGAGGTCGTTCGCGATGCCGAAGACAACTGCATCACTGTCTGCAATATGGAGAACTTCGATCCTCTTGGAATCCATACTGGAGACAGTATCGTTGTCGCCCCTAGTCAGACCTTGAGCGACGAAGAGTACCACATGCTTCGGACCGCAGCTATCAAGATCGTCCGACATCTCGGGGTTGTGGGCGAATGCAACGTCCAGTACGCTCTCCAGCCAGATGGCCTTGACTATCGCGTCATTGAAGTCAATGCCCGTCTTTCTCGCTCCTCCGCTCTGGCATCCAAAGCCACCGGCTATCCTCTTGCATACACCGCCGCGAAGATTGGACTTGGCCATACCCTCCCGGAACTGCCAAATGCCGTGACCAAGACAACCACGGCCAATTTCGAACCGAGTTTGGACTATATCGTAGTCAAGATTCCTCGTTGGGATTTGTCGAAATTCCAGCACGTCGACCGGCACATTGGCAGTGCTATGAAATCTGTGGGAGAAGTCATGGCCATTGGTCGCACTTTTGAGGAATCATTCCAGAAGGCTATCCGACAGGTTGACCCGAGATACGTGGGTTTCCAAGGAGACAAGTTTCACGATTTGGACGATACTCTTCGCAACCCAACCGATCGACGATGGCTCGCCGTTGGTCAAGCCATGATTCACGAGAATTACTCGGTAGAGAAAATTCACGAGCTCACCAAGATTGACAAATGGTTCCTCTACAAGTTGCAAAACCTGAAGGAAACCATGGATGAGATTCACGATATTGGATCATTGTCTGGCATCAAACATGAGCTCATGCTGAAGGCCAAAAAGCAGGGGTTTTCTGACAAGCAAATCGCCATGTACACGAACTCGACGGAGAAGGATGTCCGAGCACGGCGCCTGAAGTTTGGCATCCGACCGTGGGTCAAGAAGATCGACACTCTTGCTGCTGAGTTTCCTGCTGACACCAACTACCTATATACGACATACAACGCCTCGTCCCACGATGTCACCTTCGAAGACCATGGCACCATCATTCTCGGGTCTGGCGTCTACAGAATTGGTTCCTCGGTTGAGTTCGACTGGTGCGCGGTCAACGCCACCTTGACCCTGCGAAATATGGATCAGAAGACTGTTATGATTAACGTAAGTAGGATGTTTCCCGTGCTTTTTCCTTGTTCACCTTTTCACTTTCACTTTGCCCCCTGCATGAATCGTACATCTAGTGGGATCCCGGACGTGTCCTGAGCCATGCTAACTTGCCAACAGTACAATCCCGAGACCTATTCGACCGATTTCGACACTGCCGACAAGCTATACTTCGAGGAGTTGTCATATGAGCGAGTGATGGATATCTATGAGCTGGAAGGCGCTTCTGGTGTTGTTGTTAGTGTGGGCGGTCAACTTCCGCAGAACATTGCACTTCGGCTGCAACAGGAAGGCAATGCGAATGTCCTTGGTACCAACCCCGAAGACATCGACAAGGCCGAAGACCGTCATAAGTTCTCCCAGATCCTTGACTCAATTGGGGTGGACCAGCCGGCCTGGAAGGAGTTGACCTCGGTCGCCGAGGCAGAAGCTTTCGCCGACTCAGTTGGTTATCCTGTATTGGTCCGTCCATCGTACGTCCTGTCCGGCGCTGCCATGTCAGTCATCCATACGCACGATGAGCTGAAAGACAAGCTCGAACATGCCTCGTCTGTTTCGCCTGATCACCCAGTTGTCATCACGAAGTTTATCGAGGAGGCCGAGGAAATCGACGTTGACGCGGTGGCATCACAGGGAGAGTTGATCCTTCATGCCGTCTCGGAACATGTGGAACCCGCAGGTGTGCACTCTGGTGATGCGACTCTGGTCCTTCCTCCCGCCAACTTGGATGAAAGCATTATGGCCCGCATCAAGGAAATCGCGCAAAAGGTTGCCAAGGCGTGGAGCATCACTGGGCCCTTCAACATGCAAATCATCAAGGCGGATGTACCCGGTGAGGAACCCGCTCTCAAGGTGATCGAATGCAACCTTCGTGCGTCTCGGTCTTTCCCATTCGTCAGCAAAGTGCTAGGGACCAATTTTATCGACACGGCTACCAAGGCCTTGGTGGGCAAGGATGTACCGGAACCCCAAGATCTCATGGCTCAGAAGCGGGACTACCTTTCAACCAAAGTGCCGCAATTCTCCTGGACTCGTCTGGCCGGTGCCGACCCTTTCCTCGGCGTGGAAATGAGCAGTACGGGAGAAATTGCATGCTTCGGCAAAGATCTTGTCGAGGCATATTGGGCTTCCCTCCAAGCGACCATGAACTTCCGAGTCCCGGAGCCTGGTGAAGGCATCCTGCTAGGTGGGTCTACCGAGCTTCCGGAGCTGCCCAAGATTGTCGAGTATCTCAAACCGTTGGGATATAAATTCTACGCTGCGAGCGAGGCTGTTAAGGGGCATCTGGAAAAGTCCGGTGCCTCCGTCGAGGTAATTGAGTTTCCCAAGACAGACAAGAACGAGCTTCGAAAGGTGTTTGAGAAATACGACATCAAAGGAGTGTTTAACCTCGCCAAGAGCCGAGGCAAGACATTGTTGGACGAGGATTATGTGATGAGACGGAATGCTGTGGACTTTGGTGTCCCATTGTTCATGGAGCGCAAGGTACGTCCTCGTCTGGACCGCTAATTCCGAGACGTTAACTAACTTGGTTATACAGACTGCATTACTATTTGCTCAGTGCATGAGCGAGAAACTACCTCGAAAGGAAGGAATCCCTCCTGAGGTCAAGAGTTGGCGGGAGTTTACCGGATCCAAGATGATGTGAGTTGGAAGCAGGGGAGTTGGACAAGGACGAGGCAAAGAAGAGATGCCTTATTATGTGTGATACCTCGATGCAGCGTTATGAGCGGTGAAGAGGGCGGTGTACTGCAAGACTTAGACAAAAGTTGTTAGAGCAAAATACTGTCATGTTTTGGAGATGGGAAAGATATCAGTCGTTCTCTTTCCAAGGCCGGACGTAGGTATCAGCACACAGACGAATACCTGCCAGGAAGAAGCTCCGTTTAAGACTGGGTGGTGTAGTAAGGAGCGAATGGCGGAAGCGGCAATGAGGTCGGGATAGTACTACAGCAACACTTTGTAGTGGCACCACCCGTGCGGGCGGCTAAGTCTTTATGCCGGGAAAATCAATTGCGTTGCACGAGTTGTTTGAATCATGCGAGGGACAGATGAGTGGCAACGTACCGCGTGTCTATTGTCGGGCAACTTGAAGTTGAAGTCCAAGTGTCTGCGTAGACAAACATCCAAACAGCCGTCGTCGACATCCGACTGCCGAACAGAGAAAAGCGCAGCCCGGTCCCTGCGCGCCCCTCTATTTGCTTCAAAAGGTGGTTCGAGTCTTTTAGACGACTGGCGATGGAGCTGAATGGCTTCTCACCTACCGAGCATGGCTGCCGTTCGCGGACCTCAGTTACGGCACCCAGCTCCATCGATACGTGCACGGCTCCAGCGCATCTCGATCCCGAGCGTTGAAGGTTGACGAGAATGATGTTATTATTTAAACCACCTCCTGCTGCGGCGGTTGGGGAGGGGGTTTCAGTATCTGCGCCATACTTGACCATCAAAACCTAACCACACCCTGCGCTGCGCTGTGCACGATCAGTCCTCCCGTCACCGAAAAGAACAGGAAATACAAGTACACTTTGACAAGATGGTCTATAACGTGCCTGCCGAGGAAAGCGAACCCGTTGTCACCAACCACATCAACGGCACAACCGAGGAGATACTCGCCCGATACTGTATCACCGAATTGTGCAAGGGTTGGCCAGTGTACCGGGACGCTTCGGAATGGCAGAACTACCGCAGCCTCTTCACCAAGGAGGGCGCGTATGTCTGGACCAGTATGTAACACCCGTTGCCTCGCGCAGACATCAAACGCGAGGAGGCTCAATGGACTGACTTTGACGTTCTTCCTCTACAGCATGGTCTGGCGGCCTCTCGATTGATGACTTCATCAAAGTCTCCATCAAAGGCCGAGCGAACGGCGACTTCATCATGCACCGCGAGAACGGTACACTTGCCAACGTCAACCTAGCCAAACAGCGCGGCATCGGCAAGATGAAGGCAACCATCACCCAACGGTTCAACATCCAAGGCATCCCGGTTGATGTCGAATGTGATTGCCGATTCATTTTCTTCTGCAAAATCGAGGAGGGAGAGTGGAAGGCACAATTCGTTAAGCTCTTCTACGAAAAGGATAAGATGATCTCTGTCAATGGCAAGGACGTACCAACTTTCACCGATGAAGAGCTACACAAATATCCCGAGGGATACCAGTATTTGGGGGCGGCGCAGGCTCAACTGGGCCATCCGATCTTGAATGATCTGCCAACTGCCGGGAATAAGGGATGGCACGATATGTATAAGGCCATGGCCGATTGGTTGCAGGGCGAAGAAATCGACTTGTTTTGGGAGAAGAAGTAATCAGGCAGGACGTGCCATGCACAGGTAGCAATGAATGAATGACGAACGCATCTGGCTCACGCAGCCTTGACGACCACAGCCCCTGAGACTCACGGCCTCGTTCAAGAACCGTGAGCCAATCAATCCTTGCACAGGCCGTCTCGCCTAACTTTCCCCGTATATTTGCTCGTTTCAATGGGATCGAATGCTCTTTGACTGCGCCGTCACGCTGTGCAACACTACCACTGCTCATTCACTCTATTGTAACATTTGGGAGCCGGTGGAATCAGGTGTACAGACATACACCTACAGAGTCTGGGAGTTCAAACTTCAACACCCCCAAAACATGACATCCATGACTCGGCGGTGACCATCTCCTTGTCCTTCTTTCCTTCGACCCCTTCCATTCGCCATGACTTCCTCCACCACAGCGACACCCCCGACAGCCGGCCGTCGAAGAGGGAAACAAGAGGGCAACGTGGAATACCAAGTGAATGGGACGACAGGTGAACCACAACTTAAAACAGCCCGCTCAAAATCCATCGAGTCAAGACCCAACCCAGCCACAACCACAACCACAAGATCGAAGACCACCTCCATCCTACAAATCTGGGCACCTACCCTGGTTCTGATTTTTGGTGGCTGCTGTTCCAACGTGTACACTCTGGAGTCATTGATCCAGGCCTCCCCCTCCTCAGGCCCCCTGATCACCGCGTTCCAATTCCTCCTTGTCGCACTTGCAACCGCTCCACGGCATTTCTCCTACTCCCGCGGCTGGCGAAACCTATACCTTCGCGAACGCGCGATCCCACTCCGCAAATGGATCATCTACACGGCCTACTTTCTCAGCATCAACATCCTGAACAACATGGCCTTCAAGTACCAGATCAGCATACCTCTACATATCATTCTCCGTTCGGCAGGTCCTGTGACTACAATGGCAGTCGGCAGGATCTGGGGCGGCAAAAGGTATCCTGCACAAAAGATCGTTGCGGTATTTCTTCTATTTATCGGTGTCGTCCTGGCGGCCTTTTCAGATGCTTGGTCGAAACAGGCCGATGCTGAAACACTTATAGAAGTCGAGCAAGATTTTGAAGGATCCTCCCAGTCCACGGTCTCGGAGTCGGCGACATCGTCTCAAACACCGGGGTTCGCTCTCCTCGCTTCGGCACTACTCTTGTCAGCATGTATGGGTCTATTCGCGGATGAGATGTACTCGACATACGGGCGCTCCGGGTCCATCACGGCCGAAACCCTCTTCTACAGCCATGCCATGTCTTTGCCGTATTTCGTCAGCCAAATGAGTCCCCTGATGCAGGACCTGTCCAGCATCGCTGCTATCTCGAGCAATTGCAACAGCAAGAGCAACAAAGACTTTGGTATCTCATTCGATCGCGACAATTCAAGCTCGACATCCACATCGACAGGGACCAACCTTCTCCCTTTCTTCGGCCCTTCCTCTCCGACCGCTAGTTTCCCTAACATTGCCATCCATCTCCCACGCCCTGTTCTGCTTCTCCTTCTCAACGCCATGACTCAACTACTCTGCATTGTCGGCGTGAACCGCTTATCCGCTCAATCGTCCTCTCTGACAGTCAGTATCGTCCTGAATATCCGTAAGTTGGCCAGTTTGATGCTGAGCATCTGGTTATTCGGGAATAACTTGCCCTTGGGCGTGCTTGTAGGCGCTGCTGTCGTCTTTGTCGGCGGTGGCCTGTATGCATTACCTGCTAGACCAGTGAGTGAGAAGGAGGGGGAGAAGGAGAAGGAGAAACGGGGGTGACTGTGACTCGGAATGATTGGGGAACTACAGATAGCTAGATACTTAGAGTCTAGACCAGACGTGCTCTGCCTGAAAGTGCAACGCCTGATGAAAGAATAGAATGGACATTGAACATCAGATATGAGACATCAGATAACAGGCGTCAGGCATCAGGCATCAGGCCGAAACATACAGGGTCTGGTCTCATTTCGTTGTCCATTTCGTTTATATTTACAGGTGTTTTCACATTAACCCGAACCCAGACATGGAAGCAAGAGATATATATGAGGTTTTCTTCCCCAGAGGGTTTCCTTCCTACTATATAGACGTAGGCAGACTCGCCTCATAAGCTTAAATTAGCTTGAATGGCGCAATGAAATATCATCATCAACCCGAACCCAGAATCAGCATCACCTTCTCTCTCAGAAACGACAATGCAAAAGTAGTTACGTGCCGACTTGTACTATACTGTCAAAAACGTTACACAGTACACTATGTAGTGACACTACCCAGGTACCTATGTAGGTATGTTGTGCACTGACCGACATGGAATTAAAGCCAATACTGTACCCAAGTAGTAGTAAAGGAATATGGTCGTTCATGAGCTCAGCCGGTGGAAAATAGATCTTATTGCTCTCTCTTTCTTCTCTATGGAGCCAAGATAGATAGATAGATGCTCTCTACCTAGGTAGAGGGAGGTATCTGGTCTCTAGACTCTGGTCTCGCCTCTTTTCGCAGGGCCGAGGCACCTCCCGCAAGTCGCCTTGGAGGCTGGACAAGTCGAACCATCCATCTCTTAGGTCTGGATACCGGAATATATCTCCGAGTCTGGGTCTTGAAGCTAGAAGCTTGAAGTTTGAATCTTGAATCTTGAATCTGAGTAGTACATCCCGACACCTGACGCTTGACCGAATATGTGTACGAGTGTGAGGGTTGACTCTGAGTACGGGTGCTCGTTTCGACTCCAACCAGGTCCAGTCAAGCCACCAAGCCATGTACCACAACACAGCCAAGTCAAGTCAAGTCCGACATCAAATCCGAGACCGCCTTGAAGATCAAATCTCGAGTCCCAGGTGTCAACCCCAAACCCAAACCCAAAGACCTAAACAGAGTTCAAGTTCAACTGCATGACCTCGGTCTGCATGCACCTACACCTGACTCTGAGAATGACCCCAACTGACACGCGCAAACTCCTGCCCACTTTCCAACATATCTTCCATAACCTCATTGAACGCCTCGGCAATCTGTTCCAGAACTTTGCCGCGATCCCACTCACCACGCGTTCTCCACAGAGTATCCATCAAGACCGAATTGACCTGCTCCAGCTGCTCCACGGACAGACCGCTAGTCTTGTCGGTGATCTCGGCGTGGAAAATGTCCAGACTGTGCTCGTCGACTTGAATCAGATTCGGACGAGGAGAAGTCGGGGCTCGCGGCGGCGACTGGTCTTCTGATGGATTCAGAAGGTCTTGAATGTCGCTATGTCCATGTCCGTTGGTACGATGATCAGTACTGGTGGCGGCGGCGGTTGTAGCAGCGGGCTGACCAGGACCAGGGAACGCGGGGACAGGAGGTAGTGATTGGGACGGCCGGTCAGCAACCTGCCCTTGCGACAGCGGAAGTGGTCGCATCGCATCAGCACCGGGCTGGGATGATGCGCCGGCTGTGTCTTGGGACAACTGTTCACCAACATCTGCTATACGTGATGGATTCATGAGCTCAGGTCTGCTTTTCAACGCGGACAATGCACGGGAATGCAAACCAAAACGATCTAGTCCTGGGTATGGATGTGGGTTACGCGTACCTTGGGTAGATGGGATCTGACTACCTCCTGCTGAACGGCGCTCATCGTATAGGAACAAATTCGGGCCTGATTCTTGAGGGTGACCATGTTCTGTCTCATGCGACGAAACCTTCTTCTGGCTGGTCGACTGCGTCGTGCTCGCGTCGTTCTGGAATTCCGCTGCTTGACTTCCATGCGGCATGGGCGTGAATGGTCCTGTTTGTGACCGCGGAGCCGACATTCCTGACTCTTTCAGTAACTGTTGGGACGGGGCAGTGTAGGAGTGAAAAGGTCGTGGCTGCGCGGATTCGCGATTGTCATAGGAGCTTGTCGTGTGTGTTTTCTGGGTCTCGTTGCTCTTTTCGTTCGAGGCCGGATGCGAGTCAACGCCGCCCATTGGAGTATCTCCCTCTGCGTCGGCCTCATGGCCATCGTGGTTGGAATGCGATCCCGCCGCCCCCTCCGGCTCTTCTGTGCCATTTTGACTTGGATGCACACCATTCGTAAGCCCCGACGTGGACGTACTAGGCTCTACTGCAGCCATCCGTTGCACGATATCATTCCGTCGCTGCACAGGTTCGCCCAGCAAGATCGGCCCAGTAGAGTTGGTCGTCGTCGAAGGCCCAGAGCTGTTTCCGTGGGGTACATTCGAGACAACTTGAGGCGGAGGCATGTCTTTATTCTGCCCATTGCCGTGCCGCGCCTTCTCCAAGGCTTCTCTCTCTCGAGCCAACTCACGCTCATAGACGCGTTCGCATTCGGCGACGAGTGCGGGCTCAGCAAGTTCAATGCCGCCGATGTCAACCTCAACATTCGCTAAAAGCTCATTGGCCTTCAGTAACCGGTCTTCATCACCGATCGTCTTTGCATCTTTCGCCAACCGCTTGATATCTGCAAGGAAGTCCTTCGGTCTTTTGTAATATCCATTACTTAGTCGTTTCTCAATGGTCACCGTGTCAAGATTGTAATAGAAATTACCATTGGCTTGATCGACAAGCCCAGGCACACCATGAGCATCTCTGCCGATTTCAAACGGTCGGAAAGAAGCCCTCGCCAAGAACTCTGTATGTAGGTCTGAAGTCACCGTGCCTGGATCGGCTTCATCGTAGAGGTACCGGATTTGACTCTCGTCAATTACACCAGTTCGGAATTTCTTGTGTTTCGTGCGGATCTGATCCATGATTGGTTGTAACCTGATCTTTAGCATGTTGAGCGTTTGACGGTCCCGCTTCTTCTGGGCTTTGATTTCTTCTTTCGTGGGAGGAGGTGCTGGTTTTTCTGGCTCCGGAGGCGCCACCTCGAGTTGCTCGAGTTGTCGTTTTTTCCGCTTCTCGGGATCAGGAAATTCGTCGGGGGCCGTCATGAGATAGTCCCTAAGAGCACGAAAAAACTCATACCGCTCGACGTTGACCGGCTCTCTTAATTTAAACCGATTCTTCTTCGAATATCCGAATAATTCCCGTTTCAACTCTTCCTCGATATCGCCCGGGTCGCCCTCGACGAAGCCAAGTAAAAGGATCGGATCTGTGGGCTTGACTGACCTCAAAAGTCCAAGAAAGGTCGAAATCACCGTTTGGCCCACTGTGCTGTACCACTCGTGTACATTGGGAATGTAGATGACACTAGGCTTGTGCATCTTGATTTCGGCAAACAGCCTGATCACAGTCGATTCAGGTGATGCGGTGGTGTCGCTCAACAGAGTGGGGAGATCAAAAGCCTGCACATGGAGGCCTTCAAAATGATGAAGCAGTGCAGCGGCAATGTACTGTTGACCCATGCCAATCTTCCCCTGTATCAGCAAGCGAGGACGGAAGACTCTGGCAGATTCAAACGCTTGATGCATTCGTTCCCGTCCGAAACTGTGACCGTCCGCAGCCTCTTCATACTGAGCTTCTTCCAAGGCGGTGAGTCTCTTCTTTCGCGGTAGGACTTCGGCCACTATTTGCTCTATTTCATCGAGCTGATGTTTCAACAGAGGCGCGACCGCCGGGGGAAGTGGAGATGCGCCCGAGGAGGTGGATCGTTCTGATGAAGGCGTCATCTTCTTGATGGCGATCATGAAGTCTTTGGGTGTGACCTGTATCTTCTTAGGATCAATCAGGAGCTTCTGGTTCGAGTTGTAGATCTGTGGGTAATGTCGCTGTACTGCGTTGAGTGCCGCTTCGGTGCATAGTGCGCGAAGATCTGCTCCTCCATAGCCCTTTGTCAATTCCGCCAACTCGTCCTTGATCTCTGAGGGCAAAGGCGGATCCCAACCCCGGGTATGAATGTCAATGATTGCGCGTCGTGCTTGGGTGTCCGGCAATGGGAAGTAGAACTCTCGATCGAATCGGCCTGGCCTCCTCAAAGCAGGATCGATTGAGTCCGGCCGATTTGTGGCACCGATGACAATCACCTGACCACGCCCGTCCATTCCATCCATCAGAGCGAGTAATGTGGACACGATGGAAGCATGGATTTGCTCCTGCTTGCTCGATCGGACAGGAGCAAGACCGTCGATTTCATCAAAGAAGATTATGCTGGGCTGGTTTTTTCGAGCCTCCTCAAAGAGCAGACGTAATTGTCTTTCGGCCTCTCCCACCCACTTGCTCAGCGCATCTGCGCCCTTTCGCATGTAGAATGTGACCTTTTTACCTTGCGAACTGACACTGGTGGCCAAGGCTCTCGCCAACAGCGTCTTTCCCGTGCCTGGTGGGCCATGGAACAAGACACCACGAGGAGGGGTGATTTTGAAGCGCATGAAGATTTCCGGATAAAGCAGAGGTAGAGCAACCATTTCTTTGAGTTGGTCAATGTGCCCTTGCAAGCCGCCAACGCTGTCGAAGTTCACGTTTTGGTCGACGCCAAGAGGGTCAGCGTCCGCAAGCGCTTGCTTGTCCTTGATCTTGCCCAGGTTGGCCGGTGTCCCGCCTGTATTTTGCGCGGCGTCATTATTGAGATTTTGAGCAAAGGCGTTGAAGGCACCGGCAGCAGCGGGGGTCATTCCCACAGTACCACCCGCGGGTCTAGTTTGTCTCACGACTTCATCGTCACTGCTGTCGGAGTCGACGCCGCCTTGCGCTCTCGGTCCTTGCGGCCCACCTCCAAGCACTGGCGGCAACCCTGCACCTCCACCAAAAGGACCATAAGTGTCGAGCAGACTCCGTTGCCAGCTTCCGCCGCCAGGTTTCCGAGCACGTTGAGATGGAGAGGGGGCGGCTTCTTCTTCATCCTCAATGGGAGCAAGATTCCGTAGAAGATCATAATTTGGTTTCTTGCCACCTCGTCTTTTACGGGGTTCAAACACGATCTCATCTCGAACTTGTCGCTGCTTCTTCCCATCTCTCCTCAGATCTGCAACCTCTGCGGCGAGTTCGTCCAACCTGTCACTAGCTTCGGGACCTCTGCCGGGAGACAGCCTTGCTGCGGAGACGGGTTGATCTTCGACCATTATTACTGCTGTCGTAGTCATCCTTGTGAGGCGAGGCGTTGGATTCGTTAGAGTCTGACATATCGTCCTGGTTTTCCTGCTCCTCATCAGGATCAAAATCGCTGCTTTCATCCTGTGCTTTACGTCGACCACTTCGTGAGGCGCCCTTTTTGGCACCGCTTCTCAAGGCACGTCCGCGCGGTTGTCTGGACGTATCCGCTGGTTCATACCCGGGTGACTCTGCATTCTTCTTTGAGACACCCCGAGTCACCCTTCTGCGTTGAGGCACAATGTCTTGGTCATCGTCTTCATCTCCTTCTATGGGCGGGACTTGCGCATCCTCTTGGGTCGCAGGTGCTTCTTGGGCCACAAAATCGCCATCGCTCTCAGCTTCGGCTCCAGCGTCGACAATGTCCGAAACGACTTTCGGAACCTCTTCATTTACCCCACCGCCTTCTTCGGGGTCTTGTGGTTGGCTGTCCAACAGTTCAGGCTGCGAGGCTTTGATCTCCAGCTCTTCCTCGGCCTCCTCTTCTTTGGGCGCGGATTCCCTCTCCTCATCGATGGTGCTCCTTGACGGGTGTTTCAGACCTTTTCCCGCCTCTCATTGCCCGCGGAGGTATGCCTTCGGGGTCTCGCGAGCCGGCTCGCACAACTTCGACATGATTTCCTGAATTCGTCAAAGCGACCACATGCTCTTCCTCGTTATGGGACAGACGGCTGCTTCTTCTCGTAGCTGCTGGCGCTGGTCCTGACTGGTTCGCGGTTGTAGGGACAGAACTTCCGCTTCTGGTCCTTAAACCGCGGGTGGACCGACCAGGTGTGTTGCCAGTTTTAAGCTTGATAATGAGCCGTTTGCCTCCTCTAGGCTGTGGAGTCAGCGGCTCTTCAGAAGGAGAGCCAGACAAATACTCCTCCTCGTCGTCACTATCGCCCTCGTCGTACTTCACGGTCTTTTTAGTGGTCTTTCGCACGGGTCTTCCCCTTTCATTGGTCTCCACATCCTCGTCATCGACCTCATCGAACGACTGATCCTCGTCAGAGTCCAGATCTTCATCGTCGGATTCAATGTCAGAGCCTCTATAATTCCGTTTCTGCTTCTTTCGTGCAGGCGCACCACTTTGCCTTTTGGATCGGGAGGAGCGCGACTTTGATGGTCTAGGAGCCTTGTCATCGTAGTCCTCATCTGCCGAGTCCTCTTGATTTACGACATCCTCAAGGCTACGCTTGGCATTGTAGGATGGCATCGTGAGGGGATATGGATGGAGGCGCTGGCTTGAATGGTGGTAAGAGGTCGGTTCGGACGAGCGTTTCGGCACGCAAGGAATTTTGTATTTGCTCCGCGAGCTACTGTGACCACATTACGAATATTTGTGGCAGGCTCGTTAACGTTTGATGCAGATTTGAATCTGCAGAGATGCAAAGTCGGCAGTCGATGGTTTCTCGACTGAGACAGGTGGTATCGCGTAGACTGGTGAATTGATGGGTGTGAGCGGGCAGATCGGTAAGCTGCGAATCTGCTGTCGTTGCCCCTGTGGTGGTCGTCGCGGGGAATAGGTTGACACACTCACAGTCCTGCCGAGCACCTGGAAACAGTGATGCTAGGTCGTTGAATGATGATTCCGTGCTGATAGGGTTCTTCTTGGGGGTCGCGTCTCGCAAAGAGTCTTGTCACCTCAACTTCAACTTGGGGGCGCAGGCTGAATGCCAAGACTCTCCTTTCCCCACAATATTCAGGTCGTGGCCAATGGTATCCTCCAATTACCCAAGACACGACAGGCAGCAGATTCGATCTCAAGCAACACATCTGAAGCATCAAATATCAATTCCAATCGACTACCATCTTTGTGCCAGACTGAGACTCAATCTTGGGCGGAAAAGGCGCGGGAACTCTGTGCGACACCTGGTATTCGGTTTTCTACCGGCCCAGCCCCGATGACCAGCCATATCACGGCGCCAAAGAAATGTAGAAACACTTATACCATTGACTAGCCTTGCCGCAGGATCGACGTCAGATCTCGGTTGATTCTGCACCACAACCTTATCGTCGGTGCCTGGAAGTGGATGACCCTCCCTCCGCATTGTACTTTTGTATGTCACGTGATACAATCTGCGACGACAACCCCTCGACGACCCGACGCTGCTACTGTCAATATCAACAACCAGGTATGCATATGTATTCGCTCATGCTAAAAATACATTGTATCTATAGTCTTGTGGCGACCCCGTCTCGGCTTGCGGCAGTATCATCCTGCTCGTCCTCGTCTTCAGTGGTCGTGCTCACAAGTTCTTCCTCTCCGTCTGTGGGGCCTTCGTCATTCCACAACACTGACGCCTGACGTGTTAGTTCTTGAAGGATGCTGCTCTGCCTGCGTGGTGAGTGCGGGGCGGGTCTGGGAGGGCTCTCGTCGATCGACGAGATGCTATCATTTGGTCGCCGCCTCGCCCGTAGGAGTGCTTCTTGTGCTTGCTCTTCGTGGACAGGGTTGGGAACGCGATGGCTGTCATCGATGGGGCCTCCCCTTCTCAATCCTTCCAGAATGACCCGCTCAATTTTCAGACGATTTGATATGAACCTAATCTTGGGCCAACAACTGCGCTCTCCGGCTTTGATCATACGGTCCAGACGTTGCGGACCAGGGTCACTGAGGATATTCCAGAAGTCGCTGATGACGGTCTTGGGCCAGATGGTGACGGTCCCAGAAAACCGTTGTAGCCAGATCTCACTCCAATCCTGGCCCAAGGGTCTAGGCAGCAGCTCGAGATGTCGCAGAATCTTCAAGTACTTTTGCAAATCTAGCTTCACAGAAGTTTCGATAGTAGAACCGAGAAATCCGCCGCGCCAACCACGACCTTTGCGATGCGTCACGGGCCGACCTGGCTCGCCCCTGGGGGAGAAAAAGAAGAGATTGATGTGAGGATTGACCTGTGACACAATCGAAAAGTTGACGTTGAAATGGAGGTTGAGAGCCTTCAACGGAATATCGGTACGGAGACTGCCGTCTTTCCACTTATTACCGAAAGAGTAGGGAACCAAGGAGCCGTTCTTGGTCTTCCGCATGAGGACAACGGGATTCAGTATTCCTGGTACGGCGGCAGATGCGAGAACAGCGGACCAGATGACGCAATCGGGACTCGTGATATGGTTGTTCAATATTGTCGGGGAATGCGGGTCTGACGGCACACACGAAACATTCAGGATGCGACCCGTTCTTTGGTACGCCTCCCGGAATGTCAGAGATCCGCGGCAAAACCAGCTGCATTGTAGAGCCCAGTCAATGGAGTCAAACCGAGCCCCCGTTCGCCACCATCTGCGCGCCCAAGTCGTAAAGCCTTCGTGACATGCCCGGATCCGGTATGCTAGAGCTGGGACCAATAGTTGCTTCAGTTCTTCGTCCGTCCTGGTTGCCACCAACGCAGCCACCAATGCTCCTCCAGAAGTACCGGTGATGATTTCGGGCAGTTGTCCAGCTTCCAACAGTGCCTTGACAACTCCAAAATGATAATACGCGAAGGTGGCGCCTCCAGAAAGACATAGGGCGGTGCGCCCATAGTTCAGCTCCAGATGACGGAAGAAGGAGACTTTGTCACTGTCAGTCATCTGGTTGCTGTTGAGAACGGTCCTTAGGCATTTCTCGACCTGATCGACGAATGACTGTATGAGGTGTTTGGTGCCAATGTACGTCTCACTGTACAGGCGAGGGTTCTCAATGCCCACAAAATTGTTTTTCACGCAGCTTTCGAGTAACGACTTGAGCTCATCCAAAGCTGTAAGGCCGTCTATGTCATCTGGGCCTCCACATTCCGTAGATTCGACCTTCTGACGAAGTTCAACAAGCTGGGCAGTCACCTTCCGGACGGTCTGATGATTGTAGTACGAGTATGCATCCGTCTGCTTCCATTCCTCATTTCCCAAGTACTTATCCAGATCGTGGGCCGCAGCCTGCCACTCGTCATAACTAGTGGCTTGTTGGAGTCGCCGTCGCAGAGTCTCTCTTTGGCCGGTCCACGAAATTACATGTTCGTAGACGTAAATGTAGAAGCGAGTCAAGTTGTAGATGATGAACAATACCACGATCCAGCCACAGACAAAAAAGAGGAGGGGATAGTACAGGATGGTATAGACGAAGCCCTCGCGCGTTTCATCCTTGCTTCGTCTAGGAGTTTTGCGTCGGGCTCGGGATTTCTTGACTTTCTGGTGAATTGGACCCCAATCATTGAGAGCAGTCAGTGGTTCGGTAGTGGGAGCGCTCAGAGCTTGAGCAAAGCTGTCGAGATCAGCTTGACTGATGAAATCGATGTCGTAGTCCGGCAGAGCGTATGGATCATACATCCGGTTCTTCGCCGGAAGTGTTGACTCAGGCTTGATACCATTTGCGACCATTGTTCAGAGATTGTCAAGAACGCATCTTATCCTCGGCAAAGGATTTCTCTAAGCTCCCTGGTGACTTAGACCAGCGCCTAGAAAGGGTCAGAGGTACTAGTAGGTAGTTGATGGAGAGTGATGGAAGAACGTCATAGGCAACTTTGGAATTTGAGGTTGAGGTCGATGTTAACAACTTGCTACTAGTGGCACGCCACCCGTCCACTGGTCAGTGCAGCATCAGCCTGTTTCGCAGTGGCAGTGCACTGGCAGTGGATGCACTTGGCAGAACGCCACAATGCCACAATGCCACAATGCCACAATGCCACAGCGCCACACTGGATGCCATACCTGTAGCATTCCAACTCTGATGTATTCTTTCCTGGAGATGCCAACGAACCCGCAGTCTTCCCCCCGCAACTAGGTACCTTGCACTATGAGCGAGATAGAAGGAGGAGTTCAAGTTGCCAGACTCGGAGCAGTCGATGTATCGAGGAACTCCACAAGCCCTGGTACAGACTGACTCGCAAGGGAGCAATCAGCCTCAGCAGACCTAGGTGTGTTTCGCAGAGTCGCCGGGCCATTCCACAAAGGACGCGATGTAGAATCGTCTTGCTCTGGGACGACCATCAGTCACACCAGACATTCTAAAGTCATCAGTTCTTTAGCACTGGCGGAATCCTCATAGGAGAAACCACCAGAAACGTACTACATCCCAGTCGTAAAGACACTGTGGGGGTTCGCTCTGCTTGATACTGTTTTGAGGCTTAGAGCCATGCAGTCGATGGTGAGCGTGCAACCTCGCTACTAGTACTATCCAGCAATGCACTGGCATTCGGGCTAACATCAAAATGCAGGCCTACTAACCCACATTAGCCAAGTTGCTGCAGCATGTGGTTTGAATAAGGGCCTCACTTTGCTTCTGCCGGTGTTGCGAAGCCGACGAACATCGCCCAGGGGTGCTAAGTTGAAGAACGCCTCTTAAGGCCTGCGGAGAGTTATATGCTCTGGTGACCAGGCATCGGGATCATTCAAATCTGGTTCACCCCGGTTTCTGCAGAAAGGCGTTCTCCATCTGACAGCAGAAGATCATGGCCGCTCGTTTGATTTCGTCCGGAATCTGTATAGGCTACCTAGAAGCGATGCCTGATGTAGACTGTGCTTAGTAGCTGTAGAATTTATAAGCCCTTAGAGCATGAACATGCCCTAAAGCACCAACAGCTTCGTGCAACGTATTTTAGTGACCAATTGGCAATATGGCTTGAGAGGCTGCAAGTGTCGGTCACACACGAGCAGATTCATGCTCTTTGTGTCACCCAACAATGCATCTCTTTCACCCACCAATCGCTTGGTATAAGACCGCGGGGTAGCCAGCATCTCTACACACCCTTGCGAACGAAGGTAGGACCTCCGTCCCATTGACAACCATACGCCGCCAAAGGCTACCCACCTGCCAGGGTATCGCGTATGGCGGAGGGGAAGTCTCCAACACCATGCGCAAAAAGCTCAAACATATATGCGCATGTTGAGATTCTTTTTCTTCTGTCATTACGAGATCGCAGACTCGTGTTTGTAATTCTCGTGGATGAGATGAAGCGCACGTCTGCTAACCCGTGAAGCACGTCCAGTGAGGCACCAGCCCGCTTGACCACCAGGACTGCAGTGGTAACAGTGAACATACTGTGCTCCAGGACAGGTGGTAGACGTGGATAATGCAAGCTGGTAGCCGAAAGAAAATGGGTCGACGTGCGTACAAAATCGGTCATGCGGTCCGTCGAACAGCGGCTGATTCGCTCCTAGCCACATTGCTGGACCAGTATCACCGACCAGTCCAATGGCGGGTCCCCTACACCCTCACCGAGTGGATGAGGTCTTGCGAAGTAGCCGTGTAGTGACATGAACGAGCCTTACACTCGTTGCGCGACTGGCTTGATGCGTGACACGCCGCATCAGCAGTAGCGCAGGAGTAAGCCGAGAGCCTAACATCCAACATACTGTCCATCAATTATGGAGTTACGAGTGGCGGTCAGAAGCCTGGCCATTCCTCGCAGAAGCACAGACACAGATCCTGTCATGCAGCCTGGCGTCGTGACCTGTCATCCTGGCAGTCCCTTGGGCGCACTGTGCGGGTGAAATACAACGGCGAGCACTTACGGCAAGGGAAGACGGAAAGGCAACGTGCTGATGATAAGGCATGTCTTCATAGACAGAGCAATATCGTGGCTGTTGTTAATTTGGACCAAAAGTCGGCTAGGCTGGCCCAGAGGGACCAGTGATATTGGACCCAATGGGCTGGGGCGGCGTTTCAGGAGCATCTCGTCGACCTCGCGTAGAGGTAAAGATACATACTGTTCACAAAGACTCGTCCGAGGGGCTAGGCGCCGAGCCTTGTTATAGACCGTTCCACCCGGTTCTTCAAGGCTTCATCAGAGCACATTGGATGCCGAGGGGTGTCAACGCGAGATGAGCACACCGACCCGGTTCGCTCACTCATTGGGCATGGTGTACGTAGATTGACGGTGTGGATCGTGTCTGAAGAGGATCGACACCTGTGTTGGACAGCAAGCCAACGTATAGATTCCACAGGTTGATCCTCGAGCGCACTGACTTCGATATGCTGCAGGCCCGCTTTGGTTCGCCTATGGAGGGCCACGGGGGCCATGCCGCTGCCGTTGGTCACGTTCGAGATTGACTTAATTTGATGTCAGAGTGCAGCTCTTTCAACCACACATCTCTTTATGCATGCTGCATGAGGACCAAGAGGGCCGAGCCCGTCCGGCCGGCGATCGGCGGACCGTGTAGGCGACATGGACATGGACGTGGGAGAGAGGTGAAAGGTAATTTATGCTTCACGAGGTCAAGAGACGAGATAGGCCGCAGAAGAGTGGATGGTGTGGTGACGCGTGCAAAAGTGATATGATGCCTCTCCGGATATGGAACGGATAGCATATAGGAACCAACTGGTCGTGGTTGTCGCTGATGTTGAAGCCTATTGTCGTCGTCTCGAGGGTGCGGACACTGTCCCCGTCAGCTAGAGGGCCGCGTATCCCACGGCGAGCAGCAGGTCAGAAGCCCGCAGATCGTGTCGCAAGTATTAGTTAGGAGCCACCGCAATATACACTTTTAGGATACTGGGATATACACCACTCACTGTCGGCTGTGAGCGCTCTGGCGCCTGCAGCGCCAACATATTTTACCTCGTAGATCACTCTGTTCGAAAGGATATGAGGGTCCTCAGCTATGCCTTGTCTCGAGGCTCCTTGTGCACCACCTCAGAAAAGTTGACTGAAGAGTCGAGTGGATAGACAGGATATCGGCAGCGGTAACTTTCAGTACCTTAGGTTAGGTAGGTAGTCGTTAGTGGTAGTGGTGGCGGCGAAAATCAACAGTCGTAGTGGGTTGTTATCAAATGCAAATGGCTTTTGGGATGATATGCTCCCCCACCTTGCCTGCGCCTGCGCCTGCGCCATGTTCATCCTCAAAAGGATGTGGGAGCCAATCTAAACTTGATAACAAAACTCTGCACGCTCCATCTGGGAGCCGATACTTCTACTAGGTCAACTACTACTATACGGCTTGGGGCTGCTCCTCTCAAACGTTTGCTTCACATCAGCCCTCCCTCTTGCTGGCTGCTACTACGTACCTACCTACCTACCTACCTACCTACACACACCACCTTTCTTTTCAACCTTGCACGCTCACCTCACTGCTGACGGTCACGCTCCGATCTGAAGCCTACCGTTGTCACGCCGCAATCTGCCTGATCTTACACTGCTTCTGGCAAGCTTTTGCTGGGGTTATCTTCGTATACACAACGTTTCCCTTCAATTTCCCGGGTGGGTTATTGTCTCGCAGGTGTGGATGAACCAAGGAAGGCACCGTAGAAGGATAATACACCGCAGAGTTTCGACGCCTCTCGCGTAGCCTGCTCACGTTGTGCCTCACATTGGAGGTCAGCCTTGGACATTCTAGATGTCACAATGATTTCTTTACAGAATCTGGGTATGTTCGAGGACATCACAAGTATCCTGGGGTTTCAGACTGATCTGGATAGACCTTGGGCTGCGTAACTTCAACCTTTCCATTCCTTTACCCTAGACATCTCTGAAGTTGGGTATTGAACCTCGTCCGTGGAACCGCGGCTACGTCTCGAACGCCCTTGGCGACCATCGCAGGAGATGGACCGCTTGCAAACTGAGGATGGACATAATTTTGTTCGAGTGAGTCTCACGAAGCGCCCCTTTGCGCAGACTTTTGAGCGTCTCGAGTGCGAGCGTGTGAGAAAACGACTGACTAGTATCTATCATGAATAGTCCCTGGCGCAATATATCCGCCAGCATGAGAAGGCCCTTGCCAACAGCCTGCAAATGTCTGTCCACAGACGACAGTCTTCCCTAGACCAAACTCCAACGAGCACAACCAGCGTCACCTCGGGTACCTCCACGACCAACACGAACGCATCAACCAGTGCCCTTGCCGCCGCCTTTTCTTTCGCCGGTCTCAACTTCAGGTCTCATACTTCGAAAGCAGCCCTCCTCACCCTCACGCCCCATCATTTGTTCTACCTACTTTCTAGGATCGAGGAGCTGGATATAGCGGTTGGCCCGATGAATGTGCGTTTCGAGAATCTCAATAGTGATCCTTCGCCAAGCAACTATGTGTCTTTTTTTGCAGTCCCACAAGCCAGCCAAGGGTCGCAGCGACAGAGACTCAATTCATTCTGTTTCTAGCATGCGCAGTGTTATGTCTGGAATGAGCACATTCTGGTCATCTATCGGTCTGGGGGGGGTGGCACATCCAAAAGCGAAAGAGCAAAGGCACTCACACAAGGGGACCTGACCTACTTGTACTCGGCGTTTACCAAACTCCCTTCTCTGCGGGTCACTACCGACCACCGAGCACGATTGATCAAAGGATATGAAGAGTTTCCATTTGATACAGCAGTCCCATTATTTGCGTTCAAAAACATTCAGCAGTTGGACATAGTGGACATTGATTTCCGCCAATTTTATGGCTGGGATCGATTGGCAGAGCAGTTAACCCTGTTGACTGTCAAGCGAGCTAACGTCGACGACCCAGTGGAACTCTTGACTTATATAGTCCTGGATGATGCCGAGAGGCGTCGAAGGCGGTCGACAAAAGGTGGGCGAGGGTCACCCACCCCGACTGCGTCTTGGACGATGCCTTCAACACCCCGAGCCGATTATGCACGTTCACATTCCGATCCGGGGTCTCCTGCCGAAGGGAGTCTCGAGCCTGAAGACTATCTTGAGTCGCCGCACAAAGATAGGCAATTTGCTGGAAGCGTCTCTCCCAAGCGACCTAGTGTCTCTCGGCCAGCCAGCTCGTACAGACATGCTCGCACATATTCCTCAAAAGTGAGGAGATCTGGATCAGGCAGCTCGAATTCGAGCGAATACTCTGTTCAGCCAAACCGTAGCGACAGCTCACCTAGCCTTACTAGTCTGAGCACCCTGCCTCCCTCGAAGTGGCAAAGGCTGAAGTACCTGTCCCTTGCGGACAACTCACTAACTACCATATCAGCAAGGAGCTTGGCTCCAGTATCGACGACACTTCGGTCTCTCAACCTCTCTGCCAACCTTTTCACAGAGATTCCTGACAGTCTCGCTTGTCTAACCCGACTTGTTTCTCTTGATCTCTCGAATTGCATGATTGGGTCCTTACAGTCCCTGTCAAGGTCCCCTTTACCCGCAGTGTCGACGATCAACCTTAAAGCGAATCGGCTTCGATCTCTGGCGGGAGTTGAGCGACTCCTCTCCTTGGAACAATTGAATGTGCAGGATAACCAGCTTTTGGACCCCATGGAGATGGCAAGGCTCACCTGCATTCCTAACTTGAAGCGTATCTGGGTTAAGCGTAACCCTTTCACGAAAACTCACACTGACTACCGGATAACGGCTTTTAATTTATTCAGAAAGACCCCTGGTTATGTGGAAGATGTCATTATCGATGACTCGGGGCCTGGCTACTCTGAGCGCAAGCAGCTGGTTGAGCGAGTGCCCGAGGTCGAAAGAGACGTCTCTCAACCTTCAATACGAATTGCTGAGGCACCCGTCATAGTTCAACAAGCCCGAGAAGCAAAGTCAAGCACGACGGTGCCGACCGAGGTAGCGGCGAACTCTATCCGTCGTAAAAAGGGCTCCTCGACGACGGATCGTGGATTTGGCCAAGGATGAAAGTTTAGCTCGTGTTGCAGACGAGGACCTTGCGGCCATCCTCTTCCCCGAATCGCACGTTGCGGATCAGCAGACTCTCAAGGGGGAGTCCCGAACCGCCGCCACCGCAATCTGGTGCAGGCGAGCCTTCAGGCGACGTTTTGAACGACGACTTCACAAAGGCGTTGTCCTTCGTCTCGGATGAGCCGTCAAACCAGCAAGATGATTATAGAGCGAAGATTGAGGCATTGCGACAAGAGTTCGGCAACAATTGGCTCAGTGCTCTTGGCGATCAAAGCAACTGGCACAACAATCATCACTTGGAGGTGACTCAAGGGCAAACCCTAGGAAACGGTTCTTTGCACCAGACCGGTCCGCAGGTCATTGTCAGCGGCGGTCGAACGTTGGGATGAATCTTCAGTGTTTACTCTGCGCATCTGTTCCTTTCTCCGCGTGTTCCATTTTACAGTCAGACGTAACTGTTGTTTCCGGCTTGTGGTGGTATTTCACGACAGCATGCATCCTCATACCTATTCATTCTGGTTGACTTCGACAGTACACGCCGTGCGAGACTGGCAAGAGAGGAAGAATATGACATTTATCGTTGTGGGGTCTTTTCGGCAAACTGCTTTGATGCATAGCGAAGGTGCTTGATGGTGCTTTGGGGGGACGGGATCTCTTGTATGTCTTGCAAGATGGCGAGTGCATGATGCATGATGTATGTTTTGAACGACAGCCTGTGGTAGATACAGCCTCCTAGGATGGATGATATTATTTTTCGGCGTTGTGCAGGGTAATGATACAATGGCCTCCTCGACGTTTCTGTGATGGGTTACTAGTAGATAGCACTCGGATCCTCCTCAGGCTCCACCGCGACGCGACCGAGCAACAAGGTTCCAACCTTCGAGCCAGGATCTCGGACTCTAAAGCGAGGCTTCAGGAGGTTAGGATAACAACGATCAACAAAATACTGGTGGTGCACACTCTAGGGAATGTCGGGCGCAAATGATCCTCCATTCCCGGAATGAAGGCAGACGTGAGGCAGGCTTCCGCCCTGTCTAACCGGCGAGGAAAAAGGAACTCGACGGTGATGGCTGAGGCAGTGGACGCTAACGGCAGCTGTCTTTCTGTTAGCCCGCATTCCTATGGCTGCTGGGGAAGGTTCGTTGCCGCAACATCAGCAAAGCGAAGAGCTACCGACCAGATCTCACATTAAAGATCTTGACCCAAGCACATTTGAGGCTGCTGCTGGCGGCTGATAATGATGGAAAGAGAAGAGATGCGCCGCCTCATCACCTTTCTATCACCCAGCCACGCGACTGCGTAGGTCCTGAGCAAAGGTAAACCGCGACGTGCTGACCTGGCGATAGAAGCAATAACGGAGGGTGCGCGTAGACAGGTCGGGATGAGTAAGGCATGGCAAAGGCGAGGTTATAAGTACATGATATCTGCTCAGTAGGAGTGGCAAGTAATAACTACATAGCAAGCAGTAATAACAGTACCTAGGTAGTCAAAAAGGACACTGTAGGTAGCCTGGTCGGGTGCAATTGTTCGCCCCTCCATTCACAGTGACTCTTGATTGTTATTCACTACTCGCGCTGCCGCTGCCGCTGCCACTGCAGTTGCTCGCCTCCTCTCCTCTTTCTTTATCCAGACAGCGCCAAGCCCAACACCGCCTGCCAGGATTGAAAATAGCAAATCCGCCATCTCATCCCGCAGTTCAGACTCCAGTCCCTGCGATTCTCTTTGCGAACGAATTCGCGTCACTCGTGTCCTTGCCATCGACCAGTCTGGCCTCGATTCTTACTGACGCGCTTTGCTCCTCGTGTGCCTGCGAAAAGCTCCACCCCGGCATCTCGACCTGCCGTTCTACGCCGAGAAAGAACTTCCTCCAGCCTGTTCGTTCCACAGACACCCGGGCGCGATAAACACCACCCTCTCTGCCCGAAGCTCTTGTAACGCGCGAAACCCCGTCATTTAGCTGCAAAGTCTGTTGAGGGCGACCTCGCTGAGCCGTTTTCTGGCCACTTCGAAGGACGAAAATCCGACTTGGTACGCCCTCCCCTTAACAAGCCCTGTCTTGCGTCAGCTTCCCACGCTGCCGAAAGAAATATCCATCTCAAGCTGACTCTTTTGGACTCCGAACAGACTAGTATTATTCTCAAGAGACCTCACAAGCATCGATCTCCCCTTTTCCACCCTCCTCGACCGTATCTGGTCGGCGCCCTTCTTCCTCCCCTTGCCCCGCCTGCGGCAATCCCACCATGGCCGATCAGACTGAGGTGGATTTAGACTCTGTCATCGACCGTCTTCTAGAGGTGAGAGGCAGCAGGCCTGGCAAACAAGTGCAATTGCTTGAGACCGAGATTCGTTACTTGTGCACAAAGGCAAGAGAAATCTTCATCTCGCAGCCTATACTGCTGGAGTTGGAGGCCCCAATCAAGGTATGACCCCGTCGATCTGGAGCCTGTCGATGTTCAGGACGGGCGGCCAAAGCTGATTGTTTGCTTTATAGATTTGTGGTGATATCCATGGTCAATACTACGATCTCCTCCGATTGTTCGAATACGGCGGCTTCCCCCCTGAAGCAAACTACCTCTTCCTAGGAGATTACGTGGACCGAGGCAAGCAATCCTTGGAGACAATTTGCCTGCTATTGGCGTACAAGATCAAGTACCCGGAGAATTTCTTTGTCCTTCGCGGAAACCACGAATGTGCCTCTATCAATCGAATCTATGGCTTCTACGACGAATGCAAGCGTCGTTATAACATCAAACTCTGGAAGACCTTCACAGACTGCTTCAATTGCCTGCCAATTGCCGCAATCATCGACGAGAAGATCTTCACGATGCATGGAGGGCTGAGTCCTGATCTGAACTCCATGGAACAGATTCGCCGGGTCATGCGCCCAACAGATGTAAGCCCGTACACTTTTCCTCATTTCACCAACCCTCAGCAAAAGCCTGGTTATTGGTATAAGGAGTTAGACTGACATTGCTAGATCCCCGACTGCGGACTGCTCTGTGATTTGCTATGGTCCGACCCCGATAAGGACATTACCGGCTGGAGTGAGAACGACCGAGGTGTCTCGTTTACCTTTGGTCCAGATGTCGTGTCGCGATTCTTGCAGAAACACGACATGGATCTCATCTGCCGTGCGCATCAAGTAGTGGAAGACGGTTATGAATTCTTCTCCAAACGACAACTCGTGACCCTGTTCAGCGCCCCCAACTATTGCGGCGAGTTTGACAATGCTGGCGCAATGATGAGCGTAGACGAAAGTCTGCTCTGCTCCTTCCAGGTAAGGATCACCCAATCACATTTGACTTGGTCTTTTCGCTAACCTAGCTGTCCAGATACTCAAACCCGCCGAAAAGAAACAAAAGTATGTGTATGGCTCGAAGAGCTCAGGCAGGACCAATACTCCGCCTCGCAAATCCAAAGCCTAGTCCCTTACTTGGGCTGATTCGATGTTGTCATAGCAGGTTTGGAAGAAGATAGGGTCACTTTCTGGCTTCCCCGTCGTATCGGTCTCGCCATCGGATAATGTCTTTCCACCACGGTTTCGAAGCACGCGATCAAACGCCCCTACTCAAATAATCCAGCTGTACCGTCAGTCGCCTTTTGGACCCTTGGAAGAATTCGAAGATTACTGCACCATCATCCATACGTTGAATCAACGTGTTCGGACCGAGCGCGATCCCTTTGCCTGAATGCTCGACTCGATCGCCAATAACGACACGACGTACCGCGCCGTCGCATGCCCCGCACGAGGTTGAAAAGAGTCGAGTCCGGACAAGGACAGTGGATTGTTTTATTTATGGCTTGCTTAGGGTTGATAGGGTACGGACGGCAGGTTGTGTAGGATGGGCTGTGGGACAGCAAAGCTGCTCTTCTTATTTCGATCGCGATGAACTAGTTATCGAATTCTAGCCCCTTTTTGCTGCGTTTAAATCGTGTTGTCTGAGTCAAGAGGAAAGATGCGGCTGGGCTGGCCAGGAGCAATGCAGTGCAATACAACGCGCGTTCTCGTTGACCTGTAACAGCAACGAGATGGTGCTTGATGGTTGACGGATCGGATTGGGACGCGCAGACGGAATGATGCATGCAATCCGAACAGACAGACAAGACAGAGCAAGAAGAGATACGAGTACCTAGGTATGTTTGAATTGTCAAGAATAGTAGAACGAGTTTCCCACCTGTAAGACATTGATTTCCATATCGGCCACCCCGTTAGACGAGTGACTGTTCTTGACGGTGCCCCTGGACTGTCCCCGGATATTGATTGAATATCGTTGACATGAAACAATTGTGCCCCGATACTGTCCAGCGCCATTCAGAACTGTATCATGTAGTAGGTATGTATGTTGTATGTATGTATATATGCTTGCTTACCTACATGTAAGTTGCATGGGATGTTTATCGCCCGTCTCATTTTGGACAGACTCCCACCTTTTACAGCTCGCGTCGTTGGGCTGGAAAGCGGTCCTTACTGCCTTGCCTTGTCTTACCTTAGGTACCTATATAAATCAGTAAGAGGGTGACAATACTACTAGGATTTGTAGGATGTCCATTTAATCAGGTTTCACTGCTGCTGAAGTTCAAGGGCAGGACGAGAAAGAAGAGAGGAGAGGAGAAGCCAGGCCAGGCCAGGCCAGGCCAGGGCCGACAGGGAGGATCGACGAGGCTATATTGCTATTGATGCGCTGGGTTTGAAGGGTCGATTTTCGATTTCAACTTCGATCTCGACTTCGGCTTCGGCTTCGGCTTCGTTAGAGTATCATTGCTTAAGGATATCTTTCAACCCCATTCATGATCTAGAAAGTACTATGATGAAGGGTCATTGAGGTCCGCATTAAGATGGAAGATGGAAGAGAGAAGATGGATACCTTCCTTACCTTAGGTGCCCGTAACATCTTGGGATCGCGAGATAATAGAAGTGGGACGTTGGTTGGGATACAAAACATCTGGGCACGCTGATGTCAGGCTTGTGATATTCCAGACGATGGATGCCACACCGGGCAGTGGGAAGAGAAGAGAAGAGAAAGCAGACACAGACCCGGGGAAAACATCCTGCAAAGCGTTCACGGGAATCAAACACCAGTTCGTAAACGCCTCCAAAGCATGGGCCATGTCTCTATTGCACTGGCAGTGTTCTGTAGGGGTGGTGAACAAGCCGCAATTGCTTTCAATCAATGGGCACTGAATAACATAGCATTATCGTGTCCTTGAAATTCACAGACCTGTTCAAGGTGACGACATGCACTAAGGAAAGAAATGGGTTGGGTTGTTCAGTAATGGTTGCGCTGGTACAGAAGAAGAAATTCAACAATACACCAAGAGCGAGAGAAGCGGGATGAACCATCTTGTCTTAGTCCATGTCTGCGGAATTGAACCAGCTTAACATGATGCCACTGCAAAGTAATCGTTATCTTTCCTGATGTCTTGCTCTCTTAATCGATTTCGCTGTAGGTTTAACAGCTCTTGGTTTTGAGTACCTGCACCGAAGACTCTTGCAATGTGAAGGCTCGGAGTGGGTTAAAAACACAGATTGGATTTGTGGTCATTGGCTACTCGCGATGCCTTTCTGACAGTACCTTGGAGCGCAAGAAGAGAGCCCGTAGTGTTCTTCACACATACTGTGACAGCCACCTGATACCCTCACCGTAGCCTGTAAACCGCATCAGCTTATCCACTCGCAACTAGTTAAATCATCCAAGAGTGTATTCTAAACTCACCTTGTCTCATCACCACACTGCACATGAACACCTCAATAGGTCTGATGCCCTCGAGCGGTACTTTGCCCTTGCCGGTTGTTTGGTATAGGCCCAACTGATGTCTCAACTCATCCTCCGACACTGCATCTGGATGATCGATCTTGTTTCCTAGGATCAAGAAAGGAGTCTTCGCGAGATCTTCCATGGCAAGGAGGGCATCGAGTTCGGCTTTCGCTTCGGGAAGACGTTCGTGGTCCTTTGCGTCGACAAGGAAGACAATACCGGAAACTTCAGGGAAATAATCACGCCAGAGGCGGCGGGCTATTGTGAAATTGTACGTCAGCCACTACACTCCCTAAGAATCCTGGTGCCATCGCCCTGTCCGTACCTTGTTGATGACCTCCGAGATCGAACGTTGTAAACCTGTTGTTTCCAATAGCCAATTCTTCAGAAGCTGCACAGGTGGTTTAGCAAATCATGCATCGACCGAACAATATGAGGTTGGCATACTGGGATGTAACGTCGGCTGTAGGATCGCGACTCGGTCATTCTATGGAGTAGTTTAGTCTTCGTCCCTTAACACCGGTTTCGCAGTGCTGTTGATTGCAGGTCGAATATAAGAATGGTTCCTACCTTCAGCATGTGTAATAACGTGGTCTTGCCCGCATTGTCCAGGCCAAGGAAGAGGAGTTTAGCATGCTTGTTGAGCAGCCCGAGGGAGGCAAGGATATCGTAAACTAAAGCAAGACAATGTCAGCGGCCGAAGTGGCACACAAAAGTGCGTGAGAGGTCAAGGGAGCGCATACACCAATTGATGATCCACATCGTTTACGGTTGATGGAGGCAGTCGTTCAGAAAGAGGAGTGGTTCTAGAGCGGGAACGCAGTGCTTGTTCTAAGAAGGATGCGCACAAGAAGGCGGAGAGATGTATTCAGGATTGAAGCTCCAACGTCAGTGATATGGCTGGTGGTAGGAATGACAAGTTACGCCTGAGCCGAACCTGATCTCATGTGCAGGGCACCACAATCCGGTGTAGTAGTAGCTGTAGTGGAAGTGTAGTGGGCCACTTTGACAACTTGCACTGCTGTGATGAACTTCAAGATTCCTGGAGAATCTCTCGATGTCGGCCACTGCCAAGTCCGGCAAATCTCGTGACACCACGTGATATCCACTCCTGACCTACACGACACGATATGGAAGGCTTCTGCTCTACGACACTCAACCTACCTTCGAAGTCTTGCACGCTCGGTAGGATCATAGCAATGCACACGTTTGACACGTCACTGTAGCCCATATGCAAGAGATCCACTGACTAAATGTCCTCTTGACTTTTCATTTGAGACTTATCTGCACGAGCGTCCTGTGCTCGAGAGAAAGTGTAGTCTGGGACCATGCTGATGGTCATGTATTTACAATGCCAATGCTTCCCAAAACGAGCGCCATTGCTATGCGTAAAGACTGAAATCGGCGCGAAGAAGATGCAAGGTAAGAGCGAATGACCAGTTCGCTTGCGCCAACCTTCGTGACAACGTCATATCAAGAGTGCAAAAAGGTCGCACTCCAGTATATGTGCAAGAAAGGGGGCTCAAATGTGCCCTAGTAGAAGAAAATTGGTACACCAAAAAATTCAATAGGATATGTGCCAAAAAAGGAAGTCAACCATCAAGCAACCGACGACGTGGCAGACTAAAGGGATAGCACCAGCTGGGTCTGTTGGCCCACGCCGTATCCCTTCAATCGTTCAGCGCACTCGAGGCCGAGTTCCTTCATCCGTTCGGCGCCACGGCCGCGGGTTAGTCTCCGCTCGCCTTGTTCTTTGGCTTTACGATAATGTTGACGCAAGAACTTCTCCTTCCGTTTCTGACGCTTCTTCTCGAGTCCCATGACAATGTCGACGGGACCACGGACATGCATGTCCAGACGCGGGGGGGCCTTCAACCACAGGCGTCACGGCGCCGGAGGCTATGTTCGAAATAGAAGGACTTCCAATGTTGAAGTTTCGGAAGAAGGGGTTTGGAGTATCTGGCAGAGAAGCGGTTCGCACCATAGTTGGGCGTTGGGCGAGACCCCTGGTACCCAACCGGGAGGGGACATCGACATATGTAGGTGACCCACGAGGTGATCGGAGTCGAGCAGGAGGAGGCGGCGACCTCAGTCTTGATGGTGAATGACCAAAAAAGCTTACGCGGAGGCGGAGAGCGTGCACCGGCATGCTTGGGTGGTGGTGGCGAACGTCGAATCCCACGGCGAGGCTCTTGGCGGGCAGCAAATGCGATGTGACCTGGCGGAGAATGGTGCTGGGGGGACAAGACCGGCGACGTGCGGTGCCCGCGCGTATCATGCTCAAACCCGGCGAATTGATCTTTAAGCCAGGGCACATCATCAGAGCTGTGCTGTAACTCGTCAATGTTTTCGTCGTCGCACTCATCCTCCTCCTCATCAGGATCCGTAGTGGGAAAGCTCGGGTCAATATCTTGCGGAACCGGAACGTGCTTCGCGCGTTTCTTCTGTTCACGACATGATATGTATGCTGCTTCCAATGGACGGTCCTCATCCAGGGTCCCGCAGACAAAGTCAGTGCTATCTGGCAACTCTGGAGTCCCAGGTCTCAGTCTCGGTACGGGCGCTTGCCTCCTGCCTCGACGGACCTGCCATCTCCTGAAGTGAAGAGGTGGGCTTGCCGAGTGGGTCAGCGACTCGATTGAACTTGCAGGCGAGTGCTGGCGAGAGCTGAAGTGACGAAGGTGCATATGTTCCATGCTGCCTCGAGCAATGTTGGTGGCAGGGGGCCCAAAACTGGTATTCCGAGCCCGCATCGCTATCATCATCCGAACTGGCAAATCCACCTTCATCATCAGACTCGTTGCCTCCATCAGAGGCAGAGTCGTCATCCGAGGGAGCAAAGTCATCTTCGTTGTCATTGTCTTCAAGCTCGGCCTCGAGCTCTTCCTGCTCACGTTCCTCCTCCTCCGCCTCCTCCTCAGCCTGTCGGCCTATGTCGCGAATGCGCAACTCCTTTTGCATGCAATCGTCCAGGGTGAGCTTTGGTTTCTGGGTAGTCGGTCTGTCAACCCAAGAATCGGTTTCATCATGAGAGCTGCCGAACTCATGAAATGACACTTTGTGTGTGCAGGTGGGTTTGGACGAAGACGCTCAGGAGATGACGGCTTGGCTGTCTCAACTGATCGACCAGATAGGTCTGCAGACCCGGAATTTGACCGACGGACTGATGTTGGTGCGGGAGAGGGTCGACGGGCCGACTTCTGTTCGACACGAAGCTTGGAAGGGGATTCCTTGCGCTCATTGGACTCAGTCCGAGTAGGACAGGCAAAGGTCAGCATGCACTTCCGCCTTGGCATCTCCGGGTCGGCAGATGCCTTGGTAGGCGACGAGACATTGTCCCTGCTTTTCTCGCTTTCAGTCCCTCCACAGGCAAACATGATGCAACGTTTACGCCCCAGTGTCTTTTCAATGGCAGCTTCGCCAACATCGGCCACGGCTGGCTTGTCATCTTTTGTCACTGGAGCAATCACCACCCTGGAAGTTGGCGTGCCCTGCTTCTTGAGATTCAGGAGCCCAGAGTAGCGACGTGGAGGGAGGGGAGGGCTTGGAGTTGCGGAGCGTGAGGGGCTTGTCACATCGCCGTCGCTTGTAAGCTCTGCAGTCGAAGCCATGCTACCGGTGCTGCGTGAAGAGGTGGTAGAGAGGCCGCGGGAGGAAATGGCCGACACGGTCGTCTCTTCGCTCTTTGATTCGGCCATAATGGCACGAGTCAGCAACGATTCACGCTGAGAGTTTGCAGGACCCGTCCATCTGCTGTACAGACCATCTCTCTGAAATGGCGTATTCAAAGGGTATATTTGACTGTCTGGTGGCTCGTCCGCTTCGCCACTGAGTTCTTCATCGTCGAGGGGGACCGTGGGGGCATTGGACAAGTTGAACATTTTTAGTAAGTTTTGCATGGCTGAGCTTCTCCGCCGAGCGTCTGTGTGATGTCGTTGATGATGGGCCATAGTACCGAAATCAGCAGGCGCGTAAGTGTATGCGAATAGATCTCTGTCCGAAGCTCCCGGATCGCTGATGACTCAAAGAGTGCCCTTCTAGCACAGCGAGGTGAAACACAGACGCAGAGTCTGTGTCCCGGATTAAGAAATGTTTATTTTGGCCCTGGGGACCGCCGTTGTTATAAGTTTGATCTCGACATCGTGTTTGTGTAGGTCAAGTAATGCGTCCAACAGGCCACCGAGAAGCCGCAAAATGTTATGGCAAGACGGAGGTTGTCACTGGGAGGATAGACGGTTGCGAAGGAGGCGGTGCGCGTATTGTGGCGTTCTGCGGTGTAGAGGTAGGCCTGCGAGCGCGGGTGCTCGGAGCAAGTGCGCACGGCTGCTAGAAACCGTGAGCTGCGCCAATATACGGAGGCAAAGGCGTGGGCCTTACGTGGAGATGAAGGTGTAGATGAGGAAGAGAGGAAGGTAGAAACGGAGGAAAGGGAGTTGAGTGTAGGAAGAGGTCGAAAGTGGGATGGCGAGGGTGCGTAGTAATAGAAGAGGAAGAGGGAGCGAGAGTGTGTGGTATAGTGCGTAGGTATATTGGTTGGTTAGGGTTGTAAGTGAGGGAAAATGCGGGTAGCCACGAGTGGAAGCGGCGAGAAGTGACAGAATTGGAGATTATGTTATTGTGTGCGTGAGTGAGTGAGTGAGCGAGGAGAGTGAAGTGATGAGGGTGTGTGCAGCAAACAGAAGCTGCGCGGCCCGGCTAGAGGCCAGAGGGTTACGGGCTTGCGACCTAGGTACGTCAAGGGCTAGACAGAGCCAGCAACCAACCTGCTTCCCAGGTACCCAGAGCCCAGCAGTGCAGGATTCAAGTTCATTATTATTATCATGGTGGGCAAATGTGGGCTTTTCGACCAATGGTTGGTAGAGCTCGACGAGGATCCCGGGCACTGCTAAGGTACATGCGGCAGTAGAAATAGGTACGCGTTTTGGCTTCGGTTGGGGGACAGAACCGCTGCCCACTTAAGGATTGCTTTTACACAGCAGGTTAGAGGCTACCTGCGCGAAATGACCCCCCTAGGTGCCCCCCGAAAACTTTGACCAGGCTGTTTCTAGTCAGGCGGCCAGGGTGGCGGCCCGCGTCCCAAGAATTGTGCCCTCCAAAGTCTTGCTTTCAAGATTTTCCATTAGCACTGGCATAGGGGTGCTATATGCTACGCAGCCTTCAATTCTCCCGAGTAACCACATAAAATTCGGCCTGTGGATTTATCCACTCTACCTTTCGAGAAATGCAGCCCGTCAAAAAGATGTTGAAGTAGCAGTCTCAGTCTTCTCTAAACGTTGTTAGGCCTAGCGAGATCCGCCAGTTGGACAATGCCGCCAGCAATCATCAGACGCCTTACTGGAGAAGAGGGCTGGAGGACAAACCCTTTTTGAAGTCCTCAAGCGAAAGAGCCTGCCGCCAACAAGCAAACCATCCTCGACCGTCTTGCTGTTGAATCCACGCAATCTTCCTCCTGCATCCGCCCGCACCCACTCCGATACGGCCTCCGACCGGAGGAAGGGCAATGATATCTCATGATACACTGTAGTGCTGCTGAGTGTGCTGGAAATAGATCATTAAAGAACCTGAAAACAGTTCACCAACCCACCTGGCTTCCTGCGAATCACTGCTATATTGCGATGTACATATACTTGATACTATCAACACGTGCGGTGAGAGGTCAGGAACCCGTTCAGACACGGTAAGGCGACGTGAGCATTGTCGTGCCTGAGAGCTACCGTATATAGGTACAGAGTATAAGCCTCATCCTCACCCAGCGGTGGCTAAATTTGTATACTTGAACCGCCTGCTGATCTCACCAAACAATCATTTCAGTCCCCTGGGATCTGGTGCCTATCTTCCGCGCCGATCGTTTGTGCGACACACAGTCCGATCATCATCACAGAAGCATTGACACCAGGTACATACAGTACATGACACAATTACTGCCCACGGTCGACGTGCAGCTTGCAAATTATACCAATGGGTCGCCTGGAGACGCTGTGGGTGTACGGCACCAAATCCCTTGACAACCGAGGGCGCTGCTCGACCAACACGTTTGGCAGACGACCTCTCGTAGACCTTGTAACGGAGAGGTGTGCTTGCTGACGCAATATGGCGGAGTCTCCTTGCAGTGCTAACGTACTGTACAATCCTTGTCTTGTCATATGCGCCCATGCCTGGCTTCTGCCTCTATTTCCCTGCATTTCTTTCACGACCGATGGGATGTAAGGGTTTGATCTCATGAAACTGCTGCACCTCCGGCCTACATTGTCATCGTGAAAACGGGGCGGTGGGAGAAACTCGTGATCGCGAGAGGTACTATGTCTGACAGGAGATCATGCGGCTTACCTTGACACATGCTCTTTTGAAGGGACAAATAGTCTTATTATGCTGACCTGCGGTTCAATCCCGCTATGCTGCAGGCTCAAACAGTCCTTTCGACTACCAAGTATGGAACTATTGCCGGGTGCAAGCAGAGACAAGTTGATTGTTGAAGCCCGAACCTTGCGTCTCACAGGGGCAAGTCTTTTATTACGGTTCCCCTTGACGGGCCGTACGGCTCGCCAAACTCTTACCTTTCATGTTACTTTTACGAGAGCCAAGCTGGACGGAGAATGCTCCAAACGTGAACGACACTGCGCTTATACGGTGTCCGGTAGTCCTAACATCCAAGTCTTAGTACCTATGATGTCCCCGCCGCGTCGTCTACCTAGATACTAGGTACATACCTACTAGTATTGCAGTACAGCTCGGTTCATTGTGCGTTGTTACAACTCCTGAACGTCTGTCTACCCTGGACCACAGGCTTGGCTACCTCGAGACGCGAATCGAGAAACCAGCAATAAATGATCCTACGTCGTGGTTTTGTGTGTGTATATCTCAAAATCCCCACAGGGAGCCGCAGGAGAGGAGTCCATCCACCAGCCCACTGCGGCCCGCGTTTCGGGCGTCTTTCTTACTCCTGGAAGCGTCAAGTGAATTGGCGGTCTGTGCGACTGAATCTCTCTGCCGAACGCCCATCTAGAGGAGGTCTTTGCAGCTGACATGTCAAGAGATACTGGCCAGACTCTCTTGCACGCCGTGGCAGCGGGAAGGTGTGTGGCACCGCGGGGCCTACAGCACAGGAATACATCGTACTCTCGATCGCTCGAGGAAAGGCAAGGCCAGGCAAGGGAGGTACAGTGGGTACGTTGTTAGGTGAAGCAGTCTTGATCGAGTGCGGAGCAGAGTGACGGCAGTCGACCTCCACATCTGATCATCTGCATGATATTCGAGCGTCGGCCATTTGTCCGGCACGTTATGGAGAGATCCAGAAGTGAAGTGCATGCGAGCTCAGGCTTGGAAGCGAAGAGCAGAATTGGATGGCGAAATGTCGCCCCACGAGAAGAAAACGAGCTTCGACCTTTTCTATGAGGCATTTAACGGGAGCCAATGACGCACCATTCAGATTGCGGAACTAATGCAGCAGCAGATTCCATCAAGTTTCCCCACGCTTGACACAAGCTGTGACAGTACGCACTTTCACCACACAGTACTAACTGATGCGAAGAGAACCAGACATCTCTACACAGTGAAGTGAGTGGAGAGGAGCGTTGTGTGGCTGTTGGCTCACCATCTCCAGCTCGTCGGAAAGCCTAGTAAAGGTCTTTCCATGCTATACTACTGCCAGGTATACACTGAGGCCCTATGTACAGTGTAAGGACTCGGACATCCGAGTCTGTGGCGCTACCAGCTGCTGTGTCAATTAACCAGCTCCTTCCTTCGGTCCGAAAGGACTACAAATGGACGCTTCTCGCCTGCAAGATGGTCGGCATATGCACGAAGCGACGCACATGCGATGTGCCGCTGCAACCACAACCACTCTGTCACAGCATATAGCATATTAGCACTGTCAACAGCCAATGTGGGATCGAAGCGGAGCAGATGGCATTCCAGCCCGAACTCCTGCAGCAAGCCGTTGCTGTATCTCCTGTCAAGACGCTGCTGATCTCGGCCTGGAGAACAGACGCAAGGCCCTCACATGATGCCTTCTCAGCTCACCGCATTTTCTCCTGGCTGTCACACCTGTGGTGACATCTCGCGAGAGGGTGTCTTGCCAGGAAGAGCTATGCATCTGACAAAGATCACCATGCCTTTCTGCGCGTGACTCGGTGGATGGGCTTGACCCGTCTTTCGCTTAAGCAGTCTGCTCCGGGAACATCTCGGGGTCTCATCTTGGATCCGTCGCGTTGGTGACCTAGGTACCTGCTTGATGTCTGCGTTTATGTTGTATCACGTGTCCATGCTGTCGCGGAGATGTGTTACACAGCGGCGCATTGGGTGTATGCTCACTGTACAAGTAGGAGGCTGTACTTGTCGCTATCACGGAGTAGCTGTGGCGGTGCAATATCAGTAGAGGCCTGTGGCAGAACCATAGGTATACATACATGTTACGTGATATAGTGGTCTGGCAAGACTGAGCGTAACCCATACATTGCGAAAGCCAGTTCACTAAGTCCAGAGCTTTTCCTCATCAGCATTTTCCTCTTCAGCGGCCGATGCCTACTGTGGTATCTTCAATTATCATTATTTTCTGTCAGAATGGCAGTGATGGGGAGTTGAGTCCGGGAGCCACTCACGGCACGCAAGGCTGGCTCGGAGCCTTGGCCCAAAACTCGCGGTTTTAAGGACCTCCACCTCCACCACCACTCAACCTGTAGTTTAGAGTGATTCATCCAGGGACAAAGGCACACATGCACGGAAGAGGAAAAAGGCTGATGAGGAAAAGCTCTGAACTTAGTGAACTGGCTTTCTCAATTTTCGGGGTCCGATCGGCGACATAAACCTTGTCCTCACCATATAAATAATCTTCTTGTCTTGCTTTCCGACGACAACATCTGACTCCTGTACCAGCCCGTCACCAACTCACACGCACCCAACAGCGCCGTGGCCGCATCAGGACGGACTTGGCTCAGAGGACAGTCATAAAAGAAGCTTATAATGTCAACCTCGACGTTTCCAATGCAACTGGAGCAAGAATGTCAGGATGAGCCAGATATTTCACCCGATCACTACCGCTATATTCAATCGCTTGACGAGTCGCCGGCATGCTACACCCGTTTCTTCGATGCCCTCCTGATCCAAAAACCATCTCACAGCCAATTTCTGCACGACTTGAAATCATTCCGCCAACAACCGGCCATCATCAGCATCTTGCAGTCGGGCACTAAGGACGCGTGCAGGGAATGCACGCGCGCCTTTATCGCTTCCAGGTTCGCCCATCCCTGGTGCCGCACCACCAGCGACTCCAAGGCAGGATGGACGCGGGCTAGTTGGATGGGCACGACCAAGAAATTGGATGCGGAGGCCCATAGGGAGGAAGACCGGCTGCACAGGCTGCTGGTGCCGCTCTGGATTGCGTTTCGCAGAAGGATGTTTCCTGAGCCGGACGTTCTAGGAGATTGGATTGCACGGGAGGCGAATCTTAAGAAGGACCGTGACGCTGAAGCTGAATTACGAGCGCAAAATCATGATGAAACTCGCAATGGGGCGAAGTCTAGGACACCAGAGGCCTCTCTTACAGCGTACCCTGAACTCGGGTTTAAGACAGGACCGACGACTGCTGATGCCTCTCCGTCTCTGTCTTCGAAACCGACTTCCAAGACCTCACAGTCAGGTGCCGGCGCTGCCGCTTCGCAGATGTTTCTCGGTGTCGCCGTGACAGGCTTCATCATGAGTGACAAGCGGGTTAGGAAGTATGTGGAGAAGAAATTGAGAAAGTGATCTTGACCTGCCCTTGAGGATGGCTGGTGAGGGTAACCTCAGGACGTCTCCGAAGGGGGACTGTCACGAGCTGGGATGCTGCGCATTTTCACTGTTACGACAAACCTAGGAATCGAAGCGGTACCCCTACAAATCTGTCGATGAGGCGCTACATATCGCATGTCCAGCACAGCCGAGATATTGGTCCCTACCCTACAGACGAGTTGCCGTCACCGCCCATGTCAACACAATATCAGACCCGTCCAGTTCTCTTGAAACCATACCGGTGATTCAGCCACCGTCGGATCTCCCTGCTGATACCTGCATCCACTTAAACCGCCCTGGCGCCCTCCATATCACATACGATCTCCGGCACCCTCCAGCATCACAACTCAACACCACTTTCATGTCTTGGCGAACTGGATCCCCAAACGGGAGACTTGAAGTATTGGAGTCGCAGAATTTCTCCCAACAATGCAAGGCCCAATCCCGGGGGATGCGACGGTCGCCATGCTGTGCATCTTACTAGTGGACGGTTTAACTTGTCTTGGGGCTATCCCACGGGTACCACTTGTGACGGGAGAAGAAGTTGGAGGTCGTGCGGATCGCTGCCCGTGTGGTCTCTTCTGAGATTGTAGCGCTAATCCCGCTCCTGTGCTGCTACTACTGTTGCTCTAAGGTGGTGCTTGGTGGCTCTGGCCTACCCTGTGGGCTGTGGGAAACTTAAGAAAAACCCTCAGGAATATCTACCTGCTTGGTTTTCTCTTCTCAATCTGTAATTCACTTATGGGAGTTACGGAGCTTGAATACTTTTTTGCTGGTTGAACAGAAAGAAGGAGTTTTGCCTTTTTTTTGGTCGTTCTGGCGCTGGAGTGGCAAATAGTTGTTTGGGGTTTTGTTTATGTAGAAGGCCACGTGAGAATTAATCGCACTTCCAACTGATGACCACTTCGTTTCGCCTAGTCTTGTTGAGTCGGGTTCAGTTTGGTCTGCTGTAGGATCCAGATCGGCTCAACCATGGTACCATGTCGCTGTCACTGCCGCCGCCATTGCCGCTGTCGCTGCCTGTCGATCGTGGAGGAAATCTGTCAGCGGCCATGCCAGACTCTGCTGTGTCTGGATTCGACCATGAGGCTCCTCCTCTTCCTGCAGTCTTGTTCCTAGTCTGTAGAATATGACTTGAGACGGCTGCAGGGATGCAGGATGCACTAGAGTATGCCGCGCCTTGATACCCTCGTGCGGTGCAAAGGTAATCCGTACCCGTGACCCACGGCGGCGACCAGCTCCATCGTCATGATTGTAGCGACAACCTTCAAAATTGCACCTTAAGTGCGGGAACCGTGCAAGGAGATTGCACAGTCTGTGGAGGCCGAGGAGGACGAATTACCCAGCGATGCCGAAGTCGACAGGCAGTCCCAGGGGCCTCTGCGAGCAGGGCAAATTGAGTCAAGGCATTACTTGCAATCTTCGCACTCTTGAGTTTCTGCTTCCTTGCCAGACTTGTTGGCAGGTTGGTCCACAACCTTCGATGACTCCTGTGTCTTAGATGGCTGCTCGTCTTCTTGATTCTTCTGCTTCTTCAGACTTCGGTCAATGTGGCCCAAGTCCCGATCCGGGTCGATGATATTTCGAACTCGACCCTTCAATTCTTTCGTCTCGGGAAACCCACCGTCGACTTTACGGTCCCATAAAACCGTGTCCCTTACCACCACTGTGGCCTCGTCTGCTCCGGCCCCGGTCTCCAATGAGTCTCCAGATTCAGGCCCGGCGTGTGTCATCGTGACGGTGAAGATACCGCCGCTCACAGGAACCAGCGCGACCTCGCCTATGCTGGTGCCGAACGTTTGAAGAAGTTCCTGGGCGTACTGTGAATGAAGGTAGCTTGGTTAGCTTGGTGCCACCACAGACAACATGAACTTGGGCTTGAAAGAAGGGGGTGTTCTTTGGTTCGCATATACAGATGATTTCGTCCCTGGAAGAAAGGTGCTAGGGATAGCCCAGTTTATGGTGGCATTTTGTGCTTGTTACCAAGACCTCATCCAGGGATGATTTCCAGTCTGTCCTTCAACGTCTGTCCAATGCTCATTCCGATCTTCAAACGCGCAGAGTTGTATTCCCCTAACCGCCAGGACGAGAAGGAGAACGAGAACAAGAACAGACGAAACCATCTTCTTATTCATGGCTTGCACTTACATAAGCGGCCCTCAAATTCCATTTGCATTGCGTGCAGAATCGGATCGCCACACGAGGCACCTGTACAGTTGAAGATGCTTGACATGTCATCCTGTCCGAATTGAGGTGATTGCTGCTGCTGCTTGGAAAGGATTGACTGTAGGAAGGTAGGTAGGTAGTTCACAGTACCGATGGGACTGGATCTGGGAGTCAAAGAAGCGTTGTTGGGAAGACAGATCTCAACAGATCACGTTATTTGTTATTTGATATTTGAATGATATCTGATATCTAATATTTGAGGTCATGGCTGGATGCAGGTGTGTGGCAGTGGCACATTTCAGTGGGGTCTATACCGACATCATCATCGATCATATCGCCGAGGCTCGCCTCCTTCCACACCAAGAGATACATGACCGACTACCTTCGAGCTGCTGCTGCTTAGTACCGAAGGGGGCCTTTCATATAATCGGGCAGGCATATTGTATAGAAGGCATCGATCTGTACAGCTGTGCAAGATTGGCACGGCACCACCTAGGTCCTCCCTCGTATCAAGCCAAGTGAGCAAGGTACAGTAGCAAATAGGAACTGGCTTGAAACGACATAGGTGTCATGAACTGACGTTTGGACGTCTAGCCTCAAATATATACATATACTTGGATTTTGCTTGTGTAGGGTTTGAGTTTGAGGCCGAGGAAGAAGAACACACAGAAAGCGTCAGGTATGAAAGTGTCATACGTGCACCGTGTCAGAGCGATGGAATGCGGGAGGCTGCATTGCGGCCGGGAACGGTCTCGGCCTTGTGTTCACTTATGGGTTCATGCACCGCATAGACAGCAAAGAGCTTGCCCTCGAAGGCTTTTTTCGATGCCGTCTGTTGAGCAGTGTAGAGATGTAGAGACCATAGAAGGTGAAGCACTCGATAGAGGGCCAGGTCGAAGTTTGAACCGCTCTGAGTCACCGTTCGGAGACTCGGTGATTGACAGGTGGAAAGTGGCTCGACCGTTAGAGTCTTGACACTTGTGTTATTATGGAGTACAACCCCACAACAGAGAATGTTGTTCTGGAATACGTATCGTGCGTATCGCTGTGGAAAAGGTGTGTTGCGAACGTGTTGCTCAACCACTTCAGGCTCAGCGACGATGGTGGGGGTTAGGTCCTGGAAGAGTGGTGCATTGTGCAAAGGATGGTATCAAGGGACCGGCAGCGGTGGTGCTCAGTTTGGGGATTCCAGCGAGATACGAAGATAGGAACGTGCATCTCCGTTCCCTAATACGTAGGGACGGCGTCCTAACACACCTCGATGGTCATAGAGGATGTGCAGTCTGATTGATAAATCGAAACGGGACACGATACAACCGCCGCCGAAGAAGATCGCAAAATACGGCACGATAACCTCACCATGGCACCATGGAGAGGGAAGGAAAGTCAATCTTCTTAATTCATTTCGCCCAGCCACGAATCTTCAAGCCGTTTCCTTGAAATCCGAACAGGTCCGGAATAGTAGCCCCAAGCAACGACTTACAACCGCAGCATGTCGTACGTTATACTCGGTGCACGTTGCCTTCTTGCATAAAAACCTGCCGCAATCTGGACGGACTGAGAACGCCATTTGCGCCGAATGCTTTTGCTGAATCGAACGCCTGCCCCGTTTCTTCTGAACACTCCTCGTGTGAGAGTCTGATCTCGATCCCAGCAAGTCTCATCAACTCCCGTTACATGACCGTGCAACAGCCATCATTCCCACCACTCTGTGGGTTGTAAGGATCTTCCTTTCGGTCCACCTGTCCCCAGACTGAAGGTACCATGTAATCTCGGGTTGAATTGCAGTAGTTGATCAAGCTGCGCCCTCGAAGTTAGTATCGGTGGACTCGACGTATATCTACCGCGACCAGGCATAGCTCACCTCATAGAAGCTTCCGCAACCTTGACACGGGGTCTTTCCAGATCTTCTTTGAGACGGGAGTTGAGTTCTTGGAGCCGCCGAAGTTTAAGATCTGCCATGCTTTGTTTTTTGGACTTGGCATCACCTCCATCCCGCACCGCGTATGCTGCCGGCATTGTTGCTCGTTGCAAGTGAAGAACTCGTCCTTGTTGTCCTCGTCGTCTTCGTAGAGAAAGGAGTGGTAGTCGATGGCAGTGGTCACGTAAAGCTGGTTGTAACGGCGAAGCTCTTTCTCGTACGCAGCCCTGGAGTACGGAGGGATCTGGTCAATTCGATGAATCGAGAGGTGCGGAGAGCGGTTGAATGCTCGATTGCGTCTCTTGCGTGCCGAGGTGTAAGCTGTCTTCTCAAGGTACCGATAGTGGTGAGTGTCTCTGGCGAACCTGTAATTGAGGGTGTGGATGGTATGGAGAGACAGTTGAGCTGGATGGAGGCCTTTACGGATGAGTTCAGCGGTGTCTGTGGTGGTAGTTGATGGATTGGTTAGCAGGGGGAACGAGGTCAATTGTGGCTCCAGGAAATCAGGGGACGAACGCTCATCCATCGTCCCAATCTCAACAACGGCCACTAACGCCTTTGAGCGCTAGCGTCGTCTCTCAGTGTCTTGTCTCACGTGTTTCGGTGATAAGGAGTTAATCTGAAAGTGAGTTGATGAATGTGGAAGGTGAAGCGAGGTGAGGTGAATAATGCTCACGTGACTGGTCGTTTGAGCGCAGGCAGAGTGACTGTTGCCAAGCCCCAAGTCCACTGTGTGAAATTCCCAACTTCGCACCTGGCCACGACAGGGCCGCGATCGTGGCCAACACCTGCGGACATTCGACATCAGTCATCCTTGGAACAGACTGTTCCTGAGTCTTGACGGATCATTCATTTGATCCTCTCTTATTTGGCTCAAAGTTCCAACCGTCACGATGCCGCCTCCACCGCATACTCGGCCTGAGAATGTGCTCAGAGTAAGGCGACCAGTCTCCCCTTTTCCGTGGCTTCTGTGGTCGTACATTTGCTGACCAGATTCTTCAGCGAGCTCAAGAGCTCATCGCCGTTGGACAAACTCAAGCCGCCCTCAATGTCCTCCACGAACATGTCACTTCGAAGCGCTCTAGAAACAGCGCCATCTCCGCTTTGGAGCCGGTCATGCTCCTTTTCGTCGAACTCTGTGTCGATCTGCGAAAAGGAAAGGCCGCCAAGGATGGCCTGTACCAATACAAGAATATTGCGCAAAACACAAACGTGGGAACCATAGAAGTATGTGGAACGTCTATCTATATTTAATAGATCGATGCTAACGCGTCGCAGCTGGTCCTCAAAAGATTCATCGAACTTGCCGAACAAAAGGTCCAGGAGGCTCAGGCAAAGGCCGACCAAGTCCAATCCTCCCTTGAATCTGCCACCTCGTCCACGAACCTCAACATTGAAGATCTGGAGGCTACCGAGACCCCGGAAACCATCCTCCTTGCTACAGTTTCCGGTGAACAATCGAAAGACCGAACAGATCGGGCAATTGTTACCCCATGGCTCAAATTCCTCTGGGAGACTTACCGTACCGTTCTGGAGATTTTGAAGAACAATGCTCGCCTCGAGGTCATGTACCAGAGTACCGCTCATCAGGCTTTCGACTTTTGCCTCAAGTACACCCGCAAGACCGAGTTCCGTCGCCTGTGCGAACTTCTTCGAAATCATGTCCAGAATGCTGCCAAGTACTCGTCTCAAATGCATGCTATCAATCTTAGTGAGCCTGATACCTTGCAACGCCACCTCGAGACGCGCTTTCGACAATTGAATGTCGCAGACGAACTTGAACTCTGGCAAGAGGCCTTCCGAAGTGTTGAGGACATTCACATGCTCCTGACATTGTCGAAGCGGCCTGCAAAGAATGTCATGATGGCCAATTATTATGAGAAGTTGACAAAGATCTTCCTGGTCAGCGACAACTTCTTGTTCCATGCTGCTGCATACAACAAGTACTACAATCTGCTTCGCCAGTCTGCTGCAGCTGTCGCAGCTGGTCAGGCTTCGAAACGTGACAACCCAGCTGTCACAGAGGATGCTTTGACCAAAGCCGCCTCCTTTGTCTTGCTTTCTGCCTTGGCTATTCCTGTCATCAGCACTTCGCGATCACGAGGTGCCTTGATGGACGTTGACGAGGCACGCAAGAACAAGAACAACCGTCTGACCAATCTGCTGAGCATGCCATCTGCACCGTCAAGAGCTGGCCTCTTCAAGGATATCCTCAACAAAGGATTGCTGAAGCGAGTGCGACCAGAGATCCGCGACCTTTATAACATTTTGGAAGTTGATTTCCACCCTTTGTCAATCTGCAAAAAGATATCGCCGATTCTGGCCCAGATTGGAGCTGATCCTGAGATGGAGAGATATGTCTTGCCCCTCCAGCAAGTCATTCTCACCCGTCTTTTCCAGCAACTGTCGCAGGTCTACGAGTCTGTTGAACTGAGCTTCGTCAATCGCCTTGCTCAATTCCCGGCTCCGTTTGAGGTGACCCCGGCCATGATCGAAAAGTTCATCATGAATGGATGCAAGAAGGGCGACTTGTCGATTCGCCTTGATCACGTTTCGGGCATTCTCGCCTTCGACTCTGATGTCTTCTCTTCTGCTAAGGCTCTTCACCCTGGCAGCGCAGCTGGTTCTGCCGAGGCCGAGACTGGTTCTGTTCAACGACTACAGAATACGCCTGCCGAGATTGCTCGATCGCAGCTTACCCGGCTGGCAAAGACCCTTCACATCACTTGCATGTATGTTGACCCGTCCTACAACCAGGCTCGTCTCGCTGCCAGAGAATCGGCTCTTGCGCGGGCCGAGGCCGGTGCCCAGCAAGAACATGAAGCGACTCTTGAGAGACGAGTGGTCATCGAGAAGCAGAAGGAAGCATTCTCCGAAGCTCTGTCGAAGAAGCAACGTGAAGAGGAAACTCGCCGTCGTATCCGTGCTCAGCAGCAAGCCGAGTTGGAGTCTCAGCGTCTCCGTGAAGAGACCCGGGCGCGTGAGCTCAAGCGTGTCAAGGATGAACAGGCTCGCATTCGTCGCCAGGAAATTGAGAAGCAACTCGAAGAGCTCAAGGGCGGCATGAAGATTGACCTCGAAGACCTCAACATCGATGAGCTTGACTCGAATGCAATCCGTATGCTGAAGTTGACACAACTTGAGAAAGACAAGCATGAGCGGGACCACCGTATTCAAATCACAGCCAAGCGCATTGATCATCTCGAGCGTGCGTTCCGCCGCGAAGAACTCAAATATCGGGATGCGGACTATGAGAAACAGCGCGAGGAGGATCTGAAGCTCTACGAACAAATGAAGCAAGACAAGCTCAAGGAAGCCCAAGAAAAGCATAAGGAGGGCCTGGCTCTGAAACATCGTCTCAGCAGACTCGTCAAGGTTTACGATTCATTTAAGGGCCAGATCACTGAACGACGTGCCGCCGAATTTGAGAGACTCCGTAAGCGAGCCGAGCGAGAGTTTGAGGAAGAGAAGAGAAAACGCATCAAGGCCTATCACGAAGAAAAGATCAGACAACGACAGGCTCAAGAAGAGGAAGAGCGGCGGATCCGTGAGGAGGAGGAGCGCAGGGAGCGAGAGGAAGAGGAACGAGCCAGGGCTGAGGAAGAAAAGAAAAGACTTGCAGCCGAGAGGAGAGCCAAGGCCGAGGCAGACCGTCTGGAGCGTGAGGAAGCTGCTCGGAAACAAATGCAACGAGAGGAAGAAGCCATTGCTCGAAGAGCAGCCCGCAAAGCAACAGGCCCTGAGATCAAGCCATTCTCAAGAGAGGCTGCGCCAGTTCATGACGCAGCTCCTGCTCAACCTCGCCGTCCTGGAGGCTATGTCCCTCCTCATCTGCGTGAAGGTGCTACACCTCGTGCGGAGGCACCTCCTCGTGAGATTCCCACTCGCGATTTCCCCCCTCGAGACCTTCCTGTGCGGAACTCATCGGCATCGCCCGCCAATGGCGCAAGTGGTGGACGATATGTGCCTGTACACATGAGAGAAGGAGGCCGCAGCCTGTCACGGGAGGGTGCAGGGTCCCCAGCAGCTGGAAGCGGAGATGAAGCACCAAGAAAGCCTGCAACTGGAGCCGGTGGACGCTACGTGCCTCCTAGCATGCGCAACCGTCAACAGTAGATGGTTGTTGCAGGTCAAGGAGCGTTTGTGCTAATGGCTCGACCTGAGGAGACCGGGGTTGATTCTTTTCGTTCGCTGACCTAAAAGTGGAATGTGTGTTTTAGTATGAAGTTTTGGTCAGCCGTTCCACTTGCAAATGGAAACGGGCATAGCGGAGCAAAAGGGCAAACTCGGTCAGTTGCAGAAACAATGAGGAATGGATTACTATTTCCATACACGTTCGTTGTCCTTCTTTATGTATGGTTTGACAGTGGTTGTCGTCCTGCGTATCATTCATACTGTAATCTCCAGGACCACTCGTCCAACACCAGTGTCCTTTGTCTCGAGCAAAGTCCTGGTATGGCCACCTTGGCTCTCAATATCCCTCACGAATTCATCCACTCCGCCGCCCACGCCAAAGTAGACTTTCTTCGCGGCAACCCACGCACGTGCAGTCCCTTGTGAATGCCGCCGAAGCAATCGAAGAAGTATGTCGGCAAAGATCTTCGACGAGGTGGGCGAGTAAATGGTTTCGGACGCCAGGATGAGAAGATTGGTAGGATGCTGAGGCTCCGGCTCCGGCTCAGACGCTGAAACGAGCTCCAAAAAGGAATCACCCCAGCCTCCAGAGATGAAGTCGAAGGAAACATGTCGCGCATTCATGTCTGTGATCAAGTCTGGCATGAAACCCTCTCCCGACTCTTCAATGTCGAGCTCCCCTTCTTCCACTTCGGACTGCCGCGCGGCAAGTCTGGACTCATCATCCTGGAAGTTGATTCCGGCACCCAAACCCAAGCCGGATGCGCATCTATGGTAATTCAAAAGAACGTTCGGGGCCGTACACAACCGCAGCACCTCCTCGTTATAGTCGCACAGGATGAACCTCAATCTGCCGTTGTCTGTATTTGTGTTTGTGTTTGTGTCTGCATCTGCACACGAGTTGGTCAACTGTCGAGATTGTCCTTGTCCAGAAGCCGCCAGGGTGCCAAGGACTGCTTGTAACAAAGCCAAACTCGGCACAGCACTTCCAGCGCCGAGTTCGATGATATCCCAGTTCTGCGTGCTGGTGCTATGGAGGAAGTCATGATGATGTGTCGCCACGAGCGACGCTAGGTCCTGGGCGCATTCCCAGGTCTTGAAGCCGCCTTCGTAGATCCCGGATGTCAAGTCGCCGTTCTCGAGGCCTGAGAGCATTGTTTCGGCTTGGTCGTGAGCCGCTGAGGGGTCGGCTTCGGCCATGAGTTGTGCTCGGATGTCGAATAGTGAGCGGCGGAGGACTTGGGTTCGATCATCGGTTCTTGATGGGGGTTGTTGGTCGGAGGAATTGTTGGTTGATGATGATGATGGTTGTGCTGGTGCTGGTGCTGGTGCTGATGCTGATGATTGTGTGGCTGTGTGTGTCGATGTCGGTCTTGGTGTCGGTGTTGGGATGTTCAGAGTATTATATGATATCTGGGATGGGAGGGAAGATAGCTGCCACCGAGGCGTCAGAAGACGATAACGATCCCAAAGACACAAGAAACCAATGATCGCGAAACATATGGTATATATAGTCTTGACCTGGGAAGGCCAGACGCGCTCTCTCGATATCGTAGTAAAGTCCACAGGCCGACCGATGACTTGAAAAAAGCAAAAACAGGCATGACACGGTGCTGCCACTCACAGGTGCGTGTTGGAAGCAACCAAGGATTTCAACTTACAAGATCTTGTAAAGAGTGTTTCCGCGGCTCGATCATATGAGAGCCCGAATCATGCGGGCTAGATGATATGCTGTGTCGCGACATCTCCCCCGCGAGCGTTTCTTGATCATTGTCATTGTGAGGCTCGCCATCGTCCTCGATATCGTCGCCGCCGAAGCCAAATGAGAATGACATATTATGTACGCATATACGATGTTGCCTTGGTATATTCCCAGAGATTCTTGTATGGTGAGGATGGACGGCAGGGCCCGAGGATGCAGATAGTTAGCCACAAAGATGGACGCTATAAAAAGGTGGTAAAGGGGCGAGCCTGAGAAGGCTGAATCCTGCATGACTCGAGAAGAAAGAATATGGCAGGCATTTCTTGGCAGAGGAAACAAACCCACCACCGCAGCCGTCCGGTTTTTGTTTACTATTCAACCCATTTTGGTTCGGTTGCTACAAGACGTCGCCGTACAAGAGATTTGATCGCGTTATACTGTTCTGGCGATCAGAAGCCATGTTTCGAGAAAGAAGGGGCTGAATATTTGACGTGTGTGGACGACCTGGGACAGCAGCTCAGCCTTGCCAGCAACCATTGGCTCCACAGTGTTCTCTCCTTTCTGGCAGGACTTAGACCCATGACACTGCGCCAGATGCAAGGCTGCGACGGCCAGGGTTACGTGCTTAAAGAGTGCATGGAGAATCCGCAAGCCGCACCACCGCTGTCACCCAGACTGCTTGGTCTTCTCGCCTTTGGTTCGCTCGCATGTCAAGCGGGATAATTTCTCTCCGAGAGAAGCTAGCGGTTGCGGCTGCAAGGCTATGAGGCTCGAGCTCGCCGACCTTATCATTGTTGCCTGGCGCTTTCTAACACTGTTCTGCAATTAAGAGGTTATCCACATGGGCTCATCAGGACCATAGAGGTCTCTATCGTGCGTGGGTCGTGATGGAGTCCTTCTAAACCACCATCCGAAGGATATTTCCGACCACGGACGAACAATCCCCCCGTCTCATGTATATCTCAGGACTGGATGCCTTCTGCATGGAGCCTGAAGCCTCCTCGAGTTACTGACAGTATTCACAGACATGGGCGACTCAGCAAACACCATCCTCATTACTGGGGGCACAACGGGTCTCGGATTCCACGCCGCCACGAGTCTTGCACGCCAATTCAAGACATGTACCATCATAATAGCGTCACGCAAGAACACCGACTCAGCCTCAGCCGCAATCCAGAAAGCCACAGGCCACAGCAACGTCCATTTCATCCCGCTTGACCTCGGCAGCCAAGAGAACATCCGGGCCTTTGTGAAGCAGTTTGAGCAAGCCAAGTATCCGCCGATCTCCATCCTCCTCCTCAACGCAGGGATCCAAATCCCCAACGGGGTGAAATACACCAAGGAGGGGATGGAGGCGGTGTTCGGAGTCAACCACGTTGGCCACGCGCTCCTGTTCCACCTCCTACAACCCCATCTAGCAGTCAAGGCTAGGATCGTCGTCACCGCCAGCGATGCTCACGACCCTGCTAACAAGACCGGCCTCCCGGACGCCCAGTACACGAGTGCCGAGGAGCTGGCCCATCCCACGGGAGAAGCATTAAAGATGCCCGGCCCGCAGCGTTACACGACCAGCAAGCTGTGTAATGTCATGTGGACGTACGCGTTGCATCGCAGACTGAGTGCTTCTGCTTCCGTTCCTGCTTCCGGCTCTGGTTCTGGTTCTGGTTCCAGTTCGGGTTCCCCGACCAGGAAATGGACCGTCGTCGCCTTCGACCCAGGCTTGATGCCCGGCACGGGCCTAGCGCGCGAGTATCCTGCCTTCCTCCGCTTTCTGTGGAACCACATCCTCCCAAGGCTAGTCGGGCTCCTGAGGATCTTTGTGTCCAAAAACACCCACACCCCACAAGAGTCGGGCGAGAGTCTAGCCTGGGTCGCGGCCCACGATACCACCACTAGCGGCGTGTACTACTCGGGGAGAAAGCAGGTCAAGTCGAGCGTGGAGAGCTACGATACGGCCAAGCAGGAGGACTTGTGGAACTGGACTGTCAAGACGCTGGCATTGAATGCTGACGAGCTGAAGGCTTTTGACATGGCTGTATAGTCTCCCCGTGGAATAACTGTTAACCCAGAAGATAGACGACTGCTTCTTCAGGATACCTACTCACTCGCACCTGTGGTCCTGGCTATGTAAGTTACTTACTTACCTAGACTGTCTTGCGAAGTAACTGCGGGCTTCACGATGCAGAATCTCAGTTGTATTGCACAATACTACATGGCCGTTGGGAGACGAAGCCAATACGTTCTACGGCCAAATCAATAACTAAACAACCGCATAGACTATCATAGCGTTGCCCAGCCCGTCAATCGTTCTCATCACCGACGCTAGGAAGAGGGGCTGAGGGTATACTAAGTATGAAAGCAATCAAGAGGCTGGCGCCGACAGAGACCGTGTTACATCATCCTCGTTAGGTCCAGCAGGGCGGAGAGTGGGAAAAAGGAGGAATGGGACGCAGCACGCTTTGACGGGCTCCATTGAAAGGCTTTATGCTGATCTTGAACAAGTCCCAAGTCAGATTCGACCGACTAGAACATGTTTGCTCTACGAGACGCTATCACGCCTGATATGAATCATCATATTATGTCCGCCTCGGAGTTTTCTCGATTCTATCCGTGATCTGATGCGATGTAGGGTCCTTGTCCGTCGGATCCAGACCATGCGATTGACTTTTCCAGGTTCCTCATGACGGCATCGTCAATCAATACCTTAAGCGAATTCCACTGTGTTCTTCAACGTCCCGATCTTGGAGATAGACACTTCCAGCTCCGTCCCTGGCACCAAGTAGCGCGGAGGGTTGAGGCCAGCGCCGACGCCTGAAAAGAGGGAAATTAGTAAATTGAGTCGGTCGAGTTCGGGTTCAAGAAGGAAAAAGAAAAGAAAAAAGAGAGAGGAAAAAGGAGACAAGAGGGTCCAGGCCATCCCATCCGTCTTCTCCTTGAGAGTCACCGCTGCAGTCAGCCAGCCAGTCAGCCAGCCAACGCGCTTCTACCTCCTATACCTCACGGGGACAGCGTGGGTACTGACACACCACCGTACCTTGCCTCATGCATGTATGCATGACTCATACCAAATGGCTTGGGATATAATGGTCATATCATATCAATGGGGTTGAGGTCAGGCTATACAGGCAGGGGTGGGCAGGGGCATTGCTTACCACCAGGAGTGCCCGTCATGATAACACTTCCCTTCTGCAACGTCGTGCCCTGACTCAGATACGAAACCAGATAAGGCACGTCGAAGAGCAGATCCGAGACGCTCTCGTCCTGCCTCGTCTCGCCATCGACGATCGTCTTCAAATGCAATTGCGCCGGGTCGCCGATCAGCTCGGCCGCCACCAGAACCGGTCCCAGCGGCGCAAAGGTGTCGAATCCCTTGGAAAACCCCCATTGCGGCACCCGGCCGGCCAAGTTGGGGTCGCGCTGCAGTTTTCGTGACGAAATGTCGTTGCCGGCCGTGTAGGCTGCGATGTAGTCTAGGGCGTTTTCTTTCGGGACGTCTTTTGCGTCGCGGCCGATGACCAGGCACTAATAAGGAGAAAAAAGGTAAGTGGTGAATAAGTATGGTATGAGTGTTGCTTTTCATATTTACGACTCATCTCAAGCAAGGAGATACAGTGTAGATGTCTTGAATCGAAATGGAAGAATTGCAGCGTGAACGGTGAGCGAGGTGAGTTCATGGAATTCCGGGAATCACTGTTTATTGAGAGAAAGAAAGAGACAGATAGAAGGGAAAGGGACTTACCAGTTCTCCCTCGTAGTCGGCTTGGTCGTCCTGGGCGAGTTTCGGAATGATGACCGGCGCACCGTGGTCTTGCACGGTCGTGTTGGGCTTGAAGAAGATGAAGGGGAAGGGCGGTGGTGTTCGTCCCGCTTCCTTGACTATATAGACGATACGACATCAGATATCAGACATCAGAACTCTCCATTTGCAGTCTGGCTGTTCATTCAATGATTTCTGTTTGATAATATCCCAAGCTGGACGTGCTGTGTTTCTTTTTCTTTCCCTCAGAAGGACTTGCATGTTTCTTGCCCTCAGATGGACTTGCATGGCCAGGTACAATTTGCAAGGAGGAGGCAGGCAGGCAGGCAGGTAGGCAGGTATAAAGACCAAGGAAACACCCCATACGAGACAACATCAAGAGGAACAGAGTGATAGCAGGGTAGATATAAACATCAACACAACCCACAAGCCACAAGACACAAGACAAAAGAAATTGAAATACGTACTATGCTTAGCATAATTCAGCCCAACACACCGTAGAATCGGCACCTCCTCCTTCGCCAACGGACCCAGCAACGTCTTGACCGTCACGACCTCGTCGCTCACCACCGTCTTGCCCGTCGTGTCGAACGGATCGTCGCCAACAATGACTTTGGCCTTGAGGCCATCTGCTTCCGTCACATTCCCTAGGTCGAAGTCCGGGTCGTCGCTAGGCATGATCGGTTCGCCGCGTAGGACTCGTCCATCTGTCGCGACGAAGCGGATCAGCCTTGTCCAGGGGAGCTTCATCTTGCCGCAAGTTGGTGGTGGTGGTGGTGGTGGTGGTGGTGGTGGTGGTGATGGGCCCTTTTCAGTGGTACACTGGTACACTGGTACACTGTTCAGGGGGTGTATCTCTTTCTCAGCTCGCTTAGTGTATATGTAATATACCTTAGTTGGGTCTCTTGAGTCCTGTAGTATCAATGATTCAATGTCAACGCCGGTATCAACGTCAACTTTACGCCAGCAATCGATGTTTGGGGTTGGCCTTCTGATGGCGATCCAGGATGTGTATGTATGTATGTATGTATGTGACTTTCTGGGCTCTCCTACTGGCTTTTTCAATGCCTAGCTGGAAAGGACCCAAGTAAGGAAGGATACGGATCAATCATCAATCATTGTACCCTCCGAGGACTTTCGCTGGTGGGAGGGTGTTGGTGTTGGGCTGGATTGCGTGCGTCGGGGGAAGAACGGGAACGGGAACGGCAACGGGAAACGGTTCCATGACTCTAGAGTTGCTCCTCTTTTTCTCCTTGTATGTCTTATCCTATTGCTGTCAGGTACCTAAAGTAGACAATGTCACAGTGATTAGACAGAGTCTGGCTGAGATGTTGTTCCAACCTTGCTTGCACTGACTGACTGGATCCCGGGTCTCTTTCTCTACTAGGGAGTAGCACTTAGCACTCGAGGGAAGAAGGGTGGGACTTCCACGCAAAGAGGGTGCTCCACTCCCTCTCCCCTCCTCATGAGGTGTTGGGTAAGTCATACCATACCACACCAAGATGGGATCATGACACCAGTCTTTGTAATCATACAAGGCATACGGACCATGCGGGAAGTATATAGGGGTATATATATATATATCACCATATCCTCCGGTGTCAAAGATATCACGTCGCCATCGTCGTCGCCAGGGCTAGAACTGCAGGTAGTCATCTCATCCGACACTACACACACCACTTATGACTATCCCGCCAACATATCCGTCAACCCGGTATCGACACCCACCAGATCGCTAAACAGATCCAGATTGGTATCCGTCCAGTATTGATGCATACCCATATCAAACGCAGTGAACGGGTCGTCAGGATTGGTCTCAAGATTCGGCAACCGACCGTCCACCGGGACGACAGGGTTGCCATCACCATCATCACCGACTTGATCAGGCATGGCAATGTTATACTGTAGAGACTGTTGCTGCTGTTGTTGCTGTTGCGCCGTGGCCGTAGCCGTCTCTGGATGATTGGGATTGGGATTCTGATTGTGACTGTGATTGTGATAAAGACCGGCTGGCATTGACAAGGCTGCAAGAACGGCAGGACCATGGTCTGCATGACACTGAGCCAGCGTGGCACAGATCTGCATCAGTTTCAAGACCGTCTTGCGCGTTCGCTTGGCCGATCGGGTGCCTTCGCCAAATCGCTGCAAGGCTTCGGCCGCCTTGCGCAGCTTGGTGACCATTTCGACGATCTTGGGAAGATCGAAACAGCGCGTCATCGTCATCGTCATCGTCATTGGTGTGGTTGTGGTCGGGCCGTTGGGTGTCCATCTGCTCGAGGTGGTGATTGCTAGTAAGATGCAGCTGAAGATGACTAGTGCCCCGTTGAATGCTGTTGTGAAATACATGGGTTCACGGTCAGTACTGGGTAGTAGAGTATGGAGATGCGGTGAAGGAAGAGAAGATTGTGTCTGTGAAGGAACAGAAGATAGTGTCTGGGGCGGGAGAGACGATAGTGTTTGCGGCGGAAGAGAAGAGAGTACGGTCCTGCTTACTGTAATATGCCGAGAACCACCAAGCGCCCAGCAAAGCAGGCGGATTGCTCGTCTTGTGCACAATCTCCACAATCTCCATGGCCGACTGTTCACAGATCTGGATGCTCCGTTCGCCGAGCTCGTGGAAGAAAGGGTCATCGTCCTCTGACGTCTCAGCCGCAAGACGGGATCTCGCTCGGTGCCGCAGAAAAGCACTCAAGATAGGCCGGTGCAGTAGGATCCGGGCATTGAGATATCGGAGCGTGATGATGACACTGAGTCGGTCGAAGACTGGGTCCCACGCCGACATGGACATGGTCTCCAGGTCCAGCATGTCCCACGGCCGCCGCTGTAACTGGGGGATCAGGTTCCGTTTCCACGTCGCCAGTTTCTGCTCGAGAGCAATCGTCCTTTCGAGCATGGCGGGAATCGTCAACTGTGGATCCACGTCGATGTTCGAACCGTACAATCGGGAAAGAATGTCGCCGATGATATAGTACAGTTGTCTGCCAAACCACAAATGTGATGAGTGAGTGACATCGTACTTACGACCACCATAGAGTGTGGTGGAATGAGTATGAGTACTTACATGCTTGCGATGAAGAAACATACCGTGTCTGGAGGCTCCATCGTGCTGACCGTGGTATTGGGGTTTTCCAGAATACTCAGCCTATCCAGGTTTTGGTTCAAAGGGAGATCGAGTTTCATGTATTCGTTGGGAATGGTGGGTGGACGGCCAAACGTCATGCTCAACGTCCTAAAGAACCATAAGATGAATTGGACCGTGTCATTGGGGTCGTGCAGAGCAGAGCAGTCAGTCAGTCTTACCGGTCCATCATCATACAGCCGAACCATGTTCGTTTGCGGATTTCCCTTTCAATAGTGCTCATGCCGGCTGAAGCGGAAGGTGAGTGTAGTCCCAACTGCAGTGCTGCTCGGACTGCAAAGCCATGAAGAGTCCATGCCTGATCGGATCTCTGTGTGCCTTGTCGATACTGCGCCATCAATAGCAGACATTGGACTTTAAACTGTCAGAAAAATCACTTCGAGGTCCGGGTTGGCCACGCCACTCACCCGTTTCCAAGTTGGCCGACTTCAACTCGAGATCGGCCGACAAAGCCTGGGCCCGCTCCATGAAGATCTCCGACTCGGCCGCATTCTTCCACACCGACTGATCCGGTCGGGCGCTGAGATAGGTGGCAAATGCAAAGATGCTATTGAGGAGACAGAGCCAAGATCTGCTCACAGCTGTAAACCGGTTCTTCCGGGCCGCCGAGTATGTGCGAAGAATGTCCTGTTCATGGACATAAGGGAAGAGCATGCCTGTGTCGGAAAAGAAGAGCCGGATCAAATGCAGAGCTCTCGGTTCAGGGGGCAAGGAGCGAATGTTGATGTATTGTCGAGCGAGCGGACTGGTTGCTGAGAGTGTGGTGATGGGAGAAACCGCTCTGGAGACGATGGGCTGGTTGACTGTGTTTTCCGAATGTCGTGTCTGCCCTATTGCTCTCAATGCAATCGACGTCGCATCCGATATACGGTGTAGGAATGCAATGTTGGAAGAAGGTCCAAAGAACCGCGACTCGGTTTCCTGCGGGTCGGTAATGGCGGCCATGCCATCGACTGAATCTTCAGCGGCATTCTGCTGCGCTGATCCGTCTTCATCCAAGATGGCTACCTCTTCGTCGTCGTTGGGCCGCTGGTCGGACGCTGGAATATCCAGCCCATTGGGGAACTCGCCGTTTCCGTTCTGTAGGAACTTGGGGTCTTGGGTCGCTCCATCTTGGTTCCTGGAAGGCTGAGAGTGTTCGTGGCCTTTCTGGTTGACGAGGAGGCGCAGCGTGTCCTCGATAGAACGTAATCTTTCTTCATAGCCAGACTGGCCTTGGGATGACCTGACATTGCTGGCTGCTGGCTGCTGATAGACACATTCGAACCCTAGCTCGATGCAAAGGTCGCAGGCCGGCTTGGCCCCGTTGCAGCGAGACTTGCGGTTTCGGCAAGACGTACAGGCCAATGCAATCCGGCGTCGTTTGTATGCTGGCGCCGGCGGCGTCGTGGATGGCTCTTGGGAACCCCTCTGCGATGGCCTCCGGGGCGTACTGCCCGTCATCGTCAGCCTTCCCTCCCTACCAGCCCTGCCCTGAATGTGCTGCCTCACTGAAGGACTGGTCAGATGTCACGTGTGGCGGCCAGCTTCCCCGGACTTCTGTAAGGTGATGCGCATCTGGTGTGATATTGGGGGTTGGACTGGAAGGGTATATCGGGGAAGATGGGGCATTCTTGTATACAAGTAGTACGTACAGCTCCACTGGAACTCTGTGGGTCTCTTGACTTTCCCCGCCATTTGAGTTTTGGTCTCTCAACATCCCCACAATTAGTGGATTCCGCTCTCTCCCCGGCGAACAAAAGATCCCGGTTCCGGATTTCTGTCTGACAGAATATCATCAGCCTGGAAGAGTGAATAAATGCTTGTATTTAACGTCAATCGACTGTCAGACGGTGGAATCATCGTTGCCCCGCTCGCCCTGATTCGGCAGTATCTGGCTAGCATGTTTCGCATCGACCATCGAACAGTCCGCTGTGTCTTGTCCTGTGCTGTCTGGGCAAACCTAGGCAGGTCGTGCAACATCCGCTTACAAAGAACCGCGGGGCATTGTGGAGACCCCAATAATGAGGTCTGTGTTGAATGACTAAGGGAAGGGGCTCTTTTTACGGGGCAAAGCGAGGTTGCTTCGACGAGCAAAGCTTTCCACATGGCTTCGGCAAAGGAAGCTTCTGCTTTTCTGAAGAAATAGAAGCATTTCCCCAAGATGGGTATCGCTCTCTTCTGGAGAACTGTATCAACTGGACTCTCGGCGGTACATATACGAACAGCAGTTATGAGTTATGGGCTGACAACGGGGTTTTCTGGGGGACCTGCTCTTGAAGATATCCGAAATCTCTATTCAGTTCCAACGAGATTTCCGGCCTATGGATCCAGCGAGCAGCCAAGCGAGTACAGCTTCAAGAATGACCGTTACTGAGACCGTGCTCCTTCCTGGCCCAGGCCTTTCTCACCTCCAACTCGGCATCATAGCCATAACACCAACGCTGTGTTACGGGATCACTCCATTGGTTGGGACTAGTGGTGAACTGCCGACCCTCGACTTCAGGTCTCATTGCTTTGTCGCGGGCTTGTTGAAGCGGGCCATCTGCGAAATGCCACAACTTGCCATTGATCAGGCTCGCCTCCTGCATTTGGCCCGACCGCTCGATCCGAACGGTCTCCCAGGTCTTCAGGGCAGCAGGCAGGTCAGCCACATTGCCGATTTGATGGATCGCTTCTGCTAGCGCAGCCGCGTCCTCGACAGCCATAGCGGCTCCTTGGGACATGTAGGGAACCATGGCATGTGCTGCGTCTCCCATGATCAGGAACCTGTTCGAAGGGGCAACCCATCGCTTCAGCGGCTTGCCACTCAGTAATGGCCACTTGAGTGTTGTATCGATCATATCGATGATCTTGGTTAGTCTGGGATCCCAACCTTTGAAATGGCTCCGCATGTCTGCTAGGATTTTCTCTGGACTCTGCTGGTTCCAGCTCGCCGGGTCGCTTCGATCGGGATGAGAGAGGACCATGTTGAATGACTTGCCAGCCGCAATAGTGTAGCTCATGACATGTCGCATATCCCCTATCCTGTTTCGGGGGGTTGGCCATGTTAGCACGCTGGGAGACAAACTTATTTACCTAGAACAGGGGGGAATGGAACCAACCAAAGGTTCAGCCCCGGCTTAGCTAGCAGCTCTGCCGTGTCTGCATGGGCCTTCATCTTCTCGACGTCGACGGTGGCTCGGTAGGCTGCAAACCCCGTTCTCCACGGAGGCTGGTCAACGCCTCCTAAAACTTTGGCGCGTGATAGAGACTTGACGCCTGCGGCGGGTGGCCCAGTAAGCATTTGCATTGCATTCTCGCCCAGGAAGACCAAATCAAGCGCAAGCTTACCATCGGCAGAGACCACAAGATCTGCGGAATATGATTCCCCGCTAGCGATGGTGATGGAAGGTGTCTCAACATCGTAGTCGACCACTTTTGCGTTGATCAGAACCTCCACCCCCAATTTCAGGGCTAGTTGGTACAAGGCATCATGGAAATGTGCTCGATGCACGACATAATAAGGGGCGTCAAACTTCTCCTCGAACTCGGGAACGAGCTTGGTAAGGCCGATGACTGCTCCGTTCTGCCACCTTCGGAAAGCGATGTCGTCGGGCTTGACGACCTTGGACTCTAGAAAAGGTTGCAACCCCCATTTGATGAGTAGCCGGCTTGAATTGGATGGGATCTGAATACCAGCGCCAACCTAGTTCAACAGAGTCAGATCGAGCACATGGTTGGGGGAACTGGATTGGGATGGGTATTGATCATACTTCTCCCAGTGCCGGTGCCTGTTCGAAGACAGTGACTTTGTGGCCTCTCCTGGCAAGGCTGATGGCTGCTGCAAGCCCGCCGAGGCCGGCACCAACAATGATGATCTTCAGCCTCAGCCGGGACAGCTCAACACCATTGATGGAGGAACCTTCAGTGATATGATGTTGATTTTGTTCTCGTTTCTTGAGTTTGGCCAGAAAGTCAAGACTCCCTGTAGGATAAGAGGCTTCCTTCGCCAGTAATCAGCCTTGCTAGGACGAGTGGTTTCAGAGAGGATGGGCTTCACCTCTGGGATCTGTATGAAATCTTCGTTGACTGATGTGAGCGTCTTGACCGATGCAGTGTCTCCATTGACAATGGGGCTCAACACTGTCTCAATCATGGTGAATCTGAATCCGAACCCGCCTTTGTTCTGGTAGGTGCTCAGAGAACTGTGGCGGATCGATGCTTTTGCGGCTTGAGGTTTTGTACATACAAGTCTTGATGCCGCCTTCCGTTCATATTCTGGTCAGATGGAACAGCTGAAGTCCGGCAAGACCGCAATACACCCATCCATGGAGCCACCATGGCTATTATTGGTCTCCAAGCTGACAGTTGCGAGGTGGTGATGCATGCATAAGTGGAGGACTTCCGTCGGGTATGTATCGGAAACGAACCCCATGTCTCGAACATCCTCCCTCCCACCTCCAACCTCCAAGGATCACGGGGTTTACCAGCATCTGGTCGTGATCCCGATGCTCAGAGCTGCCACTGCGAGTCTCGGCAATGGGAGCCTTGGGGTTTATAGAGGCCTCTGCATCTCAAACCATGGCAGATGCTCAGACCACGAACGACAAACATCAACATTCCTACCCACCATACAGAGGTTGCATTGTATAGCACAACCAACACCATGTCGACTGTTACAGAGACAATCATCCAAAAGAAAACTGCCCCGGCAGCAAAAGATCCAGCAGAAGAACTGGTCGAGTCGGCTCTCAAAGTCCATACTAAACCACTATGGACACAGATGACTCGTTTGAATCCTCCAGCGCCGAATCCGACTTGTGTCCCTTTCATCTGGAGATATGATGAAGTCCGGCCTAGCCTGCTCCAGGCAGGAGAGATTGTTACCGAGCAACAAGCTGAACGGCGAGTGTTGATGCTGGTCAATCCTGCCAGAGGTAGGCCCTCCCATAAGCATACCGTGGCTCAGCTGCACAGAAAGAAAGTGAAAGCAAAGCAAAAACAAAGACTGACCAGTATGTATCAGATGCTCCCTACACGACAGACACGTTGTACGCCGGCCTCCAGCTGGTCATGCCAAACGAGACAGCTCGTGCTCATCGCCACACTGCTTTTGCCATGCGTTTCATCATCGAAGGCCAGGGAGGCTTCACTGCCGTTCAAGGCCAGCGCATCAGCATGCAACGAGGCGATGTCATCTTGACTCCGACCTGGAACTGGCATGACCACGGCAAAGATGGCTCGGGACCTATGATATGGCTCGATGGGTTGGATTTGCCCAACTTCATGCATTTCCCCGTCCATTTCGTCGAGCACTATCAGCAACCCAGATATCCTGCCGAAGACGTCGATTCTACCAAGTCCCCTATTGTCTTCCCTTGGAAGGACATGCAGGAGAAGCTTGATCAGAAACCCGGAGACTGGGCCTCTGAGGATTATTTGAAGAAAGATGGAAGACAAGGTATGACCCAACGTAAACTGTCCAGGTACATCCCCTAACGCTGGCAATCGTAGTCTCCAAGATCCTTGGTGGCTCCGCGGAAAGGCTCAATGCGGGCAGCACATCTCCTGCCATCCGCGAGACCGCCTCGTCCGTCTACCATGTCGTGGAAGGGAAGGGGTTCAGTGTCGTCAACGGAGAGCGCATCACATGGAAACGCGGCGACACTTTCTGTATTCCAGCATGGAACAAATATCAACATACCGCCGAGGGTCCGGAGACTGTGTATCTGTACAGGTTCCATGACAAGCCCATGTTGACGTCGCTTGGGTTTTACAGAGTTGAAGGCTGTGACGTCGAGAGCCTGGTCTCTGACTGAACCCTGGGCGGGCGCTGACCCTGTGTATACTTTAGTAGTGAGTGGCTTAAAGCGACTGGCGGCCACCTTTGATGCTGGCGAGACCATATAGTATCCCTGTGGGAAAGGATATGAAATAAATCAATTCCAAAGTCGCGTAAATGTTTGCTGTGGCCTTCCCATCATCAGCTGGCAAGTCAGCTGCCAATGTTAGTGCTTCAGCATTAACAAGACCAGAGGAATCGCGGCATTGGTGTAATGATTGGAATACGTCGATGTTAAAGCCTTGCAGGGGATGGCCATGCCAATGGAGCCCCTGCATACGGATACATCACAACAGACGCAAGGACATGGCCCGTCAGCTTCCTCAGCGCAAACACTAGAGAGCAGGTCCAAAGCGTCATCAATCCGAACAGAAGTTGAGTAATTAGTATGCTTGTAACCTTCGGAAAAAGGCAGTATGTGTTGAATATGCTGTGCTCTGCTCCGCCGCTATGCGTCATGATCATGTCTCTCATGTCTCTGCCTAACACCAATGCTAAAATGTCAATAAAAATACCTCCCTCCGAGCTAACCAATGTTGATATGCAATGTCCCTGTATGATGGCAATGATGATAAATCACTTCCGCTTGCTGGCAAGGTTCATTAATTTGCGCCGCCTCTCTTCCTTCTCGCGCTTCAGTTGAGCTTCGAGGGCAAGCTCCCGGGCATCTTCTTCCCTCGCAGCTCTTAAAGCCCTCTCCTCTTCTTCATCCACCTCGAACACCCCGGCCTCCATGACAGACGAGGCATCAGACCCATAATCATCTTCTTCATCTCGTCCATAACTTCCTTCGTCTGAAACGTCTTCTTCATCGGTACCGAGATAATCGTCGTACTTGTTCCGCTTGCGCCGGTCTTGCAGTCTTGGTCTGGTCGCCCCGGTCCCCATGGTTCCCTTGTAGGATGCTGGAGCATGTAAGGGCGGGCGGGGTGTTTTCACGACTCGGGCTTGATCAGCCCTCTTGGCGGGACTGGTGCTTCTTGATTTCTCTTGTTTGCCAATGGCTAGGCGCGAGCCGGAGTTCTCCTTTGTAGTCTTTGCCTTTTCTTCTTGACGTCGTCTTTCGGCCACCTTTGAGATACGTTCCCGGTTAGTGGGCTGATGTTTGATCAACCCCACTTGACTCTGTGCCTTCATCTCTTGCGCCTGCTTTGCCCTAGCCATAATATCTGCATACGACCCTTTGGGCGGGCCCTTGGGTGCCGCAGTTGCGCTTGTCGAAGGTGAAGTTGATTCCCTATTGTTCTCCAGTCTGGGCTGCGCCACAGGGGTAACCTTGCCATTGGACGGCTTTGGCCCATTCAAGGGCGGAGCTGCTGAGCGTTTGCTGACAGTGCTGGTTAATCCTGGCGCAGGGTTTGACCTGATGGTTTTGGCTGGAGTTTTCGTCGCCTCATCGTCAGCCTTGCGTTTGGTCCCGTTGAGTGGCGAAGGCGTCGGAATAAGAACAGGCCGTGAACTAGGCTTAGACGATTGCGGCGCATATCGTTGCGAATCTGTACCGACCGGTCGCCCTGTGAGATTCGGTGGCGGCGCTACCCCTGTGCCGATGGAGTTGACGATATCGCCGAGGAAGCTCATATTTATACTTGAGAGAGCGAGGGGAAGGAGGGTTTCAGCAGAGAGTTGAAACGTGTGCCTTTATGCAGCAGACATGCATGTTTGCTATGCTGTTTGAGCGGAAAGACCGAAAGCCAGACTGAGCATGCCAGATAGTAGATTGCAGGCAGAACTTGATCGAGGTATGTAGGCTGCTATGAGACGAGGAAGAACGAAGGGACGAGGAATGTATAGGTGAGTCGAAGGGCAAAGAACGATGAAATAGCCCCCCGCAGAGGCGCGACTGGCGTTAAGAGCGCGGCTGGCGGCGAGTGATACTGCAGCAAAAGCGAAGATGTCTGACAGGAGGTATTAGTGACAAATGGCCTCTGGGTAATAGGAAACTATGGTCAAATGAAGGTCTGACTTTTCGTCATTCTCTGACCGGCTTGGCAGGCGCTTGGGCATCGGCCGACCTTCCCTGAACAATTTCAATACATTTTCGATGCGCACAACTTCGTCGGTTGCAACTTTGGCCAGTCTTCTACACTCACTCACAACTTCAGAACTTGACGTGCCAGTCTCCGCCCAACTCGCGGTTAAATCGATTGTCTCTCTTGTTCGCAAGCCTCCAATTCAAGTAAGTGAACCGGCTCGAAAAAAGTGCGATTGGAAAATGGACTGACTTGTTGCGAAGCAACAACCAAAATGAAGCACCTCGCTGCCTACCTTCTCCTCGGCCTCGCCGGCAACACCGACCCCTCTGAATCCGACATCAAGGATGTTCTGTCCTCTGTTGGTATTGACGCTGACGAGGAGCGTCTCTCCAAGCTGCTCTCGGAGCTGAAGGGCAAGGATATTTCGGAGGTAAGGGTTACATTGAGCGCAAGCTTTTGAGGGGTATACTGACAGGTTTCTAGCTGATTGCTGAGGGTTCTACCAAACTCGCATCTGTCCCGACTGGTGGTGCAGGTGGTGCTGCTGCTCCCGCTGCTGGTGCTGCCGCTGGTGGTGCCGCTGCTGCTGAAGAAGAGAAGCCGGCTGCTAAGGAAGAGGAGAAGGAAGAGTCCGACGAGGACATGGGCTTCGGTCTGTTCGACTAAGCGAACACCTTGTGGAGGCCAAAATAGTCAACCCGCGGGAACACTGCTGACGGAACGTGATGGGCACCATGCGGGCATCTGTACGAGAAGGACCAAACAGGTCATACTCTCTAGGGAACCATGTCTGCAGAAGATCCCTTTGCGCATGATTGAGCCCAGGCCACTGGTATCAATGACAATCCAAATCCATATGCAAGAGCTCAGTCATCCTCACAACCGCTTTCCCGTAGTCGCATGTGAAGTTTGCGCAGTTTCCCTACAGCACCCGGAATTTGCAACGTGAGACCGCACTAATAACACGATTTCGTGTCGCAAAAGGCCTCTGCATACAATAAGACAGGCGAGCCGTAAACCCCAAGTGCTGTTCTTGAATCTTCAATGGCCAGCCTCGTTGAGAACGCATGCCAAGATTTCATATCACGTGACGCACATGCCCTAACATTTGGGCCCGCCGCAGCCAAGCCTTTTGAAACTTCAGAAGTGAACGCAACTCTAGAATCCGCAACCCGTTGACTTGACGGCTCTGCCAACTGCACAATCAACTTCCATCTCGCTTTTCGACCGTCACATCGAGAAGCGAACGCGCAGTCTCACCGCAATCATGGCTGACCCCGACTACGTATGTAAATGGACAGGAAATCTTTGCGTTCGGAGGACACAGACTGATGAATACGATTGACAGAACCCCGAAGAGGCCGCGGAGCTCAAGAAGAAGAGAACATTCCGAAAGTTCTCCTACAGAGGCATTGATCTCGATCAGTACGTTACAACACATTTTGAAGGCTCATTTCGGGCCATGGTTTGGGGTGCATAGAGAGACGGTTTCTGACTTTTGACATCGCAACCAACAGACTGCTCGACATACCATCCAACGAACTCCTCACTGTCCTCCATGCCCGAGCTCGTCGCAGGTTCAACCGAGGCCTGAAGCGCCGCCCAATGGGACTGATCAAGAAACTGCGAAAGGCCAAGCAGAACGCCAAGCCCAACGAGAAGCCCGACTTGGTCAAGACACATCTGCGAGACATGATCATCGTGCCCGAGATGATTGGCAGCGTGATCGGAATCTACAGCGGAAAGGAATTCAACCAGGTCGAAATCAAGCCCGAAATGGTCGGCCACTACCTCGGCGAATTCTCCATCTCATACAAGCCTGTCAAGCACGGTAGACCCGGTATCGGTGCTACTCACTCTTCAAGATTCATTCCGTTGAAGTAGAGGTGGACTGGGATGTCTATGTGGAAGTCTATTCTGGGATCGTGTTGCAGATGGCCGCGGGGGAACGTGTTCTGCGAGATGCGTGCACCTATGGATGGTGAATGGTACCGGTTGAGGGCCGGTTGCTGGTTCAAGGACGCAAAAACGGATCTAGGATCCAGCCATGACTAGAAGGCTGAAATGCTTTAAAATGAACATTCACCTTTTGCAAACGATCTTGAGTGGTATCAATGTTCTTGTCTTGCTTGTGGCCATGTGTGAAAACTTAATCTCTGAGTATCATGCTCATTGACGGATCCGAACTGGACTGCAAAATGATACTTCTATCATGCCCTCGTGATACAAAAATGCCCAGAAAGAGATGCCTTAATCGCCAGCCCGAGAAGGCCATGCATTGTGATCTTGTAAACGCTCCACAAAACTCCCGTTAATCGTATAAAGTGGTACAAGGTGGCTACCGTCGACTAGACTGTAACCTAGTAGAAAACGATAGTACACAGTAGTAGTACATCGTCACGAAGCATCTGCAGAACTTGCATCCGGAACAGTATCGGTACCGATATCGCCACCGGCGTTGCTGTGTTCTGTCGAACCGCTATTGACCAGCGTAACAGGCCCATCAGTCTCCAGCGTCTCAACTACCCGGCGAATGTCTGGATCGCTGATCGATTCTTCACTGATGGTCTCGAAATCCTGGGCGTCCAAGAGGCGGTCAAGTTCCGTGGCTGCACGACTTTCTCCCTCAGGCGTGACGATACTATCATCGGACTCCGAGAAACGCAGATCCTGCAGCTGCAGTCGCAGCTGCGCGTCTTCTGAAAGACCCAGCAGGCCATTCAGAACGCCCTCGACTTCACTGGTTCCATTCATAGGCTGCAAAACCTGGCTATTCTCTCGTTGAAGGATGTTTTCTCTGCGAAGAGGAGCGCCACGCTCGGCGACAACAATAGCCTCACGATGGCGACGTCGCAGGTGTTCCTCTTCTTGACTTCGCTCCGTGGAACGTGGCCTTGCAGCCACATCATTGCCGTACGCCGCCGTGTCAGACTCTGCGATGCCAGCCGTTTGCTCCCCTCCGACCATGCGTACGTCGTTGTCCTCCTCAGCAGCAGTGACCCAGCTTGGCAAGTCCCAGCTGGAGCGGAGAGCGTTCCGGCCTACGTTCTCTCGGTACCTGCTTGCTTGAAGGCCGACCTCGCGCATTTCCTTCCGTCCTCGGGGATACTGCATGACTTCGAGGACAATGTCCGCCATCAAAGGGTCGTCCGTCAACCAGGCCATACGATCAAACAAGCGTGCTACATCAGACTTCTTGTAGTTGAAGGCCGAGTTCTCCGGCAATGCGCAGGGGAAAGGGTAACGCGCCAGCCAGCGCGTGACGAGTCCGGCGTCCAGGGCGGCCTCCATAGTATCATTGCCTGACAAAGGGCGAGTAATCCGACGCCCAGCGTAGGAAAGGATATTGTTGAGAATGATAAGAAGGGACACTTCGTGAGCCGGCCGATGAGCCGGCCTCAACGGAGACGGCGGTAGCTTTTTCTCACCGGGAGTCTCGTCCTGTAGGTTGATATTGTGCAGTGGCAAGACGTGGATCAATGCACAAACGGTGGCAGCAGCAGCTTCGGCGTCGTGGAATTCATGTGACACTTTGGTCTCAGTCAATGATGGGTGGTAGAGCAGCATCCAGATACCATTGATGGCGTTGTCTCTCCGATTATAGTCTTTGCTCGCAAGGTCACGCAGGAGCAGGCGTTTCGTCCGAGATCTGGCCGTCCTGCTCGCTACGATTTTGATCGCCGAAGTACGCAATTCATGGCTGTAGCCGTCGGCCAGAGTGCGCAGTGTTTCGATCTTCAGTGAATTCTCCGAATCTTTCTGTAGGCGTTTGGTCGCCGTGGGAGGTTCTGGCTCCGGTGCTTGGGCTTCATCTTTGACTCGATGAAGTAGGTGAGGAACTGAAAAACATGCCGTCCCCAGTCCGAAGAGTACGGCAACGGCCAGGATACGGTTGGAGGTGAAGAATGACATCGTCCATGATTGTTAACATGATCAGGCTGCAGACATGTGCAAAGAACGAGGCTCAAGCAGAGGAAGAGGACGTCAGAGATTAGTGGTGGGCATCGGCCACTAGCAGTTAGCGTACATTGCATCTCCATGTTAGGGAGTTTTAGCTCCAGTATAATAGAGATATTCAGTGCCAAAGTTGGTTGCAGGGACATACTGGGTTATAGCACCTTATTACACCCTCCAGAGCTCAATTCGTCATCCTATCTTATCTCTCTTCAGCGGCTCCGCTGGTATCATTATGTGGTATCCTTGTGATGACCTAGAATAGAGGTTGCCAGCTGACGGTCGGTCGTGCAGTCCGAAGTGAGCTGTCAGAGCGGTACAATGGTGGTGATATGTACGTGGAAACTTTGAGCGCGGATGCTGTGGCTCGATTGATCCATTGACGACGCACGACAACGAGTATGCAGACACAGTTGGCGATTCCTTCCCCTTGGTCATGCCCAGCATCTTGCTAGGGAGCCCCAGTTTACCCACAAAACGTGGCTCATGAAAGTTGAGGATCAGACTCACACGATCCTAACCTCGAGCAAGGGTTTCTGCACCGACATTCGAGCAGTAGCATGGCCAGGCCATTTTGGAGCAGCTCCCTCTTCTCACATGATATGGCAACTGGACCTGAGCAAGCACGCAGCCGAAGTGACTGATAACATGAGTCCTGGATGTCTGGTTCTCTTTGATGATTGAAGCCATCTGATCCTCCATAGTGCCAGACGGATCAGAACTTGACTCACCAAGAAGACGTAGCCTGAGAGTGCGAAATGCCCATGGTACAATGCAAACTCAATAGTGGAAAAGCCTCCAGCAGGTGTATGCAGAGACAAGCTGAACCGATCGTCAAACCGGCATCCAGCCAATCAGTCGTCGCAAGGCTGAGATTGTGAGAGTACATGTATGCATGTTTCGATTCCTGCCATTGTGTCAATACTCACCAATCGAACGCGAGATGATCTCATTCGAACGAGTCTTGTAATGAGCCCACACCAGCACGACTGTGAGAACTAATCATGGTCCTCCTCCGTCAAGCCCGGACATCCATCCATCTCCTTGTCTGGGTATTTGTACTTGCACCAAAAGCAATAATTCCATCTTTCCCGCAGATAGAGCACAAGCTTCTGCAGCTTTTCCGAGACCTCTAGGGCCTGGAACTCTTCCAGCTCCTCGTCTTCCTCGTCCAGATCGACATCGACTTCTTCAGTCTCCGCTTTCCTTCCCAGAGCCATCTTGTCCTCACTTTCTTCGTCGGGATCATCATAGTCTGGACGCCTAGAAAGGGATTGATGTAAATCATATCTCATCCTCCGATCCCGCTCGTTGATTGCCCTCTGCTTGACCAGACCGCGCCACAGCACATTCACGCTCTTCAAGGGCTTGCTCAGTCTCTTTTCAGGAACTGCAGAGTCGCCGCCGTCGGCGTTCTCCTCCTCCTCCTCCAATCTCTCACAGACTTTCATAGCCCCCCAAACCTGACCTTCCATTCTCTTCTCTTCGCGCTCTTTCTGCTGTCTTTCTCGAAACTCCCCGGCCTCCACCTTTCTCTTCTTGTCGTCCTGCTGTTGCGCCTCTACCTCCTCGCGGAATTTGCGCTTCTTCTCTGCATCGGCACCTATTCCGCTGCGCGTCTCTCTCATTTCCAGGCCGATAGGTTCAAGCAATCGGTCGTCTTGCCCCGTCGCGGGGTCTCTCGACACACCCAGCGCGCTGCCCGGTTTGTATCCTAACGCCGCCATCATTTTGAACCCTTTATTGCTTCTGTCCATCGTTGTAGAGTGTAGTGCTGCTTCACGCTTTTTTCGTTCCTCCTCCGCCAATTCGGCCTTGGATTTTGGCCGGCCTTTGATCTCCGCTTCGCGGGCAAGTCGCTTCTTCCTCTCCGTAAGCGTCTCTTTTGTATGTGATGGCCGGGGCTCTTCGAAGGTCATGTTCATGTAGTCGTCCTCTTCATCGGCGCTGGCGCTGGCGGAGACGGCTGGGTTGGGAGCCATCTCTGCGGCATGCAAGGGTGTGAAGAACGGGCGGCGGAGTTGCGACTCGAAGTTCTCAAGGGGACACGAACACTTGGAATGGAATTGCTTGCCTTTCTTCTGCACGGTGAGTTGGTTCCTCTACGCCCGGGCAGGCCAGGTGTACTGTGTAATCAAATCCGCCTGTTACAGATGGTAGAGCTGTATGAAACAGTAAAAGCCCCAAGCTTACCGGAGTGGCATTAAAGTGCATTCACCTGTAACGGTCAAGTCAATGATTGAACTTGAAATTCCTTAGGTATGGACCAAATGTGACGACGCACGTCTGGGGCACCTGTAGCAGCTTGAGCTGGTCAAGTCACGTGCAAATGAGTTGATGATTATAATTTGAAACCACGAAAAAATGGTCTTGAAACTGTCCCGAAACTCAAGTCACTTTTGTGTGGTTTTGGTGGCTTTGTTTCTTCTGCCTAACAAGATCCTGTGACGCAGTCGGTTAGCGTGTCGTTCTTATATTGTATGCTGTGCATGCGGTATGACTCCTTTCGAGCAATGCGAAAGTCGCGAGTTCAAATCTCGCCAGGATCAAGGCTATTTTTCTTTTTGCTTTTTTGCTCGTTTTGTGTGAGATCGGCTACTACCACAGTATAGTCAGAACTTCATCCTCGACTCTGTAGAATGGCACGCAGAAAGGTATCTATCTAGTCATGTCTTGCTACGCGCAGTTGGCTGGGATCGCGTGTCTTACGGTTGGAGTCTACCAATAACGAACACAACGAGATTTGTCTTCACTGTCCAAGCATTATTTGATGCATAACAATGTATGGAACGAGCATTTGTTGGGTTTAACAACGCAGATGCTGGCGTATGCTATATCCAATTTGTGAAGCGTCAAACTAGAATCTCCCTTTCCTCTTCCTCTTCTCCCTCTCATACTCTTTTGCCTCTCTTCCTTCCTCACCTTGAATCTCCGCCACCAGCCGCTTGAACTTCCTGTCGTATGCAGCATCCTTCTCCTTCTTCTCCCGGAGTTGCTCCCTAGCCATGAAATTTGCATCCTTCCGCAACTCACGCATGGCACCCTTCCGTTCCTTCTTGTACTCAGCCTTGAGTTTCGAGATTTCTGCCCGTTGTTTGTCAGGATCATAGTGCCGATCAGGGTTGTAGTTCTCAATGAAGGCAGGAATTGAGGTCTTGATCGCAAGTGGCCGGTGGTTGTGTAAGAGCAGAGGTAGCCTGGAGTCAATGGATGCCTTCTGCAGTTTCTGAAGTGTTTCTAAGGTACTGGCTGCGAGTGTCATGGTCGACTTGGGCAGTTTCTTCGACTGACTAACAAGGTGGCAGACTGCATGGATGAGTGGAGAGACCAGTTCTGGGAACGCCGTCTTCTGTTTCCACAATTCTGCTGCCTGCGCGGAGAGGCGTATGAAGCCGTTGAGCAGAGCCAGCGCGTGGGCGTTGTCGTCACGTTTGTCGCTACCCTCCACTATGAGTTCATTAAAGATCAACCTCTCCGGGATCTTTGCGGAAGTGGACTGCACCCGTAGTGGCTTCGTGGGTAGTCTGATTGGGAAATTCCATGGTTTCCCGTCCTGGTCTCTTTCCGGCAGAGGACTAGGTGAAAGAATTGCCAGACCATTGGTGATGTAGGTGATCACTTCCGGCACGTATCTCTGTGAGAGCTTCTGATACTGAAGCGCCAGAGAAGAGCAAAAAGCCCCTACGCCGAGATCTCTCAACGATTGAATGGAGCTTTGCCCAAGGTACCGGCCTAGAGTCAGCATTGCAGGCGTCACAACCGTGTGGAAGTGGTCTGAAGTAGGGAAAATGGTCGAAATGCCGGTGAGGATGATCAAGTCGCCAGTAGAGAGCCGGAGCGGCCGCTCGTCTGCTATATGCTGAAGGTGAGCCCTGAAAGCCATGCCAACAGCTTCGGGCGAGCTTTTTGCCATCGAGTGCAAATGGCGTAGTAGACTTTCCAAGACGGAGAAAGGAACCTGAGGCTCCGTCTCTGCCAGATAAGCCACATGCTGTGTCAAGACACCAGCGAAGGTGTCTAGCTTCTCCTGGTTGCCCTGGGCAAGGCCTTTGTGATACAGAGCACGGATTCTCTGGACTATTGTCGGCAGGTCCGTTGACTTAGTATCCTTCACTACCTCCAGAAACTCGCCGTGGCTTTGAGGGCACGGAAAGGTGTAGGCGAGGTTTCGGCTGGTCGAGTCTTTTTGGGAAGTCTTTTGCTGCGCCGCTGGTTTCGTTCCTTCCGGAAGCACCAGACCATTGATGAAATCATCGTCCCCATCGTCCTCTGACTCGTCCTCGGAAGCAGATTCTCCTGACTCTTGATCGCTTGCCATTTCAGCCTCGGAATCCGACGCGATAAGATCGTCATCAAGCAGAAACTCGTCTTCGTCCTCCACATCAAGCTCTTTTCTAGGAGGCGGTGCCGGCGCCGCCAGCCCAAAAGCCTCGGCATCATCTTCGACCAAGTCCTCGTCCGGACCTGGTTCTACATCTGCCTCCGCCTCTGCTTCATTCTCGTCTTCCTCATCGGAACTCTCAGCCTCGCCCTTCATTCGGCGGATTCGTTTCCTTTCCAGCTCCTCCAATCTCGCGGCTTCCTCTGCAGCCTTTTCCTCTTCTGTCTTCGTCCGCACACTGGGTTTTGATCGGGCTTCAAGCCTCAGTTGTCTCAAGTTGGCCTCATACTCTTTCTCTGCATCATCCCTACTCTTGCCTGCCAGCATCGCAGCCCTCGCAGGATCCATATGAGGCTCGGCTTCCGTGGCCGCCGGCGATGGCAGTTGTTTCTCAGGTGGCTTATGGCTTCGAAGCGCTGCGTAGAATTCACCCATGCCCTTGTCCAACTCCGCGCGTAGATCATCGTCGTCCGCTTTTGCCGCTTGGCGCTCGGCCTTGTACATTTTCGACTTGGCTATGATCTCTTTCATGACTTCATTCTTGGTCTTCTTCCTCTGAAATACCTCATTGTCTTCCTCCTCCACGAAGTCTTCGCCGTCCTCGGTGCGCAATCGTTTCCGGGGTCTGTCATCTTGTGCGTCGAAATCTCCGTCTTCGCTCCGAGAAGAGGCGATGTCGTCTTCCTCGAAATCGTCTTTCGGAGTGCCGCCAAAGTCGAGTGATCGTCCACCATGCGTGAGGGCGATTTCGTCCCCGCTATCATCCTCAAGATTGAACATGGATGTCTTCTTCAGCTTTCGCTCATTCTGACGAGCAAATCTCTCTGCTGCCCTCTCTTCTGGTGTCATAGTAGGATCATTCTCTCCAAACCGGCGATCCAGAAGCCCACCAACTTTGTTGCGGCTTTGAATCTCTTTCAGTAGTGTCTCTCGCCGTCTCTCCTCGCCCAATCCGCGGGTGACACCAGGTCTGCCGACAACGGGTTTCGAGGACTTTACGCTTGCAACTTCGAATTTGTCTCTGCGGGCCGGGGCCTTGACTTCGAAAGGATTGAATCGTTCGCGGATGCCCTCGAGGGCCGCATTCCGCTGGAGGCGTTTCTGGCCATCTTTCGATGTTGCCTTCTTCTCTTTCTTGGACTTTTGCGGGCCGAGAACTCCGTGCTCACGCAAGGAGGCCTTCAATTGTTTCAGCTGCGAGGGTGCCATCTTTGCGTGGCCACCGTCGAGTAACTGTGCATGCGCTCTCAATCCGTCGGGCAGAAAAAGTTGTTCCCAGAAAGACGCCAAGCCGGCGATAAGATGACGAACTTCGGAGTTTGCGAGTCAGAACTTGGTCAGCATTCCGCCAATCAACGAGCCGCTTTGTGAAACGTCAATACCGTATCACTTTACTGTCGCTCCCCGAGACTTTTCCCTTTGCCCTCGCGCAATGCACGATTACATCCATCCTCTATCGTCGGAAGGCCAGAAAATGTCGAAGATTTGAGTATTGTCTACGCTCTTTACGCTATCCTGTCCTGACCAGGTCGCTAGGCTCTGGACATTAGAGTCACAGTGTCCTAGGTCTCTGCCTCAACAGCTTACGACAGATCGGGTATTGCAGCTATGCTGCTGAGTGAGCCACGTCGTGCCTCCGCCGAGGTTGCTGTTATCACGGTAGGATCAACCCATCCCGGTGAGGCCGAGGATTCGATTTCCGACTGAGTAGACTGCACTATCGACGTCCAGGCATTTGACGAAAAGTCAGACTTGCACGGCTGGATTCTGTGACCTCTCTATCAGCAAGAGGCATAGACTGTGCGTCATCCTGAAAACTGCAGTCTGGCGGACCGCTACGTCACGAACCCGGTGTAATCATGCAAACCAGAAGACTCCCAGAGGTCAGGGATTTCGAAAGGGCCAAAAGGGTCCCAGCCGCCATCTGTCCTAGCATTTGCTTCATGAGCTGTTGCGTTCGAACCCTCAAATCGCAGGTTGCTGTCGATGGCTAGGACACTCGCAGAAGAAGGACGAGGGGCGGCTGTGGTGTTCATTGACGACTGTTGAACGGTCGGAGGCATTCGTGAAGCACTTCGATCTATAGGCCTGTCGTGCGTCTGCCCTTGGGAGTTGGGTGTCACAGGCCGGCCTTCACGACTGCCTCTAAGCCCGTGTCGGAGATATGACTCGTCATTCAACTGGTGGACCACGGATTCGCATTGAGATAGGCAGATATCGGCCAGATCCCATTTCGCCTCGTCTTTGGCTCTCCGAAGATGCTCGACCAATGCACGTGCGGCTGAAATGCAATCCCGTGCGGTCTCATCGCTTGAGGCTTCGAGCCCGCATCGGAGTATTAGTATCACCGCGGACGCGAAGTGATACGCAGTATCTGTTCGTTGACATCAGTCTGTGTCCACAGAAGGGCATTGGAGTATATCAAGAATGAAATAGCCGCAGTGTTGAAAGCTGAAATTGCGACTTACACGGCATCCAAAAGGCGTGTAGATCACCTCCACGCAGTGACAGGGTGAAATCAATGACAGCCTTCGCAGCTCTACGGCACTGCAAGTGCAGATACTGCCACGTTTCTGGATTGTTATAGTCTTCGGTCTTGACCGATTCCTGTCAATTTGTGATTAATGGCCGGTCATGAAAACATGCACAATGCCCGGGGGTGAAGGGTGCTCACCAATACTGATACCCGGCAGATACACATTCTCACGGCCAAGAACGACAGCTGTAGGTTCAAAACGCCGGGCTGATCTCTCTGGAAATCTGGGGCGTTGGGGTCCAATGATGGTGGTAGATTCTCCTGCCAGTCATCCATCGATGCTTCTATCCGTTTCAGAGATCGAAGTTGAGCGTCGGCTTTGCGGGTTTTGATGCTGTACACGAGAGGGAGTAGATCTCCCAGGATCTCAGTGAGCTGGCATAGTGCCCGGAAACTCTGAGCGCCCATGATGCGAGGACCTGATACGCGACCGGAATCGATGTCAGATGTCAACCCACCTATGAGAAGTGAGTCAAGGTCTGGAACATCGACATCAAATTGCTGCGGATGTATATGTGGCGGAGTTCCATGCGTAAGACTCGCCCTGAGAGTGATCAGAAAGTGATGCCCGAGACCCTTGTTACAGGTGACAATTTACGTACCACCAATCGTGGATCAAAACTCCCCACCACGTTCTTATTCGAAGTGCCTTTTGGCGCTGATCAAGGTTCCAGCCCCGTGGGTCACGATTCAATCCCAGGCTCTGGGAGAGGGCGACGACTCGACCAATGTTGACGGCATTGTATGTCATCGAGGTCGTAGGCCGGCCTGTGAGATCAAGGATACAGGATAGAACGGTCGAGAATCCTGGCGCGAGAAATTCCTCGTTCAACGCCTCAACAGTCTGGTTCCAGATGTATCTCACATCTGGTCGGTCAGGACGGGATTTTAATAGTTTCACCAAGGTTGACCACGATATTAATGAAACTGCATACAGCTCACAGACAAGCACATGGGGTAGTGCTTTCTTTCGGTAAGACTCCAGAACCGTCTTCTCATCGAGGATGGGAAAGGATGGGTGGAAAGACTGAAAATAACTGTCAACGGGGAGTTATTAGCGAAACGAGCCTAGAATAGGAAGCAAGGCCTCACAGATCCACCACGTCACCGCCGTGAGGCTCGAGCACTTTCTCTATGGCCTCGTATTGCTTAAAGCCCGCTGAGCCATTGCCCCGAGAAACCCGGACACGCTGTCGGGGTACTTTGAGATAGACGATTGGATTCCGAGAGTCACTCGAGTACACACTGTAAGGGTTTGGACGGGCATGAGACACGGGGAGCGTCACTGCTGGGGACATGTACTGCTCTAACACCTGAAAGTCCCGGGCAGCAACAGGGCCGATGATGTGGCCGGAGTGGGTTTGGGCCGGTCGGTGACAAGCACTTTCGTCGTTTTCGCTCAAGTTCTCTTCATTATGTGCAGTGTTGTTCATGATTTCGTCCGAGTGAAGTTGTGTGCCATTGAGTACAATGTCTTCCAGAGCTGGCTGCTCTGAAGTAGCTGTTGGACGAGGCCGTTGCCTCTGCTGCCCAACCGGCCGCGAGTGCCTCTCGCGGCGAGCTGAACCGGCAACATTTCTATCTCCTTCACGACCGCTTCGCGTGCAGGGGATGTTATGCCGTTTACAAAAATGACAAGGCTGCTCGTCGACGTCTCTTGTGCACCGAGTTCTTCGCCGTCGGCAAACATCGCAGGCCGGGTAGCGGTGGGAGCGATAAGGCCGTGGGCCTTGCAGAGGTGTCGCTGCGGTTTCCGACATGCCCAGAGGCGGTGAACAGTCCTGCTGTTGTAGATTTCGATGCTCTCTCAAAATACCGAGGCGAAGGTGAGCGGAAAGGTAAACTACTAGCATTGCAATGGACTGATTAGTTCGTGATGCCGTTGTCGCGTTTCCCGACGTCGGTTTTGAGTCTCTTGGCACGGAAAACTGTGGAATTTGAACTGACTGCTTCATTCGGAGAATCAATCAGTCCCGGGGGGTTGACTTCACTTCGCCGACTCTTAGTTCACGACGGCTGATCATTGAAAGAGATATCCAAGCAGTACTTGAGGATCGGTAGCCTCTTACCGCGTCCTTCAGCAGAAACATAGGCTGCTCGATTCGTGCTTTGACCCTATTCGATCATCGTGCTTCCCGGGTCAGGCAACTGAACTTACGTTCTGTCCTGGCTTGGTATGACCGCCACTGCAGGCCCATTATTCTATCGATGAATATGCGTTCAGTGCCAATTGACCACCAAGATGAGCATATAGCACGTTACTACCAGCCGGAATCTCCTTCTTACGGATCATGTCCATCATCCCCGCCAGACTCTTTCCTTCATAGACGGGATCCGTAATAAAAGCTTCGGTCGAAGCACCAAACTTGATTGCGTCAATAGTCTGTTTGTCGGGGATGCCATAGCAGCCGGCATGATATCGGTCGTCCAAAATGATGTCTTTTTCCGTGATGTCTCCTTCCTCGAGGCCAATCTTGACTCCAGTTGCCTTTGCAATCCGGAGAACCTGATCAAATGTCTTCTGAACCTTGGCCGAAGCATCAATACCAATCACTTTGCGGGGCCTCGAGCCGTGCTTCTGTGCCAGCTTGAAGCCAGCAACCATACCAGCCATGGTTGAGCCGGTAACTGCACACACGATAATCGTGTCGAAGAACACACCGAGTTCCATCTCCTGCTGCTCCACCTCGAATGCCCACCTGGCAAAGCCGAGTCCTCCCAATGGGTGGTCTGAGGCCCCAGCAGGGATATAATATGGTTTCCCGCCCTTCGCAATGATTTCTTGGGTCAAACTAGCAAGAGAGGTTTTGTGCTCAATCCCAAACTCCGAAGGGTCAAGTCGAGGATTGGCCCCCATGAGACGCGAGAGTTGAATATTGCCGACCTTGTCGTAGACTGGGTCGTTCCAGTCGACCCATCGTTCCTGTACCAGGGCGGCTTTCAGGCCTAACTTGGCAGCCACCGCCGCCACCTGACGCGTATGATTTGATTGAACACCCCCAATACTGGCTAGAGTGTCACAGCCTTGTGCGAGGACATCGGGTGCAAAGTATTCGAGTTTGCGAGTCTTGTTGCCGCCAAACGCCAGACCAGAGTTACAATCCTCCCGTTTCGCATAGACGTTGACCTCTCCACCAAGGGCTTCTGATATCCGGGGCAACGATTGTATGGGAGATGGCCCAAACAGAAAATCCGCCTTAGGAATACTGGCAAACGGCTCTGGTAGTTGCACCTTGGAGCTTGGAGTTCGGTTGGTCTGCGTCATTGTGGCCGTGAGAAGTATTTTCAATATTTCGGTATCTTAGGACTCTCCGTGGGAAGATTCACACCACTGAGAAGAATTTATAGATACTGCAACAAGAGGCGTGCCTCATCGACTGCGATGGTTGTCCGACTGAGCTGATAGGTTTCGAGGACGTCGTCTCCGGGACCCGGAAAACACGCCCATTGTCGGGAAACTCGACACCCTGAAACGGTCGCTTCCCGATGGCGCTTAGCCCCTTTTTCTTTTCCGCCGCGTCAGCCCCACTGCTCGACGCGCAACTCATTAGATACCAGATCTGGCAGCGAAACGTGAAGATATATAGATGAAATTGCGGGTCATGCCTGTCGGACGTTTTTATATTACCGTGTCTGCCAGCTGGAACTGTAGCTTCCTGCCATTTCCAACCAGCTGGCCTTCCATACACTCGATGATCGAGGGTGACACCGATACTGGTTGAGAGTTTGATTGAACAGGCTGGTGATACCTTGCCCTACAAGGCCAGCAGGTCTACGGTGCCTACATCTGGTAAGGACAATGATTGCCAGCAGCGTTGACGATAATCAACCAAATAGCGACCTGTCATGGTCATCAAGCGTGGAGCAAGGCTGAGAATCAAGGGGGTCACTGCTGTGGGCCCTTTATATCGACACTGGACCTTCGCTCTCCGAATCAATTGCCGACCACGCAGTTTTCCGCCCCTGTCTATCAACTGTGCCCAGCCCTCAAACGACTTCGAGTGGAGGCAGTCCAAAGATAGGTCTCCTATCTACTTAAAATCAGGGCGTCTGTGCTAGATATGCATCTTTATCTCTGGCACTTTCATTATCTAGGTAAGCCATGGCAGATTTAGAGAGAGGTGATGGAAGACCACGACACATTCCTCGTGGGTATATGTTTCTTTGATAACCTCCGAGAGCCAGAGTGCCAGACAGTAAGACTTCTCTGTTCTGGACCACCCGAATCTCCTCAGTCTCTCTGTCCTGACTTGGAGTGAAGAACCTCCTCCTTTGTATCCATCCTCCTTTCCACGCGTGTTCTTTTTGGTTCTTCAGAATCATGACGACCGAAAATGGCTGCATAAAGAAAGACGTGTCAGAGACAAAGTCCGACGGGCTTGCAGTCAGCTATCTCCCCAAAGAGGACTTCGGTACAGGCGATGTCACGGATTTGGATGAAGCAGAGATCTTCCTGCGCGACAACAACTTCTCGCCCGGCTATGTCAAAGAATTGCTGGCGGACAAGAAGCGGAACCAACGTCTAGTGCGGCGAATCGATTTGATCCTACTACCGCTGCTGGCTGGCACCTATGTCCTCCAGTACATTGACAAACAGGCTCTTTCATACTCGGCTGTCTTTGACCTCTTCAGCGACACCGGCACAACCCAGAGCCAGTATAGTTGGCTGGCCAGTATATTCTATTTTGCATATCTCGGGGCCGAATACCCTTTCACATACTTGGCCCAAAAGACTCTGATGGCAAAAGTGGTTGGGGCGTGTGTGATAGCATGGGGCTCTATCCTCATGATCACGGCGGCATGCCAGAATTTTGCAGGCCTCGCCACTTGCCGGTTCCTGCTTGGTGTCTTTGAGGCTCCTATTACGCCTTGCTTCATGATGATCGTCGGCATGTGGTAAGCCTGCCCCATGTGCTAACAGCTCGTCGTTGTTGTCATCCACATATTGAAATCAAGCTCACGGGTATGATAGGTACACTAGACAAGAACAACCGTTCCGAGCTGGTGTCTTCTACTGCTGCAACGGCGTCGGCTCTATGCTAGGAGGCATTTTCACATATGCAATTGGACAGATCGACAGCTTTCCAGTATGGAAAGCGGTCTTCCTGATCTGCGGCGGCATGACCGTAGTCTGGGGAATCTTGATCCTCGTCTTCCTCCCAGATACGATCCTGTCAGCAAAGAGATTCAGCCTGGAGGACAAAGCCATGCTAGTCGCACGAGGCAAGCTCGGCCGAACCGGGATCCTCAACAGACATGTGAAATGGTACCAGATCAAGGAAGCCCTACTTGATCCTCAGGTGCTGCTTCTCGCGCTTTTCATGCTTCTCAACGAGACCATGAACGGAGGCATCGCCAACTTCGGGAAACTCATCATCAAAGGTCTCGTCAAGGATCCACTGTTGACTACTGCTCTCGGAATCCCCCAAGGTGCCTTCCAAGTCTTCTGGATCCTGTCCGGAACCTACCTTGCCTCCCGGGTGCGCAATTTCAGAACCTTCTCCATGGCTCTGTACATGGTGCCCACGATTCTAGGGATCTGCCTCATCTGGAAGCTGGACCGCACCAAGCACAAGGTCGGCGTGCTGTTCGGGTACTATATAGTTGCCTCGTTCGTGTCGTCTCTAGTCGTGGCGCTGCAGATGCCTGGCGCCAACCTCGGCGGCTATACCAAGCGAGCCACGGGCACGGCTATCGTCTTCGCCGCGTACTGTGTCGGAAATGTTATCGGCCCGCACGCTTTCCTGGAGGATGAGGCTCCCAAATATCCCACCGGCTGTAAAGTCATCCTTGGGTGTGCCGCTGCTCAGATCTTCGTCGCTATGGCTCTTAGGCTGCTTCTCATCCGCCGCAACAAGAAGAGAGATGCCGCAGAAGCTGCTGTGACTCAGCATGATGCGACCGAGGAAATTGCAGCTGATCTTACCGACTTCGAGGTATGTCTGATGATTGCTCTTCTTTTGGCGTCCCATGACTTGTGAAATTGACTTCTACTCCTAGAATCCTCGCTTCAGATACGTTCTATAATGAGAGGCTTGCAGATGCCCCGATGACGCGATACTCATGATGACTTGATAAGAGGCCTGTGAGGCTGGTGATGCGTTGATATTATGTTGTTTTCTCTTCTTGTCTCACTTTTTCATATAGATGCAATAAACTCCCAGTCTTTCTAGGCTGGTCGCCACTATGTGTCTTGCAGTGTTGAGAAATGTCGGTAGCCGCCAGCATAAGATATAATACAAGAGCCTAGATCATCTGTCTTAGGCCCAGCTGCCTCGTCCTGCTGTGTTGTATGAACAAGGCTCTCGGTCTCTTGAACCACCATTGATGCTCCCGAGGTCACTGTGTAACCGCATATGCCAGAGTGACTGGCAGCCACCCGATATCAAAGCTGGTGGTGAAGCAAAGGTGCACTGTTGAACCCCCTAGCCTGTAGAGCCCAGGATCACGATCAAGATACCTATCTATGCTGTATGATCTTAGCATCGCCTCTTCTATATGATAGCCATCCTTCATCAATTGGACTGTGACGGAGGGAATACAGCAAGTCATTCATGTCTCCATATCTGAACAAGTCCATCGGCAATTGAAAGATGGAGCTCCACTACGATTGAAGGGTGGATACGTACGTATTGTGGTCCATCATCTCTATCTTGACTGCCATATGATTATACGTACTTGCCGAAAGGAGAAGACCGCTTTGATAAACAATGTCGGCAAACTTCGACTTATCACCAAGTTTCCCGATGGGTTTGGTTGTGTTGATCCGAGCTGGTTTGCAACTGCGTGTTTATTACTACTGCGAGCTTCTCGTTCCGACCTTCCGTGAAATCATCGATTCACGACCAACCGGACGGGGGGATATCACATCGGGCAACGAGTCGGCCTGGAATCCCGGACTACTAAAGTACGTATGTATCTGTCACTCCCGGGGGGAAAGCAGTAGCGCAGAGAGTTCATGCTCGAGGCACGTATATGGTACTAGTAGAACTACCAATGAAGAATTCCTTGTAGTCGGTGCAGTGGCAAGTCAACCAATCTCAGACAGGCAGGAACAGTGATTTGAGTCCTGGGACAATCTGGTCGCGTTTACAGGCGGCTCGGCCGTTGAGACATCCATCATTCAACGATCCACGTTTAAATTGGTCTGTGTCATACAAGGCCGCCTTTTCTGAAGAGTTCCTTTCAACCAACCCGCTCACACATACATGATGGGCTCGGTACAAGAGACTCACCTGCAGCGGCCAACCGTCCGACTTCCCCAAGGCACAGTCGTGGGCATCACGCAACACGAAGGGTTTGATAAACCGATCCATGCCTTTCTAGGGATCCCCTATGCTCTACCACCGACCGGCGACCGACGCTTCCGCCCACCTGTGAAGATAGCAGAATCTTCAGACATTATTGACGCTTCTCGCTATGGCCCAGCTGCGCCGGGAAAACCTCTCCTCCGCAGCGGTCCGAAGCTAGAATACAGTGAGGACTGTCTGACTGTGAATGTGTTCCACCAGATTCCTCGGAAGGGAACCGACACTGGCCCTCTTCTGCACGTGGCGATCTATGTCCACGGCGGAGCGTTCAATCGAGGAAGCGCCTCGATGCACGACACGGCGTCTATGGTGGCGTGGTCCGAGCAGCCATTTGTGGCGGTGTCGTTCAACTATCGTATCGGTGCACTGGGATTCTTGCCGTCGAGCCTGAGTGCGAAGGAAGGGGCGCTAAATCTCGGTCTAAAGGACCAGAAACTGCTTTTCGACTGGGTTCAAGAGCATATTCACCTTTTTGGCGGTGATAAGGATAATGTTACGCTGTTTGGTCTTTCTGCTGGTGCGCATTCGGTACGTTCTCCCGCTGAGAAGGTGGATGATTCCTGTGCCCTCCCCCGGCTGCTTGGGTTGCTTGATCCGTGTGGTATCTGATGAGTACAGATTGGGCACCATTTGATGAGACATAACGATGCGAACCCTGGCCCTTTCCACCGTGTGATTATGGAGTCTGGCGCGCCCACTTCCAGAGCCGTGAGAGCTTATGATTCCGAGCTGCATGAACAGCAGTTCCGCGAGTTTCTCGTCGAAGCAGGCTGCCCTGCTGATTTGCCGGAAGCCGAGATCTTCCCTTTCCTGCGCTCGCTGCCGCTGTCGGCGATCACCCAAGCGCAAGAGACCGTCTTTGACCGATATAATCCTTCTTTGCGTTGGGCATTTCAACCGGTTATTGATGGAGAGATGATTCCACGTAGACCGATCGATACCTGGCGAACAGGGAACTATTACAAGGTTCCTATCATGACTGGGTTCAATGGCAACGAAGGATCCCTGTACGTGAACAAGCAGATGTCCACAAACGAGCAATTCATCGACTTCTTCCGTACACTTGTCCCGAACTTGTCTGATGCCGATATCGACATCATTGCCACCAAACTCTACCCGGATCCTGAAACATCGGGGGATCTCACTTACAAAGAGACCAGGCAAAGCCCGGAGATTGGACCGCAATATAAGCGGATCGAAGCTGCATATGGTCAATATGCCTATGTTGCACCTGTTCGTCAGACAGCAGAGTTTACCTCAAAGACATCCCAGGAGCCCGTGTATTTGTATCACTGGGCCCTGACCACCACCGTCATCGGCGGAGCCAGCCATGCCGACAACATGGGGTACGAGACCTATAGTTCTGCGGTGCGTGATCTATCCGAGACGCAAAGAAAGCTCTCGGGCACGCTGCACGCGTATGTCACGAGGTTCATCTGCAACAACGGAAACCCCAATGCCATAGCTGGCCCATGGGCCAAGAGGCCGAAATGGGAACCGTACCGCGCAGGAGAGCAGCCCAGAACCATGATCTTTGGAAGAGGGATTGAAGAGCTGATTGGTGGGCCCAACACCGGTCGACCGGCCGAGGTGGTGTACGACGATTGGGCGGAGGAACAGTGTCGCTTTTGGTGGGATAAGGTGGAATTGACTCAGCAATAGGTGGAAAGCGAGCGCCGAGAGAAGAATCTGTGAAACTTCTTCACTAGGCCTCGAAGTGCAATAACTGTGAGCATCCGCGCCCGAGGAGGGAGATTTGGGCTCATACAACCGGCATGGTCAATTTTGTGTTCGAGGAATCTTGTATGGCTGGCATGGACAAGTACGGCGAAAACCAGATGTGTCCGGATTGCCAAAGACATGTAACTCATGTGTTAACCTGTTAACATGCCATGAACAGGATTTACCCTCTCTCCTCTTGTCGGCGGTGTTTGGAAGTCCACTCCGCCTGACTTGTGTGGATTACGTAGCGATGGACCTGATGTACCACGGAGGACGTTGCGGTTGGGAATCGTTTTCAGACCAACTGAAAACAGAAGCCATTTGTTGTATTGCATCTTTTTCCTTGTCTACGATCAGCTCATCAGCGAGCGAGTATGCCGCGGAGTGGCTGAATGCCGTCGTTGAAGGCTTCCCGAAGGGCATGTAAGGGAGGGAAAATCTTCGAGATATCTGCCAGCTATGCCCCAGGCATCATTGCTGTGAAGGGACGAAAAGCAGGACCTGTACGCAGTAGCCTCAGCGGTCATCAACATGGCAGGCAGTTGTTGCACCTAAAAGTCCAAGATGGAAAAGTGCTTGTGTGCAAGCTACGGTGAAGCACATAGCCAGGAGTGGGTCTCTAAAATCAGGGTTATATAACAAAATAACAAATTATCTTTCACAATTCATCCGGATTGGTGTAGTGGTTAACATCGCTGTCTCTCATTCAATAAGTGGACACAGCAGCCCCTGGTTCGATTCCTGGATCCGGAACATTGCGATTTCTTTTTTGGCATTTTTTTTGGCACTCTTTATGTCTTTTTCTCGACTTATCTATATAATTTTCTCCTTTGAATCATTAGGGAGCGTGCTCGAGTCCCATCGAGATTAAGAGACAGCAAGATTTGTACCTAGGGATAAATAATTGATGCCTTTCATTACAGCTTTGCGTCTTGATCGTAGATGAAGATATGAGACAGAAATCTGTCATGACCTGGAGGAAGCATAGTAAGGAATGGGAATTGGTCTCTATTTGGATCCCGAGTTGACTTGGCTGACCTTGAAAGCTTATCGTTGTCAATGGCCAGATGCAGATACATACACCATCCATCCTAGATGTAGACGTCCTACTATGCCTCGTTGATGGATCATCATCCGGTCACCATCTCTTCGCCAATCCGCCACAGCCGTCAACGGGTTGGCCACGCCACGGTGACCCCAGAGTGGCCCCTGGACAAGCTCTCTTCACGGCAAGCTCGATGGTTCCAACCAGGCCACCTAGAGATAGAGAGACCACAGTAGCTTGCAGCCTGGCTGCAGGGGTAGTTTTGTTCGGTGACCGTGCATTCTGGCAGAGGGAATACTAACATAACTCATGATCGAAGGGCCCCGGGAAATAGTGCTACTCGCAAGCAAGATGTGAGGTTGCAGAGCAGCTACGGGCTGCTGGCGCAGCTCCGCCCATATCATGTGTTTCTGCATCAATGCAGGATCACCGCAGCATGTTACCTGGCTAATGTGCCTGTCCCCGAGACCTGCCCAACCCAGAACGCAGATAGCGGGTGCGGAGCGGAAGAGCACGATGCAGACGTGAATGGCTGGGCTGACAGTCAAGACCGTTGCAAGAGCTCCATCCCCCGCAATCACAATGAGTCGGTTTCTGTGCAGAGCGCCTGGAAACCCGCTCAGCAGTAGTAGGCCGCCCATCGAGAAAGAAGACCTCGAACATTGGAGGTCGATAGTCTAGGTAAACTTTGTCCCAGCCAGTGCTCAAGGAGTTGCCCTAGCACCAAACTGTCAGCATAGATTCAGCCACACTCGAAGCATTTGGTGTAGAAGGAAAGTAATGTCAGAGAGAAGATAAGTTCAACTTTATGGGGGTCAAAACGGAAGCAATCATCTAGCTTTGCCGAGGCTACTTCCAGCCCAATTCAGGCTAAGGATGATACAAAATGGCTCATCATACACGGGGTTCTTCTTGTCGTGAATGAGGATGGTGCTTACCTGTCCATCCGCGTTTCACTTCCCTCGCCACTTTCGTCGAGAAGTCGCCGAGCTCTGGGCTACTGGCAGCAGAATCTAACAGAGATTTGGCACCAGAACCTGGCCTGATCGAAGGTATCATGTCATGCTTAAGCCTCTGCAATCTTTGGCCATAAGAACTTCTTCGTTGACGAGTCGGTCTGGGCGCTAGGATCCTCTGCATCGTCGTACATCAAAGTGTCGACGTTGACGAGTTCGGCAGGCGGCTGATCGTCAAACCGGCGCTTTCTGCGCTCGACAGCATCTGGTCTGTTTATAGCTCGCTCTTTCTTCGATCTCAGTTTCTCATCCTTCTCTCGCGCCGCGCGCCTTTCAGTCAACAAGCGCTGGATCTCAGAGTGCCGAAACATTTTGATTTGCTCATCTGATAGTGTTCTCTTGACTCCATCCTCATAATATCCCAGCCCGTCGTCATCTCCACATTCAGTGTTCTGACTTGTGTCCACCTCTTCTGTGGCGGGCAGATGATATTCGGTCAGGTTTGGGATGGGCTGTCGCGGGAAATGGGTAGAATGGAACAGTATCAGCCGGTCGATATCTGCCTGCTGATTCATTGCAGACGCCAGGCTCACTGAACCGTAGTGACTGCCTTAGGCACAGAGCCTGACTCGCAAACGCTCGCTCTTGGTCTGATCACCGCGTCTGACACACCAGGCTTCAAGAGGCCGGGGAAGCCATTGTTGAACTCGGGGTCCAACCTCACGATGACCGTGATCCGACACCTCGCGCCGCCCTATAGGCTATGCGGACTAGTTCTACTAATATCGTGGTAGTAGGAGACTTAAAGCTTATAGCGTCTTGGCAATACGTTCTATAGATGACTCACTCTTGGTTCATCTCAAAGGCTGATGATCAATACTTAGTATGGTAAATCTTCAGGTTCCAATACTCCGGCGACCCTCAGATGTCGTGGGTTTGACTATTCTGTGCACGTCGTCTGAAGCTGTTGACTCATGAGATATCTGACCAAGCTACCTGCTGTCATGATGAACAGGTTTACCCTCAGGCTGGTTTGGTCAAGGACGAATTTCCGACCCTCCATCCTCCACCACTCCTTCCTGTTGATATTTGGGGATTTTCTCTCCAGCGCGCCATTTGTACTTACTTCCAGGGTGATCTTCCGGGAGCCTTTTCGAACCAAGGAATACTTCCCGCGCCGTTGCACCTTCTTTTTCGACCTTGGTTCGGAACAATCCTCGACGCTGCAACTCAGGAATTAGATATTCGATGATATCCTCGAATGAGCCAGGGTTGGCGATATGGGCTAGATTGAAACCATCAACGCCTGTGATGTTTACCCATCTCTCCAATTCGTTGGCCACAGTCGTGGCACCACCGATCAATTTCGTCTGAGAGCCACCAATGGCTAGGTATTCAACGATACGCCTTTTGGTCCATGGTAGGTTGTCCGTACCAGGCACGGTGCTAGACCACCGCCGAACAAGGGATGAGACATTCGGAGATCCACTGAGGGCGAAGTCTTCGTCGTCCGGATATGCGGAAAGATCAATGCCCGTCCATCCACCGAAAAGTGCCAGAATGCCTTCTGAGTCGGCATACTTCAGAAACTCGTCGCGTTTTGCATATGCCTCTTCGTCGGTGGCTGCCACGATCACAGTAATTCCAAGGATCACCTTTATATGATTCGGGTCTCGGTTTTCTCTCCTTGCAACTTCGCGGATGTTGTCCACCGTCGCCTTGACCTTTTCCGGGGTCTGTCCGCCAATGAAGATTGCTTCTCCGTGCTTTCCTCCAAAGTTGTTTCCAGCTTCAGAGACCCCGGCTTGGAACAAAAAAGGAGTGCGCTGCGGAGATGGCTCAACAAAGTGGGGGCCAGGAACCTCGAAATATTTCCCTTTATGGTGAATCTGTCGGACAGCATCACTTGCAATATAGATGCCTTTTTCGCGGTCGGCCAGTACAGCATCATCTCGGAAGCTTCCTTCCCAGAGCTTATACAGCACCTCCAAGTACTCATGGGCTATCGCATAGCGCTCATCGTGAGGGATCTGTTCCTTCAAGCCATGATTCCGAGCCGCACTGTCGAGATACGAGGTAACGATATTCCAGGCGAAACGACCTTCGGCGTAGTGATCAACTGTGGAAAGCCGACGAGCAAGTGCATACGGCTTTTCATATGTCAAGCTGGCAGTGACCCCAAATATCAAGTTTTTGGTGGCTGCCGCCATCGCTGGCACCAAATATAAAGGATCGTTGACTGGGAATTGCGCCCCAGATGATAAAGCCGGAACGACATTCGCAGGGCCTTTGTATACATCATATGGTCCTAATGTGTCCGCGATGAACATGGCGTGGAACCCGGCTTGGTCGAGCAATTGTGCCAAATCTGTCCAGAACGACAACTTCGTGTACTGGTCGGTCTTGTTCCTCGGGTGTCGCCACTGGCCAGCTGCCAGATGACCAGGAGTGTTCATCACGAATGCGTTGAGAATGATTTGTTTCTTGCCATTTCCGGCAGACTCGACCTTCTCCTTCAACCCGCTGGTGAGCGGAGCGGTAGTTTTGCCCTCTGCCATTCCTCTTCGTTTCGGGGTTGTCGGGTTGTTTTCAGCACAATTAGACGTTGAAGAGTCCTATGGATTTTCTGGACTCCTTCTGGGGGTTGGACAGCTCAGAAAAAGACGATATCTCCCAACTTGCTGCAGAAGTACCTCGGTGAGTAAATCTTCCGCGGCTTGTATGGTGTCGATGTCGCCATCCAGCCAGAAGTATGTGACATCTTCCCAATACGGTAAGTCATAAGCATCACGCCTTATCGCTCTAGGAGATCAGCCAAAGAGAAGCATTTCTTTCACACGCCTCGAACTTGGTCTATCTCACGCAATCCACAACTAGTACTTCGTGATGATCCAAGATTTGGGTAGCGAGACAAAAGGTCACGGTAAAGGATCGGGCATGGGTCAGGCAAAGAATGGTTCCAGAGATATATAGGATACCGCATACCCTGGTGAAAAGCCACATTCGGCTACACGAGTGCACACGACCCAAAGAGTCGCCCTGCATATTTCCTTGTTGGTGAAGATTCTTCCAAGATGTCTGGACTTTCCTTGGGTTACTCGGGCACTGCCTTGATCTCAGAAGGAACAGCCTATGGCTTGATCTGTGGTCTCGGCGTCGCTTTCTGTGGCGTTATTCTGGTCGCTATCAAGATTCAGAAGTTGTACCTGGCCGAAGACTCGGGTACATCCGAGATGTTTATGGTCGCCAACCGGTCGGTAGGGACGGGGTTGACGGCGTCGGCGGTGTTTTCGTCTTGGATGTGGATCAATGAGACGGTCTTTGCGGCGGTGCAATGCTATCGATTTGGGATAGCAATTCCTATGGTAAGCCACTGAATGGGTACTTTCCGTCTACTTACGGGATTCTAACACCTGGTATAGTGGTGGGGAGTCGGCCTCTGCTTTCAGATTGCTCTGATGGCAGCGCTGGGCGTGTTGGCCAAAATTCGTGTACCGTACGCGCACACTTCTCTTGAGATCATCCGGCAGCGATACGGCAAAATCGGACACATTGTCTTCATCGTCTTGAATCTCTCCAACAACGTCTTTGGGTGCGCCTCCATGATCCTCACTGGTTCACAAATCATTCACGGTACTTCGGGCATGCATTTCGCCGCCGCAACCATTTTGATTCCTCTTGGAGGTAAGCCTTCCCTATCCATTCGGATTACGATGGAAACGAGACCGTGACTGACGGACACGCTCCAGTGGTCTTATATACTGCAATCGGCGGGCTCAAAGCCACGTTCCTCACCGATTTCCTTCACACTACCGTCGCCCTCATTTTGATTCTATACGTAAGCTCGTCTTCCCTGTCGCGGATATCAGTGGCTGGGACGGCCTGGCTCCCACCACCGTCCACGAATCAAGATGATGTATTTGAAGCTCGCGAGCAAAGACACTGACTATGCACGTCTTCTAGTTTACGCTTGCTACCCTCACCAATGAACATGTTGGAGGCCTCGGAGGTTTGTATGACAAGATCCAGGCAACTGCGGCAGAGAACTACGTTCCTGGCAATTACAAAGGGTCACTCCTGACTATCAAATCGAAACAATCGATCATCTTCTCACTGCTCATCAAGTTCGGAAATCTGGCTCTCGTGGTGATGGTAAGCCTCCACAAGAATCCCTCTTGAGATAGTCACTGACATCCCAGGATACTGCTTTCTGGCAAAAGTCCTTCGCCACCGAGGTTAAAGCAACTGTCCCAGGCTATAACCTTGCGGCGCTGGCGATCTTTGGCATCCCATGGGGTCTTGGGACAGTCATTGGATTGACGGCGCGAGCACTTCATACGACGCCTATCTGGCCAACCTATCCTGAACCGCTCACGGCCGCAGAAGTCAGCTCCGGTCTAGTCATGCCATACGTGGTCAAGGCTTTGATCGGAGACAGTGGCTTAATAGCTTTCTTCGTTCTCCTGTTCATGGCCCTTACCAGCACAATTTCTTCCTCGATGATCGCCGTCAGCAGCATCTTATCTTTCGACATTTACAAGACGTACATCAACCCAAGGGTGACCGACAAGAAGTTGGTGCATATCAGCCACGTGGCTGTCGTTGCTCATGCCGTGTTCATTGTTGCCATTTCCTTGGCTCTTAACTACGGCGGCGCTGACATGACCTGGATTGGCTACTTCCGACCCATTCTCGCTTGTCCTGGAATTCTGCCGTTAATCTTCAGTCTGACCTGGCGTGGCCAGACTCGGCTTGCGGCGACTTTGTCTCCTCTTCTAGGATTTATTACTGGTATTATTTGCTGGCTGGTGTCGACGAAAGCGATGTATGGGCATATCAATCTCTTTACGACAGAGCAAGGTTATCCCGCCCTGTACGGCGCATGTGGCTCTCTATTCTCTCCCGCCATCTACTCGATTCTGATCTCAAGGTACCGGCCGTACAAGTTCGATTGGCGTGAATTCCTCCGCGTTGAGCTCCTGGAAGAGGTCAAACTCACCGCCACACCGCCCGGCGAGTCAGATGACGAGGTTGAGAATGAAAGCAAGACCGCCCAGGAGCATGTCCGTCCAGTCCATGAGTTAACGTCGATCGAGAGAGCCGTTCTCCGCGACCCTGAACACATCGCAGTCCAAGATGAGAAATCTACCACAGTTGCTGCAACCGCAGTCCCGTCAGACCCGTCGATCACGGTTAGCCTAGACGATATCAAACACCCATTCGACGAAGCCACGCTACGCGAGCTCAATCGCTGGTACAAGATTGCCTGGATTTTCTGGGTTGTTATTGTTCTGCTTACTTTCGTCATTTGGCCCATGCCGCTGTACCGGAACTATATTTTCAGCAAACCTTTTTTCTCTGGATGGGTGACGGTGGCCATAACCTGGACTTTCTTTGCGTTCTTTGCAGTAGTTGTTTTTCCGCTCTATGATGGTCGACGCGCGATTGCAAAAGGCATTCGAGGTGTTTGGAAAGCCGTGAAGGCATGGCTTGGTAGTGGCAAGAAGTAGTTTGATCCATCCACTTGGGGCTTGTCAATTGGGCACGAAAGCGAGCGTGTGCCTTGGGTGTGAACTTTGGCGGTACAGCGATGGTAGAGAAAGAAATAGACAGTGTTTTTCTGCGGCCAAGGAAAGCGCCACGAGGCAACCCACGCATACAAAGAATAAAGAATCGATCAAGAAGTGGAAAGCAGAAATGCGGTATTACGAACGACTCCTCCAATATCGAATTCCCTCGCGTGGGCTTCCGTGTCTTGGACTAGGGCAATTATTCACCGCCTGGTCACAGTTTCGTCGAGTTGCGAGTCAAACGGTTCGATCACTAAACAATTTGTCCCAAACGTAAGCAGCAAATTCATCGATTACTCTCGATAACACTACATCGGCCAATAGGAGCATGACCTATTCCCACATATGTCCATCACAATGGTCACAACAAGGCGAGGGGCGAGTATCCAAGTTGGCAGGATATGAGAGCCTGATTACTGATCTGGTTTATGAGTGAATACTGATCGCTGAGGCCATCCAACTAGTAAGTACTGAACAGAGCGAGGATGCTTAGATATGCAAACAAAAAATTGGACTAGGTACCTCATCAATGAATGGTATATTAACTCGATATGCCCATGTGTTATTGTCTTGATCCACTACTAGTGTGACTCGGTCTACACAAACTTCAAGTGCTCAGATCTGCTTCAATACACCCTCGACAACCCTATACTGTCAAAGTGTTCAAGATGGCCGGCGAACTCATTCTCTTGACCGGCGGTACAGGCCACATCGGATATCGGACCCTAATTGAAGCTCTATCCAAAGGATACAGAGTCAGGGCTGCAGTTCGATCAGAGTCCAAAATCGCCGACCTCAAAGCGGCAAAGTCCTCACAGCCATACCTCGATCAACTCTCCTTCATTGTCGTCCCAGACATCACGAAGGACGGCGCATTCGACGAGGCAGTCAAGGACGTCGACTTCATCCTCCACATCGCATCTCCATTGGCAACGCCCAGCGATGACCTCGAGGCCACCATCATCAAGCCAGCCATCCGGGGCACCTTGAGCATCCTCTATTCAGCCCTCAAACAGCCCTCGATCAAGCGAGTTGTCATCACTTCCTCGGTAGCAGCAGTCTCGCCATCCGAACCACGAGCTTTCACGGCTGACAATGTCGACCCCGACCCTGAAGGACCCTACGACCACCACTTCACCGCCTATTTCGCGAGCAAAAAGCTGGCCTATAATCGTACTCGAGATTTCATTGAGAAGGAGAAGCCCAACTTTACAATCATCAACATCATGCCTACCTTCGTTCTTGGCAAAAATGAGCTGGCAACTACGCCTGAAAGTGTAGTTTCCGGTTCGAATTCAATTGCTATGATTCCCCTCCTGGGCCAGCATGATCGGAACGGGTTGCCAGCGTTCGTCTGCCATGTCGATGATGTCGCTTTTGTGCATGTCGCTTCTCTGGGCTCTAGCATTCAAGGTAATCAGAATTTTGGAGTGGACTATCGTGGAGACAAGCCCGTGGAATGGGACGACTCGATTGATATCGTGAAGAAGCATTTCCCTGAAGAAGTCAAGAAGGGGGTCTTCCCTCTGGGCGGGTCTTTGAAATCACTGCCGACCTTCTTCGATGCTAGCAGGACCGAGGAGGTGTTCGGGATCAAGTTCAAGAACTACGAAGAGCAGATCGTGAGTCTTGCAGGGCATTATGCCGACGTGGTCGCGAAGACTTCAGGTCAATAGGATAACCTAGGCAGATCACTGGGGCCGTACATATATGATTAAACCTCAAATATAATAATTCGCTATCTTAGGGGTTCCTTGTCATTTCTGGACTTCTAAAACCGCTTCATCCAGAGAATGAACAAGGCTGAACGTAACAAGGCTGAACATGGAGGGGGCAAGGCTGCGCTTGGGCCAGCGGATATTAGAACCGCCTGTTAGAACCGCAGCTTGTGCCTTCAGTTTACAACGCGGTATCTGTAGTAATTATTTGGAGGCCGCAGAGCTTCTCCCTCGGCGGACGGTTGAATTCATGTGAGCCTTGCTACCTTGCCTATCTCAAGACAAATTTATAGACACGAACATGCTCGCACATTATCACAATCCCGGCCATCAGACTGCTTTCTGTTGCTAGGTGTCGAAGCTGCTCTCAATGGTCAACCGGCTCTCGGTAATCGTGACGCGACCAGATTTCCAGGTCCAAGTTGTGACATCACTCTTTTCATATCGCCCTGAACAACCTGCGTAGGAGAAAGATACTCTCGCCCACTGCCCGCTGCCCACTGTTGATCAATTACCTACTGCTCATATATCCCGTCTTCTCTTCCTCATCTGCATCACCCTTAGGCTGTCTTATCCTCCCTCGGAACTACCGCAAAAGTCCAATGAGTCCCGACTCCAAGCCAAGTGAGATCGAAATGTCTGCCGCCACAAGAGCAATGCTAGGCAAAGTCCGCAAACTCGTGCCTCCCATGCTCGAGAAATTCCACAAAGGACAGCTAGGTCGTGTGGCTGTCATCGGCGGCAGTGCAGACTATACAGGAGCACCATACTTTTCAGCCATGGCTTCAGCACGGCTGGGCTGTGATCTATCCTACGTCTTTTGCGAACCCTCGGCAGCCCAGACCATCAAATCGTATTCGCCCAATTTGATGGTGTCTCCGATTCTCCGATCCACGGCTTCGATATCTCAAGCGCAGAAAGATAAGGATGCCTCCGGTGAGGAGCTGGCAAAACCAATCTTGGACATGCTTCCCCGACTGCATGTGCTGGTCATTGGGCCTGGCCTAGGAAGAGATATCGTCACACAGAAGCAAGTCAAAGCAGTAATCACTGCAGCAAGGAAACACGACCCTCCTGTGCCCATGGTCTTGGATGCCGATGCTCTTTGGCTGGTCCAGACGGATCCGGATCTGGTCAAAGGTCACAAGGAATGCATACTCACTCCTAATGTCGTCGAGTTCGGCCGCCTCGCCAAGTCAGTGGGCTACGATGTCGCCAAAGGCGATCCGGGCAAGGCGTGCGAGGAGCTTTCCAAGATCTTGGGTGGCGTCTGCATCGTCCAGAAGGGAGCAGTGGACTTTATTTCCCAAGGCGTCGACACTACGATCTGCGATCTTCAAGGAGGGCTGAAGCGGTCCGGCGGTCAGGGTGATACATTGACTGGATCACTCGGCACCTTCCTAGCCTGGCGTGAGATCTACCATGAGGGTCTATGGGACGTGGGTGAAGATAAGATGAGTCGGGAGGAATCGTTGCTGGTTGCTGCGTTTGGTGGAGCGTCTATCACCAGAGAATGTTCCCGACGTGCTTTCGAGAAGCGACAGAGGAGCTTGCAGGCGAGCGATCTCACAGAGGAAGTGCACAACTCCTTCCTTGCACTGATTGGTGAGCCAGACCAAGGTCCAAACCTCTAGAGAGCATATCGCTGTGTCGGAAGCCTGGTAGCTCGGTCCTTTCATGTAATATAACGAAGTTCCTGAAGCGCAAGAAATCATATGATAGTGGTATGTGTTTAAAATTCGAATTCAAACGTCTGCGTCATCGCCCTGTAATGTCCGCAATGTGCCTGTCGTAGCAAGTTGTTTGATTGATGCGACGCTTCTCTTATGTACAAGCTCTTTAGCCTTATTCCATGCGAGGCCGATGGCTCACTCATAAACAGATGCGCCGTTGTTTTTCTTTAGCCGCTCCAGTCTCTCGTGTTCGGCCTTTCTGTCTCTCTCCTCATAAAATTTAGCCAGTTCTGACAGATCAGCAGTCCCGCGACCGGCGGATACATTCCAAGGCGAGCCGAAGTTCATTGTCCTGTGATTGAATAAGCATGCGCTACAGTAGAAGAGGTTGACCTGGGGACATCACGCACTCTGGCATTCGTAGGGGTGAACCACTGCGGTCTACCGGGGTAGAGGCAAAGAGTTGTCGATCTGCGGCTGCCGCTTCCATCATTGTCGTGTGTATGACGTTTGCTCTAGCGTCCTCTTCCTTGCCGGCTTCATATCTTTTCACCAGTCTGGACCAGGCAGTGTCCCCCGGAGAGCTTGCGAAAGAGTACCACAGAATCGCTAACGGCACGGCTGCTATGCTGACATAAAAACCTTTCTGGCGGAGCTGTCAGCACGATTCTTTCTTCAACTCCTCCAAAGTAGACTCACGCCGAAAGATTCAGTCGCTGGGCCTGGGTCGACATGGAGGGCGCTCTCTCCGTGATGTGCGTCGGAATGGCCGTGACCGTGGCCAGCTTCGTGTCCGGCGTATCTGCGTGGTTGAGATGTGAACCGCCGCCGCAAGGGACGAGCTGCGACTCTGATTCCTCTTGAAGCGAACGACATGCTGTGGTCGCGGGAGGAAGGATAGTTGTACAGGCGCAGCCTTGACATCTAAAGGTCAATCGTCAGTCAGCCATCAACCATCAACCATTCAACCTACCACAGTAGTTGCATAGTAAGTGACGCTAGTCCGAGTTGGGACAGTAGAAGGCTGTGAGTCATGTGATCAGCTTGAAGGACCTTTTTTTAGGCCTGATTCTTCTTCCAACTCTCATCAGCCTTCGACGACGACACCAATCACTTCCTGCCACGAGAAACTTGATACCCAATCAATGTCACAGCATGCCAGCCGCCGGTGCGAGCCACGGTTCATGCACTGGACTTTCCTACCTCTCAAGCGAGATGGGGTATCATGATCGTCCGGATGGGTCGTTGGGCAGCAAACTCCCCCCTGTTGGCCTAATGCCCGACCGGTTCCTGGCCATGATGACTGTTTTTGTTCTACTGTCCACAGCCTTCTGTCTTCGGAGGGTATTTATCTCTGCCCTCATTCCTGATTTCTGACGTTCTTCCCTTGCTACTGCTCTCTCAAATGTACTTCTATTAACGCGTCGCATGTACCATATAAACAGACCAAAAGTATCTGCTACTCAATCGAAGACTATTTTCACCAAAAGTATTGCAATCTGAGAGAATTCCCTAGCGCTTTCACTCTCTGTCTGACCGTTTTGTTCTGTTCACCCGCCATTCCACAACATGTCAGCTTCTGCCTATCAGACAAACGCCAAACCTCGGAGCCGCCGTGGCTCACACGGCGAAGCAGCCGAGAAAAATCGCAGTAGAGCGTCCAGCTCAGCCTCACTGAAGTTATCCAAAACATTATCTAGGACTCTCGATGAAGTGGCTGTTCCAAGAAACAGCCGGCCCAGTTCACCAGCAATTTACATCCACCGACGTAAAACGGTTGACTGCAAGCCGTTTGACCAGCCCACGGCATCTGCGAGACACTCAACGAGCTCCGTTGCATCCAGCAGAACGGCTCGATCCAAATACGAGGACGAAAGGACACGCCCACCAGGATCTGCTGCCAAGATGAAACCGCAAGTCGTGCAATCTTTTCAGGAAGGACAAGGCCTACCTAATAGCCCCATGGCGCACGAGGATCTGGTCACACAAAGTGTCTCTACCGCGGCGCTTGAGGCGAATGCCATGGAGCCCCAGAGAATGGGCACGACGTCGATGCAACCACTGCGCGAAACATCCTCATCAAGATTACCAGGCTACATGCAACCAACAGTTGAGGAAGTTGATGAGAATCTTGATCTCCCAGCATCATCCGTACCACCGGAGATGATCATGCATTCTTCCCCCTCCGGCTACCCCGGCAGCACAGTCAGCCCCCCGTAACCAAAGATGAAGTTGGTGAAGACAGTGCTCACCCATCCCTTGCGGCAGCTCCATCTGCCTTTCCGGAACCACCGATTGTTCATAATGCTATAGATTCGGCTGCTTCCCCGGGCAATCCACTGCTTGCACCCCGCCCAAAAGCCTCAGTGACTTTTATTCAGCCTCCACTGGTCCAGCAGTTGCCCGAACCCGGCGAGGCGGAAGCCCCTATGCCTGTGATGCCGAGCCCTTCTTCAGGAGCCGAGCCGACCACTTTCTATGATATGCCGCCCAAGCCGCGATCTCCAGTATTTTCACCGACGCAATCACCCATGCTTCCACATGTCGGCAGCCCTCCGCCGCAGCACGCTCTATACCCGTTTCCCTATCCCCTTCCATTCATGGGTAGTCCGCAGTTTCATCCGGCAGTTTACCCTCCAAACTTCGCATCTCCAAACGCGCCCTTCATTTCTGGCGAGGGTATGCCCAGGTCTGGCTCTGCAGGGGCCGAGGACGAGCGGGCCAAGCTCCTAGAGAAGGTTTCCGCTGTTCTTCCAGACATCGATCGCCTTTTGCACTATTACCGCGAAACGCAGGGGCTTTTGTCTGAAAAGGACTACCTGGTCAGACGCGCGGAGAGCCAACATGAGGAAGAATTATCCAGACTACGTATCGAGTTGAGCGCGTCGAAGGAGGAGTTCGAAAGGATCATAGGAGACCAAGCGACGGAGAACGTCAAGCTGAAAGGCGAGATTATGGAGCGCAATGAGAAAGTCGCGGCCCTAGAGGACGCATCCAGGGACCTGTCCTCGGTCAGAGAACAGCTCGTGAATCTGCGCCAGGAGCATGAGTCTCTCAAAAAGAACGTGGAAAAGGGGGAACAACTAAATGAACAACTTACGGTTGAAAAGAAAGCCCTGGAAGAAATGGTCGGAAGTCTCAGGGAGCAAGCAGTGGAGGAGCGGGCCCTGCATGAACGTACGCTGGCCGAACTGAAAGTTGCTCATGAGCAGCAGCTGGCTGAAAAGGACCAAGAACACATAAAGGCGCTTGCTGACAACAAGGGCGGCCTTTCGAAAGTCCAACTCGACCTAGCTGGCGTTATTACGAAACACAACCAACAGAGGAGGGAGCTGGACTCTGCTCGGGCGCTGATTTCGGAGCAGGAGCTGTCGTTGGCAAGTAAAGCTAAAGAGCTGGCTGATGCGCTGCAACTTCATCGGGATGAGTCGCAAGCCAAAGACCGTGCAGCCAAAGAGAAGGAGGAGCAGCACAAACACGAGATAGCGAAACTGTCAGCAGAGATATCGGAACTGGAGAAGAAGCATCAAGAAGAAGTGCGTCTGCTGCGTGATTGTCACGGGAAAGAGGTCGAAACAATCCAAAAGGAGGCTGAAGGCCGTCTAGCGGATGCCGAGACAGAGTATACCCGGCTCAAGGCCCAGTTGCAGGACGAACTAAACACTGCACGTTCCGAGAAGGAGGCGGTCAAAACCGACCTCGCCAAAGAGCGGGAGGCCCTGGAGGGGTTAAAGGTGGAACTTGACAACTCACGAAAGGCGCATGAAGTATTGGCACAGCAGCACGACATGACCAGGAAGCACCACGCCGAGCTGGCTGATTCTATGCGCAGTCTGAAAGATAAGCAGGCCGAATGGCATCGAGAAAGCGAAAGGATGGACCGACTTCTACACGGGTTTGGGCAACTGGTGTCGAACAAAACAACAGGAACAAGCGACCAGTTCTAGTGAGTTGATTCTGGTCTGCCGAGCGGAGGAGATTGTCGGATGTACTATTGGAAGGAGGGGCTGCGAGCACACGCCACTGACGACTACATCTAGTATAGATGCTTTCAACCAGCTGGCAGTGTTGGTGGAAGAGATTTCAACATGGGTCTCCCACGACAATGCTGGCAGTGTGGTATGTCATCGACAGATGGATCAGAAACTTGATCTCTGTGATATGTCAGGAGATGCAGACGCCGCAAGGGTGCTTCGAGGTATGATGATCCAGAATAAAATCTGGAGCATCATCCACCGGCGGATCTTTGAGCCTTTCGTATTGACATCGGCCTACGGGCCAGACGATGAGGAAGAGATGGACAACAAGCTGTCCATACTATCAGAGGGGATTAGGCGGAAAAGTCTCCGTCGAGACGCCATCTGGAGAACTATAACAAGACGAGCCATCTACGCGAGCGCAGCCGGTCGGAAAGCTGCTCGCGTGGTCGCTACGAAACTCAGCTGGGAAATCATGGCCACCGTCTGGGCATCAACGGGCTGGAACGATCGTCCAGCGTTGCGTCGGGCCGTCCGCAGCGTGGCTAAATTGGCAGTCGAGACATGGCGTCGAGTAGGTCTCGAATGGGATCTCATTCACTCCAGCATGCCTTCGACGCCGGAGAGCGGGATGATGTCTTCGGATGTCATGCTCTGGGTGCGGCCGCGCATTGTGAGAGAGACTTTGGGCTTCACGGGTGCTTCTCAAAGTGCCGGAGATGCAGGATTTGGTTCCCATCATGCTCCAATCATGGCGTCGCGCGTCTTACTTCAAGGAGCGGTCGGTCGTGTGTCAGGACTCTCCGTTGGCACAAGCAAGGCTGGAGAAACTGTTTGAAGGTATAGAAGGCTGGCCCTGAGCGGATGTGGCACGAGTAGGGTGTAGCGGATACATGTGAATGGGACATCATATGTATAGATTGCGTTGAACCATACAGTATACCCCAGCGAGATACCTACCTACCTACCTACCTACCTAGGTACAATACTTAGGAATTAGAGGTCAGCGCATACTGTAGTTATCATTGTACTCCTCCTGTATGATTTACCTACCAGTGCTTACCCTAGGTAATGCTCTGTCGGTGTCATCAATACTGTAATAACAATACTGTAATAACTTAATACGGTAAAGTCGCTTCCCGTCCACATGCTCCGCGGTACCGCCCTTCGCCAAGACTGCGGAAGCCAGTCTGTTCAGTCCGTCAATGGAAACTGACTCGCGGCGGGCAACGCGTCGCATAACACATCCTGTGGTAGAGGGGATAAACTGTGCTTCCAAAACCTCACACACACGAGTTGTCCGTCGTTGCTCTTTGCTCGTCACTGCTGAGGATCGGGCCACGCCAGCCGTTTCCGCCCTCTATTCCATCGATTCCCATGGTGTCGTTGATCGCGGACTCTTGAGACCAATACGCCTAGAGTCCCCTACCTACCATACCGACCTACCTACCCACCTACTACCATTGACCATGGCGGACGAGCCGGGCTCGCTCAATTGGCGCCTCAGCGCACATCCAATTACTCTGCTCACATACCTTGGGTTTCGAATAGGTATGTAGAGCCTGGAACTCCAATCCAGATTCCAATTTCGAGTCGAGTTATATATACAACGGGGGCAGCAAGCTTGGCCTATTTGTCGGAATCGAAACATAGCACGCATCCTCCATTACTTCTCTGCACTGCCCCTGCTACCTATTCATAAGCTCCGCGAGATTCAGAGCAATGGATTGAGCACCCTGACAACGAAAGCAATGGACACAGCACTGCACTCCGAGACCTGGAGCAATGGATTGAGCACCCCCAAGACCGAAAGCAATGACCATACTGACCCTAACGTCGGTTCTACCATCTAGGAAGCCTCCTAATGTATCTTTTCGGCGTCCTCTTCATCCGCAACTTCGTCCTCGTCTTCATCCTCACTCTACTCCTGCTCTCCCTAGACTTCTACTACCTGAAGAACATTGCGGGCCGCCGCCTCGTCGGCCTAAGATGGTGGAACGAAGTCAACACCGCGACGGGCGACAGTCATTGGGTCTTCGAGTCTGCGCCCGAAGCCAGCCGCGCCGACAATAAGACGGATAAACGCTTCTTCTGGTTGAGCATGTATATTGTGCCTGGGCTGTGGGTGGCTTTGGCGGTCCTGGCGCTTGTGAGGTTGCAGAATCTGATTTGGTTGGTTACAATTGGTACGTACGTCCTTTACGGTCCTTATGCGGAGTGCAGCTATCGATGGATGGATGGTGTCTTGCACGAGGATCATCGATGGGTAGCGTTCTTCACGAGTATCATCGATGTATAACGTCCTTTACGAGTATCATCGATGGATGACGTCTTATGCAACCATCATCGATGGCTAAATGCATGGCGACACTCGGCGGCGATTCCGGCCACCAGAACTGAACGAATATGGAAATCCACAAGGCCTAATAACTAACTTCTCGTCTCTACACAGTCATCGCATTGGTCCTCACCATCACCAACACTGTCGCCTTCTCTCGCTGTGACAAGTTCAGCCAGGCGTCGAATTATGCCGGCTCGGCTTTCCTCGGCGGTGGTCTGGCTAGTGGCCTGGCAAGTAACATGGTCGGTCGGTTTTTCAAGTAAAAAAAGGAAGTTTGCGGGACCGTGACCGTGACCGTGACCGTGGCCGTGACATTTGGGAACCTCTCTGGAACTGAACTGGCAACGCAAGCATATAAAATGGAGTGTGTATAGCAATGGTACTCAAGAATTGCGAAACTGTGGTTTGGTTCTGCTCAATCAAGTCAAGTCGATGTTGACTTTGATTTTCACATTAAACAGTGTTTGCTGGTTGGTCACGCTACGACGAAAATGTCAGAATCCCAAGAAATCTTCCAATCGAATTTTCCGATCGGTCGGTCCCCTCAGCTCTCAGCTGGGGATCTTTTCCGTTGATATTTTGGTCGTCTGAGCGGCTCTGAGCACGTCGGGTCCGGACGGATGAGAGAAAAAGGGCAATGAATGGGCTGGGCTGTTCCAGAGTCTGGGAGTGCTGCGTATGCGTTGGGCTTTTTGCCCGTTCTGTTCTGACCTTTACCTTTGCCTTTGCCTTTGAACTTGATGATGATGATGATTCAAGAAGGGGAAGGGGAAGAAAAAGGCACTATTCAACGACCACTGCAACACATCATCCACATCATGGAGGACTGTGGCTATGACTGTGACTGAGTGCCATATGGATGAATCCGAATCCCGATCCGAACAAGCAGACTGAGCGTGGAGGACACTTCGTTTAGGTCTCGTTTCCATCTTCTGCATGCGTTGCGTTCTCTTCAAGTTCTAAGCTCATCGAAGATCTAACACTACATACAGCAGCGTAAGCTAGGCAAGGCAGTCAGGCATCTTATGTCTCGTCCTGTTTTCTCTATTCCTTTTTCTTGGCCGCTTCCTCCCGGAGCAATGTGAGCTCCATGTCCTCAAACCCCTTCAACGCCTTGCCATACTTTTCCCATACTTCCTGATTATATCCATCGGCAATCCTCTCGACAAACTCATCCTCGCGCCACCGTTTACCGATCAACTCCTCAAACGTCTCGCCGGGCTGCCTCTCCATAGCCCAGACAGCTTTATACGCGGCGCCCAAGGCACACGCATTTTCGCCCACATCAAGCTTAAACACGCCCTCCGATCCGCCCAGGACCTGGCCCGCGACTTGCGCAATGGCTTTATTCCTACTGCCGCCGCCAACTAGATAAACTCGACGCGGTTGCGGCGGGAGACCATCTGCGGGGGACTTGACGAGGTGACGCGAGCGCAGCCGCAACGACAGGAATTGTGACTCGACGATCACACGCGCGTCTTGTTCAGGACTTTGAGGAACCGAGTCAACGCGTGTGAGGGTGTCGGAGTCAGGGTTGTATGCAAAATGCCATTCGCCTGAAGGCAGGTCGGGAATGATTTCAGGTCGAGGGAAATACAGGCCCAACTGCAGTGGTTTGGACGGGTCGCCTTGTGTAAGTGGTGGCGTGGAGAGTAGATATTTGTCGAACTCAGACCAGGAGGTTTTATCTGAGACGTTGTGTTTCGAATTAATGGCGTCTCGCACTCTTTCTCGAGCTAGGCCGCCGTTCTTGTAGCATAGCATGAACATGTATAGGCCTGGTGTGGTGGGCGAGTTGAAGAAATGTGTCGATGGGTCGGGTTTGTATTCGGACGTCGACATGAGGAAAGTTGTAGAAGTGCCTAGTGACACCATGGCGTCGTTGTGCCGCAAGGGCAAGGCGAGGATGGTGGATGGGTTGTCTCCTGTTGAGGCGATGATCGTGCAGTCTTCGCTGAAGCCATGGCGTTGCACAAAGTATTTCGATATTGTGCCTAGATGGGCGCCGCCGTCTTGAGGAACGTCGCCGAGTTTTTGTTTCAGTGCTTCCACGCCCGACGGACCCGCTGCCAATTCAAGGAGTTTGTCGTGCCATTTGCCAGCCTTGATGTCCCATAGATTCATACCACAGACGTCGGAAATATCGAAGGGCGCAAATTTGCCGAGGAAAACTGTTGCGATCCAAGACGAGACCAGAGTGATCCTCTTCGTCTTGATGTACTTGTCCGGGTACTTGCGCTGGAACCGCAATATCTGCGGACCGGTAAACCTATGGTGCGCTTTACTTCCGGTGACATTGGCCAGCTGGTGTTCGTTGCCGAGGATGGCGTCAAACTCTTCGCATTCCTTTTGAGTGCTTGCATCTTGCCAGTTGGGGCTGTAGGGATGAGTGAAAGCAGCGTCGAGTTGTGATTGCAATGTCTTGTGAGGGTCGAGTTGCGCCAGTAACTGCTCGGCATCGGAGTTCCAGAAAACACTTCCATGCTGCATCCCTGAGCCACTGATGGCTCTTACGCGTTTGAAGTCGAGGCCGTCGTCTTTAAATCTGCCAAGGAGAACGTCGATGGCTTGTAGCCACATGGCTACAGGGGCGAAGACTTCATGCTCGGCTTCATTGACCATCACCCCTTTATGAATGTCAAATCCTTTGGCGTCGGCGTCAAAGTCGAATTTGGCTTCATGCACTTTCTTAAGGCTGTCGTCGACGACCAACCCCTTTAGTTGTTGGGTCGACAAGTCGAAACCCAGATAGAGGGGGCCGGAGTCTGCCATGGTTGTGGCCGAGCCAAAATAGTCGTTGCTGACAGTCTGTAGAGTGATGTACAGTGATGAATATTCTGTTGTGGATGGCAAGGACAAGGATGATCTCTTCAACAGTGGTTTTGGGTGTGACGAGAGGCGTAGAGCAGTCTAGCTATGCTCGGTGATGCGCGGATGGTTTGTACAGTAAGAGGTTTGAGGTGGTTGTAGTTTAGGGAAGTATGTTACTGTATGGATGGCGATGAGGTGTAACGGCGATGCGGGCAAAGCTCCGGTGGGCATCAATCTTGGCGTATGATATCAGGCTGAAATCATACCTCAGATAGCAGCATCTTGATGCCACCCGCCAAAGTTCGAATAAAAGCTCCGGCGGCGCGGATGGATCAGGGGTTCCGCCCTTCGCCGCTTTGACAGTGGAACCCCAATCCACACACACAGACCGGATACGTCAGCGGAGAAAAAGGGCGAGGCTCAGGCTATCAAGCATCCTTTTTGCTCGTGGTCGTCGTTTGTCCTCGGCCATTTGGATGAGCATGATCATGATTGTGGTCATGATCGTGGCCATGATCGTGGCCGTGGTGGTCGTGGTGGTCGTGGCTAGCCTCCTCGTCCTCGGGTTCTGGGCTGCTTCTGACACTCATCTCTCCGTCGATAAAGTCGCCAGCAAGTGTAGTCTCTGTATCTTCCACTGGCACAAACTTGATGCGAACGCGTCGGACACCGCGTACCTTGGGCCCAGCTCTCTCCCGGACTAAGTGCTCGATAGCTTCCAGCTGCTCTAACGTGGCATCTTTGGGCACAGCCAGTTCAATATCCATCAAGTAGTTTTGCCCTGATTTCACGCCCTGGATGTCTCTGATTTCGATTTGATCACTGAATGGGACCGCTGGGATGCCTTTGTCGAGGTCACCCTTCAGCGCTCGGGTGGCGGCTTTGCGGACTGCATTCTTTATTTCGTCGTCGACGGTGACATCTGCAAGCTCTAATAAAGCAGCTTTTGTATTACCCCATCCAGCTCTTATGACCATCATGGAGATAAGCAGTCCGCCGACAGGATCGAGCCATGAGGCACTGCTAAACACATGTGCTCCACCGATAGTGGCAAGGGCAACAATGCTGGTTAGAGAGTCGATTCGGTGGTGGACGGCATTCGAGGCTAGGACAGATGATTTGCGCTCACGAGCGACCTTCATGGCTGTAATTTGTGAGTAAGGAATGGCCTGGGTTACCTAGAGATGTCTTGGGCAACTTACTTGCTTGGTATAACCACTCCTTGATCACGATCGAACCACCAGCAAGCCATGCCGCGTTGATGTTGGGCAGTTCAGCCCCATGACTATGGCGGTGACCGAGAAACGAAAACAACCCGTGCGAATGCTCTGCATGCTCGTGCGCGTGAGCAGCGAGTGTCGCGGCGTCAAGAAAGATCTGGGTGTACAAGGCGTCCAAACTGTTCAAACCCATGCCTATGCCACCGAATAGTAACAGACCGCTCACCCCTAGAGCTCCTAAGCTTTCAATCTTGCCATATCCACTGGGAAACCGAGACGTAGCTGGCTTCAGCGACCACGAGACAGTGGCAAGGGTCATGAAGTCCGACACCAGGTCGGTCAAGGCGTGGAAGCCATCTGCAATCAATGCCTGGGAGTTGAAGATATATCCTCCAACACCCTTGCCAATGGCCATACCAACGTTGACAAAGAGTCCAATCCTTGTTATCCTCACGCCCGGATCTTTCTTGTTTGCAGACGTCAAATAGGCCGTGTCATGACTGTGTCCATGGCCATGCGAGTGTCCCGCATGGCCTCTTGACTGTACTTGTGTCTGGCTCGCCGACATTGGCAACCAACCAGCGATATCGACGAGGTGGGCAGGTCTAGGAAGAGGTCTTTTCGAGGGTCGAGAGATGGGATGCGAGGATCTATTTAAACATCGGTTGCTGGCCAATCTGACTCGTATCGTCTGGAATCTGGGACTGGAATTCATGCATGCTCGCTGACAAGGGGCCATGTGTCGCGTTTCAGCGCGGAAGACCTGCGTCAACGGCATCTGCGTGGGCAGCCACCGACCGACACGTAGGCAGATTCGTAAGTCCGCGTCGTTTTTCTCGTGGGGTTCGTTTTTGCTTTTTAATCCATGTCTCGGCGGGTCGAGTAAATGTACGGTGTTCGAGGAAGATCGTCTATGGCAGGGTCAAAGTGTTGCAGTCAGAAGTCCTTGGCCTCTTTATGCCGAAGAAAATACGTGATGGGGACCTCTTTTTGAGGGTCTATCTACCAGATCTTGCGTATCCACGCGTCCAGAGACAAGCCCAGTAAACCACCAAGTTCTAAAGCCCCAAGGCAGACGGTGATGCAAATATTCCCCGGGAGCTGTTGCAATGAAAATGCTAAGGATATCAGTCAAGTCAGGATCACCGCCGAAAGGTCGCTTCTCGTCTCGGTTCCATTGATGATGACACTGCTACTACTGTACGATGCCAACGGGGTCTGCAGAATTTCCTTTCATCCTCCCTCCAACTGTGTCAAGTATTCTATTACACAACAGTAGAAACAAAGCCTCAACATTGGTATATTCGCAGTCCATTGGCGAACGCCCCAAACCCGCGTGTCTTTTTTCAGCTTCAACCTTCCAGTTTCAACCTCTCCAGGTCTTTGATGGCCTCCTCCAATCTCTTGACCTCACTCTCGGCGTCCTGTAGTTTCTCTTCCTCCCTTCTCTTCGTCTCCGGGGCTGCCTTCTCCCAGCCAGCGCCACTCATTATCTTTCTGCTCTTCTCTGCCTTTGCCTTGGCATCCTCAATTCCCTTTGCACGCTTCTTTAATTCATCGGCGAGGTCAACTCGTCCTGCAATCTTGAGGTACACCGCGGCGTCCGCATTGACGCTTTGCAACGCACACCCAGCGGGTGGCAGAGCATCCGCGCTGGGAGGCAGGACCTCGATGTCACCGGCATTCTTGCCACTGAGGGATTTGATGGAGGTGCGCTCGTCAGATACTGTCCTAAAGGCAGACTCTGAATAGGTCTGGATGATAAGATCGCCAGGCTCTTTAAACCCGTACTGTGACAGCAAGCTCCGCGCGCCGGTCGCAATGGCCATGATGAACTCGTACTTTTCGGCTTCCTTGGGAGCATCAAGCTTCTCCGTGAACTCGGGATATTTCGCAATCATGATACTTTCTGTGGTGTCGCCCTTACGACGGGGCAGCTTCTGCCACAGGTGCTCCGTCAAGAAAGGCATCAGGGGATGCAGGAGGAGCAGACCGCCTTCCAGGGCGGTATACAGTGTCTGCTGAGCCGACTTCCTCTCTTCCTCCGGGGCCTCCGGTGTGAGGATGTATTTGGAGTTTTCAATGAATGTGTCACAAAGCTGGGTGAACCAATATTGGTAGAGTGTGCCCGCAGCAACAGAAAATTCACGGCCTTCAATAGCCTCGTTGATCGTTTTGGTTGCGAGGTTCAGCCGGTGCAGAATCCAGGCCTCCGCCAAAGACTTGGGCTCATTGTCGGTAGTCGTGGCGTCTGGAACGAATCCCTCACCAAGTCGTCCCAAGGCGAAATTGGTTGCTTGATAAATCTTGTTGCAGAATCTCCGTTTGGCTTCGATTTCCCTGATATCGAAGGCAATGTCACCTCCTCCGGTAGTGTAGTTCACGAGTGTAAATCGCAAAGCATCGGCACCACACTCCTCAATGCCTTTAGGGAAGGCCGACTTTTGATATGCTATGGCCCGGTCGACCTCCGTAGGGTCAAGGTTGCCAGAGTAGAGCGTCTTGTGAAGATCCTCGAGGGAGATACCTTGGATGATGTCTACGGGATCGACCACGTTCCCCAACGACTTGGACATCTTTCTGCCTTCGGCGTCGCGGACAAGCGAATGGCAGTACACCTCGGTGAATGGCACATCACCGGTCAACTTCAACCCAAGCATGACCATTCTCGCCACCCAAAAGAAGAGGATATCCCAACCCGTTTCGAGCATGGAGGTGGGATAGAGCGTTCGCATGTCGTGGGTGTCTTTCGGCCATCCAAGGGTAGAAAAGGGCCAGAGAGCTGAGGAGAACCACGTGTCAAGCACATCCTCGTCCCATTTCAGGGTGAATTGTTTGCCCGGGAACTTCTTTTCAGCCTTGATACGAGCTTCTTCCTCATTCTCGGCACACACCCAAAAATGACCGTCGGTCTCATCGGACGCCTCTCCTTCAAGCTGAACGAAATATGCCGGTGCTCGGTGGCCCCACCAGAGTTGTCGAGAAATGCACCAATCCTGAATGTTCTGCATCCAGAAGTGGAAGCGTCGAGATTCAGTTTCGGGCTTGATGAGGATTCTTCCGTCCTGCACAGCTTCATCTGCAGCCTTGGCCAAGTCGGTCATCTTCATCCACCATTGGGGTTTTAGCACTGGCTCAATAACATCTTTACTCCGCTGGCAGATCGGGATCGTCATCGGGTTGTCCTCCTGCTTGGTATAGAGGTCGAGTTCTTTGAGTGCATTAATGACGCCGTACCGAGCATCAAACCGCTTTTGCCCGGCAAAAGGGCCGGCATTGGCATTCAATGTGCCATCGTCGTTTAAAATGTTGATAAACTCCAGATTATGCTTCTTGCCTTTGGCAAAATCATTTGGATCGTGAGCCGGAGTGATTTTCACAGCACCTGTACCAAAGTCCATCTCAACCTCCTCGTCCGCGAAGATGACGATCTTGCGGTCTGGAAGGAAGGGGTGGATGGCCGTCTTCCCGACAAGATGCTGGTATCTCTTGTCATCGGGGTGCACAGCAATACCAGTATCACCCAACATAGTTTCCGGACGCGTAGTAGCAATCTCAATGAATTCATATCCCTTGAAACGATCCGGAGAAGTAGAAGACCTGTGTGAGTCGTCCCCTTTGCTGATCGGGTATTTGAAATAGGTAAGCACTCCAAACTCAATCATCTTGTCGTAGCCTGGCACCTTCAGCTTCGTTCGGCCCTTAAGCTCCTTATTGTCAACCTCGAGGTTGGATAATGAAGTACTAAGAGCTGAACACCAGTTCACCAACCGGTTGGCTCTGTAGATGATGCCCTCATCGTATAGGTCAATGAATGTCTTGCGCACAGCGAGGGACAGGTTTTCATCCATGGTGAAAGCTTCTCGAGACCAATCCATCGAACCACCCATCCGTTTGAGCTGCTTCGTGATGTTGGCATGGTACTTGTCTTTCCAGCCCCATATCTTTTCCAGTAGAGCCTCTCGTCCTATGTCGTGTCGAGTCTTTCCTTCTGTTTTCATCAAGAGTCTTTCAACCACGCTTTGCGTTGCAATACCGGCGTGATCACACCCAGGGATCCAGGCGGTCGTCTTTCCCTTCATCCGGGCATGCCTGATCATGGTATCCTGTAGAGCGTTGGTCAAGGCATGACCCATGTGAAGAGAGCCGGTCACGTTGGGAGGAGGAATTGGGATGACAAATTTTCCTTCAGGCTTGATGTTGCCGTCTTCGGTGAATTGGGGTTTGAAGTAACCTCTGCTCTCCCACCAGTCATACCGGCCAGCTTCGATCTTTTGCGGTTCATAGGCATCGACAGTGGGCTTCTTGACTTTCTCCTTCTTTGCTGTCTTGGGAGCGGCATCGGCGGGCGCAGCTTGCTTCTTGGATTGTTTCTCTTGGAATTTCGCAAGCTTTTCGGCTTTCTTACGTTCTTTCTCAACTGCAGCAGGCATGATGTCAGATTGTGGGTTCTTGAACAATAAAGATGACGGTATGGGCAATGATTTGGTGTCTACTGAAGTGGCAGCAGACTATAAGTCACCCCTAGCCTGTATATACGCTTTCCCAGTCATTCACCACAGAATTCTAGGTGACCCGGTACTCGTCTCAGAGGTGAATCATGTCCTGCAACACATCCCAGTTCGGAGATACAAAGGCAAACCGTTGTGTATCAATGCGGTCCTTCAGCAGTGTCATGCATACTTTCTTTAGCGGTCTTGGGCTTTCCAGCCTCGCCCATCACGGTCTGACCCTTATCGTTGTCTTGCAGATCTTTCCCGGGCACATTCTGACCCATTGAATCCTTTTTGGCAGCATCTTGGGCTGCAGAAGTAATATCGGAGGATACTGGCGGAGGAGGTCCTGACGGGGAGCCTGTTGGGTCACCAGCTAGAACATGCGTTAACACCGACACAACACCATATTGTTAATTGTCCATCGGACTTACTGATATTGTGAGAAGCCGCATTCAGCGCCATAGTGAATCGAGATAGCCGTCTCCAAGCAGGAGGAGGGCGCAGAAGGATTGGCCTGATAAGTATTTTGCTAACTGGCCTCGCGGCTACCGGAGAGGTCGAGATTTAAGACGAAAGACGAAGTACAAAGCAGGCCACCGTGTGAGTCACTTTAGGACTGCTTGAGTTGTACACGGGGGTTTAAGCGACATATGAGTCGCAACTCCTACTAGCAGTTTACTATGCTCCAAAAAAGCGGCAGTCATGCCAAGACTGACATCAGATGGGTAGAAAATGTACCGCATACACATTTGAATTGGAGGCGCTTATCAGACTACCAGCATGTAGCGCGTTACGCACCAGGGTCTTGATATCTTAGCAAGAATGCAGTTGACGTCGCAATTGAGTTGAGTTCATCGCAAAGACCCTCTATCTTGCCTTGCATCCTATCTCAAACAGAAGCGCCCCCCAGCCCATGATACTCCGAACTTCTTGGATCGCGGCGCTCTCGCTGCCACCCGGGTTATTGACTTCGCCCTTGGTCGCCCTGGTCTCTCTTATGCCGTCACGACTTCCTGGACTGCAGCCTTGTCATTTCACATCATTCATCTTGAGATGATGCCGGTCGTGGCGGGAGACTTGGTCTATCCTCATGTGATAGTTGATTTCTGGGAATGGAATACATCTCGTTGATGGCTTCCGTATCAAGACACATGGTTCTGCGAATTTTGCTGTGCTGCTGCGTTCCTAACTGGTGCAAAGTAAGGGTGAGCCATTGCTTCCTGGGCTGTAAGACGTTCCTATAAGCACTGGTCAGTAACTGTAGACATGTGTGTTCATAGAAACCACGAACCTGATGGTCATATCTGAGCAGTTTGTCAAGGAAGTCGATAGCTTCGGGGCTAACAAAACGCTGATTGTCGGGATTCACGAAGCTCTGCCATGGTTTTTTCGGGAATCTGCTGAGGATGTCGTCGTACTGGGCGTCAAGTTCAATGTCGTACTTGTCAAGATACTCGAAAAGCTCGTCCGTCCCAAGCACTTTGGCGATTTTCACCAGTTGATCGGCATTACTGTTGCCGTGGAAAAAAGGTTCTTTGCGGAAGATCATGGAAGCGAACATGGCACCCAGAGACCACATGTCAAGCGAGTAGTCGTATTCCTGATAATCCACCAACAACTCAGGGCCCTTGAAATATCGCGATGCCACCCTGACATTGTATTCAGTCCCTTGATGATAGAATTCCGCCAAACCCCAATCGATAAGTCGCAACTGTTTGAAGTTAGAGTCTATCTTCTTCTAGGACTGACTGGCATTCTTACCTTTCTTTTTGCATGATCGATCATAACATTATGCGGCTTGACGTCTCGATGCATGATACCCTTGCTGTGACAGAAGTCCAGCGCCTTGAGCAGCTCGAAGATGTAGTATCGCACATCGTAGTCGACGAATCGGGGGTACAGTGTTCGGAAATCGGTGTTGTCCACATTTTCGAATATCAAACTGGGTGTCTTGCTCTGGCTGTCGCGCACGACGTCCAGCAGCGCAATGATATTCGGTCCGCCCGAGAGGTTCTGTAGGATCTTGATTTCTCTTTTGATTTTCTTCTTCTTGACAGGTTTGAGGACTTTGATGACACACTTCTGGTAGTTGGCAACGTTAATGCCTTCAAACACCTCGGAGTATTTTCCTCGCCCTGATTATGGCCATGTTAGTGATTTGCCCAGCCAGGATAAATGTCGGAGATCTTGCAAGGCCTACCAATCTTTCTCACGATCTCATAGTTCTCCAAGGCTCCCCAAGAGATAGCCACAGAGTCATAGTCCCAATATGACCGCGGCATCTTCGCGTTGACATCGGCGTAGACTCGCGCCATGGCTGCGGTTGGGCAGGATCGCGGGGTGTCTCATGCGATGTAGGAGGACGACCCTGAACGATACTTTCGCCGACGAAGGTGTAGTATGGTCGCGCAGCCACCAAGGCGCCGTCCAGGGGAGTCCGGCCAAGAGTAGGTTACTGAGTTCAAACGCAAAGGATGGATGTTGTAAAATAATCAGATGTGATACAGTCTTTGGTGGGAGCCTTGGATGCGCAGGCCGATGCGGTGGTTCAAAAGCTGCAGGGAATCGTAACTACAAACAGTGCAGTCCCAGTCACCGGCCACAGTGCAAAGTGACTGCCGGGCGGATAATCAATAATTCTGACCGGCGTCCTTGGCAACAGCGCAGGTCTTTGTGCTGCAGTGGTTTGCTACATAGATACCCAGCCTCGCCTGTTCCCCAAGTTCGCTGCCATCCCTCTGAATCCTTTTCTACATCACTGCCACAGGTTCTATGCGGTTGCTCCTATTTAAGCTTCATCGTGGTCTCAAAGCATACATTCTCACGGGAAACAAGCCCAACGCTTTCGGGAAGCCAGTCTGCAATTCCGTCCTGACCAGCTTTAGCCCAGCCTGTTCGAAGCCGAGCCTCCAATTCTGATCACTGCGCGTGAGACTGCTGTCCTCCTCATCGAAGAGATCTTGGCCGAATGCGTCCGTCGAGAGGTTTTCCTTGACTATAATCCATCCATCTGGTCTCAACAGAGGGATCAGCTTGGCGAGATAACTGACCAAATCGGCCATTGAAAGGTGGTTCAAGCACCATTGATTGTAGATGAGATCGTATTTGCCCATTGAAGATGTTGCAGTTGCTCCACCAGTACCATCTCCTAGGCCAGGGGCTGAATAAGAGGGTGTCGAGTCGGCCGTCCATTGCTGCAGTGGCACGTTATATACACGCTGCAATTGACCAGACTGAACCACCGGCGAATCTTCTGCTGTTAAGACGTCCGTGAACCGCTTGATAGGCTCAATGATGTCTATTTTCGAACAGAGAGAGGCTAAGAGATTGAGAGTAACGCGGCCGATTCCAGCACCAGGCTCGAGAGCATGCTCAAATGCATAATCTTGCCGATCAGCTGGCGCACTTGGATGCGTTTTAGCACGTTCGCTTTTATCCAGTCGTTGAAGTTTCCGTAAGAAGTTCCGCGAAAACTGGAGATCGATGCGTGAGACTTGTGGGAAACCTCCTAGCATACCGTCGACGTCGGGAGATATCTTAGACCAGTATGCTACTTGGTTGGGAATCGATATGTTGAAGTCTGACTCCGTTGCCTCGCCCTGATCTTCTGCTGACGGGGCTTCCCCCTCTGGAGATGGTGAATCATGCTTGTTCCTTCCTGAGGCGATCTCTGGCTGGTCAGGAGAATGCGATATCCGAGCTCGCTTTGTCGGCGGCATTATGGCACTCAAGGGGGCAATTCTGCTGTACCGGGCGTTATGGGCTTATTCCTTCCTCTTCGGCGAGTGAGCGTCACCGGCATACTAGACTACTTGAAGGATGGAGAGATCATGGCCCTGAACCACGCGTAGTAAAATCCAAAGGGCAAGGCTGTGAGTTGACGGATAGCGTTAGCCTCAGCCTCGCACATCCTTGGCAGCACGAGGCGAGTCATGAGTGCACTTTGAGCTTGCATAAACCTCCTACCAAGTCCCATGCTCATATTATCAGCTTCTTGAAAGCGAGAGACTCCTGTTATTCCTAGTCCAAGTGAAAAGAATCGAGAAGATGGAACCCTTTGAAACGCGTCATCCTGCAAAGAGCTCTTGACATCGAAACAAGGCCGCTGGCTCGCGATGGGGGAGTTGCCCATGCTTTTCTCTATACTCGGCACCTTTCCAAAGAAATTAAATGTAACATCCATTTCTCTGGGTTCGAAACTGTGTAAGGGACGGGCAGGGAAGCTCCTGATACCAGCCAGCCTAGCCAGACTAAAGCAGCAAGAAACACTTTCGAACAAGGCTAGCAGTCGGTGAAGCCGGAGGTCGGCTCTGGCATTTCCGGGGAACCGCTGCCACTGGCAGTGCATGACTCGCATCTTCTAGCCGCGAGTCCAAATTTATTTGGATCGTAAGTTGCACGTATCAAAGTTCAATACTCTAGATCGAGTCTCTCCTTCTGTTGACGCCGACCAGGGACAGCAGCAAAGCAAGGTCATGTCTTCTTCTTGAAACACGGATTAAACATGATCCTCCACACTACTGCCGTCGACCACGCCAACCAAACGCACTGCAACGTGCACTGTAACCAACACAATGCCCTTCCACGACCTTAACGTCCCCTACACCAGCAACCACGCAGACCTCGCACACACGCTCTCCTTCCACTCCGAACTGGGCTACTCCGTCATCGCCCTCGCCGTCTCAGTAACCGGCAAACTCCCGCCGACACCCCCCTCGATTCCAGTGTCATCCCTCACGATTCCAAAATCCATTACTACAGTTCTAACCCGCTTAACACTCACCATTTCCGACACGGGCCAGAACCACCGACTCACCTCCCTTCAACCACAATACTCCCTTCTGGCGCTGCGGCCGACGAACGAGAAAGCCCTGCAACTCTGCTGCAACTCATTGGACTGCGACCTGATTTCACTGGACTTCAGCCAACGACTACCGTTCGTGTTGAAATTCAAGACTGTTGCATCCGCGTTACAGCGCGGCGTGAGGTTCGAAATCTCCTACTCTGCGGGTGTGCAGGGCGGGAATGCCGATGCGCGCAGAAACTTAATCAGTGGGGCGGCGGCGCTGATTCGGGCGACAAGGGGAAGAGGAATCATCTTGAGCAGTGAGGCTAAAAGTGCGTTGGGAGTGAGAGGGCCATATGATGTTATCAATCTGGCGCAAGTTTGGGGCTTGGGACAGGAGCGGGGGAAAGAGGCGCTTTGCGAAGAGGCCGCGAAGGTGGTGAGGTTGGCTTCGTTCAAGAGGACCAGTTTTCGCGGTGTGGTTGATGTCATTGACGGTACAGGAAAGGCTTCAGCCGCGGATACTGTGGATGGGACGAGGCAGGCGTCTGCGAGGGAGCAGAAGGCCGAGAATACCGCTGGATCGGTCGCAGGAAGAGACAGTGAGGTCAAGCACAATGGTACCGCATCTGCTCGTTCAGGGACAGGGACAGTGCGGCCAACAGAACTGAATTCTGAAAGAGATACGAGCAGCTCGGCCGCCGGGGGCATGGTGGTGCCCAAGTCCAATGGAACGAAAAGAAAAGCTTCTACGCCATCCATTACGCCAACAACAACAGGGACTGAGCAAGTCCCAGAGAAAAACGGGGAAGAGAAACCACTGTCTAAACGCGAAATGAAAAGAAGAGCCAAAAAGGCGAGATTTGAAGGCAAGGTCGCTGGGCTTGACCGATCTGCACCTGATCTTGGTCGTGACCAGGATGACGCTACGTCTTGAAGTTCGAGAAGTTCGAGGGAAGTATGAGAATCATGACCCCCACCACATCTCACGGGATGAACACTAGGGTTGTATTATCGGTAGCTCTACCTCTGGCTGTGGCTGTGTCTCTTGGCCCTTTGCAATGAGGAACCAGGCTTTGTGACACAGCTACCAATGCAACTGCGGTCATACTGCTGACTACGCCGATGTCGATCGCGGGTACCTCATATTCCCCCCCTGCCGGACCAAGTCAAGCAGCAGCCTTGCGTTAAAGGTTGTAACACGGACCCCACAACGACGCCAGCATGAAAGGGATAGCACCAGAAGAGGAAAGTCAAAGCAAAGCTACAGCGTACTCAGTCGTCGAGAGCCGCCCGGCCCTCTGCATATCTGGAACTGAGTGTGGGTATATTCTAGGCCTATCGGCCCTCAATCTGCATGAAGAGCCTTCCCGGCCTCATTCAGCACTAACTATACAAATGAATTGAAAAGGGAAGGAAATAGATCGTTCCACGACCGGACTTCCTGTATCAAGGATATCGCATTTCCGCTTCAGGCCTCCTTAGCCTTTCATCCTAGGCGGGCGGGTATACATATAGATGGTCGTCAAACAAACCTTCAAGTCACTTCTCCCTTGGGTCGTCGCAAACTCTTTTCTTTCTTCCTCCTTTCTTTTTTCTTCGTGTGTTCATCAACTTTTTTCTATGACACCAAGGTCGGAATAGGCGCTCTCTTCCCAATGCCCAAGGTATAGGCGTTTTTCAGCGTGAGTGTTGCTGGGTTCAGACTTTGAAACGACCCGACTGGGAAGCCCGCATCTGCCGAGGATGTCGTTGATGCTGGAGAAGCAGAAGCAGAAGCAGAAGCAGAAGCAGAAACGGCGTCAGCTGTATCTGTGGCCAAGGTAGTCGTGGTTGAGGATACTGCCGCTGCCGCCGCCGTTGCTGTGGATGAACTCGAAGCGGTTGAAGCTGTGGTGTCCCCTGCTTTAATTGGCTCGGACACGTTAGATGATTCGCTGCTGTTAGAGCCAGAAGGAGTCGTACCAGAAGTGGTGGAAGCTGCAGCAGAGCCTAGACAGAAGTACATATCATATGTCAGCGACACCATCTTCCTTTTTTGTAGTTTGTGTGCGAACATGGGTCGGCTGGGCTGTAGATATATAGCACATACTTGATGATTCGGTAAAGAACTTCGCAGGAGACGCAGCAGCAGTAGCTTCTGCGGAAGAAGTAGTTGTTGCGGGTGGTGCTGCTGCGGCTGCGGCTGCAGCCACTGTGACTCCGGTCTGGACGGCCTGAGCTGCAGGGATTGAAGATAGACCTTGGGTGAAGGCCGGGTTGGTGGATGTGAAAGTGGGAGCGTTGCCCAACGGAGTCACAGCTCCGCCGGCGGCATTCTGTGCCACAGCTGAGGCATCGGAAGAAGCAGAACCACACCAGCAGCCGGATGGAGCGTATTGCCATTGCGTCACGTACGCGGTTACGACGGATGCTGTGCATGGCGAAACGGCGGTGACGGTCGTCTGCAAGAGTATCGGTCAGATATGTCTGCTGCCCTGCTATGTATACCTTCAGGGCTAGGGGTACTTACCGTCTCAGTCATGGTTGAAGTCGCTGCTGCAGGGCAATCTTGGGCTTGGACAATAGTGCTGGGCGGCGCAGAGACCGTCACAACATTGGTTTGGACTGCTGCGGACGCTTGACTCTGGCTGTAGCTGCCTTTCCCGCCACCCCATCCGCTGCCTCCGCCGGAACCCCCCTTATCTTGTCCTTGCGACCATGTGCCACTGCCTCCGCCGTTGTAGTTGTTGCTGCCATTGCCGCTGTCGTAGGAGTCACCAGCCCAAACCTGCGAAAGCTGTCAGCGGAACAACACGCGAGGATGATAAAGGGTCAAGTCATACTTGCGCCAGGCAAGCTGCCAGAATGGTAAGTGTGCAAAAGGAGCGGATTGCCGGCATCGCGATCAATCAGGTGGATATGATATGTGAGTATAACCCTTGGGAAAGAAATGGGAAGATGTCAAAGAAGGAGCGGGAAGTAAATTAGATGTTGATGACCTGCACACTAAGAACGAATGACTCTGGGTTTGCGAGAGCGGAAAGATGCTGAAATGAAGAGACGCGGAAGACAAGAGTGCAAAGTCGCGTGTCTAAATGGACATTTTGAACGGCAAGGCGAAAAGGACAGGAGCCACATCCAGATTGAAGGGCGATCGCCCTTTTCGGTGCCAAGCACATCCGGCCAGCAGCTTCAGACAGCAAGTGATGAGGGAGGACAGGGAGGATAAGCGGCGACATAGAAGAAAGTGTCTGTGGTCAGTGACCAGCTCGGTCGCCATTGGAGGATGCCGTCCTCTCAAACATCAGGTGCGACATGAACCTTTTCATCATAGTCTCGAAGTTGAGGCTTCTGGTGGCTGAGAAGTATCACCTTGAGGTCAAACGTGCCAGAAGTGCTTGCTGAGACGTGACTTGTTTCATGCTCGGCGGCAGTGGAGGGGTTTTGCTGACCACTGGCGTCTCGGCCACTGCTCTTTACACATATCAGTGCAAGAGATGCTCATCTGGACCTCGGATGGCTGCGAATTGAGACAGCCAGGTAGTATCGCGTCGAAGATCTCGCTAGATGACCTGACCATCTTCGAGCCAGGGGCTGGGATGGATTGCAGATGGAAAGATCTGGTCAAGTGCTTGCAGATGAAGGAAACCGGGGGATATTGAAGTGGAGCCGAAGATGGCCGGTTACAGCACAGCGTCTTGGCATGTTTGGCAGCTTTATTATACAGATGCTTTAAGCCCCTTGCGCGCTCTGCAAGGCTGCGCCCCTCAAGGCTGCGCCCCTCGAGCCGCTGTAGTATGGTACTTGGGTACAAGGCTGCCTGTCTAGCTTCCCACACCATCGAGGAGACTCCATATCTTGCCTCACCTTCTAACACGCAGGCACTCACTACATTGATTTTGGACTTCCGACTTTACGCGAGAAAGAAGATGCTAGTATGAACAATTATCCTAGGCCATACGCCTCAGAATGCTAGCCCATCATCCAGGCGCTGCTCTCTTTGGGCAAGCACTAGACGGGAAAGTGTGCGTAGCCTGCATGAAAACATTTCTTTTCATAGTCTAAGCTGCATCGTACAGTCTCACGGAAGCTCAACCTTGCCATCTTTTGAACCAATCCCCAGCACAACGTTTCCATTGGAGCTGGAGAAGCCATCCAGAATCAAGAGCATGTTGATGATGAGTTCGGTCGAGAAGTTGCTGACCTTACAGCGTAGCTTCAGCTCTGAAGGAGCTAGCCTCATCCAGCGTCAAAAACTTGTCGTCGACAGCATGCGTTAGGATCGGCATTTTTGGCGACAGCTCACGCGACATGGCCACAGGCTCTTGACCCAATGCTGCGTACAAGGTTCCCGATACCAGCTCAGTCTGCGGCTGAAGTTCAATCATGTTCTCTGGTACTGGTCTCCTCGAAGGGTAGATCAATCGCTAACGGCTATGCTGCCGGTCTTGGCTGTCACTTTCTTCAAGTCAACTCGCTTTGTGACTTCGGCCGCTAGATCGGAAATCTTGACGAGCACACCTTCCTTTTCACTGTTGATAATGTTAGTCGGCCAAACCACGGTAACCTTATATCGAGACAACATGTCAGCACTTACGGGTGTCCTTCCGGCAGTCCCATCTCCTTCACTCGGACTTCTCCCTTCGCTTGCTCGTCCTCGCCGAGAATGACTGCAAAAGGCGCGTGCGCTTGCTCTGCATTCTTGAACTGGACTTGTGGTTTGGGCTTCTTCTTGTAAGTGAATTCCACCTTGAGGCCCGCATCCAACAAGATTTTAACAATCTCAATCCGCTGTTTGGCCATCCCGTCGAAACCGCCGCCCCCAAAGGCCATGACATACACGTCAGGCGCATTCGAAGAGATGTAGCTGAAGGTCTCACCCTTCGCAATCCTCGCTTTAGTGATGCTGAAAATACGATCCACGCCGAAGCTCACACCAACACAGGGCAGATCTGCGTTTGGTCGAAAACGTTCGACGAGGTGGTCATATCGTCCACCAGCCGCAACAGAGCCGATACCGACCGAGGGATCGTTGGAACGATCTTCGTCTTCATCCAGTACTTTCTTCTCCTTCTTGCCCTTTTTCTGCACTTCTTGGGCAACGTCAGTGCCGTTGGCAATAACAGGCGCAGACCCCTCTGTCACTACCTCGTAAATGACACCCGTGTAGTAATCCAAGCCGCGAGCAAGTGACAAGTCAAACGAGATTTTGTCCAGTGCACCCCATGCCGAAAGATAGTCCATCAGAATCTCCATTTCCTCAACACCCTTCTTCGCTTTCGCGTTGCTCATCAGCGCCTCGTCCTTCTGTAACTCTTCCAGTAGATCTTTGCCACCTTTTCGAGTCACATAGGTTTGAATCTTGTCGGCCACGGCTTCATCGAGGCCTTTGGTCTCCACCATCTCTTTCTTCACTTCCTCCCATGGCGACTTGTCCAGCTTGTCGACGGCGCTCGAGATGGCCCTGATCTTCTCTTCAGGAACACCGCACACCTCAAATAGACCGTCCAATATCCTCCGGTCATTGACCTTGATGGTATACCTCCCACTCCACTCCAGCGATTCAAAGACCTCGACGATGATGGCAATGACTTCGCTGTCGGCTATCATAGGATCACTAGCCCCCGCAAAATCGATATCACACTGGTAGAATTCCCGCATCCGTCCCTTGGCAATCGCAGGTTGATCTCTTCTGTACACCTTGCTTATGGCGAATCGTTTGTAGTTTTTGATGTTGGCGTTCATGGCCAACCATCTGGCGAAGGGGACTGTCAAGTCATATCGCAACGACAGCAACTCGCCCCCTTGGTCTTTCAGGTCATAGATGAGCTTAGAATCCTCGCCATATTTCCCCTTCAACACTTCCTCACGTTCAAATACTGGAGTGTCGAGCTTCTTCCCGCCATGACGCCGGAAAACTCGTGATATCTGCGCAAGGATATCTTCCAACAGGTCAACATCTTCCCCGGCCCAATCTCGCGTCCCTTTCGGGTTCTTGATCAACTCTTGCTTCTTCTCCTTGTCTTTCCCCATCGTGGAACAATCTCGAGTGAGAGGCTTGACTGTGATCTGACGATATGCCGCCGCGAACGTGTGTCTCGGTACAAGTCTACTCGTGCATACGTGGATTCGGAGAAGGGGGCGCATACGAGAGTGGGCGCGCTTCTCGGGGGGATGGTAGTGACTCAGGCAGACTGTGTAGCAGAAAGAAATAAATTTAGACCACCTGCATATATGGCGATGCAGTATGCAGTGCTCGGTATGCGGCTGGCCACTCTACGCCGATCCTCCAATGGGCACGGAGTGTTGAAACTTTTGTCAAATGTGCCAAGATAGTACGGTCAATCAGGTGGAACACCTATAGCAGTCTCGTCACCCACTCTACCTATATACGAGAGACGTCGACCATGATACAAGGCCATAAATCGGAATATATTGAAGCCTACTAGGTATTCAGCAAGTCGTCATGCCACTGACCGACATCTACACAGCGCACACCTATCCGCCATCCATTTCAATGCCATTTTTATTGGACATCATTTACCATGTCGTTGAGCCCGGAATATGCCCTGGACTGTAGCTGCCTTTTTGCGGACTGCGCAGCGCACCAGCAATGGCCCCAGCAGCCGGGCTGCCATTGTTCTGTCCCCTGCTGCTGCCACTTCCCTTACGCCCCGCCACCTCATACTCCGTAGTCGATGGCATGGGGGGAATCGGATCGGCATCCTCGAATTCGCCAGAGAGATTGCTATTTCCGCCTGCTGACCGGTTGGTATCAGACCTTGGACGTCGCTGGTCGGTGGAGGGAAGGGTTTTGGCATATGCTAGGAACGGAGACCCTTGAACTTCTGTAATGACGGGGCTGTTTGGGAATGCTTGGAAACTGCCGAATGCGTAAGGTCGAGCGTGTTGAGGCGGAGGACGAGTACCAGGGAGCTCTCCTTCAGGAGTCAGAGGCCCACTGTTATTGAACATGATCTCCCTCTGAGCCAGTTCCTGCTTCTCAAGAATATCAAGCTCCCGAGCATTGGCTTCCCATCGCATCCTTGCGTTCCTCAATTCGTTTTCCATGAAGCGAATCTGGTGCATCAACTCCGCCTCGCGTCGTTGCTGATCAGCTCCCTTGGCATTGGACTCTGCGGCTCTCCTTTCCCTTTCATTCAGACCTTGCGCATTGGCTTGAGTGATACGGTCGTGCTGCTCGGTCAATTTGGTATTGCGGCCAGTGAGACGTTCCTTTCGGGAAACGATGGTATTGAGTTCACCGTTGGCGCAGGACAGATCACTGGTGGCCGAAGACCGAGCCTTTGCCAGTGCTTCATTAGCTTCAGCAAGTAACTTGGTTTGTTCCTCGTAGCCCGTTTTGCAGGCATTGTACTCGTCAACTTCATCCTCCGGCGTCGATACCAGGCCTTCAAGGGCGGCGTCAATCTCAAGAGTAGCATCTTCAGTCTGGCGGATACTGCGTTCAGCTTGCAAGAGTTTCTGCCTTTGCTTCGTGTCGTCACTAACAGTTTTCAAGCGAGTGTTAAAACTGTCGACTTCTCGTTCCACTTTTGCGAGCGTTGTCCGATGTTGACGGCGTAGCTTGGTGAGGCGGTTGCGGGCTTCGTTCAATTTGGCTTCGGCGGTCGAAATGGAGTTTTTAAGGGTGGTGGTTGGAGACGATGGTCTAGTAGATTGGCGGACGGGTAATGGGGACATGGAGGCAGGCGAGTCTTTATCTAGTAGCATAGGCGTTTTGACCATGACTGAAGCGAACTCTTCTTCTGCGTCGGTACGAATGAAGCTGCATGTGTAGGTACAGTTTGGTGCCAAACCAGAGATCGTACCAGACCACTGGGCAGTCGAGCCCTCGGGACCAGAAGAGTGGCCTACCGCTTCGAGACTGACAGAGTGCCACTTAGCACCATTGATGCGCACGTAGAATGGTCTGTTGTCGCCGCTCGAGGTGGGAGCCGGAGAGTGCTCGCCCGCTGGTATGTATCCTGCTTCAAAAGAGATGGACGATGGGTCAACATTGGTGATCCAGATAAGGCCTCGTTGTACGGTTTCAAACGGGGAGCCTTGGTTGTTGGCCACGGTCGGAAGGGCTTTGTTATGCTCAACCTCGCGGAGGACATGGACTTTGGTACTAGCTAAGGCGGCCCAAAATGGTTGCTTGCTCCTGACATGATTCGCTTGCCGTCTTCGCTTCTTCGCACTTACGCCCTTCTCTTTGCCTTCTTTCAGTCCCGGCGTCGGAGGAGCCTGATAATCGATCGCTGAGGAAACGCCTGCAGACGCAGACTCCAATACTGACATATCCGATGCAGAGCCGGCGGAAGCTTCTGTGTCTATACGTTTTGATTTCGCGGTTGGGATGGATTGTGAGCTGCTAACTCTACGGCGAACAAACGCCATCACAGCCTGACTGATGATGTGGATCGCAAACAGACTTCGAATATGTGACGGGGCTCCGGGGCTCTCGCCGAAGTCGGAGTCGGACGATAGGTACTTGGAATATTCCGTGAGCCCGATCTGCGAGAGTAGTTCCATGGGCACCAGATGGCTGAAGAGGAAATGGCGAAACCCCTTACTTCGCACAAGGTGAAGCAGAAGGACGCCAACAAGGCATATGATGTTGACCCGACCATTCTTCCCCGAACTGCCATTGCCCAATGTTATGGCGATCTGTATCTGAGCCAGGTCGAGTGCAAAATTCTGAGCCCATGTCCAGAGACAAACCCACAATCCAAAACAGATGACATCGACCACGACCATCGTTGTGATGCTGGGAGCGCCCGCGGATCCCTGAAAGATATCAAGCAAAGAGAGGAAAGAAACCGGGGCGCCGCCTCCGGGCATCAAGGTCAAGGACGCAAACAGCGCCTGCACAATGGTCAGAATCATTGAGGGCAGGGCCAGCAGGACAATCAGCAGAGACACCGTGTCGCAGGCGGGGCGAGACCGGATGATGGTAGAAGCGATTTGTAGGGCGTTGAAGTCCTGGGTAGACTTTGACCTGGTAGAGGCCATGTCGCCCCGTCTTTGTTGCAACATTGCCGACCCATTCAACTCCAATTTGTTCTCCTTCTCTGTACTCCCACCCTCTTCCAACCCCCCCGCTTTCAACTGAGATTCAGCTGAGCCTTTCGTAGCTTCCCGGTTGGCAAGAGAAGCGACCAAGGCAGACTGGTCGTCGGCTGCTGTGCTCACAGACGGATCGGCGGAGTGTGACTGAGGAACAGGCTCGGAGGGAACAGAACCCTTCGCCGTGCCATTGAGATGACCATTCGACTTTTGTTTTGTAATACGTTTTCCTGGACCTACAAGGCCGCTGTCATGACGATTGCTGTGCTGGTGCTTTTTCGCCGCGGGGTTTCGCGGCATGAAGGTGTGGGAGTCGAGTTCGCAGGCCCGTAACCAGTCAGCCCGCGGACTCTTTCCAGGTCAGCAAGCCAACTGGGAGGACGAGACGGGCTCGGGAGGGACAAAGGGGCCTAGAAACGAAGAAGAAAGAGATGCAAGCAATATGTCGGTATATGGTCGCAGTGATAGGGCAGTCGATATTGCTGCCTATGCAGAAATAAGAGGGAAATGAAGGAATGTATGTGAAAAGCTGTGGTCGCAAGATGGAGTTCAAGAGGCCAAATGAGCAAAAGATGCGGATGCAGTCAGTAAGTTGCAGTTTAAGGTGCCAGTGCGCGCCCGTAGTCGCCTGGTACCAGCTATAGCAACAGCCAGTAGTAGCCAGGAGGACCAGCGTGGGGGGAAGTTTTCGGGGGCACAAGAAAAGGTTACGGAGACAGTCGGGCGTGGTCCAAAGGCACCTACCAGGTAAGAAGACACCTATAAATTTGGAGAATAATGGGCGGCTCCGGGCCCCTAGCAATCACCGGAAGCCGGACGACATTTAATTAGTCGCCTTGAATTCATTGGCCTTACAGGCTATAGACATGTACAGGGTAGCTTGCGATGATTACCTGATGGCGGTCAATGTCGCAATGACAGCTGAATCAGCCCCAGAACCTCCTGTATTTGACAAGAATGAAGCGGTCCAGAGGCCACACTGCGCCCGTCAAGGCTCAAAACGCCGTTCACTGACACGAATTACCTGACCCGCGCAGGCGTGTAGTGGGCGAAAAATTCAACCCAACCGCCACTTGGACATACCTACCGAACACATGATTAGGTACCTTATCAAACGGACCAGCACTATTACAGCACACAATAATACGTACACACAATTCAGAATACAACCAGATGCAGTGGACCCTAGCATCAAGTTTTCTTTTTCTTTCTCTTTCTCTTTCTCCATGTATCGACTACTCAGCCAATCAGCTAAGATCCCTTGCGCCGAAGAGCAGATCGTCAAGGCTGCCCACCTAGTCCTACAGTATACATGGTGCACAGCACTACCGAACCTCGTAGGCAGCATTGCCGGGAGAAAGCTGGCCAGAGTTTGTTAACACAAAGATGGACACGAGATCCATTACTGGTCTGGTCTGAGCAGATTGCGCAACTATACCCCCTGCTTCAGAAGCTCTGACTTCTTTCACAGACCAGCACCTGATTCAGGCATTGGAATCCAGTCTCCCACATCCATCCACTTCCTTTTTCCGAGCCCCTCCAGCTCGATGGACAGACATGAGAGATCTTGTTCCTCCCCGTCTGACGAGGAAGCATCTGCTGTAACTCGGAGGCGGTCCCACTAGCAAGCAAAATTTAGGAACAGCTATGACCGAGAGCCTTGACGTGGAGAGCGGAGGATGGACGGCTATAGCAGCTAAGAAACGAACTAAAGAGGCGGAGTGCAGGCACTCGGGGCACAACAGAGCCAACTGAACCCGGAGCCGGTGGTTTCAAGCCTTGCTTAGCTGAAGCCATATGCAACTCACACACCCCCGAGCCAGGCTTTGACAGCGCCCTCGCCCCGATCTTTGTCCTCCCTACATCCGCTCTAGAGTTGCGCTATCTGTCGATCATGACCTGCTGCGGATTACGCCGATATCGTTATGGATGTGCGCAAGAGGCCATTAGCCAGAAACGGCACTGTCCCGTGCTTTATCGTCTGGAAACATGCCTTTACAAAGACCAGGTGACTATATGCTTAACTAGGACCGTCACCGCATGCAGTGCTCCCCTGCTGCATTTTGCTAGCGGATTACCTGCACACATCCTGTGCGAGGAGAGGCGAATGGCTCGGTGCGATTACGACAACATTGCTCAATGTTGGAGGTCCAAGTCTACACCTTACTGTCATGGTTACAGACGTCTCTTGCCCCGGCATCCCTGTACGGAACCAGGGTAGAGTCTAGACGGCTTGAGGAAGGTGATTGATTCTCTATCTGCGTCTGGTCCCACGTTGATTCTGGTTTTGATTTGTTGATTGGCCCTTCGATTGAGAAACACATCAAGACGTGCTCCTCGTCTACACAACAGATCAATTTACCTTCCAGTTGTTGGTGGTTTGTTGTTACACCGCTCCTTCCTCCAGCCTGACCTGCACAATGTGATCCGGCCTGTTCCGCGAATGGTTCGTATATCGGAAGGGAGAGCCGCGCTGGGCGACCATTATTGATGAGAAATTGTCGACGCTGGCCTTTGGGCTTGCTCCTGGACGTTAGAAACGAGGTCTAGCAGGACATGACCGGAAATTTGACTAGGATATACACGAAGAGAATGTTAAAACGATTGGTAAACATGGGAAGGGTTCGGCATGTACGAGGGACCATCAAGTGCATGTGGTCAGCTTCTAGGTCGTCTTCCAGAGAAGTCGACTCGGCACAACGAGCATTAGGAGTAGGACGAGCCCGCCCACCCATAAAGCGATACTCTTTGTGCACTACGCCATAAGGTAGATAGTGATAGGACTGAGCGATCCATAGGCAGAATAGCAAGCATGTACAACTTTATGTTGACACTGGACAAAAGACCTTAATATATAGGTCCATCATCATTGCCAGCTCTCTACTCATTCAAAACTCAATATACCATATTCATGCTTAGATTTTACTCCGATCCACGCCCTCGGTGTCTGCGATCCGATACACGTACTTAGTCGCACTTGCTTTCCCGCTCTTCAGATTATCCAACCCAGTCTGCACGCCTCCCAAGCCGCCGGGGACGACTTCATACGGATGACCCTTGAACCAACCCTCCTTAAGGCCCAGAGTAAAGAGGCGGAACCACGCATATCCCAGATCACTAAGGTCGTCCGGGTTTCCATGCACCGAGCCGACAAGGGTGCGAGTCTGATGGACGGTTTTCGGGAACTCATCATCAGATTTCGGTGGCAGCACCAAGGTGATATGGCCGTGAGGATCCAGAACCTTCAAGATATTCAAGTAACTGCCCTTCTCGCTGACAGCGTCGAAAGCGTACAGGAGTTTCTGGCCTTTAGGCACGGCGTCGCGAAGGCCCGAGACGACCTTGTCATCGCCGCCGCGGTAATCGATGACCGTGTCACCCTTGGACTTGTCGAGTAGGGATTCAACGAACGGGATGCCGCGGCCAGCGACGGCGATGATGGGATGGATATTCGACCGGGCTAGAAGTTTGATGGCAAATGCTCCGACGGCAGAAGCGGCGCCGTAGACGACGACACCTCCAGCCAGAGCGTCTTTGCGAGCCTGCGACTCCGTCACCCACGGTTCAGGCAGGCCTAGACGCGCGAACAGCCCAACCACGGCCGTCATGGCAGCTAGGGGAATGGTGGCCGCCTCTTCGAAAGACGTCGACTTGGGAAGATGGAACGTCGTCTTTTCCCATGCAATGGCGTACTCGGCAAATGCACCGTGGGGCTTGCCCATCTCGTGGAACGCGGCCACCCGGTCTCCTGGCTTGAACTCGGTGACATTGTCGCCTACGGCCTCAACGTATCCGGCTACGTCGTCGCCCGTGTTCAGCCCGTCGGCGGCCTTCCACCATAGCGGGATCTTCCAGTCCTTGGGATTGGTGCCGGCAACAACGACCTTGATCAGCACTTGGTCCGGCCCTGGCGATGGTACGGGAAGATCTTGGATCTTGACTTCAACTTCGCTTCCGTCTTTGGCAAATACGTGAGCCGACTTCATCGTGGAGTAAGGTTGTAGTGTGGTCTTGGTCTGGCTTGGTCAGCCGCCTTGTAGAATTCCCGTTGTGCAACTTGTGGGGAAAGAATATCTCAGTGCCGACGACGAAGGGAATCAGAGGGGGATATATCCAGACGGTAGGCTTCGGATGGATGAAAGATCAGATGCTGTGTCGAATATGGAAGTGCAGAGTGATCTATGAGTATCTCAGTTTGTGTTTCCTGCCGAACCATTGTACAACTACACCTGTTTAAATACCTCTATGCGGAACCTTCGAGAGACACATCTCCCGCTCGTTGTCATTATTACTTGTAGAGGTGGAGAAGAGAAGAGGGGGAGAAGACATGATTGATTGCTCCGCCATCGACACTCGGAATTACAAATCGCATAATGAACGATGGTGCCATTCACAGCGTCGGCCGATTAATAATTAACATGTACCTCTTCAGAGACACCTATTGCTGATATATCAGCTCTCCAGAATAGTGGCCATCAAGCATATTCTTTTGTAATGCTCCAGCTCCAGCTCCAAACCCACATAAACAGATAGGCTATACGCACAAACTCTCATGTCAGACAGCTCGATTTATGCCATGAGAGTGCTAGATACACTGATCCTGTCAAAGAGAAGAGAAAAAGTAATTGTCCTATACACGGTTGATGTTGATGACCTCGTTCCTCCCTTTATTGAATCAGTAAAGATGGACACACCCCCTACATATATCAAGAATTAGCCCTACCAGGCACTACTGTGTCTATATAATCAAATAAAGGGGTCCGCGGGACATATCAATGCTGAACGAGTATCAAGAGCTACTTCATGGTTCTGGTTTCCCAGCATTCCCTGAGTACCATGGCCTACGCCCGGCCGAGTACGCCGTGTCAATCAGTGTATGGAGAACTCGGACATCGACGGGGGATTTTTGTTTTTTGACCTCCATATCACCCTCACCGGGATAGTTGAAATAATACGTAGAGTCCATCACTGTAAATGTAAATCCTTTGATGGGGAGAACGACGCGCATGGAGACGGATGTTGCTCGGGACACATTGGCTGGCACCGGGTGTCCAAATGGTCGATCTGAAAGCAGCCCCAGTTTCAGCGGTAAGGGACATCCCAATGAACCAGCCTGATCCGTCACAACACAACGTAGGAAGGAAAGACCCCTCGCCATAGCGATCATGAAAATAGAGAGCAAAGGCATATAAAAAACAAACACAATCGATTGAGGACTGGTATGTATTCTAAGTACAATGAGACAATTTCCTGTTTGCCTAGCAACCGCTCATGCCCAGCGGTCTGCTGTCTGATGTCTCAATTAGAGTAGCGTTGCCCACTTTTCGACCGAGCCACAAATTGTACAAGCATCTCTAAATTCCATTAGCCTCTCTGTCGTCTTTAGCCCTTTCTTATGAGACATACCTATGAGAAGCTCTTGGTAAAGTTCACCACAACCTCCTTCAGTTGCTGCTCGAGGTCCTTGCTCAATTGACCTTCTTTGTCGATTCGGGCCAAAAGCTCGGATTGGTCGCTCTTCAGGTGTGCAAGGAAGTCAGCCTCCCATTGCAAGATCTTGTTGACGGGGACACTGTCGAGGTGACCATTGACACCGGCATAGATGAGAGGAACCATTTCGTTAACAGCCATAGGAGAGTACTGCTTCTGCTTCAACAGCTCCGTCAGACGTTCACCACGGTTGAGGGTCTGCTTGGTGGCAGCATCAAGATCGGAACCGAACTGGGCGAAGGCGGCAACTTCTCGGTATTGAGCCAAGAAAAGCTTCAAGGAACCGGCGACTTGTTTCATGGCCTTGAGCTGGGCAGCAGATCCGACACGAGAGACAGACAGACCGACGTTGATGGCAGGACGAACACCCTTGTAGAACAATTCGGCCTCCAAGAAAATCTGACCATCCGTGATGGAAATGACATTGGTGGGAATGTAGGCGGACACATCACCACCCTGGGTCTCAATAACTGGTAGAGCGGTCAAGGAGCCACCGCCGTGCTTGTCGTTCATCTTTGCGGCTCTCTCCAATAGTCGCGAGTGGAGGTAGAAGACATCACCAGGGTACGCCTCACGGCCCGGAGGACGACGAAGCAACAGCGACATCTGTCGGTAGGCGACGGCTTGCTTGGTCAGATCATCGTAGACGATGAGAGCGTGCTTTCCGTTGTCGCGGAAGTATTCTCCGAGAGCACAGCCCGTGAATGGAGCAAGGTATTGAAGAGGAGCGGCCTCAGACGCAGTGGCAGCAACGACAATGGAGTATTTCATGGCATCGTTCTCCTCAAGGGTCTTGACGAGTTGAGCGACAGTGGACCGCTTCTGACCGACAGCCACGTAAACACAGTAGAGCTTCTTGGTCTCGTCATTGCTGTTGTTCCATCTCTTTTGGTTCAGGATGGCATCGAGGGCGACGGCAGTCTTTCCGGTTTGACGATCACCAATAATCAATTCACGCTGGCCACGACCGATTGGCACCATGGCATCGACGGACTTAAGACCAGTCTGTACTGGCTGGTTGACGGATCGTCGGGGAAGGATACCAGGAGCCTTGACTTGAGCACGGATTCTTTGGGTAGTGTTGATTGGGCCCTTGCCATCGATGGGGTTACCGAGGGCATCAACGACACGGCCAAGCATAGCCTCGCCGACAGGGACGTCGACCTAACGATGTTAGTGCGACAGATAAACAATGAAGGGGCACTTTTCTCACAATCTGGCCGGTACGCTTGACAGTTTCGCCTTCCTTGACGAGACGGTCAGAACCGAAAAGCACGACACCCACTTGTCCAGCTTCCAAGTTCATGCACATGCCCTTGACTCCGGAGGCGAATTCGACCAGTTCTTCGGCCTGGACGTTGGCCATACCATGGACACGAGCGATACCATCACCAACGGACAGGACACGGCCAGTCTCGGCAAGACCGGCCTCTTCTTGAACACCTCGAATTCGTTGCTCCAGGATGGAGGAGACTTCGGTAGGAGACGCCTTAGCATCGGCGGCATATGTTCGAACTTGTTTTGAGGCGGCATTGAAAGGTGCAGGGGTGACGACACGAGACTGGTAGAGATATTGATTAGCCTCTAATCCCTTCAATACACGTTTTCCGAGCCCGAGTGACCTTCCCAAGCTCTGAAAGCCTCTGCAGAAGCTCGCTGAGACTGAAGAAGGTGATTTTGGAGCTTGATCAGTTTGGAGGAGCAAGATTTGAAGCTTACCGCAGCTACTCTTCCAGATGCTGCAATGGCACCGGCAATGCGGCCGGACTGGCGCAAGACGTTCCGCGACATCATCTTGCCTGCTTGTGAAGCGGTACTTCAACTCTTCCGACAAGCAGGAGGTGAGGTGAAATGAGATGGCTCGAAGAGAGTGGAGAGAGGTGGTTGATGCTGTGAAGTCGAGAAGAAGGAGAGGTAGCTGGGCCGGGAGTTTCAATTGAGCTTAGTCCGAAAAAACCCAAAGGCACCTTTGCCGACTCGGAACAGGAGCCGTCACGTGAATAGGCTTGGCGAAATGGGGGAGTGACAGAATCACGTGCACGCATACAACGACGACCGGCTGCGGATGCGGTGGCTGTGTTGAGACCTATTAGGAGTACGTTAAAGGGGACAATAAAAGTGAAGAGGGCTCACGACTCTGACACTGCGGATTAACATCTATTCGTCTTGTTTGTATCCTATCTTCTCCGGAGCGGAATGAGCGACAGTCCATTATGTGCATATTCGCGACAATAGCCTCACATCCCAAGTCGCAATGTCGTCTCCGCTCTCCCGGAAACTCTCCCATCCTCCGACGTCGAAAGCCAGCGCAGCCTCTCCGAAGTTGATCTCTGAAGATGTTGAGCTCGGCCCAGTGCAAAATGGCCAGGCGGAGGGGCCGCCCCCGCTGGAAGAGGATATCATGCAATGCGCCCGGATAGGGGCTCTCGAATACATCCAGAAGATGTTCCAGTCGGGCAAATACGACGCGAAGTACAAGGATGAAGAGGGAATCACCCCGTTACACTGGGCAGCCATCAATAACCAGTATGCCGTGTGCAAATACCTTCTGGAACAGGGCGCCGAGATCAATGCAAAAGGCGGAGAATCGAATGCCACTGCCGTCATGTGGGCTTCGCAGAGATCCCATTTCTACATTGTCAACCTACTACTACAAAACGGAGCCGATCCTCTCCTGACGGATGGCCAGGGATACAGCATACTACACCTCGCTACGATTGATGGCAACGCTCTCCTCCTGACCCTCCTGCTACACCATGATATCCCTGTTGACACTCCGGATCCTCAGGGACATACTCCCTTGATGTGGGCCGGGTACAAAGGCTGGCCTGCCTGTGTTGATCTCCTGCTCCGTTGGGGAGCGAATGTGAACGCTACGGACGACAATGGCTTCACTCCTTTACATTGGGCACTGGTCAAAGGGTCGAAGCCCTGCATAGACAGATTGCTCGAGTATGGGGCCGATCGATTCGCAAAGACAGCAGAAGGCAAGACTCCGAATGCCTGTGCCGAGGAAATGAACACAAAGAGAGTGTATCACCGCTCTCTAGCCGACCACGGATACAACAGCTCGGGCAATATCAAGACTCTTCCACTCAAATTACACACATTCTTACGCGACCGGTCGCGAATGGCCAAATTCTTCTTCCTATACCCGTCTTTCATCATGATGATCGGCCTGTACATAATCAGCCACCTGCGCATTATCGTGGGCATTCCGACATTTCTAGCCGTCTGTCTCGGCATGCAGTATCTCGCGCAACGAATCGCGGCAAAAGGTCCGCTAGAATATCACTCCATCCACAAAACACCATATCTGGCCGGCATCTTCGCAGGAACACTATTCTGGGTAGGGTTCAGTTACCTGACTTCCATTCTACCTGTGACGATCTGGACGAACCCGATCTCCAACATCTCATTCATCCTCTTCTTCTCGAGTACCACATATTTCTATTTCACCTCTATGCTCGAAGACCCCGGGTACGTACCGAAACTGGCGTCGCGGAACCAACAACGGGCGGCGATCCAGGAACTCTTCTCCTTATGGAAGTTTGACGAAGAAAACTTCTGCGTACAATGCATGGTCCGCCGGCCATTGCGATCGAAACACTGCCGACGCTGTAACCGATGCGTGGCCAAACACGACCACCACTGCCCCTGGATCCATAACTGCGTGGGCAACAACAACCTGCGACATTTCTACATATACATTCTCAGCTTGGAAGTCGGAATCATACTCTATGTCCGCCTGGTCCTTTCGTACCTCTCGCTTCTACCAGCACCGCCTGACGAGGCTGTTGCTGAATGCAATGTGCTCGGTCCGGCAGTATGCTCGTTCGTGCTGCGTGACCCGTGGACTGTCGCCCTGGCGTTCTGGACCACCATACAACTCGTCTGGGTGACCATGTTGAACGTCGTGCAGACCGTACAGATCTGCCGGAACCAGACAACGTACGAGAACATGAAGCGTCATCAACACATGCATGACCGCACCCCGCTGCTCCCTCAACATGCGCGACCCATCACCCAAGGCGCTTCGACAGCCACCACGTCTCTCAACGACACAGCTGCCGCGGCGACGCGGCTCAACCCTATCCCCCACCGGCCGGATGGCTTTTGGACACGCTGGATGAAGCTGCTTGGTCTCGATGCGTTCATGGCGACCGCGTCCGACGCTTCTCATGGGAAACTGCAAACCCGACGAGGGAACCCATACAGCCGTGGCGTTTTTGGTAATTGCAAGGACTTCTGGTGCGACCCGGCGCCCATTTTCGGTAGGCGAAAGAACGGCCAGGGATACCTCGGCGGCGAGGTAGTGGATTATGCCCATCTCTACGAAGTCCCGCTGCGGCTGAGGAGAGGCACGGGCGGCATGGCCTATGCGAGAGTCGCTGGAGATGATCTCGACGATGTATGACATGACGAGCGAACTCATACTGCATCTACAGAGATGTAAAGGGGCTTCTGAGTGGCCGTAGGACTACCATGGTTGACGTTGTATATAACAATAATTTGTGGCTGTTGGCATATCCTAGTGCCATCCTTCTACCTAGGAAGATATTCCAAAGACAAGATCGACTTATGAGCTCTTCTTATCCCTTAACTTGACTCGACAGGGCAGTCCTCCCTCCATAGGCAAGGTCAGGCTGTTCGCACTGACCCTCTCTCTCCCCTTCTCATGTGGTGCGATCACCTCCTCGAAGTCCCACTGCGTCAATAACCTTACCATCACCCATGCGGCCATCACCTCGGCCATCTTCTTGCCCAGGCACGCTCGCGGCCCGCCGTTGAAAACGGGAAATTCGAACGCCGACTTTGGGATTATCTTGCACTGGTCGTCAAGCCAACGGCTTGGGCGAAATAGGTTCGCGTCACTGCCAAAGGTGTCGGTCGAGCGGTTTAGCGCATAGATGCACCAGACCACAATAGCATCAGTAGGCAGACAGGTGCCATCAGGCAGTGTGACGGGCTCAGTAGTTTGTTTGATCTCAAAGGGCACGGGTGGGTACAAGCGCAGAGCCTCATAAAAGGTTGCGACGGTGAGAGGGAGTGCATTAGGTTGGAGGGATGCAATGTCAATGTCGTCTATAGGGGTACGGCAGTCACCTGAAGCCTGCCCTCGTTTTCGGGGATCTTCAGCATTGGCAGCGTCGGCGAGAGAGAACTTCGCGTCCAGCTCCCTACGCAGATGCTTCAGCGCCTCGGGATGTCGCATGAGTGCGTAGAAGGTCCAAGTGAACGACTGCGCCGTAGTGTCTCTGCCAGCCGAGAGAAAGTTTAGAGCAGCATCCGCAACGATCTGAGGTGATGCGAAGGCTTCAATCAACGAATCAATCAGTGTTCCAAAGGTTGGTGCGTCTTCCGGAGGCGTCTCGTCATTCGTAATCAGGCTCTCAAAGGCAGCGCGAGCTCGGCGTTTGCGCGCCTTGGCGACAATCTGTCGGCCAAAGCGCTTCACCTCGGCCAGCGAAGAACGGAACTCGCTCCCCGTAAAGAGCTCGGTCAGCCAATACAGCGGGTTCTGGAACCGAAGGCCGATATGGTCCGATGCCAGGTCGAAGGCTTTACTGAACGGTGACGAGGCAGAGATTTCCATCTGGCAGGAGAGCAGCATCAGAATGCATAGCACGTCGGCGTAAGGCATCGACTTACATCATAAGCCATGTGTCCAACCACCGTGGTTGTCAGGTCCAAGAAGACTTTCTGTAAGTCAATCACAGCTCCGTCGTTGGCGGCCTGGAGTAGTTGTTTCTGTGTATCGGCGTAGACTTCAGGCAGGACATCCTCAACCAGCGCCTCAAGGTTGGCACCGCTGAAGAATTTCAGACCGGCTTTGCGCTGGTTTCGCCACAGGTCGCCAGTGGCATTGATGATACCGTAACCTTGGGTATCCCACGTCAGTGTTAGTCCTGGTGTCAGTTCAGGGCGATTATGTACCGAAGAGATCCCATGAGCGCTCTCTGAAAAAGTCTCCTTTAGTGATGGACACTTCGTTTTTCAGCACGAACTCCAGGTTCTCTGCACTGTTGATCACTACACCAGGCGGTAGCGAGGGAACGGAGATTTCGAAGGTCTCTTTGCCGAATTGCTGCTGGCATTTTACAAACCAGTCGAACAGGACATGGCGGGGTTTGAGGAAGTGGATGGCATTTCCTAAGAACGGCAGTGTGTCAGGGGGCCGTCTGCAAACAATGTGTTAGAGTGTTCCCCAGATATGACACGCATGTGCCTGTAAAAGCCACATGCTTCTTACCTCAGCTTTTGGCCGTTGCGGTGAATCCTTGAGCTCCTAGTAGCATTGTAGACAAGCAACAGAATACAGAGGACACCCGCGGCAAGCGCCGTCCAGATCATCTTGATTCGCGCGGAAAATAGGGGCCGGTGTCACAATTCTCCGTGCTTGTACAATCATCCAGAGGATAGCAGCTGGCGAACGGTGGCCTTTCTCCCTGGTTTACCCCATGCCCCCGACTCTTCTTCCATCAGCCGAGTGGCAAGGCTTGTAAGGGCTTACTGGAGCCCAGTAGACCAAGCCTAGAGCCAGAGGTGAGGGACGTTCTGCGTATCTTGGACGGCGCAGGAAAGGTAATAATGAGTGGAGGAGGTCAACAAGAACTTGAGATTCGGGGGAGACTATGCTGATGCTGATAAGCAGGATGATGGGCTGGTTTCGGAGATCTGGCGCGTGCAAGTTCCTAAAAAGCCTGAAGAACAGCAGATGACTGGTGAAGATGACTGACAGATGGATGTGGATTGATGTGATGCTGTGAAGGTCGATGGTCGATGACATTGCAACGCGTCATGATTCGTGGAAATGACCCTGGACTGACGCCTATACGCAGGCACAAGGAACCATCGAATCGACACCGAAAGGTACCTAGGTACCTAGGTGCCTAGGCACCTGAAGCATACCTAGGTATGATCTAGCAGCCAGGTAGCACTGTGTACTGGGTAAGAGTCGTTGGTTGCCTGCCGTCTTTCCTGGCAGTGCTGCTTCCCTGTATCGCCACTACTGCCAGCCCATCATTGTTTAGACTCACCACCACCATCACCACCACCACTTCCAATGCTGACGGGCATCTCGTTCACTCTCGTTCAAAGCTCAGTCTCAGTCTATTGTTGAAGGGCCTCTCTTTCTTTGCATCGTTACTGCTACATCTATTGTCACTCGTTCCAGCTCCTCGTCCTCTCTTGTTTCAGCTGCGTCTCAAACCAACATGCGGCGATAGAAATCAACCATTATCCCAACGTCATCATTCCAAAACTGTTGGGGCCTCGGCTTCTCTATCACCAGCATTGATTGACATCGACTGTCGAACTGCCTGCCACCCTCTCCCGATTCCCAATGTCGCCGTCGACGGTGTATAGCAAGGTCACACCTCCTTATCAAAGACCCAACCTACATATTCATGGCGTCGGAGTTGAATACCCTCCTTATGAAATCAAGCCAGAACAGTTGGCCACTCTGGCAAGGCGCTTCTATCCTAGTTCGCCAGCGTAAGTCAAGTTGATAGTCGGCGTGCAGACGAAGTGGTTCTGATTACTGTGTTCTGCAGCCTCGACAAGGTGCTGACCATCAACGAGTACACGGGCATCGACTCTCGTTCGGCCATAGGAAATATCGACCATCCTATCGCCAATGCGCCTGAGGCCCCCACCATCGCTCAGCTATGTGACGTTTTTCTCGATCACGGGGTGAAGCTGTCTGTAGCAGCTTGTCGGAAGGCTTTGGAGCAATGGGGAGGAGATCTGTCGGAAATCACTCATGTCGTCGCCACTACTTGCACCAACTCCGCCAATCCTGGTTATGACCATTATGTGGTTAAGGAACTTGGTCTGAACCAAAGCATAGAGAAAGTCTTGCTGCATGGAGTCGGCTGCTCCGGTGGCCTTGCCGCCTTGCGGACGGCCGCCAACATCGCTCTCGGCTCGAGTTTTCGACGGAAACCGGCCAGAATACTGGTCTTCGCCTGTGAGATATCAAGCACGCTCGTGCGGTCGGAGCTGGATTCTATCCATAACAACCAAGAGGTCAGGATAGGAGTGACGCTTTTCAGTGACTGCGCGTCTGCCGTGGTGCTGGGAAACGGTTTCAGTGATCGCTATGGCGAGGAGCCCCTATTAGAGCTACTCGGATGGGACCACAGGATCATTGAAAATACCGAGAAGGACCTGGGATTTGACGTTGACCCGCTTGGTAAGTTGAGTATCATCAATTTTATTACCTTGCTTCACTTGCTCATCATTCCAGGCTGGAAAGTTGTTTTGACCCAACGGGTCCCGAAGCTCGCGGCGGCAGCTGTTCCCGCCATGTTCGACGATCTGGTTGGATCAATACCTGAACTGGTCGATCAAAGCAAGTTCAAGGCTTCCGAGTACGACTGGGCTCTTCATCCTGGTGGGTCTACCGTCATCACCGGTGTGGAAAAAACCATGCATCTGCAGCCCGAACACCTTCGAGCGAGCTATGAGGTATACATCACCCATGGCAACAGCTCCAGTGCCACTATCTTCAGCGTCTTGAGTCGTCTCCTCGAAGGAGATACGACGGATCACATCGTGGGATGCGCGTTTGGCCCTGGAATCTCTGTTGAGATGATGATGTTCAAGCGAACTCGGAAAGAGTCAGGTTCTGGAACGGAGAGTCCGACCGAGACGCTGGTGGCGGAAGATGTTGATTGAGCCAGCTTGAACTGAGGGTGGTTCCATTGGTGATGTTATGGTCCTGAGTCATAGATTTTATATCGAGGTTAAGTAGTGATGAAGCAAAGCAGCACAGCATAGTGCGTGTACCACCAAATAGAGAAACGCCTCTGACAAGACGACTGGTTTCCGCGACTTTGCTTGTCTGTTTAACCTAGCCATCGATCGTACAGAAGGGGCAACATGGTAGACAGCCAGGGCGGCCGCCACTTTGCGGGAGATTTCATCCTTTGGTCGACCGACGAAGACGGTTGCCACCAAGATGGAGCTCAGCAGCAGCACCGCGTATTGTCGTATCACAGCGTGGGCGTGAGGAGTTTCTCTTCCGAGTTGGCCGGAGGGAAAGAGGAAGAAGGTCAGGCATGCCGGGAGCTCGATCACAATGTGTAGGATGAACTCAACATTGTGAAGCGACATGTAGAACAGACAATCGTGCGCATAGCACTAGGTGAGGAGTTGGTTCTTTTGTGAGCCGCCAACCTCGTGGCTATAGATTCTAGGTCGGGCGGTAGCAGTCGGACTTCGAGAGTGACTTCGAGGTTGAGTTTACCAAGTTGAAGTTGAGTGATGAGATGCATGCGCGGGAGTTGAAACTTGCTCCTGGTCCGAATGATCCGCGTTACTATCGACGCGTATAACTAGATGACGTGCAGGCGGGCACCGCCGCAAACTGCGCCCCGAACTGCCTACCTATAAGTGTGTGTATGCATTGGATTTATCACCGACTATTTGTATACGCCATGAACAGGCAACCTACACCATTAGGAGCCATTGCAGTCCCTTTTATGGGGGAAGGGAGGAAGAATCAACACTGCAATGGGGTCCAAAGTATACATCCCTCGACGGCATTACTTCGAAGTCGCTGATCAAGCATGGTACTGCACAAGTCATGCCTCCCTCACGACAACCAAATCCTCATTGACTCTATTACAGGTTTCCGCAATTTCTAAGAGAGAAAGTCCAAGACTATCTGACTCTAGGCTGGATCAACCGCTTCCCGGTCCTTCAGCCCGTATCTCCTGCTGCTCTTGTTGCTCGTGTCCTGTCTACAGTCCTCGGCCCTCGAGTCTCTGATTATGTCTATGTCGACTTCGCTTCAGGCGCTGGTGGTCCTACACCATACATTGAAAACCATTTGAACCAACAACTTCGGGACGCAGGAAAAGAAAATGTCAAGTTCCTCCTTACGGACATTAAGCCACATGTCAGTGCATGGGACGCAATTGCAAAAAAGAACGAGAACATCACCTACATCCCACAGAGTGTGGACGCCACTGATGCCCCATCGGCGGAAACCTTGCTCAAAGATGTACCTGGTGTCAAGGGCAAGAAGATCATGAGGCTTTTTAGTCTGGCTTTCCACCATTTTGACGATGACCTGGCTGCAAAAGTCCTCGAGAATACCATAGAAACCGCGGACGGATTCTGGTAAGTAATAACCTACTCTCAACGCAATGTGGCTGTTCTAACCACGGGATCCCAGCATCTTTGAACTTCAGTCACGATACGTCAGCTCCTTTCTTCTTGTCAGTCTCCTCTGGCCGCTGGCAATGCTCATTACGCCGCTGTACTTCTGGGATTCTCCCTGGCATCTGTTCTTTACTTATCTCGTGCCCATTGTCCCGTTCATATGGGTCTACGATGGCTACATTTCGTGTCTGAGGACCAGGACACCGGACGAAGTGCAAGCCCTCCTCCGACGTCGCGTCCCGAGCGAGAAGCTTGCGAGTTGGAAGTTCAAAAGTGGACAAGTTCAGCATACCTGGCCCATTGGCTACTTGTTTTGGATCATTTGTTACAAGGAGGAATGAAAACTTCTTCTATCTCAACAAGGCGAATTCACTATTGCATGTCCTGGATAAGGACGTCATATTCTTACCAACCGTCTCTAGTGCAAGTCCCATCGAACAGTGAGCAGTACACAAAGAATGAATCAAGTCCGATGCGGCTAGCAAAGTGGAATCCTGCCGCCGTGTTATAATAGGCTTCTTCTAGCTGCAGCCCTGGGGAAGTAATTATCCGCTGTAAGGGCGCTTTTTGGCCAGAATGTCGCTACCCTACATCGGTTGTATTGGCATCCAGGTCCAAGGTTGTCCTACGCGAGCGAGAGAAGAACTATTTCGTCACAGAGAGGTGAAAGCATCCTAACTGGGAGTCGGGGACCGCCTACAACCGAATCTCGATCGACCGGTGTGCTGATCAATCGCCATGGAACAGCTTCGTGATCGTGCTGCTGAACCGCATCCAGCTGAAAGACGCCACAATGGCAGATAGTGGATCGTGGCGCATCAGAAAGCTCCGGATCTCGCTACCGAGGCGAATGTAAGCGTCATGAACTGGCCGAGCTGTCAAATGTTTGCCTTCTCCGCAACAGAAATCCCCGGTTGTCTGAAAATGACATGGACGGGACAGGGACAGGGACATGGTAGGATGAGGAGGCCATGACATCTGATGGTAAACCTGCTTCCAGGTTTTCGTCACTACAATCATGGTGTCAGGTCGTACCTAACAAGTCAACCCCACTGATACTTAATGCTTGAGATGCCTTTCGGTTTGTTGAGCTGGGTGACATCTTTCACGCATACACGTGATTTTGACGGCGATTACAGTTTCAACAGTCCCTAGAGTGTCGCAAGCATGGCTACGGCTGCCTCGTCACTCCAGACCGCGTCAGGCAATGGGCGCTTCAACGATGAAGCAGCATCGTGGGACAGCAACCCTTTCGTCCATGACGCCAGCAAGGAAGCATTAAAAGCAATAGTAGCCAGATTCCCGGCTCTCAGAAACCCTCCGGTAGCCGACAAGGCTCTGGACGTGCTGGAAATTGGCTGCGGCACCGGTCTACTGTCATGTCTGCTGGCACCATATGCGAAACGAGTAGTGGCGGTCGATGCCGCTCCTGGGATGATCGAAGTACTCAAAAAGAAACTTCAAACTCCCAATGCGCCCCAGAACATCCTACCGCTCGCTATCTCGCTGCAGGATCCGGAGGACAAACACTTGCCTCCAGCCGATCCTAACAATCCTGGTGGATCAAGGTTGAAATTCGATCTCATTACCTCACATTTGGTACTACACCATCTCCCAGATCTCAGAGCCGTCTTGACCACTATGCTCGGGTGTCTCAAGTCTGGAGGCAGTGTTGTATTGACCGACTACGAAGATAATGGCCCGGATGCCGCAAGGTTTCATGCAAGGGGTCGGATGGATGGAGTGCAGAGGCATGGTATCAATGCGGACACGATCGAGAGGTTGATGAATGAAGTGGGCTTCGTCAATGTACGGGTGGAGCGGGCTTGGAGTATGGACAAGGTTGTGGAAAAGTATGAAGGAGAATTCGATGCTGCTCCTCAAGGGCCTCGCCAAAATGGTCAGGGCGAGGTCAAGAGTTTCCCTTTTCTGGTTATCATGGGCGAGAGCAAGTACTGTCTTTGAGTCGACGGCTGCTTGATGATACAGTGGATGCCATTAACTTGAGCCAAAAGGATTCTCCTTTGGAAGAGCAATAACTAAACCCGTTCAAGGTACTGGGAGAATAAAGTTCGGTTTTGCTTGCCTTGTGGAACGTGTCTCGAACCTCATATCCGGGGAAGTTTTTCTAGCTTCGAGAACTTTGTCAGTTTCTCTCAGTGTGAGGACAGAACACTTCAAGATTTTGGAGACGGTTGTGGCAGAGGTTGCCCCGAGCGTCCAAGCTCATTGCTGTCCGTGTCTGTGCGCGGTCGAGATTCGCCTTATGGTTGACGATGTTGTGAGAAGACCGCCGAGACGATAGCCATGCGCGTACTTACTGAGTGTTAAAGCACTTCACAGCTCATCCACGATCCCAGCAAGGGGAAGGAGATCCAAACTTGTACGTGGCTTGTTGAAAGCGACGTTATGGAGAACTTGAAGTCAAGCTGAGAACGAGGCTGTAGATCGGTCTCGATGCTGTGATTGGCCCGAGCGCAGCCTTCGGAACGGAGTTACGTTGTTCCATTATCAACATCCCCCAACTGTCTTAATTTCCACCTCTTCTCGCTGACGATATTGGACTCTATATCTTTCCTCCAAGTAGGAAACACGAGGTTAATAGTCTGCCGCCGGGTGGGTGCTTGAAGCTTTTCCTGCCCTCCGTCTCTATATCGATGTGAATCGCAAAGACAAATCCACTCTCCACCGATCATGCTACGTCCTCCGCCACCGCTTCTCTTACGTCTCGAGGTCCGAGCGGAATGATCTGTGCGTGTCAACTATGGGTTTGTTCCTTGCCCAGCTCCGCTCAGCGACACATTGCTATAGCCACCCGCAATGACCAGGTGAGCTTGACTCTAGTGGTGCGCCCGTCCAATCCAATGCGCGATTCAATGGCTTGGTGGTTGTTTGGACCCTGTTTTTGGAAAGCCGTGTTTTTGCCCGCCCGCGACGAAGTTGTTTTCAAGGTCCTGCCTGCATGGCATTCACGCTCTTTTCTTTACCAACGGTTCATTCTTTTCCTGTCCATTTTGAGACGTTGGGCAGAGCATTCTCTTCGTGCCGATATTATTCAGTACTGTCCCTCGTTATTGCTCGAGAGTGGTTTGGCCTCACCGTGTTGCTTGAAGGATTCTACGGTCCCCATCGTCGGGACATCAGCTATAACGAAAACATACCACTCCCCGCGGAACCAGCAATGTCCAAAGGATGGCGGCTTTCTCATCTGCGTCTGCGACGGCAATTGCACTAGTTGTGCTCTCTGGATGTTGTATTCTTGGCCGGCTGGTGACTCGCATTGCTTTTGTCCATCACGTCGGACCAGATGATTGTCTTATCACGCTCGCCTGGGCTGCCACGGTGGCGCTGGCGGTCGTCACGAATCAACGTAGGTTCAAGGTATTCATCAACTAGGGTCTTGTGACTAAAATATGCGCAACAGAGAACCCTGCTTCTGCGACAGCACCGTCTGGAGAGGTCGAAGTCCGCCTGACGAATCTACTCAGGCAACTGTGGTCTTCTAACCTCACCTACAACCTAGCTGTTCTCCTACTCAAGGACTCTTTACTGTTTCAATACCTTCGTTTCTCCATCGATGTCGGATACCGTCGTGCATGCTGGGCATTGGGCGCCATCATCACGGCGTATGGATTGTCCGTTTTGTTTGTCGGCATCTTTTCATGTCAACCGATCGCATACAGTTGGAACAGCAAGATCCATGGCGGAAAGTGTATTGATCTGATTGCTTTTTGGCTGTTCAACGCCTCATTCAACTCGGCCACCGACATCATCGTCTGCGTGTTGCCCATCCCGGTGTTGAGGGCGTTGCAACTGCCTAGAAAGCAGATGGGTATTCTGACTTGTATCTTTTTACTTGGGGCATTGTAAGTTTACCATTATTCCCCTCTATTCCCCCTCCGCCAGACGCACTGTTGGGTGTCATGGAGGGCTTGTTGCTGATTGCCTCAATCTCCAGCGTCTGCATAGCATCCATCATCCGAATATTCGTCATCTATGGCGCCACAGTGCACGATCAAGATGATCCAGCCATCGCAATCTGGTCAGCCGTGGAAGTGAACATTGGGATCATCTGTGCCTGTCTACCATCTCTCCGCCACCCCATCACACAATTCTGGCCTCGTATTCAGGCCCGACATCAACGGCGGCCAGCTCATGAATCCTCGTCACGGGAATCGCACACTAACATCAACCTGGATACTCTCAAGTACCCTGAACCGGTGGTGAAATGTTTGGAGAATGATGTTTCATGCAGCAGCAGCTTTCAAAGCGATGCTGAAAGCTCATCTTCGTCTCGGCCGATGCAAAGCGGCGACAGGGATGTAGAGATTGCAGATGTTCCGACGCCTCACAGCGCGACTGGCGGAGAAGACGGATCCGGTTCAGTTACGACCATCTCGGCCATCGATGAGCAGTTAGAGCGGAAATCAAGCTGGCCGACCATATCCACGGTCACCGAAGTCGAGGTCTGCGAAGATGACTTCGATCCCGAGCAAGAAGACGGCACGGGCACATCGGAATCCGTAAAACGGTTACCTCTCCCACCTCTGCCCACTGTTCCCCTACCAGCAGCACGCCCATCAGGTCCGCGTCCGCCGAGCCTGCTGCAAAAGCAGATCAACCCTCCGGGTCCTCCCCCTTCCATGCCACCGCCTCCCCCGGTGGTATCGAGGAGCCACAAACGCAGCAAATCCAGGGCCATGGGACAATCGCGCCCTGTCTTTCCTTTGGCATGTATTCCGGAATCCAGTGCGTCCGGATCCAATACCCCTGAGGATGGCAAACAACAGGAGAACGATGAAGAGCGTGGTAGCGATGACCACCACGATAACCAATATATTCATCAAGATGACAATCATGCCGGCCAACCACACAACGAACCCCGTGACGGGAGTATCGACCTCCGCCTCTCTCGCACATACAGCAACCGACTCAGCAGGGATCCAACAATTGTTATACCGCCTCAAGATCCGCACGTCTTGTCTCAATCGAACCCCAACCCAGTCGTCCCAGGATCCCCAAGCTCAACATATACCAGCACCTCCATCACCACTGTGAGCAGTAACAACACTAATAGCGTCATACCATGGCGATCTGAAGAGTGGAACGGCTGCGCAGTCCGCGCCAGCAAAACATATAGCTATGAGATTCTCGGAGGTCCACGGGCTCTGGAGTCACCATCAATGGCGTCGACGACAACAACGACGACTGCGCGGTCAGAGTCAGGACTACCTGCCGGGTCGACGACACCGACATCGCCTCTGGCAAGAATCAAATCAGGAAACACATCGAAAAGAGCAAAAGGAAGTATTGCTGCTGCAGAAGGCCACAACCAAGAACATACACCCACCGCCACCACCGCCAATACGACACCAAAACGCGTGAAAAACAGCTACATCACGCCCCCATCTCCATCAGCAAGAAAGCAGCACCCCTCCTCTTCCTCTTCTGCTTCCTCTTCACCTTCACGAGCAGACGCCAAACTTGGTCCGAGACCACCACCACCACCACCTACTGCTGCTACTGCTGCTACTGCCTCTCCTCAGCGTTCAAAGCATGCTTCCCCCTTCGATTCCAAGATCGGCCTAGGCGTGAACATGAACCTGACGCCCGTCTCCGTCTCCGTCCCCAAAGGCCAATCACCCAAGAAATCACCGTCCCATCCAACGCCGATACCGATGCTCGACTCAAGCACCAACACCAACACCAATCTATCGCCGAGTCAAAGAGCCAAGTCCAACTCCAACTGCACCTCGACTCCGACCAAAAAGCCCACAGGCTTGTATTTGACTATGAATGCGACCATGAATCCGAATCCGAATTCAAATCTCGATCTGGACGCGGAGGCGGATATAACCCAGAATTCTTCCTCTTCCTCATCACAATCATCATCCTCTACAATGATGACAATGACAGACAAATATACGCGTGAACAACATCGGCGCGAAGTCGAACGCACCAGGCGGAAACAGAGGGAACGAGAGCGCGAACTGGAGAGACACCGCGAGCGCGAGACGCAGAAACTGAAACGGGACCGGGGCCTTGAAAGTGAGAGGCCTTTGGGACCGAGACAGATGAGATGAGATGAGATTGATCATCACTTTACTCTACGACTACCTATCTACCTGTCTACCTATCTACCTGTCTACCTATCTACCTATCTACCTACCTACCTACCTATTAATTTCATCACTTCATACCTACCTTATATTATGTACGGTGTACAGTGTACACTGTACCAGTACAGTCGGTATAGAGTTCAAGGTAGTGAAAGGTTAGATAGCACGCACGATACCCCTGGAAGCTATGGTGGTTTGTTGGCGTATCTGCTTGATGTTAGTTGGGTTTTTCAAATGTCTAGGTAGGTAGGTATATGCTACTTTGGATGTGTTTTGTGTATATATACGGATCACGAATACCCACATTCTACATTGGTTAATTCAATTCAATTCAATTGATTAATTCCACTGACTCCATGATTCCATTCCATTCCCAGAGGCCAGGTCGCATTCTATGATATGACATGACTGCCTGAGGTATGGGTTTCCAGACTAAGGTCAAGTCAGGCAAGGTAGGCAAATCATCCCGCACACCCATCCTTCCCTTCTAATCCACGCTGCTGCCTGAGGTCAAAAGATGACTGTTGTAGGAGACCCCGATCCACCCCTCAATCAGCCTACTCCCGTCAAACCGAGTTCCATCAACACAGCATAGATGCTTCTCTCAATCTTGTTCTGTCTGCACGTGAATGGCTCTAGGCCAACATCTCTACCAGCATCTCGTCATTTGGTTTCTGAAGTCTTTGCACGCCTTCCACAAGTGCGATCTGTAAGATCTTGGAGCGTGAAACCTTGTCGTGATCACCACCGTCGCACGACAACCACTGCTCAATGACAATGCTTCACACCTCCAAAAGAGCTTCTTTCTCATCACTGGCAGTGATGGCAGCAGGCTCGGCTTCAGTCCCGGCAAGAAGCTGTGCCACCATCCGTTTTTTAGCGATACGCTTCTCCACCTTGTACTGCACCAAAGTCCCGAACAAGATACCAAGGTTGACCTGAACAGGGACAACAATGATAGCATATTCGAGGGTCTTGACATGCGCGAGATCCAAGTCTGCCAGAATCTGGAAAGCACCGTATCCGAATGACGTAGAGACCAAGATACCTGTCAGCAAGGACAAGCGTCTGAGCCAGTTCTCGCGAGTATTCTTGGGGAGTTTCTTGGATCCGAGTGTGCGGTGGTCCACGTAGATCAAGGTCTGGATCGTGTAGTAGATGTAGGTGACGAAACTGATGCCGATGCTTGCAGGGAGGAGGACCATATTGACCTTTTTGAGGATCTCGACGAAGTGTTCGGCCATTCCTGGGTTTTCGGAATCAGAGGAGGTCAAGGGAACCCACCACTAATACAGGTCAGTCGGTAAGCTGATGCTCATGTGATGTCTTTTGTCGGGACTTTGGTCTGCTTGTCTGTTCTTGTGTGACTTACGCTGAAGAGTGGCACGAAGATAACCATGAAAATGCAAACATAGATCCAGCTGACAAAGTATCCAACATTGTATGCCATCTAGAACACGTGCGTTTTGTTAGCATGTATTCACGTTGACACTTGTGGCATGGTACACCAGTGGATTTCAGGCCCTCAGACCCGTACGCCTGACGCTGTTCAATTCGTCTGCGCCCAACTCTTACAACCGTCGTGCAATTCATTGCAGGCAATACGTACCCCGTAATCTTCCGCTCCAGGAGCAGGGTAGCCATGTCTTCCAGCATACACGATCTGAACTGGTCCGACACGAATCGCCTCGATCAACGCCATCAACAGCAACATGTAGTGGACTTGTTTTCTCATCATACGGAGATTCTGTCGACGGATTTTCTGCCGACTTTCGAAAAGGGGCGTAGAGGATGGAGAAGGGAGGCCATTGTCATCGACTGTGCGTGAGGCTGCGGTTTCGTTATCTGCTGCTCGGCAGCGATGGGACCAGCGGCACGGCATAGTGATGGTTAGACTGGTTCGACGGCGATGGGAGTCTGGTTGCATAGAATGGTAGGGAAGAGAATTGAAAGACTTGAGTGCGAAGTATTGCACGCAATGTGAAGAAGTAAACAGGAGTACTGTGGTAGGGATGAAGTCAACTTGGGTGGAGGGTGGAGTGAGGTGGCTGCCTGAGCTGAGCGGGGTGTTGACGTTATGCACATGCTGCGCCTAGTATTGCTAGTATTCGTGCCCCGTTTCACCCTACGGCCCGACTCCGCCCCCAATATAATTGCACATAGCGATATGATCGCAGTCTTTCATGCCGTGGAGTGATATGATGTTCACAACCGCCGCATCGATGATATTGACATAGAATGATGAAGAGCCCAAGCAAGTTAGTACTACAATACCATCAAGTCCAGTAATCTACCATTCAAGAAGTTGTGGTCAATATAATCTCCATCTTATCCCACAACGTCGACTTGAGCCTATACCTATGAAAGTTGCTGACATCCTAACACCTGCCGTCAAGAAGGTGATCCAATGAGAACGGCCGTCGATATCTGTACAGTGATATAATAGTACCTAGGTACTGTAGCAAGATACAAGATACAAGATACATGACAGTTGGAGCGCCCCGAGACGTTGTCAGGGCTTATACCCACGCCCGCGCCAATACTCCTGACACCAACAGCCTTGCGGTAACCTCATTGTCGAGTCTGTCGAGAGCCGTTCATATATGCTCTTCTGGCGCCCGACGTCGTCGCTCACGAAGCCAAGCCCGTTCCCTTGGCCGTGGTGTCGGTAGATAGTAGATAGGGACAAGCCTCTTTGCTACTTGGACCCGGCTTCTCTTTCCTCATTTTCGGGATAAGTTCCGGATGCCTGTTCAGAAACCGCCGCGTCCAATCATGAGATACACACGGCTGAGGTTGAGGTTGAGATTGATTAGTAGTTGTATTCATGTCGCCGCCGGCAGCCATGTGCACCTCCTTGGGCACCTCCTCGTGCGCCGCTCGTTGCAGGACCCGATTCGCCATTTGCGCAATCTCACGCGGTCCCAAGGGCAGGCCGAGGTCGTCAAAGCTCTTGATCACCGCACAGAGAGCAGTCTCCTCGTCTTCCGAGAGTCTCTTATTATGTCCTCCTCTTGAGGACGCGTCCGGGAATCCTCGGAGTCGTCGGCGGACGCGTTGCACGGGGGCGTCAAAGGCATCGGCGGCGGTCTTCATGTTGGGAAACTCGCCGCGCTTGAACGCGTCGCAGGCCTTGAGGACTCTTGCCTCGATCACTTGGGCTTTGGACGGCATTGTCGCATCGTTCGTGGGGACATATGCGCTTTCTGATGGAGAGGTCTACAGAATCCTAGACAATACGATTATATTGCTGTGGTGTACCCCGGCAATTGCTGGTGTCACGTGTACTGTGTAATGGCCCCCAAGCTCAGGGGCTCAGCCTGCGCCCGAGTTACGCAAACAGTGAGTGAGCACATTCGAACGCTTTGAATTCAGCCTCACGGTATGGCAAGCCTTTTCATTTGCACCTCACACTTTGCAAAACCGCCCCCAACGCTATGCTAATGTTCCTGTCGCGTAGGTAGGTATCTACTCCAAGAACACCGGAACGCCATAAATGACAGGTGCCGCGCCGTTCAAATACTTCAGCAAGCACTCGTCTCTCGCCTGAGCCACAGCCTCATCCAGCGACACGAGTCCACGCCCAAGTCCACGCTTCTCAACAACCCTCTTCTCCTTCTCTGTCTTTCCTCTCCCTCCTTTATTCGCTGCCCCGAGCTTGGCCTCCGAGACACCTCCTTTATCTTCGATCAATCCCCACCCGGTCATCAACTTCATGGCGAACCGATCAATGTCTCGGTCCGTCACATCCCACAGATTGCCCACCACCGCAGGACTACCACCATTGAGATAATTCCAAGGCACGCCGTACGGCTCGTAGACTCCACATTCTGTCAGTTTGGCGCTGCTGCAACCCATGAGCAGCGTCACTGCGCAGTTGTCCATTCTGCGGATCTTACAGCCTCGAATGTACTGTGCACCTCCGCCGTGGCCGAAGTAGAGCATCAGAGAATGCTCTTGTAAAGCTTCTTCAAACTCTTTCTCTTGTGGTGCCCGGTTGACTATACCATGAAATCCAGAGAGCTGGGTTTCGAACACTTCCCCAAACGTGTCTTGCGTTGATGTTAAGTCGGAGGATGGATTGAGAACGTACGTCCCCTCGCTCGCAGGAATCACATACCCGTCGCTGTGCTTGGCTTGCTGCCGGATCGCCTGTAATCTCTGCCAGATCGTACCTAGTGAGGGCATTCTCGACACCGGTCGGCCCTTTAGGCACGACAGTGATTCCCAGGGAAAGAGCTGCAATTCCTTATCCACGACCAAAATGACATGGGAGCTTGCATTGCCTTTGGCTCTTCTAGACTGCTCTTCGTGATATGCATGCAAGGCATCCAACACTTCGACCAGCATCGCGTCAAAGTCGACCTCGTCGTACGCATTCCGCTCGCCATTGATTTGGAGGACGTCGATGACAAAATACAGCAAATCAGTGATGGCATCTTCCAATTCGGCTTCTCGGGGATGTCCAAGAGTCACGAACAGTTCTAGTACGTGGTTGTGGAGCTCGACCTTTGAATCTGCCGCTCTCGAAGCCTTCCGGCGGGAAGGAAGATGTCTGTTCAAGGTCATTGAGAAGCTCTGCCCGAACTTGAGCAGTGCAGTTTCATCGACATCAGGAGCGGCGATCAGTCCACGAAAGCCCCCAAACCATACGCCCTCGATATTGTCCAAAAGGCTGGCCAGATGTCGATCCAAAGCCTTTCGTTCATCATACCATGCTCTCCTCACAGCCTTATCAGCGGAACAGCCTCTCGGGTCGTGCGCACTCGAGTTGGCTTTGGCAATGATCTCTTGTAGCTCTGCCTTTGCAGTATCGAAATCAAGGTCTTCCGTTTCAGCGTCTGATGTGTCCGGTCTAGTCAGAGGTATCCTGACTATAAATGGCGATCTTCCGTTGTTCAGCCGGGAAACAAGTAACTCGCTTCGGTCTTCGTTAAGACCAATCGAGACAACCGACCATGCGGCAGGCAATAGGTCCACATCTATATCCAGACAGTCGTCATCATCAGTGGCATCATTGGCTTCCAAATGCGGCCAAGACTGGATATCGCTTGTATCGGCTGTGGCTTGCTCGCTCAACGTAAGGAGCCGTTCTCGGTCGCGTACCAGATCCATGGGGCTCAACTTATCCAACACCAGCTCTAAGGATGAGGTTAGGAAGGGATGTCCCAAAGCCGTAGACAGCAAACTGATCTGAGCCAGGATCTTGTGGATGGTGTGAACGATGTCCGAAGGGATCAGGCTTTGCCGACAACCCTTGACCACCGACAATATATTGTAGGCCTCCAAAAGGAGTGTTTTCCCATCTTTAGTTCTGGTTCCATCTGCACCTTTGTGACTCGACTTCTTGCTTGGCTCTGGGCCCTTGTTCGATCTCGATAATGGAGTACCTGCCTGTACAAATGATACTCTGCCGCTTTTTCTTGCAGATCTGTACCTTACTGGAAGGGCCATTGCAGTCTCTGCAAGCACGTTGTTCTCTGCATCCTCAGAGAACAACTTCAAGGCCGTCTGCACAAGGCGAAGGGCGTCCGCCATCGACTTCCGTGCATTCACAAGTTCATCGTCACCGTCAGTGCCAGAGCTTGGACACATCTTGCCGTCGCGAGGATCTTTGAGCATTTGCAGCCTCGCCTCCAAAGTGCTTAAGCTTTCGTTCACCATTCGGAGCCCAATCGTCAGGGTTGCAGAAACTGGACGAGTTTCTGCTGGTTTTGTAACTGCTGTGGCCGTTTTCACCCTTGACTTGACGGCGGGCTTCCTCGCAGGAACTTTAGCTTTTGCAGCAGGGGGCTTTGGCGTCTTCTTCTTTGAGCCTTGATCGACCTGTCTGGACTTGGGACGAGGAGGTTCCGGCTGCATGTGTTGTCGAGCTTCGGCAAAACAGCGATCGGCCGATGAACGATCTCCAAGTAGAAGGTAAGTTTCAGCTTGATTGATGGCAACGAGAGCGTGATTGAATGGTGTCATGTTCGCATCCGCACCGGCCGACAGGTCATCAAGCATGTTCCGAGCCTTGTCGACGTGACCAGCGCGGGCTTCCAGTAGAGCAATATTACTGAGAAGACCAGCCTCAAGTAATGACCGCCCCGTCTTTCTGGCGACCTTGAGTGCTTCTTCGTAGAACCATGCTGCTGTCTGGTAGAGGCCACAGTGAGCATTCAGGGCTGCCATGCTGCCGAAAATTGAGCAATGCAGCGTTATTTGCTGTGAGTACACAATTGCACTGGCTCTCAACCAGGAGTTCTGTTGGGAGGAGAGATTGAGCTTTGAGATCCCCATGGTCAGGCCTTCGAGTTCTCTGTCTGTGGAAGCCGTCATCTCAACCTCGTTAGATTGGTAGGCTTTCTCGATCGATAGCCAGATTGCTCCGGCAATTTTGGCTGCCTGTCTTCCACAGGTGGCAGCTTCAGAGAGCCGGCCTTGGTGAAAAGCCAATCTCGCTGTCAGATGGGCTGCAGCACAGAGAATTGTCTGCTCCTTCAACCGGGATCTGCTAGGAGGTGGCCCTTCTATCCCTTGACGAGTATTCCAGGCGCTTCCTGCACGATCTAGCCAGTCGAAGCACTGTTCGACCTTGTCTGTGTTGAGATAATGCTCCGCATACGCCAGCGCAAGTTCCACTTCTAGATGTTTTGCGGTCTCTTCAGAACGCAGTGTTTTCTCAGCCGTGGACAACGCTTTTGCAGCAGACTGGGTATCATGAAGGGCGTGGTGGAATCTGCTCATCTGGAGGAGTAGGGTGGTTTTCGACAGCCCAGGAGACTGACCTCCAAGCTCCAACACATGATACAGCGCCTCTAACGACATAAGGGCAATCGCGGGACTGTCAAACGTCGCAGCATAATCGACACTGAGTTGTAAAGGCAGAATGGTACTCTCCAGGTCCTCGAGCACCAGTTCTGCATCCTCCAGGCTCTTGCATGGTCGAACAATGTCCCAAAGCCGCTTGACATTCTGCTCGAGAACATTTTTCGTCATCTGGCCTGTCAAAGAGCCCAGCTGTAAAGTAAACAACGAGCGAAGCCCTGACTCAAACGCGGCAAGAAAGGCTTCTCCGCCAGTTTTCTGGTCGGAATCCATCCCTGAGCAAAGCTCCGCAATATCCGGCAGGACAATCGAGCTGGGAATCCTCCTTCTCAACGCATAGTGAGCCAAGCCAGTACCGAACTTCAATCCCAGGACACGATACTGGGACTGACTTAAAAGCTTGAAAGTGAATTGCACCTGTGCTCTCCAAAGTGCCAGCTGTTGGTCATTCATATCCTTTTCAGCCATCGAGTAGATTTGTTTCTCCAAAAGCACAGCACGGTGTAGCGGAGGAAGTGACGGGTTGTCATAGAAGATGTCGTGGACTCCTGTGGCCACCGGGGTGTCAAGTGAGAGTCGAGTATATGTGCTCAGATTCCTCGCTAAGGACTTGCAATTCGAGTCAGGCTTGGACCATGCTGACCGAAGGCAGCCAGACAAAATAAGCTCAACCACTTCGCTGAGCGTACCTTCTTTGGTGCTGAAGTCAATGGCATTCCTCAGCACCGACTTGGCCATTCCGTGGTCACCCGTTTCCAGATAACATATGGCCAGCCTTTCATATTTCAGACCTAGGTACGCAGCCTTTTGGTCAGCCATTTCCAGTTCAGAAAGTCCTTTCACAGATTGTTCCAGCATAGCTATCTGTTCTGAAACCCTCCTCCTTTGCTGAACCAGCTTGAGAAACCGGATCCAGAATATGTTGGAAAGGCGCACATTCAGTTGACCCACGGCGGCCCTCATGGTACTTGTTGAGGGCAAATTAGCGGTCTCGGCGAGGAGACTGTCGACTATATCAGAGCAGGAGATGAGGGCACCGCAAGCGGCTTGTTCCATTTCTGGCTCTTGTGTCACGGCACACTTCTCGGTCGCCAATACACCCTCGACGTTCTTGACAAGGGTGGTCAAAAAGGCATCGCCTCTTGCTTTGCGTGATTCAGAACTCATTTCAGACAATACTGTGTTTATTTGCCGGCACAGAGTCCTGGACAAGGTGTACATCAGTTTAACAATCGCGGTCTGCACCTTCCTCATAGTTGTCTTCTCGTCCGAGTCTTTGTGCTTCGCTTCAACAGCTATCATGACCTCTAGAGCAGCCTTCCGTAAATATGCCGTGTAAAGCAAAAGCTTTTGAAGATCTGCTTCTGATAGGGCGGGCAATTTGTCGAACGCCTTAGTAGTACGTCGGACTGCCCCCAACGCGGCATCTGAATCTTGTGTAAACAACTTCAACCGCGAGGCGGTCGAGTAGCAACATAGAATAAGAGATGTGATCGTATCTGTACTCCCCATAGACTCTTCCGCGAGTAATAGTATCTCCGTTTGGGGATCGCCTTGTGTGAGCTGGATCAGACTTAGGACCAATCCACTTGGGATGGATTGACTGCAGCCTGCAAGGCTAAGCAACCTCTGAAACTGCCGCACGTACTGAAGGACTGCCGTTGCGGGCAACCCGGAGTTTGTTGCAGTCGCGAACAGCTTTTTCGCGGCAACATGGAAGTGTCGCCAAACTTCTGACCCCGGATCGGGCGAGTGACCCAGATGTGTCCAGGACTCGAACTTCACTCGCAGAGCCAAACAAAACAGATCAAAAAGGCAGTTCGGAGGTACTGCTTGCCCATCTGACTTTAGTCCAATGGAGTATAGCTTCGACAAAGCCAGCGAAATCGTTCGGAGTTGCAGGCCTGCTTGCTCAGAAGTGTGCAACCCCTTCTGTAAGCCCTGCATACTCGTCCACGCCGGACTCCCAACTGTATCTGGTTGAAGGGCGTGAAGCACCTCTTTAGTGATCGCTTTTGGCCCCAGTAGGAGAGCCAGTCGAACCACCTGACTTTGTAATGATGTTGTGAAGCCGAAAGTGGAGGCTTGTTCCACAGCATCTGGCCGGCCCAGCAAATACCTGTCGATGTTTGATTCTTCTGCAGAAGAACCTTGTCTGACCGAGTTCTTCCCCAGATACCGCTGGTGTACCTCAGCTAGCTGACGTTGTGCTTGAGCCACCAGCTTCAAAGTAATCGTCCTGTCAAGCAACACCAAAGCAGCATTTTCCAGCCCTTTATCATTTGTACTGTCTTGGACTTGCTCATTGGTTTCACATTGCCTCAAGAAATGCAATGCCGAATGCGATAGATCCGCCACTATTCGCAAATCGGGGGTTTCATTTTGGAGCACGGCCTTCTTCAGAGGTATAGCCTCCTTTTTCCTTTCTCTATTAGGTGAGCGTTCATGGAGGGCTCGTGGGACGCTGGGTGGTTGGAGCGGCGTAGTTCCTGCGATGCGGGATTTTGACGCCGCTTGCTCGGCCTTAGCAGCTTGGTCAAGCTGCTTCAGACTGGTGTTGAACACTTCGGTGGCAACCTTGCGCCGGTCTGCTGATGACAGTCGCGGACATCTTTCGGTGGAGTTCTCGTGAATCTGAACTTTGGGTAGTGCGTTGCGACGCGGCTTAGAGGATATCTGTGCAGGAGCTCGAACTCTGGTAGTCCTCTTTGGCGGTTCTTTGCTAGCAGTGAGGACAGGCTTGTGGGTAACTGGGACGTCGAGACCTAGAATTGAGCGCAGGAATCTAAGGGTGTGCGGCGTTGGTGCTGGGAGGCTGAGTTCTGCGCGGATGTTGTCCACTGTCGGTGGAACAAAGGACTCCTTGGTATCTATCATGGTCAAAGAAAGATGCTCGAGCTACACATGTCGTAGGATAATGCCTGGTTCGGGGTTGATGTGCAAGGTTGTTCGCACGACATGGGCATTGACTGACATTGAGAAGCGCGTCATTCCCGATTCGGCCATAAAATAAACATGGAAATCGAGACCCGCTCCTGCAAGGCTGCATCTCAGCCTCGTCTTCTTCCGCAGGTTAGTTGTGGGGTAAAAGCGGCATGGTTTCCTCCAAGTTAGAAGTTGTCTGTTGGCGAAAAGCGGCGTCACAACCACAACCTTTTTGAGGTGATTGACCTCGTTCTGCTCAATATTCAACAAAAGTGAGTGAATATATTGTCAGGTTGCCGACAGCCTCATCTGCGGCTACTACCTTGATGTGTTCCAAGTATTGTTGATGTTCTGTGATCCTACAAAATGAAACCCCTGCGCTTATGTTCAATCGGGCATCCACCTCTTTCACGAAGCACTGCTTCCAGAACATGGCATTTCCAGGTCTCCGCCAGGCCACACCTGTTACGACGAGACCAGCATAACACTTCTCAATCCAGTCACTTACCTCGGCTTGCTCAACCATCGATCTGGCATTCGATAATCCCCAAAGCCCTTCGCAGTAGATTCTCGGCCACGGATCCATCGAAAGGGAAAAAAGCGAGAAATCCGGCGAGTTATTTCATATGGATATACCTCTTAATAGGTTCTCAGGCGATCCGAATCATGGGGCTCAAGAATGACTTTGCCAACTATTCGCGACAGGCGGACATCAAATTGGAGAAGCTGAGAGAGGTGGTTCAGAAACTACAACGAGGGGAAGACGTGGATGTGGAAAAAGTGCTCGGGACCGGGGACGAAATTCAGGAACAAGAGTGGGAACAAGCATTGCGGGAACTACAGGAAGAGGACAGAATATGGCAAAACAACGCAAAGAAGCGCCGTGAAGAGAAAGAACGAAGACTTCGGGAGCAACAAGATGCCGATCCAGTCAACTCTTCCGCAGAGAAGATACACGGAGCAGAGGCTTCCACTCCCAAACCATATACGCCAGCGAGCCCAGGGTTTTATTGATTGCACATATCGACTCTCTCAGGGGGGAGCATGTCTGTGGCGAGGGGCTGTAGCATGCTGTCATCATGCTAGAATGGCACGATCTGGAGCTGACCGATGCCCGGTATGAGAACGACGAGGACCTCCCGGGCGCGACATGATACAACCAGCACGTGCGCCTACTGAAGTTGGCTTCGCCTTTGTTACAGCTCTGATGCGGACGATTGCCCCAAGGCTTTTTCAAGACGAATCCCACCCTGGGAAGATGCATGCGAAGGCCGCCTGCCGGCTCACAGCCTCCCTCTTGCCAAAGCCCACGAGTTTCCCAACTTGCACCCTTGACACCGGTATGCACTTTGATCTCGTCAGCTTATACAGGGACAAAGCAGCAATGAGGCATCGGGACACTTACTCATCATTCGCACCCATGGGGACCATTGTTCCTGCAGTCAGGCCAGTACGACCTTCATGGTCGACTCCGATTTCTTTGGCGGCACGGCTTGCCCTCGGGCTACATCGCTCGGCTTCTATGGGGTCAATGTTGTCCGCTTCGTTCTCGGCCTCGTAGCCAGGGAAAAAAGTGCTCAAGGTATGAACTTTTGCTAGACGTTTGGCCAAGAACCGATGAACTTTGGCTAGACCTTTGGTCAAGAAGCCGGACTTTTTTTCAATTGCGCAGACTGAACCACGCCCTTCATCATCCAACTCGCACTGACGTGCGCTGTGGAGCATCTGGAACCACCAGTCAATGGACCATGGACAGACAATGTCAAGCATTTGGCAAAGCTGCACGAGCACTCGGTCGTAACGCTTCGTAATCGGGTCGGGATAGGGTGGTGAAAAGCTCCTTTGCGGTCTTCCGCAGTCTTCGTTGCGGATATGGAAATGGAAACCAATCACATGCATAATCTGCTGGCGAGAGGCGCCGCCTATTCTTGGGAAATGCCTGGACCGCCTCTTTAAAAGGAGGAGAAAAAAGAAATAGGCCCGGCTGTGGCCGTACACGTCGCGCCCAATCTCATTGACTAGAATCTGTCGATATATGATACCCTGATGGGCAAGGATGGGATGACCCACCCTGAATGACTGCTCACACAGTTTGTATCAAAAGCCACGCACCCAAACGAGATTTCTCGCCCGTTGGGTTGTTTGGGTGGTTGTAACATGCTAGCCATCTGCGGAGCGCAAGATATAGACGAAATAACTCCTCTTCGGTCTTTCTGTGTGACTGACCTATCGATGTACAATAGTTATATTTCAGATAGCTGCGAAGACAGGCCAGGACCTCCAACTTTGCTGCGTCTCCTACGTTGACAACAGAGCCCTTTCACCCCTTTCTTCCTTCTCTGTTCGTGCGCTCCGAGCATTACATTAAGGTCTAGATGGGTGTTTCTAGGTCTCGATTCGACACCTAACAATAGCGAGGAAAGGATACGTTGCCAGACGTAGCAATGCGTCGCATAAAGCAACGAAGAGACGCTCGAGAAGCACCCCCTTCCATTAAGAATGCGGCACAAGATAACAGTACCCGTCTGCGTAGGTATATATACTGGATGTATCGTGACCACTTCAGGAATTACCCAACGTTATCGACCACTGCAGGTAGGTAGGTAGGTACCAGGGAATGCGCCCCGCGCCCTCGACGGCAAGGTCGAGCCGAGCGCAGGATGTCACGATAAAGACATGAGATGGCGCAATACAGCCCATTGGACACTTCACAGCCCGATGATGGCCAGCGAGTCGGTGAACCGAAACGCAAACAATGTGTGGATGCGGGCCGCCATTCAAGATTCGATGCATCCATCGGTTGGTGTCGGCCAAATTGGGCGAGGCTGCCAACCCCTGATCCCAATGTCTCCACAGCTGTGCATACTGTACTATCTACCTATGGTACTACTATGTACGTACCCTACCTACCGAGATTTGTGTGGACGAAACTCTCGGCCAAATTGGGCGAACGTCGGTAAATATCAGAAGATCACTCTATACCATGCATCCACAGCAAGTATCCCTCCCGGTCTTTGGTATGATACAGGCGTCGACGATTAATAATGCTACGGCGGCCGAAGCGATTGAAGGCTCCATGCTGAGATACCAAGACGAAGGAAGACTCTTGAGAATGTGTTCCTATAAAGCAAAGGCAAGGCCCTGCTCACCACCAAGGAGACAGTGGACTAGAGTCTTGACCGACAACGTTTGAGACCTGATCTATCAGCCAGCCTGTCCATCCTACTCTTGAATCAAAGGTGGTCTTCCACCCTCGACATTCACCAAGCCTCGCTTTCCTCTTGCCTTCCCTCTCCCTTTCCCTTCCTTAGACCCTCCCAACCGACGTCTATATCTATACATTCAACCATACCATGGCATCAGACAATCTCGAGATTTTCGTAGCCAGCAGGCCGCACAAAGAAATAATCCCAGACGAGACATTCGGGCAGAGACGCGTACCGACACCATCACCATCTGATCTCCAGGAAGGACAGCTTCTCGTGGAAACGCTCTATGTCTCGCTCGACCCGGTCATGCGCAAATGGCTCAGCGGACCCACGGCATACATACGCCTAGAGATAGGCGACCGCATGCTGAGCCCGACACTGGCGCGGGTGAGGGCATCACGGTCGCCAGCCTACCAAGCCGGCGACCTGGTCACTTCCTGGACGGGCTGGGTCAACTATGCCATCGTCGAAGCGGATAAAGTCGAAAAATCCCCTACGTCTTTGCCAGGCTGTACAGGTACAGGTGCCAAAGTCGAAGACAGAGACGCCCTAGGCCTGCTCGGACTGACGGGCTTGACGGCGTATGCTGGCATGCTGCAGATCGGGAAGCCGAGGAAAGGAGAGACTGTTGTTGTCAGCACCGCTGCGGGCGCAGTGGGCAATGTTGCGGCGCAGATTGCCAAAATCCAAGGCGCTAGAGTCGTGGGTATTGCTGGTGGAGAGGATAAGTGTCGCTTTCTTCGAGAGGAGCTGGCACTAGATGCTGCGTTGGACTATAAAGCGCCGGACTTTGAGGCTGCGTTTGCTAAGGCCGTCGAGGGCGGTGTTGATGTTTATTTTGACAATGGTGAGTCCCTGTCTGTCTGTTTGTTTGTCTGTCGTCTGTCTCTATCGCACTCTCTCAATTCCCCAGAATGTATGCTGACCTGCTTCCCTGTCTCTAGTTGGCGGGAAGATCTTGCAAATGGCTATCGACAAGGCGAACAAGTTCTGCCGGGTCGTCATTTGCGGCGCTGTGAGCAGCTATAACCAGCCTGGCGCCCATAGTGGCATTGATGTATGTTTGAACTTCGATCCTACTTCCACTTCCACTTCCATGTCGCGGCCAGCATAACCCGTTGTCTCTTGTTATCCTTGTTATCTTTCTTTCTTCTCTTCCCATGCCGTATATGCCCTTTACCTCGTCTGCTGAAGCGGCCACTAACGTCATCTTCATCAGGACACCTTCACTCTCGCGTTGAAATCAATCACGGTGCAAGGCTTCAGCATCCTCGATTACCTTGCCGAAGCGGCCGGCGCTCGCACCCAGCTGATCAAGTGGATGCAGGAAGGCAAGCTGCGACGTGTCGAGACACTGGTGCGAGGTGGCCTCGAGAAGGCTCCGACTGCGCTGGCAGACCTGCTTGCTGGTAAGAACGTGGGCAAGATGGTTGTGGAGGTCAAGGCGCCTTGAGCGGTAGACAGGCTATGGTAGAGTCTGGGTAGATAAGATATGCTGCATGTATGTATGGTGAAGTACCATCTGCGTTTGCAACTGGGCGCGGGACTCTGCTTACCTTGCGTTCTCTAACAATTGATTCCGGACAAGCTGTGCGCTTCATCGCCCCAGAGTCGCAGCGCAGATTTAGTCAAGACTTAGGGATTTTCCTCTCCGTGAAAGCCTTCATATACTTCGCCGGCTCAGACCCTCCATCCCGGAACATACCGGCATATGCATCGATGCCGGCCTCGACCCCTGAAACCAGATCATTCTCCTCCCATAGTCTCACGAGCCGTTTCTGCGCCCTCATCGCCTGCGGGCCGTAGGAAGCCACAGTCTGCACGACCTCAGCGACTTTACTCTCGAGCCGTTGCACATCCTCGCACAGTTCATCGACTAGTCCCCACGTCTGCATCTGGTCCGCATGGTACATTTTCGCAAGGTAGACCATCTCCTTGGTTCGCTGCCAACCAACGATATTGGCCAGCAGGCGCGCCTCGATGACCGAGGGAATGCCGTATTTAGTCTCAGGCATGCTGAATGTGGATGAGTGAGTTGCGTATCGGAAATCACATGCCGCGGCCAGTTCCAGGGCGCCTCCAAGACACAGACCGTGGATCTGCGCGACCGTGACGACCGGAAGATCGCGCACCGCTTGACACGCCTCGTGGAGCTGCGATATGAACTGTTTGGCTTCCTCGTAGGTGCGCAGCCCTGCCATCTCGTATATGTCGGCGCCGGAACTGAATGACGGGGTCTTGTCGGCTGAAATGGCACCCTGTATCACTACGCAGCGGAGGTCGGGTTGCGTTGCCAGCGATCGCAGCGTCCTTATCAGCTTGTGTATCAGGTCGCTGTTGAGGCTGTTGAGCCGTCTAGCGTTTGAAAGCGTGACGGTTGCAATGGTGCCTTCGTTCTCGCCGGACGACGCAGCCTTGATGGTGCAGAGGATGTCGCCGCCGTTGCTGCTGGCACTCTTGCTTGTCTTTTGGAGTTGGTCTGATGCTGAGGAAAAGTGGTGTCTTGAAGGTACTGTAGAAGGCAGTTCGGCATATCTTCGACACATGGTCCTATCGCTCAAGGAGTGGCGGGGACTGTAGGGTCTCTCGCACCATGCTGGGCCAGATACAGAGGCCCGTTGGGTCTGGCGAGGCTGTAGGTGCTGGGGAGAGAATGAATGGTAAGCACTCTGCGCGGTTCGGCCAAGGCACGGTTGAATGGCTGGGGTTGGGATCTGACTGCCTCCTATGCCTCCTATGCGTATATTGGGCTGGTTGGAGGACAGACGCATGTTTCTCGTCAGAAACCTCACACGACGCTCCATTTTAGCAGTATGGTCACGCCTCAGAACGCAGGAAGAGCAGTTAGTCAATCAGAAATTTGGATTCGAACAGCGCTGATGTGTCGCAATTGACTATCCTTTATAACTTCTATGCTTTCCGTACCGAGAAGCGGAGCAGACAAAGGAGAGGAGGGGACAGTACCTCGGCTCAGATGTCGATTCTCTCCATCAGCCTCATATCCTACCAAGAATAAGCGGGAGAGATATCAGGCTTCATACAACAGCGACTCTAAAACCATTGGAAAAGTCATTGTGAGCTGAACAGACATCAACTTGATGAGAGAGAACAGTCGAGGCTTGAATAGCGGAGGAGGGGAACGAGGTTTCATGTACTTACTTCAGCCTCGTCGATTAATTAGACATTTATTTCTGGTTAGTCAGCATTTCAGTCGGAGGAGGTGCACGGCCATCGAACCATCATGGAATCACCATCTGTTCTATCTTGTCCTACCTCCTGTGCGATAGACCCTTATACATTATACCATGTACCACTGTTCGATCTGCAACAAGCCGTTCAATCAAGGTCTCAATACATTCGTCCTGACCCTGTGTACTGCTGGCTGATAAGAGTGTGCAGAATCGGCATGCCGCCGACATATTGAATACTGCCGTCGAACACGAGATCGACCACGAGCGCGTGCTCGGCCATGTGCCGCCTGCAGTGCAGCCAAAGTCAAGTGTAATGGGCTGTCGCCATGCTCGCGATGTGGTCGCAAAGGAGTTCACTGTGTCTACCGCCAGCGAATGGATCCGCCCATGGACTCGAACAGCCGCTTGGAAGGTCCCATTGATGCAACAAGTTCATTCTCCTTTGACGGCGACAATAGTCAGGAGATGTCTATCTACGCCTTTAACCGCCCCGACGTGCCCGAGCTCCAGATCGATTGGGACATGCCAGTCCATGCCTTCTCAGGCAATGTCACCGCTTCGTCTTTACCAGATTTCCTGTCTGTGTCGGAACCCAGGTTACCCTACTCAGGCTTCCTCATATGCTTGCCGATCAACAATCCTGTCGCCCAGCAGAATGCCACTTACATCCTGCAGATGATCCGACCATATCCAAGCATGATGACGCGGAAGGACACCCTCCCACCATTCATTCACCCATGTTTAGGGGCCGATGACCTAGGGATGGTCTTCCCAGAGCCACTAGCAAACTGCCTGAGCATTGCACGCATGTTTGTCTGGCGCACGCCAGAGACGAGGGATTTTCTCTGGAAGACCGTCTGGGCAGAGCAACAGAGGCTGGCAGATAAGGTACAGGACCTCGAGTCCTTCAGGTTTTGGCGCATGAACGAGGCGGCTGACATTCGGCTTTCGATCACAGGCTGAAAATATGGAGGCTGAGGATTTGCTCGCATCTCTTCAAGCCTTGACCCTTTATGTCATCATGCGTGTGGTCGACTATAGTTCAGGAGAGGCAGACAGAGACATGCAAACACTGCTGTACTGTGAGGTATGACCCATCGACAGTCAGGGCTTGCTGCGTGCGTGATGTGCTGACTTAGTAGCGCGTCTCCCTCCGTCTCCTTGAGGTTGTGAACGGAGATTTCGGCATCAGTGAACAGGAGAGGCCCAACCGGACGTGGAAAGACTGGGTATTTGCAGAGTCGTCAAGAAGGTACTGTCCCTATGACTGCCCCTTGATACTCTCTCTTGGCGTCCCGTAGACGGAAAGGGTGAACTGATGATGTCTTGCAGATACCTGTGCATATGGTTTCTTCTCAACCGGATGATCTCCATGAGAATGGGAAAACCATGCCGCACCGATGCATACCTATTGCTCCCTTTACCAGCTCCTCGGTCGCTATGGGAGGCCGCTTCAGCAGAAGCATGGAAGGCCGAGTACGAGTGTACTTATCCTAGGCCGGAATTGCCTCGACTGCAGTACTTTGGAGATCTTGTCGATGCTCAGAATCGCACAGACAACGCCCAAATGATGCAGAAGCTGGATCTTTGGAATGCAGAGGCTGATAAATTGGGAATGATGCTGACACTGGCCACTGCTCTTGTATAATGGAAGTAGACGTTGAGAAATCCGGTGCCTTATGCCTGAGGGAGATATGATAATGATATCCTTTACCCAAGTTGTTTCTCGCACATCAGCCTGCGGGAGCTGGAGGGCTCCAGCTTCGCAACCGCGGCAGCATATTCTTGGGACTAACCAACGGTGGCAACCTCATTGCAGTCACTGCATTCCGAACCAGTGACCTTCCTGGTGGGGATATAAATCAAATCCGCAGGAATCTTGTCAACTTCAAACCAAAAAGCCAACTTGATAGGCCTGGTCCTGGTGTAGCGGTAGTGCACGCCCATAGCAGCACCTGTTTAACCCAAACAGTTGTTAGCGAGGACAGACATCGTCGAGATGAAGTTACCTGATAAAAACCAGCTTCAAATAATGTTGCGAGTTTTCACAGGGGTTCGAATCGGGGTCACCGACGATTCGAACCTGAGTTTTTTGTCTTTTTGGTCGCTCGAGGGTTTGCCTGTTAATGCGCAGAAAGGGAAAAGTGAAGCCATATTCAGCCCCGTGGAACCCGGAAGCACCCTGTCTACCACTTTGCCCTCGCACGTGGGGTGATTCTCCTACAGCTTTGTATTTGTGGTGCGGGTCACGAGCTGTTGTCTCTCCTCACGTACTTACCGAGCTGTTTGACAGCCTCTTTAAAGGGCAGACGAACCAACCTACCTACCTGGCCCTCTCATATAACATGGTAGTGGTGTATGTAAGTCTCCCAAGTTTCTATACCCGCAGCAGTCAAAATACTATTACACCATCAGTATAGATCGGTGAACCATCTGTAGTGCAGTGTGCTAGGCTTGGGGTCTTAGTGACTAACTCATAAAGTGAGCTCACTGACAGGTCTTTTTGGTATAGACGTCGCTGTTGTCACACGTCACCAATGTCGATGCTGACATAATTCGCCAAGACAGTGACCACAGTGGTGACCACTGACAGCGCAGTATAGATACCAGTAGCCAGTAGCACCGCAGCCACAGTCCTACACCACAGCTGCTCTGCTATTGCTCGACTGCCTCTCACTGCACTGCGCTGCGCTGCTCTGCTCCAAATCTTTCCAACTCTCCACCTTTTTATTTTCCATCGAAAAGCGAGTCCGAACAAACCATCGACCCTTAATTCATCTACCATCCTTCTAACGGATTCACAATCACCATCACAATCACCATTCCCCTCCTCTATTCTCCTTTCAACTCTCCAATCTTGCTCGTGCTCAGAGCCACTTCTTTTACCTGACAGACACACACCCTTTCTTCACTGTGTGACAAATTACCCATCTTTGCCCTCCGCCTAGTTGTGCATCAACTGCGCTGGTTGAGCTCTTCTCAGCTAAAGGGACAATCCGACATCCTATCAATCTCTGTTGAGAGCTTCTGATAGCCTACCGATCTCTTAACCAAACACTACCGCGTCCTGCGCTATCACGAGGCTGACACCCAATATGGCTACCGAAACTGCTCCCACCAACGGCCTGTATGGCGCCGCTCAATATGGTCAGCCCGCTGAACTTGCAGCATCTACTCCATCCGCACCAGTTCACAACGCCTCCGTCTCTCAGAGTACGGCTGCTTCAGCAAACACTCAAAAGGCGGACCCGCAAGAGATCGGCTGGTACTTTGTTGAGCAATACTACACCACTTTGTCCAAGAGTCCAGAGAAGATCCACCTGTTTTACTCCAAGAAGTCACAGCTTGTGACTGGCGTAGAGGCTGAGAAGGTTGTCCCCGCGGTTGGCACTAAGGTATGACAAAAGAACCCCCAGATGCACGACAAGTACTAACGGCTGTGCAGGCAATCAGCGAGAAAATCAAGGCGCTCGACTTTCAAGATTGTAAAGTGCGCGTTCTCAATGTTGATTCTCAGTCCTCGTATTCCAACATCGTCGTCCAAGTCATTGGCGAGATGTCAAACAAGTCGGAGCCTCATCACAAATTCGTCCAGACCTTTGTCCTCGCCGAGCAGCCCAACGGTTACTTTGTTCTCAACGACATTTTCCGCTATCTTAGTGACGAGGTGGATGAAATCGTGGAAGATGAACAGCCGCAGCCCGAGGTACCTGCTGAACAACCAGCCACTCCTGCAGAAGGCCTGACTGAGTCTCAACCGCACATTGAGGAGACTGTGGCCACAGAGGCTGCTGCTGAGGTGGTGGATGAAAAGCTCGAGGACGAAAAGAAGGAAGACATCCCTCAGCCAGATGCTACGGAAGTCAATGGCGCCATTATTCCTCCACCCACTGAGCAATCTACTGAAGCCCCAGAGAGCTCGGCGCCACCAGCACAAATTGCGGAAGAACAGGCAGCCGAAACCGCTGCTCCTGCCCAACAACCGACACCGGAGGCTACTCCTCGAACTGAGGCCGCTGCTGCAACCACACCTGCCGCTCCCGCCCAAGCTGAGGCACCGCCTGCGAAGAAGACTTGGGCCAGCATGCTGGGCGGTGGATCAAAAGCCCCAGCAGTTCCGGCTCTCCCTGTCACGACTCCTGCAGCACAGCCCAAGGCTCCTCGGCCATCGCAATCCGCTCAGGCATCCAAAGCCCCAGCTGAAACTGCTGCATCTCCAAACGCCAGTGCCAGTCCTGCAACCTCTCAGAGCAACGGATGGCAGACTGCCGATCATGGCAAGAAAGGCAACCGACCACAGAACAAGCCCGCCTCCGAGGGCGTGGTGCTTGCTTACATCAAGAACGTGAACGAAAAAGTGGATGCTAGAGTCCTCCGCGAGGTTCTTGAACGGTATGGCGAACTCAAGTACTTTGATGTATCACGACCAAAGGTATGTCCTAGAAATCCGGTGTGTCTCTCATCTACTAATTGGTAAACTCAGAACTGCGCCTTTGTTGAATTTGCCGATCCTGCTGGCTACGCAGCAGCGGTTGCAGCCAACCCACACACTGTTGGCAGCGAAACGATTTATGTTGAAGAGCGTCGGCCTCGCCCGAATGCGTATGGTGGTAGTAACGCCAACTACACTCGTGGTGCTAACAATGCCGCGCGTGGGGGTCGAGGTCCTGCGCCAGGTGGCCGAAGCGGAAGCCAGACCAACTTTCCAAAGGACGCTGGTCGCGGTGCTGGCTACACACAACGAGGTGGGAAATCCGGCACCGTCACTCCCAAGGGACGTGCTCAATCTCAAGCCGCCTGAGGTCTGTTCCGTTTGAGGAGTCATCCATTCTGCGACCTGGTCGCTGGTTGGGTGATCTCATTGCCTGCTTCCAGCCTCTTTTTCTCCTCCGGGTTACGCTAGCGATACAAAAGTGATGTGGGATGTGAGCCCTTGATGCAACGGCGCATTGGAAAAATGTGTTTTTTCCACGATATCTTCTTCTGGTCCTATGTCTTCGCATAGCAGGTTTCGGACTGAAAGTACAGCACAGAGTGGGATTGTTTCAGCTTCAGATCAGGGTTCACGCATCAGATAAGAACAGATTGCACCGCACGCCAGCGTCAGGTCATGGTCACGGTCACGGTCGGGAGAAGCGTGTCTTTCGAGCGAAGTCATGTACTTTTGTGCAGTGGTGGTTTTGACTGGTTCTAGGAGTGCCTAGAGATCAGATGGCCTACCTGGTAGTTTGTACATTAGTCCTAATCACGAGACATACAGTTACAGGCTGATACTGTCCACGATTCACTTGAAGATGGTACTTGTTCCTAGTAGAGGAGTGTCGAACATAGGTACCCGTAGTTAAGTAACGGTCATAGGTATCTACACGTAGGTGGTGCACGGGGACAACGCGTGCGCGGTGCGTCGGATGACGGAAGAATCATCCATCACTGCGTCAGGCTGCGGATTTGTCTCTCCATCAGATGATAAGGTCAGATACGGCGGACGGATTCCCGCCCCTCTCCGCCTATCGCATTCGCCGTGGGGTAACTTCAGGCCGCAATCGGCTTGACATCGCTACGCTACGTACTCCTCGATTCATTCGTATTATCTGTCAGCTCAACTTGGCTTCATTCAACGTTTAAGGGCCCCTTTCTGAAGGGCTCTGGTGCCAATCCTCCTGGACAATCCCTTGCATTGCATTCCATGCCGCGATCATGAGGCCTGGGATTGGTCTGGAGAATGCGGAGCCTCGTCCTCGCAAGTGCTCTGCTGCCGGATCCCCCTCGCTGCCTAGTGAACGATACAGCACATCTCCCACCACCTTCTTCCTGTCCCGAGATCCTGATGCGTCGAGAATGCAGACCGAGCGAAGCGGCGGCACCTCTTCATCCATATCGCCGCTAAGCAGCCTACAGGACACCATTCAGGAGGCGGATCGGTCTCCCAGACACGCCGGACCTCGACCGGCAGATACGAGGAGCGGAAGTCGTAGACGATCTACCATCAAGCCTGGCACTTATGGACACTTTCGACGACGTTCGTCGAATGCCAGTACTGAAGCCGTACAACCGCCTCCTGACAGAGCAACCACGCCGTCTCCTCTGCCCTCACAGGACGTCTCCCTTCCCAGCAGCCCCAAGTCCACGTCCTCGAGATCGCTTCAGAAATCCGACGATGAATTGACCAATGATGAGACTGGAAGCCAGGCAGTGGCTTCCAGTGAAGAGGATGAAGGAGAGACACCCGCTGCTGTCACCCAGGACAGTCAACCGGAGCTTATCATGCCGAGTATTACAATGCCGAGTCGACGGCCCTTTACGGATCGGGGGAAGCGACTGGGCAGGTTCAAAGTTATGGTAGCTGGTTGCAAGGGTATGATGTTGTCGAGTATTTCATAAGTCTTCACTGCTAATCGTGTCAGGTGTGGGCAAGACTTCTCTTATCAAATCGATCGTTCAACTTTGTGAAGATGTCGTCCATGTCGATCCGGTATTGTCCAGTTTATCAAGAGGCCCTCAACGTGATGGTCATGGGCCGACGGAGTATGTGACTGAGGTATACGCAAGCACCAAACCCTACCCGGCCTGGTGGTCCAATGTGGAGGAAAGCCGGATCTTAAGGCGGAGGAAGAGCATGGGCGATTCAGTACTCGAGAGGAATGTCTGCTTCGTGGACACAACAGACGCCGTCAAACTCGACAAGATCATACAATACACCGAGCAGCAGCTTGTCAATGCTATGGTCTCCATTGATCGTCTCACCAACGAGTTCTCGGGATTGCTGAGCGGGCGAGGGTCATCGCATGTGGATGTGATTCTATATCTGATTTCAAAAGGTAGGTTCTGTTCTAGTGCTCAGCTATCCACGACTGACGGGTGTACAGACCATATCAGAGACGACTGCGAACGCATTCGCCAGCTGTCGGAGTTATGCAATGTGATCCCACTCGTGGCCAAATCCGATCTCCTTTCGCGAGAAGAACAAGCAGAGATCAAACTATCCTTGGACCTTGGCCTCGCTGCCCTTCCTCGACTCCCAACGTCCCTCATTTCCGAGGCAGAGGTGAAAGCAACAGCAACGGCGCCTTATACCGTGACCTCAACCAACGGACCAGACCTCGACACAATGGATGCATCCTTACTCATGTCACCCGAATATATCCAGCCTCTTCTGCCGTCGGAACTCAGAATTCTCGTGGATCAAATGTTCGAGCCTGAAACGGTAAGTTACCTACGCCATACGGCCGCGCGCAAATTGGTGGCCTGGCACGCCCGGCACCCTAGGCTTACGACGGTGGCATCGCCTTCGCTGCCTTCGGTACATAACTCGACACTCGCATCTCCTGTTCAAACATCACTCAGCAACTCCGCCGTCTTGTTACCTGTGGGATCCGAACTATCGCTCAACACCTCTAACAGTTGGGCTCTCGCCAAAGTGGCGGACCATGCACAGCGCGAAGAGCGACTCGCGCAGGTCCGACTATCGAAATGGGCAAGCGAACTGCAATTAAGTCTACAACGTGAGCGAGAGAGGTACGAACGACTAGCCCGAGGTGAGAGGGCGGTTTGGCTGGTCGAGCGGATGGGCGAGGAAATCCGCGACGGTCGCGTCCTCTCGGATGAACACGCACAGCAGCTATCGGTCCACAAGGGAGCAGGGAAAGTGGGTATAGCTTATGGTGGTGGTGTTGATGTGATTGCCAGTCATTATCAGGTCCATGATCCTCTAGGCCTGTTACGGTGGCAAGATAGTGTGCGGACCCGTGGATGGATCGCGCTACAGGTTGTGGGAAGTTTCGGCGTGGTAGGCGGCCTGGCGTTCTGGCTTGCTAGGACGTGCGGCTTGACGGCGAGCATTAACGACTGGGCTCAGGGCTGTCATTTGTCGTTGTTTGCACAGGATTGCTGAGAGATGGGAAGGATTCGAAAGGGTTGACGGTTGACGGTTGGGGATGGGGGTTAATGATGATGACGAACGATGGATGGATGGATGATGATCGGCGAGAGAAGTGGTCTGTCTATAAGGTACGTACGGTACGCACGAAACGGAAGTCTGGGAGTTTTGCAATTGCACGGAATGAAGGGCGCACACGGTGTGAGGATGGCAGGTGAATCGAGTACCTATACGTACGGGGGTCTTTCGAGCATCAAACATGAACACTCTATTATAAATTATCCAGTATACCGCCGACCGTTCTTGACTACTTACCTAGGTACGTAGTGCTACTTAGCTGAGAAAGCATTCGGACATGGAGAGCGAAGCGTTTTCAGACCCGGGCCGGGACAATGGACTCCCGTTTCTGCAGGGCAGTAATAAGAGGGAGAAGGCAGGCATTTACTGTGCTGGTTAGAGCAGTGATGGTCCATTGTCAATCATATTTCCGAGATCGGCAGTACGTAGGACAACGAAGAGAGTGTATCTTATGGCGGTATAATGAGGTGCTGTTGCGTCTAAGAATACCTAGGTAGTAGCTGGCACCTCCTGGGTATGATGTGATGTGATGGTTCTGAGAAGGCAGCTCAACTTCCCCCGTTTATCGAAGCACGATAGATATCTTGAAGTCTATAGCCACCAATTCAATGACCTTCATCTTCTCGTTCAACCAGGAGTATGGCATTACTTCGCTGTGATCTTACCATATAAGATGACAACTCCAAAGATGTGGAGTGGTATTGAATGCACCCGTGCCAGTGTCCCAACCTTAGGTCCCATGCATGCATGATGCACGCATGAACGCTATGAGCACGGCGGAATGCTGTTGAAACACGCCTATAAGGTCTCTGCAGGGATCTTCAGCTTGATAATAGGTAGTGAAACAGCCGACATATGTGCAAGTATGCAGGTGCTTAACGGCCGTGCCATCCCTTCTGTGTGGAGAGGAAATCCTGTCATTCATGCACACAAGCAACCAAGCGGTTCAGCATTCCACTTCCCTGCCTGGATCCCGTATGTATAAGGTAGGTAAGGTACTCGGCAGAATGGTCCGTATGTAGAAGACTGCTAGATTTGCTCATCGCACTGTACCTAGGAATCTCACAGCGAGGCGGATCGAATAAGGTAAGGTGCGTATCGACAGAAACGGTCAAAGGAGGAATCACGATCTCGCTAAGGTACGTACCAGCCCAGCGCGCGCATCAAGGGCGGACTTGGACTTGATCGAAAAGAGTGATGGTAGTATTGGTTGCAGTGAGTGGGCGGACAAGGGAATCAATTTCGTGGCTATTCTCCTTTTTTGGGATCATCGCGTTGTGATTTCTCCCTTGAATCCGATGGCGTCCGTCAAAGATGTTCTGGACCTGGCTGCGATGCCTTAGAAAAGAGACCGGAGCCTGAGGGAGAGGATGACAGGAGGAAGAGGAGGGAGGCCGTTGGCTTATCGAAAGCGTCAGACGTACTGCGTTGGTAAAGGAAGGGTAGTTGGACTGCGGACACTATGCGGCAGCCCGTAGCCACGTGGAGCGGATTGGATAGTTGGACAGTGGGAGATGAGATGGTTTCATGGACCTTGTCGACGTTTCAGTGCCTAGTAGATGCCTAGTGGTCTGATCAGCCATGCCTGGGCAGCACGCTGCATGGAACTCTACTTGGTATGGTAGGTCGAATGAAGGGTGGTGGGTGTATCAAGTATGCAGGGGCTGATGCTAGTACTAGGCGTGGAGGAAGAAACCTTCAAATCTGAGGCATGACTTGAAAGTCAAAGGTAGGTATGTATGACCTATTGTTAGGTGCTATACTAGTACTCCTGTACTGCGTATGTGCATCAGAGGTCAAAGAATACCAGAGGAATCTACCAAAACTGCTTAGAAGGGCCAGATGGCAGTGACTTGCTCACCTAGTCCCAGAGGTACAAATATCGACTCCTTAATATGCTAGGCACCAGAAAAGCCCAAGTCAAGCCTGAAGAGCCTAGAACCAGGCTCGTGGGGCGGTGTGAGGTGGGCGGTGGGCGGTGGGCATGCCGACAGCTGTCACCAGCGGCAGCCTAACCATCTGTCCGGGCCGGTTGCGCTGTTACACATTGGCACTGCACGTTGTATGCAGCAAGAGGCGGGAGATTTCCAGCTGCGCTGCGCCCGTCATCCACTCAAGCCCATGTCGGGTGCAAGTAGTAAACACTAAACACTACTACACCGAGACTGTCAATTCTCTGCCGCAGTTAAAACAATTCCTCACTCATCAATTCACCAATCCCTTGTCCTGCTCATACCAGACATCGCAAGCATTCTCATTCTTTGTCTCTCTCCATTCCCTTGATCTGCCGCCCTCTCTTTATCTATACCGTATTCGTCCTGTCAGCCAGACGGTCTTTTTCTGGCCAGAACCCGCCAGGAAACGCCGGCCATTGAATCGACGGAAGACCTCCTCGTCGCCATCCAGTCAAAGGCTGAGCACGATACAAACTCCCTCCCACCCATATAGACTCGGAATCAATATCCCCTTGCACCCCAGACCATCAACTGTCCAGACCAGTCTTCTTCCTGTTGACCGACCTCGGATCCTCCTCTCGTTGTTCGATCTTAGCCGCTTCGATCATTCAGCCAGCCCCTGCAACCACTCGACTTCCTCCTAGCCTTACATACCCGCCAACGGCACAGCACGAACTCGACAATTCAATACTCCGCAGGCGGTCTCCTTGAATATACTGCTGTAATACACAGACGTGGGACCGTCCCGACCACACCTTTGTCATTGTTCGACCCTGTCGCTTGACCCGACGTCCTGTGACCTTCTGGGATCTTTTCTTAGAAGATCCTCCCCTACCACCTCTTTCGCCAACCTGTTCTTCTACGCCATTGGGTACTATTGGGATCGAGAACGTGCACGTTAACAAGCACGCTTGATCCGTCTACAGTTGCTAGGATTGTTGGGCCAGACTCCCCGCAGGAAGGCGCACTGACATCCAGCATACATCAGTTTTGGTGGACACCGCAACCAGGACGACCAGCGATCACCCCATAACCGACCGCCGTCATGTCTCGGAGGTCTCTTGAGTCTCAAAGGCCTATAATGGCCCCAAGCGTACGTCTTTTGCTTTCTTTCATCATTTCTCTTTGAACCAGAGCCATAAGTCACTCACGACTATATACACAATGACTAACACGTTTTCTTTCCTCCAGCTTACCTCCAAACGCACGTCCAAGCGTTACTCCACATACTCAGCCTCGCCCAGTTTCGCGACAACAACCACCACCTGTTCCAATCCCTTGAGTCTGCCGTCGGCAATGACTCCAGCCGTGAGCGCCGAAACTGGCATGGCTGAGATCCGGCAATTGACCCAAAGCCTGGAGCGACTAGAAAACAAACATTTGCAACAGCAACGATTCGTGCCTAGTCAGAAGAAGACCGATGACCTGAGCAAATTGAGCCTGGGGGCCAAAGTCGAGAGGGCATTAGGACGAAGAATGACCGACCAAGACGCCGTCTTTAGAGTCAAGCGGCCATTGGCGAAAACAAGCAATTCTTTTCCGTTTCTAGACGAAAAGGCCGTTCTCAAAGTCTGAGCCTGATACTGGCTCCCAACGGCATGGACGAATTCAGTGTCGATATGTGTTCGCATAGAATGAGCTTTTTCGCGACAAGGACAGCCACAGAAACAGCGGAGAGAGAAGTTGGGCTGTTCTGCTGTTTCACTAAATCATGGTTGCTCTGTTGATGTTGGATGCTGGACGTTGGAGTCGTGAGATCGATGAGATTTGTCCGGACTTGACCTTGACATTTTTTTGGATTTTGGGGTTCCGTCATTGCGAGATACCATTTTCGAGTTACCCTGCTTCATTCACGTTAGGATGAGTTGTTGCTTTTGCTGTTGAGTCGAGTTGGGATGGTGGTGGGCTTGGCTCTTATTGTGCATCATGAAGGGGAATGATTGCGGGCTGCATCGCGATCTGCTGTCCGATACGCCTAAGGAAGATCCCCCAAGACTTGGCCACGGATTGTTTGTTCGAACCAGCCGATGAAGAAGAGCATGAAGACGAAGAGACGAAGCTGGAGGGGTTTCCGCTGAGACACAACGAGTCTCAGAAAACCAAGCACGTGTGGAAATGGACATGAGCATGAGAGAGACGAGATTGCCACGCATATACATATATACACGCATGCATATCTATATCCATATCACTACCTATAGCTCCAGGTATGAACATCCATCCCTAGGTATTGACATCTACCTGCCTGGCAACCTACCAACCTAATCACCGCGTCCCTCCCTGTTTCTAGTAAATGGAATGGAATGGATATCCATATCCATATCCACCACAGCTTTGTGCCTACATTCTTCTTCGTTGGTTGCCGTCTCCTGTTGTCTGTTGTATCAAAGTCTGAAGAGTCGGGGTTCTTCTCCTTCTCCACTTACAGTACGCTACGAGATGTACTGTAGATGTCACATAGCCACGAATGAGGGCCCGGCAAGGCAGGCAAGGCTGTGTCTCCTGAATCGCTCATCAATAATCATCACCAATCATCACCGTTTCCATTTAAATCAATCATGTAGCTTACCTACCTCCCCCCCCCCCAATTCCTACTTACGCGCCATATTACGCATCTCCAGCTGCCATTATCAATTCACATCCCCAGCTACCATTATCCATACTTAATACGTGATAACGACATAGTAAAAAAAAAAGGCAGAACCGGATCGTCTTCGAATGATATATATTACTGAGATATCAGAGTCATCTCATCTATAGAAGTCGACAACATAAAGATTCACCTCGGAGCGAAGCGAAGGTTACACATACACGGAAAGAATGAAAGAAACAAGTCCAACGACCATCTCACATCCAATACCCAACATCCGACACCCAACACCCGACACCCAATATTCAACAACCTATCTCCATAGAGATCAAGAAGTCGAACCTGTCATCCACACTCCGATCCTCGAACTCCCTCCACAGACTTCATCCCCATTGCCGGCGCAAAGCATATCACAATCCCCCTCTGCCGCCTTGACAGCCAACCCTGAACCACTACCACCACCACTACCACCGTTCTGCGTCTGCGTCTGCGTCTGCGCCAAGTTCAGGTCATTCCCACAGTAGCATTCACGACCATACTCTACGCCGGCGAACCTATATCCTCGCGCCGCACATGCAGAAACACACGTTTCCTGCGTCATCCCCGCGGTACTGGTGCTGTATGCGTTCAAGGCGCGCTGTGCTGCCGACGGATCCGTATAGCATCCCTGGTAGACGTAGCCGGAGATAAGTAGTTTGGCGGATGGAGCGGAGATGGCGGTGTTGTTGTAGATGCTGAGACGGGAGCTGCCGCCGCAGATCTCGGGTGAGTGGCTGCTGCTGCTGCTGCTGCTACCGCCACAAGCCATGGTACAGCCTGTTGCGTTGAGGGGGGTGTTGGCTGGAAGGGCGGATGCGCAGTAGCATTCTCGTCCGTATTCGAGGCCGGCGATGGGGAGGAATTTGGAGGAGCAGAAGGCGAGACATGTTGAGATCGTCATGGATGAGTTTGTCGCTGAGGAGGCGGTGAGGAGGCGGCCTGTGGGCGCTTCGGCTGCACAGCCTAGATAGGTGTTTGGATAGTAGGGGTTGGTTGACGACGTCGAGGGGCTGGCAAGGGTGCTTCTTGTTGACGACGGGGTTGTTGAAGGTCTGGTGGTCGGTTGTTGGGTGGTGGTGGTTGTGGTAGTAGTCGATTGAGCGGTGCTGCGGGCCGTGGTAGTCATGGAGACGCTCCCAGTCGACGATACGGTCGAGGTTATTGAGGCGGATTGACTGGTGTTGGTCTTACCTGTTGAGGTTGAGGTCGAGGTCGAAGCCGATGGTATACCAGAGCTTGATGCACTCCTGGCCACGGAAGTCGAGGTAGTGGTTGGCACCGAAACTAATGGGGACGCAAACGAGCTTGACCGAGCTGAGGTCGAGGTCGATCCCAGACTAGAACTCGTCATGGGCCCCGGAATGCTCAAACCAGTCGTAGTCGACATTGACCATAGACCAGAACTTGATGTGCTTCTGCCAGCCAATATCGAGGTAGAGCTCAAGCCCGAACTTGGCGCCGAGGTGCCACTGGTTGCAGAAGCTGAAGCTGAAGCTCGGGATACAAAGCTCGTGGTGAAGCCGCTGCTTACTGTGCGCGAATTTGGGCTTGTCACGGATGGTGAGCCGGACACGGTTCTTGAGGCGTTGCTACCACTGATACTGTTGTTGACTGTGCTGGTGGATAGTGATGATGGCGACGTCAAAGATGGAGCCGAGCGTGATATCGAGGCCTGACTGGTGCTTGATACAATCAATGATCCGGCGACTGATGTCGATACGCTGCTCATTGTGCTTGCAGACACTGCTGATCTTGTCGTCAACGTTGAAGCCAAAGCGGAACTCCCCATCACCCCTGAGCTTGGAGATGAGTTTGATGTCGAGGCTGATACCGAGTTTGTGCCTGACAAAGACAAACTGCTTGTGCGAGAAGAGCTCGTCAAAGATGCGGACGAAATGGATTGTAACGAGGTTGAGTTCGACCGAGAGGTGAACTGGCTGGTCGACAATGCCAGGGAAGTCGATCGGGTCGTATCAGTCACAGCCGCTCCGGTCACAAACTGTCTGAGGGTGGATGTGACGGTACCGTTCACTGTGGAAGGCTGAGCGGACCTAGAAGTGGCGAACGAGGTTGTATTCGCAATCGAACTTGTCACCGATGCTATCCCAGTCGAAGTCGAGCTCACCAGCGAGGACACAAGACTGATGGTAGTGCTCAGTATGGTGCTACTGGAGCTCGAGCTGGATGCCACCCTAAACTGATACAACGACAGCCCGTTCGGCCCGCCACAGATAGTCGACGAGTTCCCGGCACATGTCATGGAACAGCGACCGTCCGTGGCTGTGGCCGAGCCGACACTGAGGCTGTTGCCGCAATAACATTCACGACCATATTCCACACCAAAATATGTGAAACCAGTACAGTTTCCCGCACAGTATTGCACAGTCATGTCATTGGAAGCCACAGTGTTTCCAGTCAACGCCCGGCCAGCGCTGGCCTCGGTATGGCAGTCGACATATTGGAAACTGCCAACACTGGGAGCAGTGGATGGTCCAGATGGTGTGGGAGTCGGTGAGAGTGTCGTTGAAGTCCATGTGGGATTCATGTACAATGTCAGTCCGTTCGGACCGCCACAAGTGAGACTCGAATTGCCGGAGCATGCCATGTTGCATCGACCGTCAGTTGCCGGAGCACTGCCTGAGCCAAGAGCATTTCCACAGTAACATTCTCGACCGTATTCAACACCAAAGTATTTGTACTGAGTACAATTGCTGGCGCAGGTTTGAGGGGTGATGCTGTCGTCGACCAAAGCAAAGCTTGCTAATGCCCGGCCTGCAGTGGCCTCCATATAACAGGAAATGTAACTGAAATTGCCGATTGTGGAGGGAATTGCCAGTCCCGCTGAGACAGGAGGATTTGGGGTGCCGGTTCCTGAGATCGGAGTCGAGCTGGGAAGACTGCCATTGCCGTACATGTACATATTGAGTCGGCTTGGCCCTCCACAATACTCGGTCTGATTGTTGTTGCAGGTCATGCTACAATCTGAAGTCCCAGTACTGACTGCACCAGCAGAGAGAGAATTGCCACAGAAGCATTGGCCGCCGTATTCCACCCCGGAATACAGATATCCTTGACATGCTTGCAGACAGCCGGCCACAGTATTGTTGGCGTTAACTGGCACATTTAGTGCACGAGTCTGGGTCCCTTCGGTATAACAGCCGAGGGAATGATATCCAAGAATGCCTGGATTGACATACGGTCCGGGGGTGTCGGTGGTGTTACCGTTCCAACGCGTGATGTCGCCGAAAAGCGAAATATAGGCACCTGTGCCTGTGATGCCGTTGCCGCCACAAATCTCATTGATATTTCCAGAACACGCAAAGCCGCAGTTCGCGTCGTCGTTGATCGTCTTGGGACGGTTGTAACCACACCAACATTCTGCAAAGGTCAGCAAAATCAGAAACCCGTCTTCAATCGCTTACCTTGATTGTACTGGGTCCCGGCAAAGATATATCCTGCAGCGGAACACATCGCGATGCATTGTTCGTTGGTGTTGAGAGGGCCGCTGTAGATACTAGTTTGAAGTTGTCGCCCCGGATTGTTCTCTGTGAAGCAACCAGCATACCTATAAACCCCTTGTTGGGTCACCGGGTTCAAGGGAGGTGCTTGCTCAGACACGGCATTGCAGACAAACTGTATGTACTGCTTCTCGAAGCTGGGGTCGTTCAGGTTCATGGTCCACTGGGCAGTCCCCGTGTACGCATCGACATTGATTTGGCTCTTGGGTACCGAACAGAAAAGAGTGGCAGTAAGATTTTGTCCAGCATACACCAATGTCCCTTCGGCAAGATCGACCTGATTGCTGGCCCCGATGATGCTGCCTGCGATGCCGAAGGGTGGTTTGCTGACGGTCACCGACAAGGCCGCCGCATTCACCGAGCCGTTGTTGGTTAGGCGCATCTTCAGGTAACGGCTTGTGTTCTCGGTGACATTGCCAAAGGTAAAGGCCGTGGTATTGTCGTAACGCACCCATCCTCCACCGGGAGACTGGAACTCAAGAACAGCTTTGGGTTCATCGGAGCCTGTGGCGAGGACATCGAAGACACTGGTTCCTCCATTTGACACAACCTGGACGAACACGCCATAATTACCACTGGAAGGTGGATTGAAATTGATCGGGACTGTCACAGCACTGTTCGGCCCTACCGACAGTGGCATGTTGTAGAATGTGAAAGCCGAGACGACCGTTGCTGCTGTTGTGCCATTCGGGGTGATCCAGGGACCAGTTTCACCCACGACAGAATACAGGATTTTGCTGATGTTGAGAGGGCCGTTTCCGAGGTTGTTGATAATCACGGATTGATTGACTCCGCCCACCTCTTGTCCAGTGATCACACCGTTCCAACTGACGGTGTTGGGTGCAATCATCAACAATGGAGCCTGGCTCTGACCGGTACCCTTCAACTGCACAGGTGTGTTCATGCTAAAGCCTGCTGCCTGCTGTGTAGTGTTGAGAATGACGGACGACGACAGAGGCCCGACAGTGCGTGGAGTAAATGTGGCCTGGAATGAAAATTGCTGTCCTTGGGCGACTGTGAGTGGGAAGTTCGGCAAACTGGCAAGGGCAAAATTCGGGTTGCCAGAGAGCTGTGCCCCAGTCACGGTAATCGCAGTGTTGGCTGTACACTGCACAGTCATGGGAGCAGTTGTCGTAGTAAGGTTGACAGTGCCGAATTGAAGGGCTGTGCAATTCAATGGCAGATTGACAGGCGCCCCGTAGGCATAAAGATATCCCAACGTGGTTCCTTGATATACAATGCCATCGCCAAAGACCGGTCTGGTAAACTTCGTGGTGCCTGGAGTAACGAAGGAATTGATCTCCTGCAGAAGGCCATTGACCGGGACAGCGTTGTAGATACGCAGATTTGAGCCCTCGACATCGGATGTCCACACCAGACCGGTCCCAGGCTGGTCATTCAGTGAAGTGACTGTACCATGACCAACTCCGAGTGTATATGCATTCTTTTCGGGCGAATCGGCCACTTTGTTGAAATATGGAACCCCGTTGTTGCAGGAGAATTTGAACACATGGGTCTGATATTGGATGACGTTGATGTAGATGTAGCCCCCTTCCAGTGGATAGACGCCCGCTCCAGCATAGACCGAGTTCTCATTCTGGTAAACCTGGATCACGTTGTCGAGCTTGTTCGGGCCATTCTGGTAGCCGCCGAGGTTGTCTAAATCGAGCCAGTATGTCTTGCCGCTCTTGCCAGTGACCACTCCCATCCGTTGAATATCACCGCATGAGAATTGGCTTGGAAGCAACTCCAGGGGCGAGGTCCCCAGATCTGCTCAAGTTAGCCCCTGAACTAAGCAGTCCAGACCAGCACTGACCTTTATCGGCGCCGTCCAGCTGAGTCTTCTCCCAAGGCATGAAGAAATCAACAACAGTCAAGGAACCATCATCACCGATTGCCATATGTACAGCCGCTTCTTCGAGAGAAGTGGGTGGATTCCTTCCGTTCACGGGGATTCCGTTAAGTTGAGAAGCATATCCATTTCCAGTGGCGAAGAACATGGAGCCTTGGCCATCAGTTGCAAGACCGCCACCTGACATCCACACGCCCGCGCCGGGAATGTTGGGGCCAACGCCGGCTAGACAAGTCAGATCCATGCTTCTGGATGGGTCAACAAAGGTCATGCCGGGTCTCACTTACCGCCTTCTGTAGCGAATCTTTCCACGAGCTTACCAGTGCCTTTGTCCCAACCCACGATCCAGCCGGTGAAATTCCATTGGACGCTTGAATGCGGGAAATGTCAATCACTGATCAGGCCAGTATATTTCGCTCCCCGTGGCGGCGCCCCCGGAACGAGAAGGGTGAAGAGAAGAGGGTGAAGAGAAGGGGACACATACCAATGGCTTGCAAAACCGGCGTAGACGAAGTTGCCGGTATGAAGCAGTGCTGGGCGTTGATGGTGGATGCCGCCGTTGAAAGACCGCTCAGGGTTATTCCTCGCAACCATGCCTTCCAGATTGATGGGAAAGTTGGGTCTCTCCGACAAATCTACCGTACTGACGGCGTGGATATAGTATCGACCATTTGGACGACCCGTGGCGCCATTGAGATTTTGGTCGATGTAAGTTTTGGATGTCAAATACCATGTGTCCTTTGACATTTTAGTTCCTGTTAACGGCCAGACTTGACATACGTACCGTATCTGGATCAATGACTCCAGTTGCCGTGACTCCTACTGTTGGATTGATATCGACACAGCCGTTCAAGTCACTGACCAGGAAAGGTCGATGTATGTTCCGCGAGGCCACAATGACACCAGTTTTGGCAATGATCTTGTACAGATTATTCTGAGTAGTCGCAACATAGAGATATTGAACACCGTCGGAGCCAGTATAGACTAAAGGTTGAGAAAATATCTGCTCGGGTACATTTTGTCCGTTGATGGGATAGACGCCAGGGAGTTGGGTTTTGAACAGTAGGCCGAATTGAGCACTTCCAACCACGGCTGGATCCATGTTGTGGTTGTTTTGATAGCCGCTTCTGTCGGTGGAGCCACCCCAGGTGATGGTGTCTGTACTTGCAAGAGCCTGGACGCTTTGTATGCACAAAAGAGTGAGAACAATGAGTAAGGTAAGGAGTGACTGTACGGAAGGAAAGAACAACGAAGGCATCATGACAAGCGAGTGTGTAGATACTAAAAGAGTGTGGAAGCAAAAGGAGTCCGAACGAGAGTTGAAAAGTATTTGGTAGAGCCAGGACACGAGGGAAGACAGGGCAATATCATGTCCTTAATAGCTCATCACGATACAACCAACCTTTCCCAGTCCGCCGGCCATAGTAGTCGAAGCTGGATCTCCCTGACGAAGGCACCGCCCGTTCAGAACAAGCAAATATCAGCCGACTTTGGATCTCCATCTGGCAAGTGAAGACCAGGAATTGTGAGACAGGGGACGATGATGTGCTTCGCTTGACTACATTGCCCACATCAGTACCAGGGATTTCCACATAAGAACGTTCTGGAGGTGTGAAACTGCAGTTGCATTTGCAATATGGAAAGATAGACTCCGCAGTAAGGAGGAGGGAACCGACGTGGTCCGTCTGGATCCATGGGAAAGGCCCTGGCCCTCCATGAGCAGAACCCAGGTGTAGAGAAGCAGGCATCAGCACCTGTGCAGCCCCATAGGCATAAAGAGATCTTTGGTGTAAGATTGCTGCGAGTGTACTTGCAAGGGGATCTGGAACATTGGTCGGGTGGCGTCGTAGGGTTAGCCTCAGATCCAGAATCACACCAGTCTGGTTTGCAAATACAACACCTCGACCAGATGAGCTGACCTCAGAACCCATACGGTCCAAGTCATAAATTGGTTGACCGATGCGACTCTTGACGCGTCCCTCTGCGAGCAGCGTAAAAACCCCTTGCATACTGGTTCATTTGAAGAGCTCTGAGTGGTGACTGTACCTGCCCTTCGTCCTTACCGTGAGTCAGGGATGAGGACAGCCATGAGGGCTCGGGAAGACGGTACAGATATGGCACAGGAGACAAAGCAGCAACCGGCGACGGTTAGGAGGAGAAGTTGTCGTCGTTGTTTCTGCCAAGGCAAGGCGGGAATAACGGCGAATCATAGAGACACAATGTGACAAGGCTGGCTGGCATCTTGAACCTATACTCCCCGGTAAAATGTCGATGCAGTTTCGCTGGTTTCGCAGCAGATTGACTGGTAGGCCTCGGGTTGAGACTGCGAATTCTGTCCATGCTGTATGGTCTCTGCCGGCTGAAGCATGTCTCTACAACATGTGCTCCCGCGTCCATTGCGTCGATTCTACGGCGCAATATCCTAACACTCGCGATCGAATCCTCCTGCGATGACACTTGCGTCTCGATTCTCTCGAAGCACAACGGCCCGCATGGCTCAGGCTCAAGCTCAGACCTCGGTTCCGCGAGAGCGAATCTCCTCTTCAATGAAAAGGTTACAGCCGAAAACAGCGGCAAAGGCGGCATTGTTCCGGTCGAAGCCCTAAAGAGCCACGATCTACACCTTGCGAAACTAGTCGAGAAATCCCTACTGTCGCTGCCAAAGGCTTCTGAGGCCGTGCCGGGATCTCAAAAGCTATGGCTTCGGGATGGGAGTTCACGACAAAAGCCGGATTTCGTTTCCGTGACACGGGGGCCAGGAATGCCAGTCAATCTAGCAGTTGGGCTAAATACTGCCAAAGGCCTCTCTGTGGCATGGCAGATCCCAATGGTTGGAGTACATCACATGCAAGCACATGCCCTTACATCCAGGCTTGTGAATGCTTTGAAAAAGAGCGAACAGACAGATACATATACAGTGAGACCGGAATTCCCATTCCTGACACTGTTGGTCAGTGGTGGTCATACAATGCTTCTCTACTCGAAAGGCTTGGTGGAACATGAGATCTTGGCCTCGACCACAGATACAGCCGTTGGAGACGAGCTGGACAAATGTGGCCGTCTGATATTGCCCAGGGAACTGCAGGAGGGCACACCTGACACTTCCTATGGCAAGTATCTTTCGGCATATGCCTTCAAGGGTGCAGACGACTTTGCAACTTGGCATATACCTAGCAATCGTCGTGAAGAAGTGGAGAAGCCAGTGAACAAATATGGGTGGAATTTGGTTACTCCCATGTCCAAAAACAGGACCATGGCCTTCAGTTTCGCAGCGATTGCGAGTCAGGTCAAGAGCGTGCTGCTGGACCGCCAAAGTCAAAGTAGCGGAAGCGTGATGGATGAAGAGGAACGTCTCCTGCTCGCCCGGAGCGCCCTGGGAACAGCATTTGAGCATCTGGGCTCTCGAACCATGATTGCACTGGAGAAACTCCGAGATCAGGACGTGCAGATTCCGACACTTGTGGTGAGCGGCGGTGTTGCGGCGAACGACTTCCTTCGGTTCTATCTACGAAGAATGCTCGATCTACGATCCTTTGGACACGTGAATCTGGTGTTCCCGCCCGTGGAGTTCTGCACCGACAACGCGGCCATGATTGCATGGGCCGGGATGGAAATGTTTGAAGCTGGATATCGAACGGACCTTGCATGTACTCCGGTCAGGAAGTGGAGTATGGATAGTCGAAGTCAAGAGGGAGGCATATTGGGCATTGGAGGATGGATTACGTCGGCTGGCTCCTGTCATGTGTAGTAGCCAGCTTTTGAATGCGAACTATAGCCACGAAATCGCATCCCGTGATTTAGCTTAAAGGTGCATGATCATCGCTTTCGTTCCGTGTAAGCGCGGTTTTGTGTATGCTGAGGTACTCGACGAGGACTTTCCGGGGGCCCGGTCACCTGTGTCCATCATGTGAAGCGTCCTGAGCACTCGCGCTGTTGCAAGAGAATAATTAAGGAGTATACAGGAGCACCATTGGTGGTGACTGCGAGGGAAGGTTGCAGCAGGGGCTGGTAGGGCACCCACAGCCATGAGTCATGCCAGGGTTGTGTTTCCTGCTACCAGAAGCCCGGTTAACAAACAACTGGCTTCATGCGCGAGATCTTTATGGAAAGGGAATAGTCAATTTAGTCACGAAGCCCGTCCCACGCGCAGCATTCCCTGAGGCAGTGCAGTACTAGTATGTAGGTGTCTCGCCGCACAACCAGTGGGGAAGACCTCCATGGTCGAGTATAACGCACAGGTCACCAAGCAGCACCATCCTTCCACCAGTAGATTCGTGTGCTACATGCCACCCTGGCTTCCATATCATTATTACAGATAGTAGGTATCGTCGCGTGAAGCTCAACACAGCGCTTGGAGGGGCCGACAAGGATGTATGGAATGGACCAGTGAAAGTCGATAGACGCTGAGAAACCTCCGCAGTGAGTTGGCTGTGAGAGCGTCGAGGGGATTTCAGGCGTGCCATATTCTCATGACGCGTAACGGGGACTCGGGGGAGGATTGGGCCGTCGCAGGGCAAGATCATTCCACCTGAGAGTTGACACAGCATGGAAATACGTAGGTTTGTTGACCTTTCATACTCATTGAATCATCCCTCTCTTGCAAAGGGTGAAAGACCGGACTTTAGAGGTGTGGAAAGTCGGACAAACGATTGCGCCGGGTCCGGAGGCCAGTGGTTGAGAGATATCTTTCTTGTTCCTGACAGACTCCAGGGCAGCCAATGTTGACACTAAACTGGCAATGGCAAGGACTCGCTGTTGGTGTTGAGATGGGCTGGTGGGTAAGGCTGATTCTACCTCCACAAGAGTTCATAGCGGCTTGTTTCCACCATCCTCAGAACCCTGCAGACGCACTGCACGGGCGATATGTCATCAATACTTATTGTAGTATTTTGAGCGCACTCACGGCTTCGCTCCTTGGTGGTATACGGGTGCTTGTCTTGTCGCCTGTAACAAATGCTCGTGACTTCTGTAAATAAAGGTCCTCACTAAAAAACCTTGCTCTTCTTGCTCCGTACCTAGGTATGATGAACTGCATTCTTCAGACGATGCCGGGCGGGGCGGATCGGGGAGGATATCGCTCGTCGGAGTTTGGAGACATGTTTACGGCCGACGACAAGGATGCTCGCGACCGAGTGATGGGGAGTGCATCAAACGCTATACAACTCAGCGGACCTGTCGCTGTGTAGGATGCAGTCGTAGTGTAGAAACTGACAGCTCTCCGGCTCCTGCTTTCGCATGCTCCGAGCCGCCCGCGCCACATTGGAAGCGCAGCGAAGGGAAAAGACCCCGTGTACAAACTACTGCAAGTTATTATGGTACTTTGGTTGTAGATTCGGAAGGCGTCGCGAATCCCTGTCACCACGGGCTTGGCAAAGTAGGCATCACTCTGTCTATCATCGCAACTTCAAGTGGCCGTCATCACCAACAACCACAACTCCCATTCTCGACTCATTGATCTACCATCTCCATCTCCTCCTCCGTCTCCCTCACGCCTGGTCCTCTTTCTCTCTCAACCAGCCATCCCGGCTACCGGAGAAAGAGACACCTGGACTCTCGCCACGCTGGCCTCAGGTATACTTCCTCCATCCGCAGCCAACACCTCCGGTCTCACCTCAGTCCTCCTCGACCTCACCTCAACCGTTGATCACACCGTTGCGCATTCGCTTCCTTAGGAACACCTGTGCACTTTGTCCGACGATCATCGGTACTCGCGCCCCGTAGTTACAGGGATACCATCGCGACTCGTTGACATTGCCTTGGAGGCTCTGTTAGGCTCTCGTACCGCAGCCAAACGTTATTCTTGGTTCCTCTTCTGCACATCACCGAAAGGTCCTCTCGAGGACCGATACACCCCGCGAATCTACGGACCTTCCACTACAGCCTCCGGCCCACGGAGTACCACCAACATCAAACCAAAGAAGAGGGAGAATCAGCACAATTGTGAGTAAGGTCGACTTCCGGTCTCAATACGTCTTAAACTGTTATCGATCCATGGTCCTTTGGTACGCGTGAGTCATAAGCCGCTGGAAACAGTTTCAGATCAGCCAATAGACCGCCGGCTCAACATCAAGCTAGCGCTTGCGTGTCATCTGCATCTTTTCCCGGCTTGTTCGAGACTTCATATACCAAGCATGTCCACCTTTGCCATGCCACCTCCTCCTACACCCTTTGCTCATCGACGCTCTCATCGACTCATCACCACTCACCTTCCTCCGTCACCACCTGCTTCACCAGAGTCATCAAAATGTGTTCTTCGTAATATGTCCTTGTCCAAGGGGGCGACTTTCCACCAGCCTTCATTGCCTGCCACGGCCGATGACCCAGTCCTCAGCATCGCTCATTTGATTCGTCGCTCTCCGACGTGCTCGTCAGCAAGCCTCACTAGCTGGCTCTCGGAGAAGGAAGACGTCGCTCAGTCCATCGTTGACTTTGAGCAAACGTTTTCCGGCGCTCGGGGAAAGGGAACATTCAGCCGGCGGCGGTCGATGAGAAGCTTCGAGCAACAGGTCTTTCGTTTCTCCCTACCGTCTGACGAAGGCCTCGGCTCCTCCATCAGCCCCGCGAGTGACAAAGGTTTGGCCAAGTCATTCGAAAGAGCTTTGGATTTGTTGTCAAACAAAGACAGTGGACTGGGAACTTCGATCAGTGAATCAGTGGAGAAGGTTGTGGGAGAGACCTCTGAAGAAGATGGTCTCGTCGAAGACTTGATTCAAGGTTGGATTGCCCGTTGTGTGTTGATGTGTGAAGATGTTGTTAACCCTTCGCCCGCAGAAGCTGACCAGCTAGACTCAACACCTCGACGCCTCAGGCCACGAGGCAGTGCACGTACTTCCAGGCTCTCATCAACATTCACCCCTTCCGCCATCACGCAAAGCATCGCTCCATCTTCGGGAGCCTCTGCACCTCATACACCCCTGAGCTCCTCTGCTCGCAGGACGATCAAAGATCTGCTCATTTCTCCGATCCTGCACGAAGAACGATTCGAACAATTGTATCCTCTCGTCACCGCTCTTGGATCAAGGACCAACAAGACTATTCGATGCCTGCGTGATCTTGAACGGAGCCTCATTTTTCAGCCATTGGTAAGCATCATCCTCTCTCGTATTTCAGCCGATTCTGACACCCTCCACAAGACGCTTGACATCTCGAGGGATTTGTACCGCGTCTTTGGCGAGTTCACCGTCCAGTTGGTTGTTGATACTTATCAACATCTGTCTGAATCGGACCAACGTCGTGCTGACGATCGCCCTTACGACAACGGCTATTTCCTCGATCTTGTCCAACAAGTCAATCGACTTGCGTCTCACATCGGTTCGTCGAGTCGTGCTCAGCAGGCTGGAACTGCTGAGGAAGACGACGATATGGCCTTTTCTGTCGAAGACGAGGTCACCTTGGAGGGTGGCCTCGGCGAAACTGACAATCAAGCTGAGCTTGTTCGCTGGAAGAATGGAAAGGGCTACTCCCTCCGTACGGGTCTACCCTATGAGCCAACTCCTGGTGTCAAGCGGCACAACAGCGACGCTCTGGACGAAGATGTCGCACGATCCATGGCTCGGCGAAAGAAGGGCTACGTTCCTGAGGTCGTGGAGCTGAAGTGCCACGATAAGACCTGCGACAAGACCTTCACACGCAAGTGTGACTTGGCCAAACATGAGAAGACCCATTCCCGTCCCTTCAAGTGTCCTCATCCCGATTGCAAGTATCACGAACTCGGTCTGCCTACGGAAAAGGAACGTGAGCGTCACTACAATGACAAGCACGCCAAAGACCCACACTTCTACAAGTGTGACTTTTGCGAGTTCCGAACCAAACGCGAGAGCAATTGCAAGCAACATCAGGAAAAGAAACATGGTTGGCATTACGAGCGTGCCAAAGGCAAGGACAAGGCCACCTCGTCCAGGATGACACCGGCACACACCCCCCAGACTCCGAGTATGGACTACAACTCCAGCCCTGCTGTCTCGCTCAGAACTTGGGACGATACAAGCTCGCTTGCAGGCAGTCTCTCACGCAGTGTATCCACTCCTTTTGAACAGCCCTCGAACAGCTTGGACTCCTATCAACAAGCCCCGGTCACTTACTCAAATCCGATCTTCCCGAGGGTGACTCAATCCATGTCATCCAACCACCTGGATGATTTCGACTTCAATTCTACTCCATTCAACAACACTTTCCAGCCAGCTCAGGCCTACATTTCTCCCGCCAACACCAATCCCATCACTCCCCATATGATGACCACTCCAATCACACCGGCCTATAGCAATATCACGGAACCATCTCCCTACGCCGCTGCTATGGACATCACAATGGGCACATGGGAGTCAGGATTGCCAACCCCAGGGCCCTTCCTTCAAGCCCACTCACGCAATCCGTCCATCTCCGATCATTCTCCCATGATTGCTGGCCCGTCTAGGCAGCCCTTCGGCAGCACTCCTTTCATGGAGCGAGATCCGGGCTTTCCTTCCGGCGACTTCTCACTTTTCGGTGGGGAGAGTAGCAATGCCTTCTCCAACCCCGCCGCTGCCAGTGCGACTCTGTTTCCTGGTGGGCCCGAAGCCTTTGCTACCCTGGACAACGACCCCTTGTTGGATACTGTTTGGAACGACAGCGATTTCATCGACTATGATATGGACAATTAAAGGCACAGATGATACTAGATTGGCAACAACAAATCTCCACAGACTCTCCACCGCGGCGTTTGCTGCCATGTACAATTTTAGCGTGTTATTCATGGAGGTTTTCCTGTTCTAATTCCCTACTTCACCGGTTTTGCAACACAGAAAAAAAGACGGGTGTCGAGAACGAGGGGTGTTCGAGGGGAACGCAGATGGTCGACTTATTGACGAAGTTATGATATCGTTGTGGTGTTCATGGATGCTCATCCCAGCAGGCACTCGAGGATGAAGATGGAGGTCCCGGAGACGATGCAGAAGTGGACATCAGAGGCCTTTCATTGCCGGTTCACAGGAATTTGCAAGTGCAAGGAGACCGATCAAATTGTGGCTACTCTACTTTTGGGATTTTATCTTTACCTTGAAAGGGCCATCAGGTACTACTGTATCGTGGATTGACCCGGTCAGGATGGGATCGGGCTATGGTAGAATTACAAATACAAATCATCATCTCTCCAAATCTAACCTGTTTCTCGCCTTACCTTCGTGCTTCTTGATGGGATCGGATATTGGTCCAGCCTTTGCCCAGGCTTGTCCCTTAGAGAGCTGAAATTGAATGAAGTTTGTGAGAATGCCTCGCTCGCCCTGTTTCTCCATGATCGAAACCTACTCCTAGACTAGAAAGAGCTTCCTCACTTAGGTAATGGACTGATGCAGCGCATGTTTTGTGAGCATATGTAGCATAGGCAGTAAAGGGCCCATGGTTGAAAGGGATGACTATGAATCACCAAGTTGAACATATCGAGTAAAATTAATTGATTTCCTGAGGCTATGGCTCTATCCTGTCAGGAGTTTTTCCAGCACAACGTACAGTGAGGTACAGGAGCTGTTTGTTGCTCACCGAACCATCTCTATCGCATGCATTGTTTCATCGGGAATTCACCTCCAAAAAGACATCTCAAACAGCACCGGCCCAGGAAATCCATGGTGAAGATACAGCTGACCCTACCTTTTCCGGATTCATCTTTTCACAATTCTCGTAGAACGGCTCCAGTCGAAGTACTGTGGTCGTAACAGGGGAAGAAAGAAGGACCAGCGTGGCCCAGGTCAGCCCAAGGCGATCATATACTCTCTCTTTCTCCTAGCCGCAGCGGCCAATTCGCTCTCAACCCGCCGGCTAAGGTCGTCATAAAACTCCGAGCCTTTGAATCCGAATTTCTCTTTTCGAACATCCCATCCCCCGCGCCGCAACTGCTCAATCCTCTCTTCTTGGGCTCTGGCGGGAAGCGCTCTCTCATCTCCGAGGCTCGAGCTATGTGTTGCAGTAGTCTCCGATGCTTGGGGGCCTCGAGGCCTCCACTTCGAAGTACAGGCGGTATGCTCCAGGGACCAGAAACTCGCGAATCTCGTTTTACAGAGCGCTTTGGCAGCGGTACGCTCGTCCTGGGCTCTGTGGACACGATTTATCTCTCTGTCGAGGTAAGCGATGTGGTTGCGCAGCTGGGTTCGCAAATCTGCTAGATGGGCGTTGTACCGGGTCAGATCGGGCGACGAGAGGTACGCTTCGAGATGCCCGTTAGATGGATTGGGCGTGAATGCATCACGGATTGCCTTGAAGCGCGGGGTCAAGGGAGATGGAGTGAAGGCGTCGATGTTTCGGTGAATTGGTGTTGACGACGGCGACCCAACGGGCGAAGACATTGAAGGTAAAGACCCCTCGTACCGTGAGATGAGAGTTTGGACGGCAGTTTTGCGCATTGTGGGAATCTGTACGATCCGTGAGCCGTTCATCTCGAAGCTAGCCTGGTGTTTGAATGGGAGAGGCGGGAGCGGGCGAGCTGCGATGGTCCCATCACAAAACGTGATCTGGGCCTTCTTGGATATTCTGCTGAAAAGCGGCGATGGAACAAGTTCTTCAGCGAGTTGATGCTCAAGACTGAGACTTTGGCTTAGTCGTGATTTGTGTGTGGCTGGCGTTGGTTGGGCTGTGAGACAAGCGAATTCGGTGGTTTCCACACCTCGCTGAGCCCTAGGTGTTACTGGATCGTGGAAGGCACTCGATGGGCATTCATAAACGTCGACAAGTGTGTACGGCTCTGAGATGACGCTTTGGATCGAGTAGATGCTGTATGCCGACGTAGATTGTGCCATGGCACCCATGACAGCTTTGCTTGGCGACATATCCTGCATTCTTAGGCTCGCATATTGCATGGATGGAGTCGCGATTAGCGAAGAGAGGGGAGAATGTTCCGGTTGCCCATCCAGCCCTGTCTCTGTTGCGACGTAAGGGAGAGACAGACTTTTCAAGGCGCGATTGAAACCTTCCTTCGCCAAATCCAGAAACCGAAGTTTGTTGTTCGAGTAGTCGTGTGCGATAAGGCCGATGGACTCGTAGGAGGTAGCATAGTAGAACCAGAGGAAAACCCGGTGGACAGGATGAATCTGCTCGATTGTCAGAGTCATGAAGTTAAGACGCTCAAGCCCATCGACAGTTTGGTTTCAATTGCTATACCTCTGCTGCTCTTTGCAGTTCTTCGCAAAGACCGATACATTGTTTATACCGACGATCGAGGTAAAGACTTTGTACTTCGACAAGCTCTGATCTGTAGGCTGAGATGCGCTGGTCCGGCCCATGCGCATGTTTAATATGTGCTGGAGTCTGCGCCATGGTGACCGGTGCGTAGAGACGCGTTCGAATCCAGAGCCAGGAACAGTGGTGAGCTGGGTTGTAGCGGTGCTCGGCGATGGGCTAGTGAAGACCAGTATTGTCTTCGTGGAAGAGTCGCGCAGTCGTTTCTGGAGAAGCAAAGTGCGGTCATACTGTCCAGAACCATTGCAGGTGTCGACCGCCGTTGTGAGCGTGCAACCATCTGACTGACTTCCTGAAGGCCTCCAGTCCCAGAATGGAGTCTGCCACTAATACACTCCCCAACACATTGTTCTTGTGTTTCGCATCTTTGACATTATTTCGTACCACATTACCTACCATAACGGCTAGAAGATGTAGCACCGAGAGATGGGCCCATCGAGGTGGTCCCCGTACCGTCTCCGTTCTTGTCCTGAGAGAGTGGTAGAAGGAGACCCTTTCAATTGAACTCAACTAGAGTGATATGAGTCCCTCCTCTACCATGTCTTCAATCTGTGCATTGATCCAGTCTCTGTCCCTTCCCGGAACATTGGCAGCAGCGGCGGACGAAATGTCGCTGCCAGCCTGCAAGGTCTGGGAAACGACTGCTCGGACCTGAGCGATTGCCCTCTGTTCATCATCCTGGTATAATTTGGACGCATTCCGGTAGAAGACATCTGCGTTCTTGAGTAGCTGGGGGGCATTGGCAATGGCCGGCTGGTAGGATACTGGTGGCTGACCCATTCTATGTTGCAGGAGCGAGCAATTCCCGCGGACAAAATGAGTCTCTGCAATATCCGCCGGAACTGGTCCAGAAACCTTGGACGCAGTGGCCAGGTTGGTGATAGCTGCAGACAATGCGTTCCATCTTTGGGAGGCTTGAGAAGCAGCAGTCGACGGATCACCATCTGCAAGAGCACCGTTAAATGCAATAAGGCTGTTTGCGTTTGCCAGAAGAGCAGCAAAATTTCTTTCCAAGTCCAGTTCTTGGGTGCGAAAAGCTTCATCTCGTTCGCGTTTGTACGTGTCTGAATCAATTGCCCCCGACCTGTAGCCCGCCTCGAGCAAGGCACTGGAGAAGTTCGCCTTGGCTAATGCAACTTCTTGTAGTCTTTCAGCCTCAGCATTCTGAAGCAGGAAAGGCAGCTTGGTTTGGATCAACTTTGAGGAGAATTCCTCGATCCAACCGAGGGTGGACGCAGGAGCTGCATCCGGGGCCGAGCTCAAGATACTGCACAGTGTCGTGAGCGTTCCGAGTTCTGCAAGAATGGTGTCAATAAGCGTGTCTTTGGTTACTGGCTCCACAATCGAAAACCATTGCTCTTCATTGCCAGTAGCTGGAGAGCCGTCAGTGTCCTCGGCTGTACGAGCGAGCACCTCGGTGGCTCCTGATTCCGCATTGTCCGTCTCTAGCTGAGTTGCGGCTTCGCGCTCTTCTTGAAGTGATTGCTCAAGCTTGAGTTCTTGCAGGGCTAAACACCGGTCCTGAAGCTCCAGCGCCTCTTCTAGAGGCTGCAGTACATCTTGATCGGGGCGGTCTGCGTCCTTTGCACATGCTTCAGCGATGGCTGTCAAAACCTGAGCAGTGTTGAAAAGCGTGTCCGGGTTGTCCTGGTCAAGGGCGAGAGCATGTCGGTGAGCATCCAGTGCCTGCTGCAACACTTCCAGAAGGGGGGCGTTCAAGTGGTTCACAAGAACAGGATGAGTAGCGATTTCCAGCAAGACTCTCGCTCTAGAAGACTCATCAGTACTTCTGGTGATGACTGGCGGCAGCGAACAACAGACTTATTGTATGCAAGATCAACACTGTTGGGAAATTTACTCAATCCCTGGTCATAGACGTCGATGGCCCTGGAGAAGAACCGCATAGACTTGACAGCGTCTCCGGCTCTCCATTTTCCCGCAGCTTCCTCGAAATCGACTCCAGCTGACGAGAAGTGAGCGTTTCATTCCTTCATCATGGTGCGGCTTGACACTAACCTGCCAGGTAGTCGTCGGCAGTTCGCAGAACCTGCAATGAACATTATTACCACCGATCCGGGCCTCTAGGCTGCAATGTGCATTGTCTCACCTGCTCTGCCTTCTTCTTTCCCTTTGATTGTTTAAGGAACGCCTTGGGCCTGGACATGATCGGTGGGTACAAGTCGGAGGAGGCTGGGTTATGTCCAGCTCCGTCCCCAAAATATCGAGATTGGGACAAAAGCAGCGAACGTTCAGATAGCTAGTCAGCTAGTAGGTAGTACGTAGTGTAGAGATGTCAACTGAGGAAAATGGGCTGTGGGAGTGATGGATGTCCCACTAGCCATATTCGCTGGGTGTGCTTCCGCGGAAAAGCTATGCCTGCGCACTCAACACAGTGGGCGGGCGCATAGGCCTAAGGTAAGCAAGCCCCTCGAGCTCGTTGGGGCTGCTGGCACGGGCGGCTATAGCAATAGAATAATAGGTACCTGGGTATGTACCCAGGTGATAAGAACAACCAACAGGAATAATTACTCGCACCTAGGGGACTCGAACTCCGTGCAGATGTGAGTGCGTGAGTGAAAATCCCTTTCGCATGGCAGACCAAGAGCGTACGTAGGTAGTCTGTGTACACAAACACAGTAAAGCCGCCTTCAGTAGATTATTGTACATGGGGAGCAACTTTGGAGGAGCTCTGGGCAGTGCTCACCGCAGCGCCTGTGTTAGACGGCATCATATATCTATACGCCTGAGACCTCCAGTAGCATCAATGTGGCATTATTCCCTACATGGACTCCCTCGCGTTACTACAGCGCATGAAGGCGTCGCCTATCGTTGCAAAGAACACAGGATGCATCCAAATCTTCTGGCACCTGACCTGTCATCTCCAACACTCCTCGGTGGTGGGCCCCCAAGTCACAACCGAGTCTTTCTCGTGAAGAACCCACCTACAACAGAGGTAGATGACCCTGCCGACTGGCACCAAGCATGCCCCTCTAGGTGCCCCTGGCCTCTACTCACGCCATGCTGGGCCCAGGGAGCCTCCTGCGCGTCTACCTGCGAACCGATTCGATGCGACGGTGAGAATACCTACCCACGCCGTCCGCAAAAAGCGCTGAACCCCGCTGGTGGACCCGATCTTGGGATGAACTGGAACTATTTTGTCTGATTCTGCCACCAACCGCGCCCTCGAATTTTGTCCTTCCTGTAAAGCACTTCCAGTCACCGTCCGACAAGGCTGCGTCCGATTCCTCGGGTCGTCCAACGACCTCATACCTCCCACGCGCTCCTCTCACACTGTCAGACTGGTCCAGTCAGCTATACCCTTAGTCACTACTGAAGAGATGGACTTGCTTTGAGGGTCGTGTCTTCCTCAGCCATCTCCCGCAGCCCACCTGCGGGCATAACCCATCCGTTTTCCTATCAAGAGAATGACCCAAGAGCGCGAGCACAATGCGGTTTGGCCTCAGGATATCCAAGATGATACCTTCGTCGCCGGGGTCGGCAATGACGATTTCACAAAATTCCTGGATCTAGACGATGACTTTCAACATTATCCGGGTCTGGATAATGGCCATTCCGGCCTTGACACCCCAATGGGCCGCCTGGGCTTTGGCAACAGTTCGGCCGACCTGTCATACAGCGATGCTGAGCAGATAAACATGGATATGGCCATGGCCACGGACTCAATGGGTTTCCAGAACCCGGCGCCGGTGGACCAGACATACGGGCAGTATTCACAATACCAACAGATGCAAGTGCTGCCGCACTATCAGGTTCCACCGACGCCGGTGAGCGCAGAAATACAAGCAGCGAAGTATGCGCCTCACATGGGGAACAATGGGCAGCTACTCTTCGATCACCAACAGGTACGTAAGAAGCTGGAGTGGGAGGCGTGCAGTGGTCCTAATTGATCCAGATGTCGTTCACCCCGTTAGTGTCTCCCGCGCAAACTCCGATGGACGGCAGCTTCTCCATGGCTGATTACGGGCTGGCCGATGACTTCTTCAGCCCCTTGACATCGCCTGCCATAGAGGCACAGGCTGCCTTCAGCTCAACGGGTACCACGGCTTCGCCCATTGATCTGGGCGAGCCAGGCACTACGTCTAAACCAGCGGCCGTGGGAACAAAACGTTCCCGCCGGAAGGTCAATGGTGCAAATGGGACGCCTGCACGGAGTGTGAGACAATCTCCTGCTCTCAAAGCTCAAAATCGACGCCGCCACCCATCTTTAAGCTCGTTGCGTCTGGAGAAGATCGGGAACTTACCTTCGCAAAGCTCTCCAGGAGCGGGTTTCCACGTGTCTGCACCCAACAGCGCCGTCATACGTCCGAGTGATGACTCTATTTCCCCTGAGTCGTTGTCAGAGGCCGCCATGGGGCCTCCTCCTCTACCGCCGCCGGGAAGATCCCCCCAGCCTGGAATGGTTCCTCAAGATACAGCCAACAACCCGGTAACGCCAGCTACGCTGATGAGTATGCCAAGCAATCCATCAATGTCGGCGAACCAGATGGAGCAACTTGGCTTAGCCCGAGCTACAGATGGGCCTATGGAGGACATCATGTTACCGGACGCCGCTGCTCCAGCGTGCTTACCAGTCCTGGCAGCGATCGATACCAGCAAAAGTGGCGACGACAGCGAGAGTACTCCAACGCTTTCGGCGAAATCAGCCAAACTAAGCGCCGCGAGCACACCAAGAGGCGCATTGGCTAAGGGAAACTCGCAGGAGATATTCGCAAAGCCGGGGAAGGTGGATGTTCGCGGAGGTAGCCGTGCGAGTAAGAAACGACAAAGCACCTCTTCTGCAACTATATCTCCTGCGTTACGACCCAAGATCTCGCCAAGCATCAATCCTCTGGCTCCTGCGACAGGTACGTATCAAGTGGATCATGGTCCAACACGAAGTGTACTAAACATAGCAGCTCCTGGGATGGCACACTTGTCACCGGAAACAAGCGCATTGTACCTGGCATCGAAATCGAACTACCAAAACATTCTGGAGGGCACACATCTCCCCGGGGTGTCTTATCCAGAGACTCTGGCGGAGAACCTCACGTCGAAACGAACCTCGCACAAGCTCGCTGAGCAGGGGCGTCGAAACCGGATTAATCTCGCGCTCAAGGAGATTGAGACGCTCCTGCCACCGTCCATACTGGCCGTGCAGGCTAAAAAGGATAGAGCAAGCTCTCAGGAGAACGATGACGGGGAGAGCAAGCCAAGTTCATCCAGTCAAGGCACAAGCAAAGCCAGCACCGTGGAGATGGCTATTGCCTACATCAGGAGTTTGCAGAGTGAACTGAAGGAAACCAAGGGCAAATTAGAAGAGGCGGAGAAAAGACTTGCCGAAGGAGGAGGGAGCAGTGCGGAGAGTCAAGCATCGGAGGGATAAACCTGCACTTGTCGCCTTGGCCATAACGATGTTTGAAGTCCTTGATGGTTAGTGGTCTCTCAAACCAGCATGATCATAGCCCAGTTACGCGGGACCGGCGTTGGGCCGCTGGATATACGGAGGCCAAGAATTCGTTTGCCCTGTTTGATAGATTGCAGTGTGTTTCGTTGAATCTGCATTACCGCCGTCAGCTTGCTTCTCCGCGAGCATGTATTGACGCCAAAAGCAAACCATTCAAGAAGAAGAGTAGATGGGGGGATCGTGGTGGTCCTGAATGCAGGCCCATGTTTTCATCTACTCAATTCCATGCGTTGGCCAGGGCTCTTGAGGAGGTGCCATGATCAGGCTGAGGAGTAGAGATTCTAGCAGATACTGGCCGAGTCTGTCTGATGCCAGCGCGTGCAAGTCTCGACGCAGGGTTTATTGGTGGGGGGCGTATCTTTGAAATAGCGGAATGGTCAGACTGGTGACCAAACCACGTTCAGTGATGCCGGAATGCGACATCTGACAGTCTTCTCTGGAAAGGTCTCGCGTCAGACAGCAGGCGTTTCACTGCTAGCTCAGAGCCCAATGGAATCGCGGCTTGGCACTCCGCATTGGGAGAAGGTAGCGCAGCCTTTCCATCGTAGTTTCCAACAGGTTCCATGCCTCCAGCTCCAGATTGCGCTAAGTTTTTTGGAAGGCTACATAAACACTTCCAGCCTCTCTTCCTCAGTTTCCCTTCACAAAGTCCAGACACGAATTAATTGTTTTCTGTTCATATTGCTCTTTAGACATCCCCTTCGACCTGTAAGTCAGCCCCCAGTTCTCGACCAACTGCGCCAGCTGTCACTGGTGTCGAGCCCTTCAACCGTCACCGTTTGTTTGACTGCAGCCTTACTGACTACTCCCTCCTGTACAGACCTAATCTCTTCCCTACACAACCGCCGCCATGGCTTCAGCAGAAACATTTGAGTTTCAGGCTGAGATCTCCCAACTTCTCGGCCTCATCATCAACACCGTCTACTCCAACAAAGAGATCTTCCTCCGAGAGCTGATCTCAAACGCCTCCGATGCCTTGGACAAGATTCGATATGAGGCTCTGTCAGACCCGAGCAAACTGGACTCTGGCAAAGACCTTAGAATCGATATCATCCCAGACAAGGAAAACAAGACACTGACCATTCGGGATACCGGTATTGGTATGACCAAGGCTGTAAGTGGACCTTCTTTAAGACGACTGTGATATCATAATGGCTGACATCTCCCCCAGGATCTTGTCAACAACCTCGGTACCATTGCCCGATCCGGCACCAAGCAATTTATGGAAGCATTGACTGCTGGCGCCGATATCTCCATGATCGGTCAATTCGGTGTCGGTTTCTACTCCGCATACTTGGTCGCAGACAAGGTCACTGTGGTCTCAAAACACAATGATGACGAACAATACGTCTGGGAGTCTAGCGCAGGCGGCACCTTTGTGATCAAGCAAGACACTGAAGGTGAACCGCTAGGCCGAGGAACGAAGCTGATCCTGCACCTCAAGGAAGAGCAGCTCGACTACTTGAACGAGTCCAAGATCAAGGAAGTCGTCAAGAAGCACTCTGAGTTCATCTCATACCCCATCTACCTCCACGTGAAGAAGGAGACCGAGAAGGAGGTCCCTGACGAGGACGCCGAAGAGGTTGAGGAAGACGAGGAGAAGAAGACCAAAGTCGAAGAAGCCGAAGATGATGAAGAAAAGGAGAAGCAGAAGAAGACCAAGAAGATCAAGGAGATCAAGGAGGAAGAAGAAGAACTCAACAAGACCAAGCCCATCTGGACTCGCAATCCATCTGAGATCACCCAAGAAGAGTACGCTGCCTTCTACAAGTCGCTCTCCAACGACTGGGAGGACCACCTGGCCGTCAAGCACTTCTCAGTTGAAGGTCAGCTTGAGTTCCGCGCCATTCTCTTCGTTCCCAAGCGTGCTCCTTTCGACCTGTTCGAGACCAAGAAGACCAAGAACAACATCAAGCTCTACGTTCGACGCGTGTTCATCACCGATGATGCTACCGATCTGATCCCTGAGTGGCTCGGCTTCGTCAAGGGTGTCGTCGACTCGGAGGATCTCCCTCTCAACTTGTCTCGTGAGACCCTGCAACAGAACAAGATTATGAAGGTCATCAAGAAGAACATTGTCAAGAAGTGCCTTGAACTCTTCAACGAGATTGCCGAGGATCGTGAGCTCTTCGACAAGTTCTACTCTGCCTTCAGCAAGAACATCAAGCTGGGTATCCACGAAGATGCTCAGAACCGTCAGGCTCTCGCCAAGCTGCTCCGATTCAACTCGACCAAGTCTGGAGACGATGCCACCTCCCTCACCGACTATGTCACCCGCATGCAGGAGCACCAGAAGCAGATCTACTACATCACTGGCGAGTCTCTCAAGGCTGTCCAGAAGTCGCCCTTCCTTGACGCCCTCAAGGAGAAGAACTTCGAGGTCTTGTTCTTGGTTGACCCTATCGATGAGTATGCCATGACGCAGCTCAAGGAGTTCGACGGCAAGAAGCTGGTTGACATCACCAAGGACTTCGAACTTGAGGAGACCGACGAGGAAAAGAAGGAGCGCGAGAAGGAAGAGAAGGAGTTCGAGGGTCTCGCTAAGAGCCTGAAGAACATCCTTGGCGACAAGGTTGAGAAGGTTGTCGTCTCTCACAAGCTCACCGGTGCTCCTTGCGCCATCCGTACCGGTCAATTCGGTTGGTCTGCCAACATGGAACGCATCATGAAGGCTCAAGCTCTCCGTGACACTTCCATGTCGTCGTACATGTCATCCAAGAAGACCTTCGAGATCTCGCCCAAGTCTCCTATCATCCGTGAGTTGAAGAAGAAGGTTGAGGCTGATGGCGAGAACGATCGCACCGTCAAGTCGATCACCCAACTGCTCTTCGAGACCTCGCTGCTGGTGTCCGGCTTCACCATTGAAGAGCCTGCTAGCTTTGCCGAACGCATTCACAAGCTTGTCTCGCTCGGCTTGAACATCGATGAGGAGGCTGAGACCTCTGAAGAGAAACCCGCCGAGAGCGAGGCTCCTGCCGCCGAGGCCGCCGGTGAGACTGCCATGGAGGAAGTCGACTAAATGTTGACAGTCATCGATGCTCCATTGACAGGCTCTCATTGAGCTGATCTTTGTATCATCACGTCCCGGCGTCTGGTGTCCAAGTTGGGTTTCTTTCTTCAGCGATTCCCCGCATTGAATCAATGGTTTGAAAGACGAACGGAAAGGACGGGAAAAACGGATTAGGACATGGATGGGAGATGTAGTGAGGCATTCAAGCCACTACCAGTCTCCTGTATCCTTTAGTTAGCTCATGCATGAATCAATAAAGAGATTCAACAAGTCTCATTGCTGTTCCATCGTATAAAAATTCTTCTGGACGATTGCTTAGGCTCAGGACGTTGTGAGTTTTATACCCTGGATACCTTGATGGCTCCTCTTGTCTGATAGCAGCGTATCCTTCCCCAGCATTTGCATCGACTGAACTTGATTGTCTCTACACTATATTAGCAACATACCTGTGTTGGCGTTGCAGCAAGGAAAGCAACATGGAATGTATTGGATGTTTGCTTAAAATCGATGCCAAGGGGGGATTATGGTGGCCGCAGTACTTGAGAATCTCCGAAACACGCGTGGGGTTGTTCTAGGATGCCAAATAGAACATGCTGTCCAGAATATATATTTATTACTACGTACCATCCATATTGATCACGATTTGTCCCCGGAAATCCAAGGGCTCCCTAGGTTGACCATGTCGTTATCTTTATGGTTGTCAGGTTTCCGTGTGTTATAGAATTCCATCCAGCGCGCATCCACATTATTGGGTTCCAACAGCCGGTGCGGACATTGCGCCCCTGCGCACTCGACCACCGCTGGTGGTGAACAGGCCTTACAACCACCATGCCTGTCAAATCGAGGTTTACACGGCTTGACGCCTTCACCAAGACCGTCGAGGATGCCCGAATACGAACGACGTCCGGCGGGATCGTGACGATCGCGTCCATCGTTATCATCATCTACCTGATCCTCGCAGAATGGGCCGACTACCGAAGGATAGTGGTGCAGCCAGAGTTGGTGGTAGACAAAGGGCGAGGTCAGTCCAAGCACATGCCGGAAAAACAAGCTTGATACTCCTACACAACGGGTCTTTTCTTCGGAGGTTACTGACAAGCGTCCTTTGGTGTGGTTGCAGGAGAAAAGATGGAAATCCATCTCAACATCACATTCCCCCGAATCCCTTGTGAACTCCTCACCTTGGACGTGATGGACGTGTCCGGCGAACAGCAGACAGGCGTGGTACACGGAGTCAACAAAGTGCGGCTGACGTCGGTCGCTGAAGGCTCCAAAGTCATCGACACGCAAGCCCTGCAACTGCACGCCCAAGACTCGTCCGCGTCGCATCTCGACCCGGACTACTGCGGCTCATGCTACTCGGCGCCGGCGCCGCCGACGGCCAAAAAGCCCGGGTGCTGCAACACGTGCGACGAAGTGCGCGAGGCATATGCCACCAACAGCTGGGCGTTCGGGCGCGGCGAGGGCGTCGAACAATGCGAGCGCGAAGGCTACGGCGAGAGACTGGATGCCCAGCGCCAGGAAGGCTGTCGCATCGAAGGCGTCATCCGCGTCAATAAGGTCGTGGGCAACTTCCACATCGCGCCCGGTCGGAGCTTCAGCAACGGCAACATGCACGTCCACGATTTGAACAATTACTTCGATACCCCTGTCGAGGGCGGCCACAGCTTTACACATGAGATTCATTCGCTACGGTTTGGGCCGCAGTTGTCGGATGAGTCGAATACCAAGTGGAGCGACCACCATCACTCCAACCCGCTCGATGGCCATCGAGAAGAAACCGACGAACCGGCCTACAATTTCATGTATTTCGTCAAAGTCGTTTCCACGTCCTACTTGCCTCTCGGATGGGATGAGGATCAATCTGTCAAACAGCATTCGAGTCTGAGCGACTTGATCCCCCTAGGCATGCATGGGAAGGGAGTCGGAAGCCATGGCTCTATCGAGACCCATCAGTACTCTGTCACGTCGCATAAGAGGTCTTTGGGAGGTGGCACCGATGCCGCAGAGGGACATAAGGAGAGGTTGCATGCTCATGGTGGCATTCCCGGAGTCTTCTTTTCTTATGATATCAGCCCCATGAAGGTCATCAATCGCGAGGTCAGGCCCAAGACCTTTGCCAATTTCTTGACCGGTGTCTGCGCCAGTATTGGGGGAACCTTGACTGTTGCTGCCGCCATTGATCGCGGCTTGTATGAGGGGAGTACCAGGCTCAAGAAAGCTCACCAGGGGTGAAACTAGATAGAATTTTGAAGTGAAAGAATATAAAATGAAGGGGTTATCAGAGTCGAATGCTGCTTCTTGCTTAACATGACTTGTAAGGTCTGCCGGGGAAAACGTAGCATTCAAGATATATTTTGTGGAAGGCCAATAGGTGGCCGAATTGCTAGAACACAGCGGATGCTGTTTCAAGGGCTTTAAAGAGACTTTCTGAAAGACAAAGGGATAAGGTAAAACGTCTCACGTCGGCGAACCGCTGAACAGAAGCAGAACAGTGATATTCCTAGAGCCTCATCTCGGTTGTAATCCCACAGGGTTATGTCATCGAAGGTCGGGGCATAGTTCTTGATTCAGTGGCATAATTGACCTAGCTCAATGTATGTACGGGTGCATCGCTCAGCGTGAGTGGGACCTACATCAGGGATCTCACTCTGTACTCCTGATAGCAGATCGCGAGGGGGGCGACAATGGAAGAGTTGTCCCTCGGCGGGCAGTCCTAAAAGTTGCCAATCAACCATCAGCGTCAAACCCTCATAAACATAGAGATGCCCCGAGCGGCAAACAGCACAGCAAGTAAAACGGAAGAAAAATGAGTTGTTGAGTGTATGTAATATCAGAAGAACCAGTTCTAAGCACCGACGCCAGGGACCACACATTGAAGAAGACAGAGAACCGAAACATAGAATATATTTGACGATACATCCCATGATAGACTCTGTCTCATCAAAGGAGGCTGGCCTTTGAGGCTTTCCCCTGAGCATCCTTTTCCGGCTCTTCCTAATGCCATGTGGTTTCTTTGTTCATCATAGAGAGTTTGGGAGAGGTCGACTTGTGTAAATTGCACATGGGATGGTTTCGGGGCGGGGGTATGTTTGCTTACCTGCTCTGACAGCTCTAGAGGGAGCTGTGTTGTGCAACCGGCGGTGAGAAGAACGTGATTCGAGTACCTGGGGAGTAGCATGCCACCTCCGCGGCATCCAAAGCAGAGCGCATTCTTGACCGCGGTCTGTGGCAGGTAGACTTTGTAGAGCCGGTATATCTGCGAGACGGGTATAAGGTCTATGTGCCCTAAGACATGTGAGATAAGAACAAAACGACCTCTTTGACCAGGAGATACATGAATCTCTTCTGGAAATCTCTGCCAGCTCGGTGCCTGGGGAACCTTAAGATTTGTGATCACGGTTCATAAAAGGATGGAAGAAAGTTGAGGTTCTCTTCAAAATTTAAGATCCTGTGAGGAAATGTTTATAGGAAGGTCTGCCGAGTGAAAGGTAATCTAACCATTTTCAGTGGGACTACAATGTATTCTTGTTGTGTAGGCATTGGAGCCCATACAGGGTTGCGAACAGCTATGTTGTCGCTTTGGCAAGAATATACTGGTCAAAGAGTTTGAATGCCATGCAGAGCCTAACTACCTATGTACCTAGATACCTTACCTAGATATCGGTCCGAATGTCACGGCTCGGTAACAAGATAAATAGTCTGGCCGAGCGAGGCTGCTAAAGCGGCAGATGCTCGCCGTACGTGGAGATGACCCGTGGTTGTATGTCGGATCTGGCATCAGCGCGTGCATTACAGCAACACGGCAGTCGAAAGTATACTGTGGATTGTCGCGAGTTCCCTGCTCCTTATCCCTCGCATCATAGTGTCCGACATCAGTGTCATGAAGCTTTGTCCTTGTGTCCGTGGCGACTCCTCTTACGCGAAACCCCAGTTCACTACTCCATATGTCTGTCAATGGCGTACAGCGAGAGGTCGACCTGCTCGACTCAGGTGAGCTCCTGATGACCGGGACCGCTTGTCCTTTTTTCTGACGATAGCAGACGATTATGACCCCATAGAGCACCTTGATCTTATCTTTTCCCACCCCTCTACCCTCTCCTCAGTCGGCCAGACCTACGAGGTACTGCAGACATACCAGCATGACCTGGAGGACGAGATTGAGACTCTCGAAGATGAGCAGCTGCGATCAAACGCGGAGTGCCTGGGGCGCATGGAGGCAGCCAAGGCAGAGCTGGCCGACCTCTTCCAACGCATCGAACATGTCCGCAAGCGAGCCCTACAGACCGAGCGCAATATCACTGAAATGACTGCGGACATTAAGCAGCTGGACAACACGAAGAAAAACTTGACGTTATCTATGACGGCCTTGAAGAGGCTGCAGATGTTGACGACCGCATACGAACAACTTCGGGCCCTGAGCAAGACAAGGCAGTACAGAGAATGTGCACAGCTTCTTCAGGCGGTCATCCAGCTTATGGCACATTTCAAGTCCTACCGCTCGATCGACCAGATCGCTACTCTGAGTAGGAACGTGGCGGACTTGCAAAGAGCGCTCCTGGAACAGGTCTGTGAGGATTTCGAGATCAGCTTCACCAAAGAAGAGGTGGCACAAAAGAGAGGGCTGCTGCATGAGGCATGCTTGATCGTGGATGCTCTTGGTGATGCGGCCCGCTCTAGGCTGATCACCTGGTACTGCAACACCCAATTGCGACAGTACCGGCACATCTTCAAGGGAGAACAGGAAGCCGGCTCCCTCGACAACATCGACCGGAGATACGCATGGTTCAGGAAGACACTGAAGATATATGACGAGGAGCATGCAGCCATATTTCCTTCACACTGGCGGGTCAACGAAGTTTTAGCAAATGTCTTTGCTGAGGGTACTCGAGAAGATTTCAAGGGCATCCTGTCTCGAACCACTCGCAACGGGCAAACAATCGACGTCAAGCTTCTGGTATCTTGTCTCCAACAGACTCTGGATTTTGAGCACACCCTAGAAAGGAGATTCAACCGGACGTCCCGAACGTCGATTGACACGACTACCTCGGCTAGTGAAGCCCCCGTCTTCGGCCAATCCATATCAAGTGCTTTTGAGCCCTATCTGAGCCTATGGGTTGAGGCGCAGGATAGGGAACTTGCTGGACTGATACCTCAATACAAGCAAAGGCCGACCAGACCAGCGGACGAGGAGTTCTCCTCTCAGCAAGTTATTGCATCCTCGACCGAGCTGTTTAATTTCTACCGTCACTCACTGGCACAATGCGCAAAGTTATCCACCGGACAACCATTGCTGGAGCTGTCACGGGTGTTCGGGCGTTATCTAGATCAATACGCCCAGCAGGTACTTTTGTTCCACATTTCCGAGAAGCCATCAGGTGGCACGCCGTCACGAGTTCCGACAGTGGAAGATGTGATCACAGTTCTCAATACTGCTGATTATTGCTTTAACACCTGCAACTCTCTCGAGGAGAAGATTAAAAGTCGCATCGATGAGAACTTGAAAGACAGTGTTGACCTGCAGAGTCAAGCGGACGCTTTCATGGGTATTGCCAGTGCTGCTGTGCGAGGTCTCGTCCGGCGGGTGGAGGTAGATCTCGAACCCAGCTGGAGGGAGATGCGCAACACTGCGTGGTCGAGGATTGAGAGTTGCGAGAATCAGAGCTCCTACATCACCGGCCTGGAGCACGTCATTAAAGAAAGATCGAGCGAGATCTTGGGGATGCTCCACAAGCAGCAATATGCACGGGCTTTCGCAGACAACCTGGTGGAACTCCTTGCCTCCACCTACATTTCCAACATTGCACAATGCAAGCCTATTTCAGAGGGCGGCGCAGAGCAGATGCTGCTAGACACCCACGAGATCCGAAACACTTTGAGTCATATCCTGCCAGGCACGCCTCCGCCGCTGTTCTTGAAACGAGTCACCGCCGCATTCGGCAAAGTTGAGCCGCTGCTGAAGACTCTGCAAGTCAGACCATCTCCGCCAGAAGCTCTGGTTCAGGCGTACCTGATTCACATTGCTGATCTGTCCGAGGTCAATTTCCGCAAAATCCTCGAACTCAAGGGCATCCGGAACAAAGCGGAACAGAACCATTTAGTGGAATTGTATCAAATGCACAAGTTCAGCCCGAGGTACAAGGATTCGCTCGTGGAACGTTCACCTCTTCTCACCTCGCTGAATCTGTCGGGCGCAGCACCCGCCAATAATGCTGGATCGACACCAGCCACAGCATTACACAATCTATCGGCCCTGGGAAATTCAGCCGCAGCGTCACTGAGTACTGCTAATTTGCCGGGGAATATGAAGTTCGACGCGTCCGGGCTAGGCAATGCCATCATTGACCGATTCAGCAGCCCAGGTCTAGGAGGCATGAGCACACCTAGAGAAGGGGCACTCAGTCCGCCTCCGGCTGGAGTCCCGGCCAGCAACACGGCGGCGGACGGGGCACCTTCGGGAGGTGAGGCAGGGGCGAAGCTGAACGAGAACTTGAAGAACTTTGGCAAATTCTTCAAACGAGACTTGGGAAGTTTTGGAGGCATTGGTCGGTTTGGCGCTAAAACCTCCGGCCCTGCTACGCCTGAGGAGAGAGTCAACGGCCGATAGGATGTACCGTAGATGGCATTCGTTAGTGGAGCATATGTTGTAACGCCCACATGCACCTCTGGCTTATGGTCCTTTCTTTCTCTCGCTGTTTCCGATGCATTTGCTGGGCTAGATCCGAGTGAATACTTGTGTAGACACGCGTTGTTTACACAAATAATCACTAAGATTGTGTGTTAAGGGCTCGCTACCTGCAGACTGGCCTACGCGGCCAGGCAAATCTGGCAACACATCTTTGCCATCAAGCATGTTCTAGCGGTTGAGGTCGTAGGCTGGTAGTGGTTGTCCGAATTGTCCGTGGCCGCAGAAGTTACTGCTCCTAAACTTCAGCTAGCCTCCGGATGGTCGTCGAGACCACTTTTTCCTCTGAAGCATTAGGACACTGTGTCACGATATAGCGAGTCGAGCTTGGTAGAGATACACACTATTGTATTAAAGGGACAATGAACCAGACGATCTCGAAGGCAAAACAAGCCTGAGGCTCAAAGAAGCTTCCGGCAAAGGACTTGGCCTTTCCCGATCGGGAATGGTTCACGGACATCACGTGCGTACCGTGTTCTGACTATGAACTTTCTTCCCACTTTAGTATCTCGATTCTCTCTTTCTCTCGACTAGCGGACGACAGGCCGACACATTACCTCCCTCCTCCCCGTCTCTTCCCTTCTCCTTCTCTCTTCTCTTCACACACACACTCTCTCTTGCAAAGTCAGATTTGCCTAAGCCTCTGTGCAAAGTCTCAAGCCTCTTGCGTTGGATCTGATCTTCCAATCTTCAAGCCTCTGTGCAAATCTCATACTCTTAAGCCTCTGTGCAAATCTCATACTCTCAAGCCTCTGTGCAAATCACACAATCTCACACCTCTGTGTAAGTCTCTACAAGCAACTGTGCAAAGACACAAGCCTCTGTACGGACACCACAAGGTCACAATCTTCACAAACATCACAATCTACAAGCCTCAGTGCAAAGCCTCAGTGCAAATCATCAATCTCAAGCCTCAGTGCAAATCATCAGTCTCAAGCCTCAGTGCAAATCATCGATCTCAAGCCTCAGTGCAAATCATCAATCTCAAGCCTCAGTGCAAATCAACCAATATCCAAGCCTCAGTGCGAATCATCATTCTCAAGCCTCAGTGCAAATCATCACTCTCAAGCCTCTGTGCAAATCATTCAATATCGAAGCCTCAGTGCGGATATCACAAGTCACAATCTCCATCACATCTTTCAAGCCTCTGTGCAAAGCCTCAGTGCAATTATCCAATCTTCAGAGCCCTGAGCAAAGTCTCGGTGCAATCTTCCAATCTTCAAAGCCCTGAGCAAAGCCTCAGTGCAATCATCCAATCTTCAAAGCCCTGAGCAAAGTCTCAGTGCAATCATACAAGCACAAGCCTCTGTGCTGAACTATCTCGACCGAGTCCAGGAACCACCGTCTTTGCAATACTTCCAGTCATTACGATGGCTTTCGCAAGACAGACTCAACATGGCCGAGACCAATCCGGAAACACTTTCCAACTCGCCATCAAAGGATGGACTACAAGCAAACTGTCGGCCACGAAGGATCAAGGCCTCGACTCGCTCCTCGTCTTCCTGGAGAAGAAGGCTAGTCGCCAAATCCTCTCTCATCGTATGGCCGGTCGTACAGTGCTACTCATCACTATCAATGAGCACGATAAAGATCGGTTCTATCACTTGAACGGTTTCACGTGGGCGGGAGCAACCCTGGTCGTTGAAGACTCTCGACCTCCACGCAATCAACAAGCCCAGCCTCAGGCTCACGGCCTTGACGGGCGCATCTCTCAGCCACCAAGAAATGGCTTTCAGAATGGCGGATCGTCCAACGTTCCTACTGGACCTCGGGCCCAACAGGGTCATCAGAATCGATCCATTCAGAACAACACTTCGCGCGATCCACGCCGCAACAACAACAACAACAACTCGGTGACTTCGGAAGTCGAGAACATCATCATCTCAGTCATCCGCAAACGCTATCATGCTGGCGATAGACATCTCATCCTCAATGCACTCGTCGCTGATCCTGAGCTGCTAAGTTCCGGCTTATCAGAACAAGACGCATCGAAAGTGTACAAGGCCATCTTTGCCATCTGCGAGACCAAGATCTGGGAAACCGAACCCAAGCGAACAGAGGCAGTCATCAGCGTCAGCCTGCGAGACAATGCCATCAAGACGGTCCAAGATATCATCTCTCTGGCCAGTGTATTTCCTCACATTCACAATCTCGACCTGTCAAACAACAATCTCGAAGACCTCGGTGCCCTCAAATTCTGGAAGAACCAATTCCGCGAGCTTGAACATCTCATCCTCACTGGCAACCCGGTTGCCTTGAAGCCCGACACCCTCCAGACACTCATCAAGTGGTACCCGAATTTGAAGATGTACAACGGCGAGCCAATCACGGCACAACCTCAACCACCACTACAGCCGGTGGGGGCAATGGCGGCGCCTGTGCCTGCGCCCTTGCATCCCGAGCTCCCACCGGGCTCAACATTCGGCGTGGCCCAGCCAGACAAGCCGGCGGAGGTGCTCCTCCGCGAGCAGATGGGGCTGCAATTCAGCTTCGAGACCCGCCTCAAGCTGCAGTGGGTCGAGAACTGCCTCGTGGCCAACAACTGGGACTACGGGTTGGCAATGGCCAACTTCGCCCAGTTGAAGGCCGCGGGGGCAGATCCCGCCGGACGCGTTCCTCGAGGGGGTTTAGTTGACCCCCCCGGGGCCCGCACCGGCGGGATCTGAGGACATGGCGATGGACATGTAGGGGGAGGTGGAGGGGGAGAGATGGGGGAGGGGGAGGGAGGGGGGAGCCCCGGGGTGACTACCTAGTGGTCAATTCTTTCTCTTGCTTTTCAGCGTGGCGTTTGGGGGCGGATTGAAAAATGGCGAGCCCATGGAACCGCATACTTGTTTGGACCAGAGTGATTTGGGTAGATGATAGTTTGCTCTACGGAGCACGCCCTGGAGGCGTAATTGAAAAGTCATGTTTGATTCCCATCACGTTGCCGCTCTTATAACTTTTGATCTCGTGCAGTACAATGTCTCCAATTACCTCACCGTTGTCGCTGAAATGGCGGCTATAAAGGCTTCTGCCAGTGGTATCCAGTAGTCCTATGCCTGGGCATGCTATGTCCGAAGCACGTCAGGGGGGCCAGAGTTGTTTCTTCGTCAATCTCGAGGTTTTCTACTGAATAATGATATACTTCGTGAATGAATGCTTGAATGAATTGACCCGTCTGCATTATGTAGCGTAACAAACACTGCCTGAACAATACACAACCTGTTAGGTGGTCCTGGAGGATCTAGTGGTCAAATCAAGGTCTGAATGGTTTGAAGCAAGTCCAATACATACAGCTAGAGGGTGGTACGGCTTTTGGCATGCATGATTTCGGCGTCAAAAGAGCGAGACAGGACTGATGGAATGCAGGCGAGCATTTGTCTCTATGCTTCCGGCACAAAGATTAGCCAATGCCTTCCGTGATAAAGGGACCTGTTGCAACATCCTGTGACGGCTGCGAGGTTTCCGCCGGTCGAAGGACGACAGGAGAGATCAGGGGCGAGTTGACAATCCAACACCGCTTGATGAAGGGACCATCAAGCTCTATTGGCAACTTAAGTTACATCTTCTCTTCTCCGGCCTTTCCATTTGTTGCCCTCTTTGCATGCTAGAGCAAAGCGCAAGCCTTCTAAGGACGGGAATAGGGGGGCTCTGCCTTGTCCAGTCGGGACGGAGGAGGAAGAAACGGCGGACTTGGCTCTGTTCAGCAATCAGGCATCTTTGTTGGGTCTTCATGTAGGTATCTTCACATGCCGATCGAGCGATGCAAGCATGTGAAAAGAAGGAAATGGTGGCCTTGTTTCGCTGCCGGCAGCTGGCGGATCAGGCTTGCCACCGAATGGACTTCAACTGTACTGGTAGCGACTCCAGTGGACAGGAACAACGTGTTTTGCTACGCTCCGTTGGGATCCAAGTGCAGTTCTCGTAATAGGCACAAATGGACGTTGGTGTAGTCGACGAGAAAAGAGAGAAGGGGAAATGTAGAATGGATGTCGATAGGTGAGGAATACAACGCCCTCGACATTGCAGTCTCCACGTCATACGGCAGCATTGCATCCGTCTGCCCTGAACGTCGCCTCCAACTATTGAATACATTCGAATTCATCGACTTCTTTTCTCAACCACCATCGTTATTGGCACATGTTCTAATGCCAGGCACCCGACGCGTACCTGCATAGTCCCAACTCTTTTCGTTTCTCCATGTTGCCTTTTCCTTCCTTCCGTCTTCTTCATGGAGCACAACTTCGTGAAGCCGTTACCCGCTTCGTGCCTCACACCGCCCTATCCGATCAAGCGTCCTAGCCGTTCGCGAAATGCCTTGGCTTACAAATAAGGAGAATGGAACTGCAAACGTGGAGGAGAATGCTGCTGGAGAGGCCAGCGACGGCCAAGAAGAACTTCAGGAACTTGTCCTTGCGCCGCCTCTTCAGGGAGGAACCCTTCTGCCTGAGCCAGCGGCGACTCTCGTAAGCGGCATCACCGGTCTAGCGTCCTTCTATGTTCGCGCCGGCACAAAGGTTGGAGGTTGGGGTCTGTACGCTGGAAGAGAAGCCACGCTGAAGACCTTGTCCGTCAGTCGGAGTGCCCTCGAGGCTGTCCTTGTTGCTGCGGGAAGAGATGTCTCTGCTCGAAGCTATGGCGACCTTGGGAGAGCCGAAGCAGAGAATCTACTGGAGAAAAGCGTATGGTCTCAACTCCATCCATCCGAAACCATGCATGTCCAGCTGATGTATCTAGATTTCCGCATTGTATTCCACCATTTCCACCATTTCCTTTGTCGCGTCTGCAGGCTTCCATCTTACCGAGGCTTCGATGAACTCGGTGTCTGGCTTGTCCATTCAAGGCTTGTCCACACTTAATGCCATCCTTGGCTCTACCGAATCCTCCCGCGCCGTCGCTGCTATCATCACCCTGATCAAAGATGAACTCAACAAGCCTGAGCATGGAAGCAATGGCGAAATTGTTTCGTACATGGACCTCATCATTGGCACGGTTGGTTTCGTCCTGTTACAGAGATGGGGTAGACGCAAGACCGAGCTTGATTTCAGGGACGCTGGTGGTGAAGAAACAATCTGGGATGCTGTGATCGATGACAAAGGGTTCAAGGCCGACGTTGTAGGGACCAGAAGGAAGGGTATGATCAGCATCCAGCCCAATCCTACGGCGCCTCCTATGACATTTTCTTCGCCAGATGGGCAAGATGATTTCGAAGCCCTGGAACGAGGTACATTATTCGATCCTTCGACAGTGGCCCTGGCGTCAGAAGACCAGACCACATTGACCGATGAGGAGATCCGAGATCGTATTATGAGCCAACTGCCAGATGGGGCCCGCGCGGTCATCACGTCAGAAACGTTCACAGCCAAAACAATCAAGGTGGACATCTACGACTCCGAAACCGCCCATATCGACCCTCCTCCTGGTACGGTCATGGTTGCCGAAAGGCTGAATCATGACACTCCCGGCACCGGCATTCGTGGTGGACCTCACCAGACTGTGATATTTCGCACTGCTTTCAAGAAGTCGGATAGTGTCGAGATCCCTAACCGGGGCGACCAGTTTCTTCTGACTCGTCATGATGAGCCGCCTATCGAACATCATGACACCGATGATGCCTTGATGATGAACAGTGGCCCGCAGCGGATCTCAATCGTGGATGAACCTGATCAGGTGGATGATGGACCCTTATCCCACTCCGACAATGAGGCAGAGGTTGTAGAGCTTTCCGCGCCGCCGACTCCGCCTCCCAAAGCTGCCGGTCCAGTGGCTAACCAGAAGAAGAGTCGGCGGCCCGTCTTGTCTTACAGCAGATCTCCCCCAGATGCCAACTCTATGAGTCGAATCCCCCTTGTTAAGAACAAAAAGGAAAGGGCTACCACGAATGCTAAGAATGACAAAGGTGGAGTGATGAAAAGGGCGCTGAAGACATTCAATCCTAGCCAGTCCTCAACAGCTGTGAAAGACCTTCACAAGGCTCCCATCCAGCGAAAGCCTCCTACCTCTATCCCACCTCAACCACCCCCCTTGCGAGCCTTTCCGGCAGTACGAGGCGACCTAACCCCACGGAGGAACCACGCCTCTCTGAGCCATGGGCATACTCCTTTGACCAGCCCTGAACTACATCGCATCGGCGCCCCGGACTCGTCGTCCAGCTATTTTGCTTTACATCATCGAAGGAGAGATTCCTCTGTCTCACAAACCACTGAGACGTATTCAGTACATTCCGTAGAGAGTCGACCAGGCTCGCCGACATTCACACGTACCCACACTCGATCTGTTGGGGGCCTCACGCAAACCAAATCTGAGCTGGGTCTGACAGTTGACGAAACAGAATCCAGAGTTGACACTGCCAATGGCACAGTTCACCGTCGCAGATCTCGGTCCTTTGTCCCCAGTTTGTATTCCATGGCAACCAAGGACTCGAAAGAAGCAATCATTTTAGCACCCAAAACGCCGGTTCCTCGCAAATCCATTTTTGAAGATCACAATATCCTGAATGCTCTAATTTCCCAAGGCAAAGTACCTGGTATCTTTCCGGATCGCCATATGGTCAAAACCATCCGACGGTTCGTCAGATTCGCATCGGCCTCCTACGGCTCCAAGTTTCTTAGGGTCATGGGTTTGGACTCGGCTGAAGCGCAGTTGAGCAAGGCGACCGAACTGATGACGCTGAACGTCCATCACGAACATAGCTCGTTTTCAAGTCATACGGGATTACCTCCTGATACTATACTACTGTCGTCTTTCTATGACCCCAAAGGCGTCACAGGAAACACCGACTGGTCACCCTCCGCAATATCACCATTGATCCACTTCATCTCCATTGACGACGATTCGAAAGCGGTTGTCTTGACATGCCGTGGGACTCTTGGATTCGAGGACGTCTTGACAGATATGACCTGTGACTATGACGACCTCGTGTGGCAAGGGCAACGCTATAAAGTACATAAGGGCATCCATGCATCAGCAAGACGGCTACTCGGTGGTAATGGAAGCCGGATCATGGCCACGATCAAAGCCACTCTTGAACAATACCCCGATTATGGACTGATTCTCTGCGGTCACTCCTTGGGAGGTGCCGTTGCGGCCATCCTTGCGATACTAATGTCGGAGCCATCCTTTGACGGAACAAAAACCACATTCGTTACCGGCGACAAGCCCAAACTCCTCACGAACACGAACCTCGATGGGCCCTACACCTCCTACGTCCCACCGATATGTCTCCCTGCAGGGCGGCCGATTCACGTCTATGCCTACGGTACACCAGCCTGCATGTCGGAGCTTTTGCGCGTTGCTACGCGTGGCCTGATCACCACCATAGTCAACAATACCGACATTGTGCCTTGTCTGTCCCTAGGCATCCTGCATGATTTTCGCACCGTAGCTCTGCACCTGAAGACCGACACGACTGATGCGCTGGGAGCATTGAAAACAAGGGTTTGGCAACGAGTCTCCAATGCCATCAAATCTTCCTTTTACAACAACCCCCAGGGACCACCTCCACCGGAACATATGGCCGGGGACGGACTCGGCGAAGATACCTGGGCCTGGGCAGCCTTGAAGACCCTGCGTGCGGCCATGGTGAACGACAAACTCGTTCCACCGGGTGAAGTGTTTGTGGTTGAGACAACGCGTGTGTTTGACAGGCTAGATCCAGATGTTGCTCGCGAGGCCGCCTTCGGACCGGACGCTTCCACAGACGACAGAACCGAGAAGCTGTATCGTGCGCTCGGTCGGCCGGCTACGAGAGTGCAGTTCAAACTGATCCGTGATGTGGAGACTCGATTCGGAGAGTTGCGGTTCGGCCGGGACATGTTTGGAGACCACTCGCCTGGGAGGTACGAGGCTGCGCTGGCGGCTTTGGAAAAAGGGATCTGCGAAGATTAAAGACAGCTGATCTTACTGGTGATTTGGTTGTCAACGCTGGACTGTCGTCTTAGACTTACACTTCGCGATATGTCATGATTAGACATGATACGGTGTATTGGACTTTGGCGCTGGATCTTGGTTCAAATTGCACAGGTTAGTTACACGAGGCAGCATTCGCTGTTGTACCGGCAGGCCATACATATATAGGGGCCTGGCAAGGCCTATTTACCCGACAGAAAAGCGATGATGATGGCAAAGACGCAGCACGTACATGTGCTATGATGAGACTTTATTGAATGGTTAAGCTGTGGCGTTGGTCCATTTAATACTCCTGTGTCCCTCGACAGTACAATGCTGCTTCTTTCCATCCTGTATAAGTAAGATAGGCGACGTAGTATGTAGGGTGGTATAGACTACCTTGTTTCCTATTCTATTTCCATTCTATTCCTCAGATCAGACCTTTGGATGACTTCAAGGCCCGAGTCTAGTCTGCCTAGTACTTACCAATCGCAATGCAACCAAAGGGGAAACATTTCCTTCTCTCGTTTGTCCCAGATGCCTGTGCCCTGTACTGTCATTTGTCAACTGTCATTTGTTGCTCGTATGTTGTTTGTACGGGTAGGTAGTAAGGAGCCGTTACGAAAGAAGAAGGGTGGCAGTTGGCAGTTGGTAGTTGGTAGTTGGCAGTTTGCGTCTTGGTGTCTGTTTGGTGGCTGGAGTTGTTTAAAGGGCTAGGCCTGGTTAAATCTATATCTCAACATACATACCTAGACATATGTATATCCCTCTCTAGCATAGACTGTTCCTCATAGCCACCGATCTCGCCTCACGCGTACCGGCCTCCTGTCATCTTGACCTCGCCATGTGGATGGAAACATGATACATACCTTAAACCTTGGTAATTTATTGTCCTCACAAGATCTCGGAGTCAACTGGGATACCAATGGACCTCGTCCCCGGTCCCGTCACCAATTCTTTTGCAGTGAAGTCTCTCAGGTCAGAGATACAATGACAACAATCCAACGTCTGTCAATGGCAGCAATGAAACGCACGAGGGTATTTGCGGCCTTCCCTTGCCGTGGGCCTTATTGACAAAGCACAGACAGCCCTTTGGGTCATGCACAGAACCTTGCAGCGACAGCATGATCCCCTGAGTGACCTCCCTCTAATATCATATGGTTGTGCATACTGCTATTTCGGCACCTCGGATTCACCAGTGACGCACGCTTCGAAGGGTACGCGGACATGAGGAGAACCTGAATCTGTGACAATGGTAGCACACGACAGGTCAGGACAATCCACTGATGGTCTTGTGGACGAGGCTGTGATAAAGACCAAGTCATGACGGAGGAAATAGAAGTGAATGTTCGATCCTACTTGGGTATAAATATACCGTGAGTTTTGAAGGCTGGAACCTTTCTCTCTCTCTCTCTTCTGTATCGACAACAGCTTACAACAAAACAGAAACAGACACGATTGCTCAATATACCTTCCTTATAGCTCCTCGACAGCAGAGCTATACGAGCTATACAAGCTCAATATACCTACCAGCCAGCACAAAGACATTCTTTCGGAGCATCCCACAAGATCCTTGCCAGCAGACTCAGTAAGTGGCCCAGCTGAGTAGAAGAGTCTCGATGGAGCATGTACTGACATGAAGCCAGCTTGGTCGATCTTTGCAAAGCCACCTCGACAAGTTCAGTGTGAAAATGGTTTCTTCAGCACTGAAGATGTCCTTGTTCTTCCTGTTCGCTCTTCTGAGCCTGACTCTGATCAATCTAGTCGACGCAAATGCACAAGTCGTGCACAACTGCCCCTACAGTGTCTGGTGTGCAATTGTCGTTGGCTATGATCCCAGCGACGATACGCCAGAGAGCCAACGTCCCCCAGTGACCTGGGCCAACCAAGCCGCTGGGGCAGTATTGGAGTCGACCTTCTCGGACCACCCGGAAAACACGGGAATTGCCATGATGTGTACTCGAGATCCAAGTGCGAGCAAGCCTCTCGTCACGCAACTCGAGTATACCTGGATGGTGGACGAAGGCAAGACTTACTTTGACGTCAGCAATGTCGAGGGAGAGCCGTTCGTCAATGAGGGCTTCGTTATGACTCTGAACGATCCGGAAACGCCACTGTTCGACACCTGTTACGGCGCTCACTGTGTTGCCGGCGACGCTGGCTGTAACCAGGTATATGAAAAGTCGAACGATGACTTCCAGGGAATGCGGACTTGTTCTGACTCGGTTTCTGTCCGCTTGACTTTGTGCTCTGGTTAGAATTCGATGTATGTCTGGCATCGAGACGGGAGGCGGAGGATCTGAGAGGACATGCCATGTAACTTAGACCAAATATGTTGACGGTACGTCTGCTATGTAGGCATGCGGAAAACACGTATAAGAGCAATAGCGTTGATTGTCGAGGAATGGTGCATCGTAGGGTCTCAGTGCCGTTGAAACAGCTCAACCTACTAGGTACTGAATTTAAAGACCCCTGGAACAGTCATTCAGGCAGACCGCATATGACTGGCTCGCCCTCTAAGCATCGGTAGAAAGTCGGTGCTCGGTAGTGACCGAGTGCGATTTCAGCTAACGCCCAGAGTATAGAACCGGTGGAAGATACAGCTGAGATGTTCCCGAGAAAAGAAGCCGCCGCTTCTGACGGATCAAAGAGTCATAGTGAAGCCATTGCCCATCGCCATTGCCATCGACGGTGCGACGAGGCTGTGTTTCATGCCCGAACAGGAATCTGGAAAACCCTTTGTGCTTGGCCCGAAGAGATGAGTCAGACAAGTCGGTGCCCCTCATTGGCTGCAGAGAAACTACGGAGAAAAATTGCGACTGACGACAGAGACACAACAGTATCACCACCACACAGGCCTGGCCTTTTCACTGATTCACATACTGCTCTCTTTCTTTAGACGCAGTGCTTACTCCCTCATACCTTCAGAACTACATAAGCCACCGCTACCACTCTCGATTTACTGCTCCCATCAATCTTATCACGAACGCCGCAGACCACAACCGCCCCTCAACCCAACCCTCTACCCCTCCGCAACTACTTTTGCCAGCGCAGTCAACTTGTCCTAGTTGATTTTCACCTCACAAAGCCAGAGAGACTCTGGACCAAACTACCTGACAGTGGAACCATCATGGCTGTCCGAGCGCAATTCGAAAACTCGAACGAAGTCGGCGTCTTCGCCAACCTGACCAACAGCTACTGCCTAGTCGCCATTGGAGCCTCGGAAAACTTCTACTCGATCTTCGAATCCGAACTCGCAGACCTCATTCCAATCGTACACTGCACTATTGCAGGCACTCGCATTGTGGGACGTTTGACGACGGGCAACAAGAACGGTCTCCTCGTCCCGACGTCAACGACGGATCAAGAACTTCAACACCTGCGAAACAGTTTACCGGATGACGTGAAGATCCAGAGAATAGAAGAAAGATTGTCCGCTTTGGGAAACTGTATCGTCGCCAACGACCATGTTGCTCTCGTGCATCCAGACATTGAGCGTGAGACGGAAGAAATCATCGCGGATACCCTGGGAGTCGAAGTGTTTCGACAGACTATTGCCGGCAACGTGCTGACGGGGTCCTACATGTCTCTGTCGAACCAAGGCGGTCTGGTCCATCCCAAAACCAGCATTCAGGATCAAGATGAACTGAGTTCCTTATTACAAGTCCCGCTTGTTGCGGGTAGCGTGAATCGAGGAAGCCCTGTGGTCGGTGCCGGCATGGTCGTCAACGATTGGCTCGCCGTCACAGGCATGGATACCACCGCGACTGAACTAAGTGTCATCGAGAGTGTGTTTAGACTGGGAGAGGGTGGCCCAGGCGGTCTCGAGGCCAGAATGAATGCCAATAAGGAGAGCATCGTCGAAAGCTTCTACTAGACAGAGGCTTTTGACAAGAGTCCTTCTCTTGTCTGTACAACTGACGACGAGAGTGGTGAGAAAGGGCATCATGCAATGTCATCCTTCGTTTGAAGCATTCAGTGGGAAACACAAAGCCAAAGGGTTTTTGTGACGCCTCTATCGCGAGTTTTATCTGCCCGGAGGCGGCCCAGGTACCTCGAAATTCAACATGTCGTCCTCCCATACCTTACACAGCTAGGAACCCTCTCACTGTGAGAGCAGACCTCGTCTGCCTCAGTTTCCAACAACATTGGCCGGTTCTTGCGGTCTACACCCGATCTGCCCAGGGGAAGAAAACCGGGGAAAATTTGGAACCACAGTGAGCGCGCGCAGCATGTGATTAGATGGACAGGAGGTAAAATGATTGGACTACCGGGAGACCGCAGCACCAGCAAGCACTCCGTTCATCTTACCTGAGGGACAAGACGCTGTTGCCGTGGCTGAAGGGTGTGATGAGCAGCCCGTCGAAACCTGTCGTGTTGGGATGTGGCCTCAAAAGACTACATCTTACTCCTTCAGAGCCACGCCTGCTGTGGCTAGATGGGATCACAGTGCATCATGGAAGCACATAAGCAGCCATCCGGAATTGCTTCGGTACTTTCTCCAGCAAAAGGAAGGCGGAACGCGCAACGAGAGCTGCGGAAGACATTGATAGGAATGGCTGCAGACCTACTAGCTGAACAACGACTACTCTATCATCGGAGCAGAATTCTAAACCAGTCCAGACATTTCTTACCTTCTATACCTCGCTCAATCCTGGTATATCCTATATGTAGTAAAGGCAAAATCAGGAACTTTGCCCACCTAATTCACCTTACGCTCAAGTTATCTCGGGCAGATAGAGGCAACAAAGACAACAGACACCCTCTCTCAATATTTGTCTGTGGATATCCTAAGCCAAAGAGTCACGGTACAGGGGACACCGCAAAGGGGTGCAGCAGAGTCCCAACACAACCAGCAAACCAGGATATCAAGCAAACCAAGCTCTAGAGGGCTCGGTACTCAAGTAGTATAACAACACCTTCCTTTAGCAGATCACCAACCAATGTCACCGATTTCCATCTCGAGCGGTGTGTCTCTCCGCCGCAAGAGGCTCAGAACCTTGCCCATCAACCAGAGGATTGTCCAATTCCATACCAGTATCAGTACCACCACCTCCGTTTCCAACGCCAACACCAATAACAAGCTTCTTTGCCTGTTCTCCAGTTCCCTCCCCTTCCCCTTCACCAGGAGTTTCAGCTTCTTCCTGCGCTTGAGCCAAGACATCCGCCATACTCTTGCTCTTAAAGTTGGTATCGGCGTGGATATCTGTCTCTGTCTCTGTCTCCAGGTCCATCTCCATCTCCACGTCTCCATCAGCACCAACTTCGGTATCGTCCTCTCTGGGTGTACTGCCGGGCGGTGTTTCCAACGGCGGGGCAGGTGGAGGTGGCGGGGGAGGCGGCGTCTCCGTTCCAAGCTCGAGATTCAACCTCTTCGATGGCGACTCGGTTGGTTCACTCTCCCCTTCTCCTTCTTCGTCTTGTACAGTCGACTCGTCATCGCCGTCGAGGCGTTTGCGCTTCAACTTCCCACTACCGTTCGGTTCGAGTGGGGTCTCCGTGCCGACAGTCTGTTCGACATCTTCGTCATCCGACATTTTGACATCTTCATTTCCATCCTCCGGTGATACATCTTCAGGCCGAGGTGGGTCGACGGGTGACGCAGCAGGCTCGTTAGCTGAAGAAGTCTTCTTGCCTTTGCCTCTGGCAGCTTTCTCCATTTCGTGCTTTTTATGCTTCTGGTATGCCTTTTCAAAGAACTGCTTGCAGAAGTCCTTGACTTTTTTCTGTTGCCGCTCTTCAATCTTTGTGGGATCTTTCACTCTGCCAGCCTTGTAGTCCGAGGCCACTAGCTTCTTAGCTATCTCTTTCGCAAATCGCTTGAGGTCGTCACGAGGAATCTTGTGTTTGTATTTGTTCATGACATGGGAGATGTGCGGGAAGAGCTGGGACCATAAAGTTAGTAAACAAAGTATCAGCGATGCAGAGGCAAGATGGCTTACCGTATTTTCATACAGCTTCTTCTGCTTCTCTTCATCGTATGATTTCCATCTCTCCTCTTTCTTCGCTTTGGTAGGTTCTGGAGTGTTGGGCGTGGAATTTTTCGTTTCCTTTCCCCGAGAAGTAACAATCGTATCGATGATGCTTTTGAGAACATCCTGTTCGGAAGGCTGCCTGGGGGGCGGGGGCGGTTCGTCGGCTGGTCTTGTCGGCCTAGACCATGTTGTTTGGCCACTAGCAGAATAATAATACGTTCTTCCCTTGTCCTGAGCTGCAAACCAACCACGGGGCAATGGGGCAGGAGGCCGAGTGAAAGAGGGAGGTCCACGGGGCAGGAACTTCGCAGCGCGTGGTAACACCTTCGGTCCAGAAGGCGCATTTGACGGACCGCGCGGAGGCGTACGCGAGCGGGATCTCGATCTCGACCTCGACCGTTTCCGTTCCTGAGCAGACTCCCGTCTCTCAAAGGGCGTCGATTCCGTCTTGACCAAAGTTGATATATCCTCTCTCTTTTTCCGCGGTATTCGGTAGGCCAATTCGAGTTTGGACCAATCTTCGAGCAGTGCTGATGCTTGCTTGGCGACTCTCTCATCAGGATGGGTGGTTAATGGCTGCAGCGTTTTGTCAATCTTCGCATCAACAATTTTATTCCTGGTAAGGCGCGGTAGTTGGTTTAGAATGTCCAAAATCTGCAAGATAATGTTTTCGTCGTCCCTCCATGCCGCAAGCTGAGAGTTGAGGATCTGGTAACCGTGGAATCTCACGACCCTGTGCCATGCTTGGTCGTCGACACAGCGCTGTATACGCTGCAACAGTTTGACCGCGATCCATTTTTCCTTGCATTGCATCAAGGCCGCCATGACTTTCGTGACACCGTCGGCATCCAGTGACTTGGCCTCAAGACTGTCAACGTATTCCTCATCGTCTTCGGTCGCCTTCTTCTTGCGAGGACGCCGGGCCACCACGGTATCCCAAGAATCACCATCTTCAATCCCAAGGGCTTCGATAGTAGCAGCAGAGAGCTTCGTGGCTCGCTCGGTCTGAGTCTTGCCACCGATGAAACCCGTGCAGTTGGATTCTCCGCAATAACATGGCTGGGGATTGGCACCATAACGGTCGACATTGTAGTTGAAGACAAGTTCCTCTCCAGCCTTGATGTAGCGCTCTGCAAATATGCCCATTCGAAGCTTTTCGCCTACGACCCATTTGTCGACATAGCAGTTTGGATTGCAGGAGTGGTTGCAGAATCGACCAAGGTTCCCTTTCTTGGTGGCATCTATAAACTCACCCTTGCTCAGGGACATGAAATAGAAATGTTTGATGCCTTCTTGGTCATACTGAAGCATGCGTTTGCGGAAGGTAACCTCGGGTATGGTCTCACCGATGTACTCGAAAATGAAATCGTGCGGCCGAAGGTCGACATTGGTGCGAAGACCGTACCCCTTTTTATCCGTCTTGATGACCGATACATCGGCGTACATACGGCGAAGGAAACGCTGGTTCTGGCAGGCAGGACCACAGCTGCAGTCATCGGCGCATTCCATCTTGCAGGCCCGATTGATGCAGTCGGAATCCTCGCCGCATGCGAGATTCTGCTTGGTCGTGGGATCTGGTCATTTAAGTTAGTTCAGGACGGGAAGTGCGGTAGCCGAAGCTGAAACTCACCCCATTCTTCCGAGCAGTCACAGTCCAGAGCATGTTCACTGTAACCCAAGTATTTGTTTTGGTAGGTGCAGCTATCGATGACGGTGAAGGTCGAGGTAGCTTCTTCGGTGGCGTCGGTAAGGTCATGAAATAGAGGTGCGATACGGGGAGGGAGTTTGGATCCAGCTCCACGGGCCGCCTTTGCGGGCTTCGATGGTTCCTTTGCTTCAGGCTTGACGGGCGAGGTGGAGGTGTAAGTGTGACCCTTCACATCCACCTCCTCAGGCTCCTTCTTGGCACCCAACCGACCGGTCGAATTGCCGCCATCGTCGGCAGTAGTTGAGGTGGACGAGGACCGTGACTTTTTGTGTGGAATAGTTTCGGAGAAGGGTGAGTCGGAAGGACTGGGAGAGTTTTCTTGCTTGACAGTGGCTACGTGGCCGTTGTGCGGCTCCTCTGTCACCTCACCATTCACTGACTCTTCGCGCTTGAGCTCAATAATAGGCTCTTCCTCTACGGACTCTTGCCAGGATGAGTTTCGGCTAAGGCGACCCATCGTGACAGTAAATTGGCTGCGTTTGAGGTTGCGAGAGGGTTTAGCTCTAAGGTGAGCGCAGAGGTGAGATGGTGAAAAATTTCATAGATCTCCCGAACATCTGGGAGACACAAGCCAGGTGACCACTAAGCTCCGGGAACGTTGAAATGAGAGACTGGATTCACACAGCACTGTGGTGACCGAGACCGTGAATTGACCAGGAGGGTTGGATGGTTCGGCGCAGGATGGCTTCGTGTTGACTGAGACAACAAGGTGGTGGTAAGTTTCGGCCAGATCAACGCGCGAGGGGCTGCGTCGGACTTCCACCACTGCACGCCGTGAAGGCGGCCGTGAAGAGGGTGAGAAGTGAATGAGTGAACAACACACGCAGTCTAGTAATGACTGAAGCAAGTCTTGTAGAGCAGTTGCGATGCAGCAGCGTTGTGGTAAAGGCTGGCAACTGGAAGGGATGCAGTGGTTTAAAGGACGAAGACAGAAGGATGATGGCTGCGTGCCTTCATCTCCGCCACACAGCAGCGCCGATGTACAGCGAACAGCGACCTTTGGTTCCTAGGTATTTGCCCCTCAAATAATTATCACTCACGGGGGCTGAGGACCAAAGTAAACTCCAAGCAACAAGGACCAGGTAGAGAAAAAAGGTGGTAGAGGCAGAAGACAAGGAGGAAGGTTGCGTGTGTTGATTGCTGCTTTGTCTAGGGGCGAAATGGCGATGAAGTTCAAGGTTTGAAGGCTGCAGTGAGGAAAGAAACCATCAAAAGCTTCAAAGCTGCCAAGACCAGCAACATCAACACCAATTGAACTTGAACACCGACATCAACCTCAGTATCAGCATCGACGTCGCCATCGCCACCGACACCGACACCTCAGAACCAACTGTCACTGGCAAAATACTCCTGCCCATCCATGTCCGTCCTTGGGTATCACTGCCATCATGATCATTTCAAGCCATCACCATGACTCCTGGCCCTTCCGCCCTCAAAAGCCAAAATCATAGCCATAGCCATATCCATGTCCACATCTGTTGCCTTCAGTAGCTATCCTTTACTCCTCAACGTGTCCTTTCCTTGTCCTGGTACGCTCGTTACTCTCACGCCACCCTCTGCTTTTCTGAAAACTCCTCATTATCTTCCGCTGCCTGCGTTGCTGCCGTGAGTTCCTGTCATCTTTAGCATTCAACGATGCCATGTGTCTATTTGCCTGTCTTCCGGATCCCGCAAACGACCTTGTCTACCCTGGGTGCATACAGATCAGCATGCCCCGTGGTTTGCCTCGACTTGAGCTGCGTGGCATCCAAAGGTAGTGGCGGTCCTCGGGTCATCTGCATAAGCCATGTTGGCCAAACTTGTCAGGAGCCTGATCATTGGCTTTCTTCTTCTTCTTTGGGTTTGGGGCGACTCTTGTTCTTAACCATGTCCATCAGACCCTTCATCGAAGTCCGGGCTTGTCGACTTCTATCTACAGCCTTACCTCGCCATAGCCCTGGTTGTCTGCTCGTGTAGTGAGGGCTGTCGGTTGCTGGCTCATCTCCTTCTTTACCGGTAGGAGGAGTTGAGCCCTTGAGTGCTGCAGCTTTGGGTTTAGCTCGCTCTGCTTCAATCTGTTTCCGCCGTTCTTGCTTTCTCCGTTCATACTCCTCACGTGCGGCATGTCGAAGTGCACGACTAACTTCAGTCACCCGAGCCTTTCTCGCCGAGAACTGCGTATAGTCTTTGATCTGGTTTTTTGCTTCCTCTCCCATGGCGGCCCACTTGCCCGCCAATCCACTCATGGCTATCAGCCTTTCGTCCACCCGGCGCGTCAAGTAGACGTCCGGTTCTTTGTTCTGCTCCTTCGCTTTGGCCATGATGCGCTCAATTTCATCCCGGTAGGCGGTCTCGTATATGTCCACGTCCGCCGCTCCGGGGCTCTCGCTGACAAAGTATGCATCATCATCATCATCATCGGGAACAAAACTCCCCCCATTATCTGCTTGCGAACTGACTCCAGAAAAGGTGGATGGTCCGATGTGGAGGTAGAGGTGGTCTTCCAGAGGGTCATGCGCATGTCCTCGGTGTCCTATCTCGTCAGTAGTGTTCGCGTGCATCTTCAACGACCGAAAAGGTGGCAACTGGTTTGGCTCCAGATTGTCGATGTCCACAGGCGATTGTGTTCGGGAGGGTAGATCCTCCGTTTCGGCGCTTGTTTCGCTCGCTAAGGCTGGAGGAGCACCCTCAGCTCCGGGTTTTCCAGATTTCTCCTCCATGATGGTGGTATCATCTATGCTCAATGTAGGCACTGGCCGCACATTCAACAGGCCTACAGCCTTTTGGAGTTCCTCGGGCTCTTCCAAATCACCTGTATGTGCACCATCGAACTCATGGAAACTATGCGATTTTGGAGGAAGGCGGCTGGGCTGATCTCTGCTCATGCTGGCCGGGGGTTGTGAGAAACGAGTATCCGCATGGTCCCCTAGGATGGATCTCATTTCAGGTGGCCTGTTCTTCTCTAAGAGTGCCTTGAATTTCCGAACTGCTTTCATCTGGAATGAAGTTAACCACTGTCTGCTCCTCTCAGGCGGTGCAAAGGGTACTTACAACTGTAATGATGTTTGTCATGTTGTAGGTTATTGCTTCATTCATTTCTGCCTCGGTCGGCGGTTCGACAAGGTTCGAGGTATTCTCTTTCTCTGACAACAGTTTATCGGTGCCGTTCCTTGTCACCCATGCATGCTCCTGAATATTGTTAGCTGAAGAAAGCGAGACTGGAGTGGCAGCATTACCCTCAACTCCTTCATTGTGATGCGTTTCTCCGGGTCTTTCTCCAGAAGCTTTCGCATTAGATCAACCAAATCTTTATCCCGTTCCCCACTAAGGTCGGGCTCTTCAGTCTTGATCGCTTCATAGAGTTCAAAGATGCCCGACTTCTCAAATGGAATTCTGCCATACTTGAGACAATATAGCGTCACCCCCATCGACCAAATGTCTGCCGCGCGACCGGAGACATCACCATGTCGGGCCACGCATAATTCTGGAGGAAGGAAGGCAGGGCTGCCCGCCGACTTCGCTGTGAGCATCTCTGAGTCCTTCTCAAACATTTCCGATACTCCAAAGTCCACAACTTTGAGGACATCGTCTTCAGTGATCAGACAATTGTCCGGTTTGATGTCTCGATGCACGACTCCTTGAGCATGTAAGTACTCAATCCCCAAGATCAGATCACGGAACCAGCACCGACAAACGTGATCTGGATATGGATCTGCCCGTTCCTCAAGCCCGACTTTCATGACCACCCCCTTTTTGCACATTTCCATGACCATATATAGTGAATCTTCGCTAGGGTCGTCCAAGACCTCAATCAGAGAGACCAAGTTGGGATGGTTCAGTTTCTTCATGATGGCAATTTCTTCCTTGATAAGATCTATGGAATTGATTGGTGTATCTCCCTCTTGCCCGACATTTCTGTGCAGGGGGGAGTTGAAGCCCTGCAGAGCGCCACGGCGCCGTTGTTGGAAGGGCTGTCGAAGGATATGGGACTGGGCGCGTTTCCGAAGTCTTGCTTTGGAGAACTCTTTGACTGCCTAGAGAAGCTGATATTAGCGACTGAAGAAAATCAAGATAGAAGTCCACTCACGTATTCCGTGCCATATTGGTCGACTGCTAAATGCACAGCTCCGAACGAGCCACGCCCGATCTCTTGCTTGATGATGTATTGATTGATGCGGTGTTCGGCAACACCGTCATCCTGGCTCGTGACATACTCTGACCGAGCGTTCAAAGATTCCTGAGGGGGCTAGATCAGTAGGCTCCGACGCATTATCACGGAGGTGGTATACCTTAACGTACTTGGGGGCTGAAGGAGTGCGACGGTGATGGCGAAGAGGACTGTTGTATTCCGGATTAGACCTGCAATAGAATCAGAGGGTTGTCATTTACCACCACTGAGCAGGCTCTTACAGATGTTTTGTCACAGGCGGCTTGGGCTGCTGGAGGTTCGTGGAGGGGCTGTCTGCGCCCAAGTCGAGGGGAACCCCATGAGATTGTAATAGATCCTCGCGGGGCGGGCTCGGATTTACGGCGGTAGGTAAGCGCACAGCTTCCTTCGCCGACGTGGACGTAGGGGATGCAGCAAAATCCATGAGGCATTCGACATTACAGAGCGTTATCTGAACGGTATCCCGTAGAATGGTGCGCCTGTAAGCTCAGAATAAGGTACTTCACGCAGTGACGGCAACGGTGGAGGATCCCGGGGAGACGGGGATAAGTTCTCCGCTGAACCTGCCAATTTGGATATACCAATGCATCCCTCCAACTCCAACAAATGTGTCTAGCTATGGCCTTCACAAACGCGATCTGACCCAGCCTTTCAGAGATCCACGCTGAATCGATTGTGACAGCGCTGGGACTGTCGATTTCGCATAATCCCCCATGTGAGACCTTCGAAGCAAGCTTGCTCAACAAGCGGGGGTTCACCTTATTCGCGATGGTGGTGTACTCGTTTTACATCTTCGATCGACATGGTGAGCTATGTGTCTTCAAGTTGGCTGCTTGAAGCACTAACATATGGTAGCTCAATGTATCTACCGAAAGACCTGGCTTCCGACTCTCGTTGCGTCCTCCACTCAGCCGGCACGGCCGCCATCACAACCTTATGCCAATGGTGATTTTCAAGCACGATACACCTTGAGCGCGGACAATAATGCGAAGCTCGTATTTGGAACAGTGTTCTCATTGCGGAATATGGTGCGGAAATTAGGAGGAGAGGACGACAGGTCGGTTTCTGAAGGCTTCGAAGCACACCACAGTTCTGACCTGAAGGCGCAGTTTTCTCTCCTACCGAACCTCGCAGTACAAACTTCACTACTACGAGACTCCCACCAACATCAAATTCGTCATGCTCACAGACACAAAGTCTGGTTCCATGAGAATTGCATTGCAGCAGATCTATGTCAACTGTTATGTTGAATATGTTGTCAAGAATCCACTGTCGCCAGTTGAACATCCAGGCGGGTTGGGCGTCAACAATGAGCTGTTCGAAGCGAGTTTGGAACAATTTGTGGTATGTGGATACTCGAATCAATCGTAAAGTGTTTGACTGACCCTTGGATCCAGGACCGTGTTCTAAATGCAGCCTGACGGGTAGACGTTCTTCCGTCTAACCGGGATTATGTCCTGCTGTTCAGTCTCCATACAGTTTGCCACGGAACTACCGATCCAGGGCTACCTAATGAGGTAGCCTACTTTCTGTCGGTGTCATGTCAATCCCACGGGATGGCGCACTTCCAAATGGCATTGCCAAGCTGGGCACTGTCAGGATTACTCGAAATACTGGCCTCAACTGTACATGGGCATATCATGCCACTGGTCTTCTTCACGGCAATGGAGGATCTGTGTCTATTAGCCTCCAAAGAGCGGTCAGCTTGACAAGATCCGGGGCCGAGACTAGACGACCGGGAACGAGCCCTGTCCAGCTGGCGACCACGGAAAGGAGTCCCTCCTTTTCCCACGGATAGGCAATGAGTCCCATCATTTTGGACTATGACAAAACGGACGCGTAACACTATGTCTTCTTGTCGCAAGCCCATCAGCTTGCCATGCTCTTGTCTCTGGTCTCTGTTCTTCACTGGCAACAGAGAACCTTGACTTGAAGGGGCGGCAGCTGAAAATTGGCCGCTGCAGTGGGAAGAACCAATGTGAGTGCAAAGGTTCGTATTTAGCTCGTGGTTGGCCAGATGCGGAACGCGGCCAGACTCCAACTGGGGTGACATGACCTTGATTCGAGCGAATCATAAAATTCAGGCTCGAGAAATGCGAAAAAGTACACGAGAATGACCGTCAATAATACTAGATCAAGGTCTTAGGTACATGGTTGGTACCTTAGAGAGTCACTACGAAATGTGCTTGTTTTAGCTCAAAGGTTTTCTTTCCGGGGCAGTATTTGTTACAAGCGGCGGGATCCTCAATTTCTTATCACCCTCTTGCGGCTGTCTGTCACGTCAAGGATGATGCCGTTGGGACATGATACTCCATCCCTACGACCACGTGCCAGACTTACATGTTTTCTTGGGATTACAACGAGACTAAGAGTGTCACTGGCGGTGAGTCCGGCAAGGCAGATGCAAACAACGAGCGATATCGATATTGATATCACGGATGGATTTGTAAACGCTCCCAAAGGGTCCCTGCTGGATGTTACGCCTAGTAATAAGAGCGTGTAAGCATCAGCCAGGCTGACAGTGCAGAACGGGAAGATGCAGCACATTTGGGAAATGGTGCATGTCATAGTGGACAGAACAGACTTCAGTCGCAGATATCCCACCCAGAGTCAATTCGCAGGGCGAGCCCAATAGTTGCTAGCCATTGGCGAAGGTATAGCACTGAGATACAATGTGCATACGGACTGCGACACAAGGTGAAACCTTGCGCGCCTTCGAAATATGTGATGAGAGAACAGTAGGTGCCACTGAGTGGCTCGTTTTGTGTTCCCATACTCCCAATAGTCCGTCTTCCAGTAAGCTCGTGTACTGCAGTGGCTGGGGGTTCAGCTCTTTTCCGGGATGGAGTGATACAGCAGCTTTGACGTTCTGAAATCATGATGTAAAGGAGCTAAGAGAATACAACTGTGTGGTCGCAGCGTCGGGTAGTCGGCGAGACAGCAGACAACGTGTTGTAACAGCACGAACGGCAATGACACTGGCAGGCTCCTCAGGGAACTCCGTTCGATCGACACTGACAGTTGGCAGGGCGGGAGATGTGTTTGACAGGAGACAGACGCCAGATCAAATCGGAAGTCTGATATCAGCTAGAGAAACAGGAACTTTTGAAGTCGAGAACTTCTCACCTCCACTAGGTGCGTATCTGATGTACCTAGGTAGTAGGTACCTATGTATGAAGTTGCTTTGCTGGGAGTGGCTGACGACATACTCTTGTAATCTGTGACGCTGGGTCTTTCCACCACGGCACTGATCTGCCACGAAGAGTACAGCGAAGGTACGTACCTCCTACAGTGTAAAGGTAGTATGTCGACTTCGACAACATGTAGTGTCAGGATGTTGAGGTGCCGAACTTCAGCTAATCCTGAATCGATCTGACGAGGGGCATTTGCAGATCATGACTTTTTCTGGCAGGCGCAGGCAGCCTCACTTTGGTGGCATTCGAAGTCAAAGAGCACGGTGGTAGTACATGTACGTTGCTACAGCTATCACACTGATATGATATGTCGCAATTCCTTTTTACCTCTGCAACATGCTGTATTCCAACTTCGCCCCGTGGAGTATCGTCTTCTCGGCCTCCCGCAGTCTTCTCCCTGGATGTCGTCGTATCCTCCGATCCTCCCTCCTGGGTCAAGAGCCGAGCAGAACGAACCCACCTTAACCGGCGTCCCAGTCTTCTCCCCGCTAGTCCTCCTCTTTGGAACATTTTCAGGCCGGCGACGGAAAATTGGTCACAGTCAGACAACCCGATTCCACCTTTCGACGACGGTGTTGATGCCCCTGACGCCGTTAGCCTCTTGGATCTCGTGTTCTGCGCAGCTGGTGGCACCCCGGACGGCCTAAGAGACCCTTGTTCTGTTCCTGCATTGCCCCTGTCTCCGACCCCGGTCAATGTGCCTGGCACCCAAAGACGCGTTGGACGAGAGGTCGCATTGGACATCCAATCCTACCTAGGTACGCAAGGTCTTGTGCTTCTCGCCCACCGATGGTTCTTTTTCGCGTGTTGCTACGCGGCTCCCTGCTGGGGAGGCCCCTTGACAATTCCTCATACCCCAGCTATAGCGAAAAAGCATGGTGAGAGGGTGTGGAAAGCCAACAGGCCACCGGATAACTTGACCACTTAAACATGGTCATCGATTCTTCTCCTTTCTACACTAACTAGCTCTCTGCATCCTTGGACTGGGTGTTATGTGGCATACAAGCTGGGCTTCAGGCGTGCCTGGCAAGCCATTCTCCACCGCTGCACCCTATATCGAATCCACTCCCCACCAGCCGCAACGACGAGATATTCTTCTCGCGTTGGACCTGCCGTTGCACAGCGTACCTGGTTCCTACCAAGGACACCGCTAGACATATGGCTCAGCGAGCTGCAAGCCCCAAACTTCCAGGACCCGTGCCACCGCGTTCAACAGGTCAGGCTATCATCCGTGGTCTATCAAGCCATCCTCCACCCCGCCGAATGCTCTCTCTTAATGCCGCTGACATGGGGTACCCTGACACACACTTCCTCTTCGATACTCAAAAAGACTCTGCCCTTTTGCGTGTCTCAAGATGCGATCGAGAAATCCGTCTTTACCCCCTCCTGAGATTGCATAATTGTTCTCAAGTGCCTGGACCTCTGATATCCTTCCCTGTCCCACCCACCCTCTATTAGACCACGCCTCTCTTGCGTCGCTCCTCCATTCTACACCACCTCGACAGTCTCATGAGTTTTCTGGACGATCGCCTCAAGACGACTACACATCCTGGGGGCAGACTGCGGTCATGAGTCTATAGAGCCACACAGTCTGGGTCTTTGCCTTGCGAGATACTCGAAATGTCTTCTTCGGATTCGAAGGGCCTTTGCCCTTCTCCCTTTTTCCAAGAAAGTCTGTTTCCAGATACCGGTGGATGTACGTACCCGATAACCAAGATACCAATATTGAGGAAACCATTTCTGACCGTGTGTAGTCATTCCGGGTCGCTTTTGTATGCCTCTACCCGAGTTGCAGAACCTCACCTGCTGTTTGCCTTGCCCGTTGTCCAACTGGACATACTCGGATGGTATGTTCTCAACAAGGACCAGTGCGAATCTATCAGTAACTCTGTACAGGATTCGAAAGCCGGACCGAGATTGCCAACTGGGTAAATGTGGCAGCATTTATTCTCTCAGTCTATCTCATCCTGTCGTTCGCTGTGCTTCCAGTCAAGTACACACACAGACACTATTTGAGCGTTTGCCTGACCCTTGGCGTCATCTTCCTGGAGGTTTGTCGATTTCCGCTTCTGGCGGTCTTCCTGTACTGACCATTCTCAACCAGCTTGCCTTCATCATCCCGTTGGCTGCAAAGCCCGATCAGTGTTTTAACGAAATCACACCGAATGACATGCAATCGAGCGGTGTCTGCGCGATCAGTGGTGCTTTCTTATTGTTCGGAGGATGGGCGATTGTCATCTGGGTGTTCTGCCGAGCTCTCGCCCTTCATCTGCAGATTTGCTGGGAAGTGGTGCCGGGTGACAAGTTCTTTTACGCGTCGTTGGCTTTCGGATGGCTGATCCCCGTCGCCGGCCTTGCACTGACGTTGAGCTTGACTGGTGTCTCGTTCCGGTTTGGAAATGTTTGCCACATCAACCATAAAGATGCTCTGCAGGACTTCTGGGGCCCTCTTCTGGCATTTGCTGCCTTGGCGCTAGTGCTCCAATTCATCACTATCGGGTATTGCGTTCAGGTCTACATGAAAAGTCTTTTCGACGACAAGCCAACCACTAACGCCAGCTCTCAAGCCCCGACGTATTCAAACAGTGTGAGAACAATCTCCGCCAGACAAACATACCGACGGGTTATGAGAGTTGTCGAGCTTCAGTGGCGCGGGGCAAGCATTGTACTCGTCATTATTGCCGAAGTCGTCTTCTTTTCAGTTGTGTTTGTGTCAATGGACAACAGCACTCAGATTAACAAGCAACTTCTACAGAAGGCCACTCCTTGGCTTAGCTGCTTGGTACTTGCTGAAGGAGACAAGGCCCAGTGCTTGTCATACACCAGAGGCCTAGTCAAGGCGGAGGGTGTCGTATTGGCAGTGCTCATTATCCTTGGAGTAAGCATTCTACACCTTGTTGGTGCTCAAAGACTAACAGTATCTCAGCTCAGCGGGTTTTGGTGTCTGATGTTCCTGGGCCGATGGACCATGGCTCATGGCTGGATGGAATTCTTCCGATCCAAGTTCCAACGACAGCATGAATTCGTCTCGGCTGATGCTAGACGTTTATCGACCGATCCTCGTACGTACGAAATGCTAAGCGGGACCGGGCCACAACTGAACATTCAATCCCCAGATCGAGTCTTGACGAGCCCGACTTCAAGGCCAGTTTTCTCTCCGGAACCAGATTCGAAGCAGGATTACTTTGGGCACGCCCGTGCCTATATCAATCCCGAATCGAGCTACTCCTATCCGAGGCCGCCCAGTCAATACAAAGATTGGGATCCAAGATCATCACATGCCAAGCCAGGGGAGCCCGGGAAGGGTTTCGACATGAAGGTATACCCAGGATGACGACGTGTTTGGCCCACGCCTACTGTTTTCTCATCTGTTTGTACGGAACTTATGGCGCAATTCAGCAAGCACGGATGAGGTTTACGACGCTCTGTATATTTCTCTTCACACTGTCAAGCATGCCGACTACGACCGCTTGCTTGATGAGGGCATAACTAGCGCCCCTGGATAGGAGGCAACATCATATTTGCATTGTGTATACAGAACTGGTTGGGCACGATGCCAAAAGAGCACGACTGTCTTATATGAGGGTGGAGGAACTGTACAATTGGGCGGCATAGGTGGCATTCTTAGGAGCATGGGGGGTTGACCAAAACAGCCCAGGCCTTTTTCCCTTGGGCCTGGTGTTGTCACCGGTGGCTGATTAAAAAGGAATCATTGCTTCAGCGCGATAAAAGCAAACAAGACTACGGGACGCTTTCACAGATTGCTGAGTCAGTGGCCATATAAACTCAGGGAAGAACCGAGAAGAGATACAGTCGGTATTGTGGCAGACAGGAACTGGTTACAGCATTGTCTTTCGTTCTCTTCCTGTTTCAGGGTAGTAGAACAGTTCCCTTGTCCGGATGGGAGATTATAGGTATGGTGATATGATGAGTATTCAAAATTTATACCTGCATACTATATAGCACTGCTATTCGAAGCAAGAAGGAAACTGAAGTGGGAAAAGACATTGGTCCGCAAATCACTCGTCCTCTGCACGGTATACAGATTTACAGTAAACAGTAAACAGTAAACCCCAAGACGGGGTCTGCACGCAAGGAATGATCCAGGAGCATAGATGTCTCCTTCAAGGACGTCTTACAAGCAAACAATGACAGCCTTCTTGGCTGAATAAACGTGGGCGGCGCTGACCGTGCCTGGAAGTCCAACAGATACAGGAATGGGCTGGCTATCTGCTTGCTGCCTGGCTGACTGTCTCGCTGACACGAGAAGTACCGAGCCCGAGGATTGTGAGGATGAGAAGGGTGTGATGCGCATGTCAGCGCGGCGTAAATCCGTATTCCACGGCCCATTACGCCGTACCTTAAGAGATTGACCCTTGTTTGGCTGGGACACCTCAGGAGTAATGACATTGTTATTGACCAACCTACTCTCCAGTCTCCCAGGCAGCTGAAGTGATAGAAAGGAGAATCTTGGAAACTTGACCATGACTAACTCCGCCCGGCGTGAGTGAGAAAAGAGAATTCATATCAGGACTCCCCAGTAGCTGACTTTTCTGGGCTCCTTCCGTCGGCGAGGATGGTTCGCTTCCCTCTGCATGCTCATTGTCCACGTCAGGACCCTGAGGGACGATGACTCTGTCCCAGCATTCAATGGTCTTGAGGCCGGGTAGGTAGAGCTCCGAGCCGAACCGTGGAAGTCCAGTAAAGTACGTACCGCATAACACACCACGCGAAACAATTGAGCATCGGGGCGATGAATGAACGCTTGAGAAATATGGGCGACAACTGCAAGGATATTTGTTGCATCCGTTGTTGGGTTTGTCCTAGGTATGTAGAAGCATTCTGGTGGTCTAATAGCGTAGAGGCACCTTGGTTTGGTACATACTCACCTTCGATCAAGTTGAAGAGGTTGAATAGGCAACACTGGCTGGCTCCGTTACCAGCTGTATCAGAGTATCCGGGTAACAGGGTCACGCTCCAGAACATGTGACAGTGTCCTGTAAATCGCCCTGCCTTTGATGGCGTACAGACCCGTTCCGTTGTCATGACGCTTACTAGCACCATGTGCTGGTATGGGACGTAAGTACGTAGGATCGATAATGAGGTCTGCATCATACTCAAGAAGGCCTGTGGTTGTAGATCAGGACCATGAGCTCTTGCTGGTATGGCTTGAGGCAGTAGCGCAATGATGGTGGCAGCATAGCTGCCGATCATTTCATCTCCGGGATATTTGACCGAGTGCTCATTAAGGATGGACCATCATTGTCGCACGCAAGCCTCGGTGCTTTCAACCCAGGATAAGGATCCGGGACGCCAGTCACTACCAGGAGCTTGGGAGCTCTCAGAGCAAGGTAGAAAGCAGCTCCCACCAATATTGAATATTGAGGAATATTCCTCAGTGGATTTGCCGGTTGGTCGTCTCATCCGCGGAGATTGACTTGAGGCAAAACATTTCATGCTTCGACTCAACGCGACGCGTCACTGCCCAAATGCCGGTCGAAACGTCGGCAGCCAGCCAGGCACGAAACTTAGAGACCACCCAGCCCTCAGATGCCACGCGACAACGACCCCGGATCCTTGTGCGGAGGGGTTAGCCGGTTCCTGATATCTTGCTCTTTGGTCCTCATCGCGAGATTCTCATTCCGTGCCCTGCGCGGCCCTTGTAGGCCTCTCACCGTTGAAATTGGGCGCCCGACGTTGGAGTTCCACATGTTCAGGGCGTGCATCCAAAGGATTGGTCTTCACTGAACCAGTTGGTGCAACTTTGATTCGAAACAGTTCATCTTACTGTCGGCCGATTACGCCGGCTCTGATTTCGCTAGAGTAATTGTGAAGTCATGTATCACTGGACAAACAGGGGGTCGGATGCTCTGCGATGGTCGTTGGGAACTCGAGCGGAGCATGTGTGAAGGTCTGTCCCGCGCAAACATCTTCTCTCGACATGAGCACCCTTTAAGGCAACCCGGCGATTCTAAGGATACCCTTGCGTAGTAACCGAGAGCGCAGTCGATGAACGGAGATTTAGAACTTTCCTAGCGCGGTCAATTTCCCGCTATGACAGGGAAGACTTGATGTTCCCCAAGAAAAGCAAACTGTCACCGTGCCCAACATTCAGATGCTGACTTATGATTGTTGCTAGGTCCTAGCGATTCTTTAGGCTCGGGCAAGGTACCGGGGTCCATTCGTACTCGACTTGTCTCGTCTGTTTTTGCCCAAAAGAAACGAGGCTCCGAGATTTGCAGTAAGCCACCAGGGATGTAGAAGAAATACTGCCGCTGTCCTGTCATCTAGACTGCATAGGGAAGTATTCCCTAGCGTTGCGCAGCGTAGTAGTGCGATATTGGTCCTGTTCATTGCGCCCTTCATGCTCGTCTGAAAGCTTCCCCGGACGGAGGCTTTTCCAGAAAGATGTCAGTGGTGGATTCTGTCCGTTTGCTGGTTTCAAAAACCGCATGACCACAGTGACCTTAGAGGCATCTCATCACGTAACAGAATGACTCCGAGAGGAACTCGACTCATGCAGTCCAGGGGTTGTTATCAAGTACTTCCCGACACTGTTTGGACGGCAATTCTAGGCGTTCTCTCGTGGACTAAAGCTGGGCTTCCCCGGTAAAACTCCTTCGATGGGTCCTCATTACTTGATAGCCGCTGCGAGAGGCTCTGCTTTCCAATTGGTTGTTCTAGAGGGGAGGAGGGTAGACGGCGGAGGGCGTTCATGAGTCTGGACGGCATAAGAGTTTAGATATTGTCTGACCAAAGACGACACACTAGAAAGCGCCACAAGGGAATCACAGGGACCGTAAGCGAAGAGATATGTAATGACAGCATGATAAGCTGGAGGGAGCAAAGACGACGTCGGTAGAAACACCTTCCCGCAACGTTCCGTGTGAGATTGCTGCAGGCTGTTGATCCTGGAACTGATTGATCGACAGGAGTAATCGTCGAAATAGACTCGTGTCGGAAGTTGCGTCCAAGGGTGATGAGAACAAAGCTGTTTGTCACTGCTGACAATCAAAAGCATCATTTACGCGACGAACGAGCAGCGCAGGTGGAGGCAAGTCCTACACCAACCCGCTGCTCATTGGGAATGATGTCAAGGGCATGGACACCAGGAATCCGGACTTCTCTGCAGGCATAATCTGCCTGCAGATACTATGGGATGAAAGCAAAGGGGCAACAACTTCCGGGCGCCGTGAAAGTCGCAAGCATCCTGGCACTGGGGTAACTTGTCACCTTCCGTCCATGCACCATCCTCCATGATTGAGAAGGTAAGTGTTTGGTAATTGGAAAGGTTCAGATGTTCATATAGGCACGATAAAATATTCCTTCAGACATCGCGCATTGAAGCAATATGGCGCGATGCTGTACACACAAATGCCATTTGGATAAGAGTAAGTGCAAAGGGTATTCAGTCCGCTGATCATATCTTGATCTCGATAGGAAATGCTGCTGGAACAAGAGCGCGGGGCATTGGGCGTCACTGATTTCTGCATCTTTGCTTTTTTGGATTGACCTGTAGCGACCTAGGTAGCGCTCATGCCCTCTCGTGATTGAGGCATTTGGACGAGCTGGGCGGCGCTGACCTTCTCCGTCCATTGCGATCAACTGTCTTCGCCGGAGCTTGGATGTTCGTCCGCCAACTCAGTCTGGGATCATAACGCCCGGGTGAAACTGCCTTGCCGACCCTCCATCAAAATTGGCACAACATTGCGTTCAGAATTTATGCAGCCTCTCTCTTGCCCTCCTTGACCTCCTTCAGCGCCTTCATCGTTCCGTGCAGGGCGTGTCTGTGGTTTCTTCGGAACTTAGGATCGGTACCCTTCAGGGAAGGATATCTGTGCGTCTTCGGCTTCTTGATGCTGTGATGAGAAGACGACATTAGTATCTCTGTGCTGCCACTTGTCGCAACCCAGCAGCCGTGGGCTCTCATGATGGGAGATCGTACCCGTTCTTGTGAGCCTTCTTGGCTTGGTTGTGTTGAGACGAGTTCTTGGATTCTGTCCATAATCAGATTTGAGCCTCAAAAATGACATCGCTAACTACTCACTGGCCATCTTGACAGATTCTGCGACCGACTGAACACGTAGCTAATCGTTTTGTCGGATGGTGTCTATCGAGGGTGGAAGTTCTCGAATTTGGTATGCAGTCCCGTTGTCCGAATGTGGGTTGGATAGTCCGGCAGGTCTGCCGAGGCTTGGCATATAAAACGCCTGGCTTGGCAGTAGCTAGTTAAGACCGACTTGAAGGTCAATGTCTCGAAGGACGAACTGCAACTTCAATTCGGAGTAATCGATCGGATACACAGTGATTCAACGCATCTATCTATGGTCTGCCTGTCATTTGCATTCAGTTCATTTTTGTCCCGGTTGGGAATTAACACCTCGGATGTCGAGGTTGCAATGCTTCTTGAAATTCACACATCTCAGCCGTTGGTATCATATGCAAATCATCCAGTCCACGTCACTCCAGTCCTTAATGCTTTTGGGGGATTTCGCTTTTTGCGCCTCAGATCTGACCGCCCTGTGCGATGAATTTGGGAAAGAATGCTTTGAACGCTTTCAGATCCATCGTAGCAAGCTTTTGCAGATATTCGTTGATCAGAATGTCGTTCATGCCCATCGTGCTCAGCTCCTTCTCTTGCAGCCACGTGAGGTATTGCTGACCCGTCTTGGTATAAATGGTCTTTTGCAGCCCTGCAGCCTCCGCAAGGGCTTGTCGAGCTTGTGCATCTTTACTATTGAAAGATGGGTTGGTCGGCAAGGCCCAGCACAGAGGCGAAAATCGGGTAATCATAAATTGATCGAATCCAGGAAGAGCTGGTTGCGGTACTGGCGAGTCCGCGTTAGCTTGGCCATTGGCGGAAACAACGTCAGGTCCGCCCCAAACGGTGCACATGCGGGAGAGAAGTATGAAGGCCATCTTTGCCGTGGGAAAATCTTCCACATCTCTGGCGAGGTGCTCCACAGAGTTGATCACGGATTCGAAGATGGGCTGATTGGTGCCGCTGACCAAGACGCCGCCAAGATCGTTTCCAAGTATGACAAGCAGGAAATTGAGATACTCTCGTTTCAACTCGGCCAGTTCGATCTCGTCATCGGTACCGGATGTTGCGGCTGCTATACCAGCAAAGACGCGTTGAAGGAGTCCAGAGAACAGCTGGTCTAGGAAGTCCGAGATGTCATTCTTGAAGCCAAATATAATCTGGTCCAAAAGTCGGAGGAACAATGCCATTTCGTCCCGGGTGGAGGTCTCCGTCAGTAGGCCTTCCACCCACTGGGGTAGCTGCTGCATCATCTGAGTGCCGACCATTCCTATTAGCCGAGAGAAGGCAGATCTTGCAGCAGTCCTGATTTGGAAGGATGACTTCAGGGCAGTCAGAGAAACAAGAGTGACTTCTGCCACTTGTGCAAATGCCTGCTTTACCTGTGGTGCAGGTTCCGGCCCTTGCGGAGTGCTTCCGGGCGAAAAGTCGGAGAAGCCCCGAGCCAGAGTGCCCAAAGCCAGAATGTCGTGGTGAACTTGAAGGTTGGCAAGTTCGTTGCCTGCCCTCGCAGCTTCTAGGTTGCGCTCAATATCGGAGAAGATGGGTTGCATAATTGCCTGAAGATACTGAACCTGTTTTTCCGCGGGGACGGATGTTGAGCCACAGATAGAGCCCACGGCTTCGAACAGGTAGAGTTGACTGGTGAAGATCGAATCTGCAGTCGACTCGCCGTCGGAAGACATGTCATCGCCCTCTGAGTCATTAGGTAGTTCAGCGCGGATGACGAGCAAGTCCTGCAGACTCTGGACGACTGCTTCAGCAGCGTCCCTAATTTGCATTCGGAGTTGGCGGATGAGCCGTTGAATCAAATACCATGATCGTGCTTTGACCTTCAGGCTAGGGTGATGTGCCAATTGAAGAAAGTTCTGCAGCGCTGGCTGAATGTACTCGGTATGTTTTTCAAAGAAAGAGCTGTACCTCACACAGATTTCCATATACTGCAGCTGGATTGCGGGATGATTAAACGAGCCGGTATCTGTATGTGGTCAGACAAGGTCACCCGAAGTCATAGGCGGACAACTCACTAGACTGCACCATTTCCAGCATCATACGAACCAGTTTTTCGGCCGCAGGGGAGTTAGGTTTGTTCTTTTGGTACAACCCCCCTGCTTTGACAGCCAAATCGCCTATCAAGTAGACCTCATGCAACGCAAGGTCCAGGTCTCGCCAATTGAGCTGTGAACCATCCGTCCTCAATCTCTGGAACGTGTCATGCACAAGGGTGGAGATTGCTTCGAGGTAGAGTTGCTCGTCTGCCGCTGCAATGGTACCTTGCAAAGTAGCCAATCTCTTTCTTAAGTCTTGAAACTCGGCCTCGTCGGTCTGCTCTTCCTCTTGTCCCCAGTCGGCGGTGTCGTCGTATCGCATTTTTGCAAAGATGGCCTTGAGAATGGGCAGGAGCATTGCGGCTCTTTGAGCCGAAGCAGCCTCGCCCTGGCTGGTGCGGCGGAGGAATGCAAGGACATCGTTCATGGCATTGAGTACAGTGGAACAGACCTCGTCAAATATGTCTGAGAAGAACCTAAGAAGGTGTGGGAGAAATGCCACCAGGAGCTGCTCCGCCTTTGCCCAGGACGGGGAGTTCTGGTTCTCGGTTTCTAGGATTTTGACTATCTCAACCACTGTCGTGTTGACCAGTTTTGCAATGGTCTCGGCCAGGTCGACGTCGTAGTTCGATGCTCTGCTATCGCTCAAAGGCGGACAAGAGACGAGCTGTGAGACAACGTTTTCAAGGTTGAGGAAAGTGATGACATTGATCTTGTCGGCCGGGGGCATCTTCTTGGAGACAGTTTCTGTAAAGACGTCGATGGCCGCATCTCGAGCTTGCTCTTCTCCTTTGCGAGGATTGATTTTTTGAGCTCTTTCCAGCTGTTGGAACAGCAACTCAATCATACGTTGGTTGACGATGAACGAGATATCGACCCAGCTGACCCACTTGCCCATGGCCTTTAGACACAATTCCGCCACCACATCATTGGAAGTTCCCCATTGTGTCAGTATCTCTTCCCACGAACGTGCAATCTTCTGAACGTCTCTCTGGCGGATGTGATCCTTCAACGTGTTGGCCCTGTCCTGCTCCGCGCGGGACCGGGAAAGCAGTTGGTCTCCGATCTCATCGTGGATGGAATTCAGCACTGTGAGATAGAGGATGACGCCAGAATAGTTGTCTCTGGATCCTGAGGGCGTGCTGGTCAAAGCCAATAGATCATCGAGGCAAGTCTCCCAACCAGCGTCATAGAATGCAGAGAAGAGATATGTGATGGTCTGAGCGAATTTATTCACAACATTCCCAGGATCGGGAGTAGAGTCTCGCCCAGTACCTGCGTAGGACTTCTGTAGATAAGTCATGAGCTCTTCCTTGATAGCCTTCAAGCCCTGGAGATCGACCAAGCCTGCTTGTACAGCATTGTTCACTATTTCGAGGCAGAAGACTCTGATGACAACTGGCTGAGGGGGGGATCGAAGTGAAATGGCCAAGCAAGGTTGCCATGCTGAAGGCTCCTGTCTCAATTGGTTCACGTAGTCGAAGGCCTGTCGTTTGAGGGTAGGGTCGGAGGAGGGATCGTAAGCGATCTGGATCGCCGAGATGATCTAGATAGACATATTAGACAAGAGGAGGGGACCCGCGGATGCATACTGACCTGGTCTTCCATCAGGTAATGCCAGTGTTCCTCACCCACCTTATGATTTCCGGAACACTGGTACAAAGGTATAGTCACCGCATTTGGGCGTGACGAAAGTGGAAGCACGTGCTTCCGGATTTATTCCATGGCCGCAGTCAGTGACACTGTGACGACTGGAAGAAATAGAGGAGGGTCGGATTTGATGTACAAGTAGATTCCAGTTTACACTCGTTAGTGAATGAGTGGCAGGCTGAGAGATGTCTGGACGGGCAGTTCAACTTCTGTGCTTCACCCGCCGCCCGACGTTGGAAACTGAACGCAGCGTCTGATGTCGGCCTTGGCATCTATCACGGTGGACCGCAGTTCTATATCACGCAGTTTTTTCCGCCCTCGTTCTAACACACAAAGGCTCCCAAACGTAGAGCAGCACTGGCGAGAGAGAATGAAATCACTTCGGGCTGCGTGAAGAGACCGAAACCAATTATTTTCTTGCGCTAACTCGGACATGTTGGGGCTCACAATCTGCGCAATATGCAGAGAGACTCGATGTACTACTCTCTCTCACCAGGGAACACTCTATATCTCCTGGCTCTCCATTCCAAACCATACTGTGGGCCCGCCTCCTCCTGCGATGTGGTACTGTGCCCACAGCATACCGCGAACCGATGAAGACAATTGTTAGACTGTCTACTGTGGCGGCATTATCATCAACCTATGGTTCGCTTCACATTTGTGTTTCTGGACGACGCTCGTGTCCCTTTCATAAAGAGGTACTATAACCCTAAGGTGGTTTCAAGGTCATGTGTTTTTCCAACTATGAAATGTGATCTGCGGCGGCCCCCAATCCATCGATGTATTCAGCCTTGTCCACTTGCGGTTTGTGCCGCATTTCATCTACAGCACCATCTTTCTCTCCGTGGTCATCTTATTCAACCCCAAAAGCATGACTAGAAGTGACTGTGATATGGCCTGTACCTCCCATCTTCGCAGGTCATAAACCCCAAGCTAATCTGACTAACCTGCGACCTGCTGAAGCCACGCTTGCCTCGTCTCCGTTGGCCAGGACGTCGTTGGTGGTATTTGGAATCAGGTCGGTGTCATTGTCATCGCCATAGTCAGAGGGGGTCCCCCACGCACCACTGCGCTGCGGCCGCGGCTGCGACGTATCGGCGATGCTTTCTCGTCCTCGGGTTCGCATTCCATGATAGTCGATAGTTTCGTCAGTGCGGCCACCCTTGGGTATTTGACGGTCGACGGAGGAGTCAGTGGGAAAGTGATCGGCTGTTGTGGTTTGTTCGAGGTTGCGGCTAGAGACGTTGAACTTGGACTCGCAGTGACAGGACTAGGACCGATTCTGACGTCAAATACTTCATGGCTTGACACCGAAAGCGGAGGTCGGGATTCATGGATGGAAGGCAGCAGAGATGCCAAATCTGGCATTCGGTAAGTAGCGATCGTTGCGACATCTTCATCCTGAACTGCCCGTCTCCAGGTATCAGTCACCGCTGGTCTCCACGGCGTTGCTGCTTTCCACGGTCCAGAGCCTGGAGCAAGGGGGCCTTTCTTCTCTGCGGTTTTGTGTGTTGGGCAACCTCGGCACGTGGTTAGGTCTGTCTGACCGACGGCACCATGGGGATTGTCGACCAGCCCCGAACCAGGGCATTGAGTGCGTGGGCTGAACATTGGTTGAGAATCTGCCACAAGATCCGTAAGGGACTTGAACTCAATCTCCTCGCCCTCATTGTCTTTGGCCATTGTCCTAGGCTTTGCAGGTTTGAAAGGTAGGGTCGTTGTCTCTGAGTCGGTGACGTGTTGGCTTCCCGCTCTGCCGGGGATGGGTGGTGGCTGAAAGGGGGTGATTTTTTGCTATTTGCAGCACTGCTTTGAAATCTTTGGCTGTGAGGAGGGAGAGAGGTCATGTAGGCAAGAAAAGGGTGTGCCGTTCTGATGCGTCCACGTCGACAAGAGATAGGAATAGTGCTAGGTGAAGGTGACGAACGTTGTTTACGGTAAACGAGTACGATTATTGCAGGAGTGAATATGTCTTGTTGGCAACACGGGCGCGGGTCTTGTCTCGGCCGCGAGGCTGTGAAGTTGGGAGAGCATACATGCGTGATATGGTGATATGGCGTTGCTGAGTTTTCGGCCGTCACTGGTTTCTTGGTCAGGCAGTCATGTGAACGGGTTAGATTTGCACAGGCAGCAGGTGAAATAAATGAACTTGCCAGGCAGATATTCACTACCACCTACATATTCCGGGTAGGGATGGCGGCCTGCCATGCCGGTACCAAGGCATATCCGGTCTCATTGATAGAAACCCTTTGTACTTACCTAGCTACTCAGCCCAAACCTGCCTATCATTTTCCTTGTCTTTGTTACGATGGCCACAGGAAATGCCTTCCAAAGGTATGTGGAGGATGGCCTTCCCACTGTCAATCGAGGCGCCGTATCTGCATAGTTAGTAACGTGGAAGCTGGATGCTTGGAGTGAATCAATTGCATTCCAAAGTGGTTTTCCGGATGACGATGCTTTTTGCGCCTGCTCTCCATGAATCAATCAGTATGTCCTGCATCAAAAAGTCTTATCGGATTTTGTCGTGGACAACTTGAATGAAGCAGTTGGCGCCAGGCTACTGTTCCATAGTGGAGGGGCCCGGAAAGCTATTGCCGTCAGAACCAGGGTGTTGACAGAATCACATCCAACGACGTGATTTGCGAGATGGGTGAGTGTGATCTGTATCAGCGATGGATTGAAAGAGGTAGACCGCGAAGACAAAACATATCATTGAAAGCAAATTGAGAGCGTGGAAAAGGTCAAAATGGCTGGATGGTAGATTCAAAGCTTCTGATTCTTTTTTGTACCGCTTCTATCCTCGTCAGCTGTTTTCTTGTCTAATGTCAGCTCGCCACAAGCGACATACTATGCAAACAAGTACTTGGCAGCGTGGTTGATATGATCGTCGCTGAAGCTGGCCATGGTGTAGTAACTATGGTCATAGTCTGGCTGGAATCGGACATTGACTCCCTTCTCTTGACCAATCTCTTTCGCAGCTGCGATGAAGTTCTCCGGCAGAAGCTGTCCTTGTTTATAGAAATTGTCGCCAGTGCCCTAGTCGAACAGTTAGCATGTTCCAGCTCTGGACGAAAGTCCGACGTACCACATCAATAAGAATGTCAAGCTCTCCTCCCTTCCACTGTTTCAGCAGCTCCGTAGAGTCATGTTCAGCGCCCTTTTTCTGCCATTCATCTCCGAAGTATCCCTTGAAAGCCTTCTCGCCCCACGGGCATTTGAGGGGATTGGAAATGGGAGCAAATGCGCTGACGCTCTTGTATTTGCCGGGATTTCTCAGGTATAACGACAAAGCACCATGGCCACCCATACTGTGGCCACTAATGCTCACTCTGCTGGAATCGATCTGATCAAAAGCGGCAAAGACGGTCTTGGGAAGTTCTTCGGTCACATAGGAGTACATTTTGTAGTTGTTTGACCATGGAGACGCGGTAGCATCGACGTAGAAGCCGGCGCCGGTGCCGAAATCCCAGGAGTCATCTTCCCCTTGGATGCCGACTCCTCCTATATTGTGTCAGACCTCAGCTGGGACAAAGGAACAACTCCGGCCACTTACGTGGACTGGTATCCGGATATAAGATTGCTATTCCTTTCTTGCTGGCTCCATGTTGGAAGAAGCCCTTTTCTGAGCAGTTATCGGCGGTACATGTAAGGCCGGACAGCCAAATAAATAATGGGACTTTGTGAAGGGGATTGGTCGTGGCCTGCGGAGGGAGGTAGAGATTGAACTTCATCTCGCAACCTGTGGTGGAGGCATTGTGAGAAAGCTTCAGCAGCTTGCCCCCGAAGGAAGCTATTGTCGCTAGGGTCGTGACCGACATTGTGTTCTCAAATAGCACCGCCGTTCCTTTGAGTACAATTATGAAGAGTGACTGTACGGGCTGGCGGAAGTAGGTGTTGTAATAAACAATAATGGACAAGGTGTTTGGAGAAGCGGAAAATGACGTGGGAAACGGGTGCGAGGGGAAGAGAGACTCGAACTTCGTGCCCCGCAGAGTCCAGGAGGAGCTTGTACACAGTCGAGTGTCAGTTTGTCTATCTTCATTTGCCGGCCAGCAGCGAAGTGGATGATAGATGATAGGAAAGGGGACATTCAATTCAATACCCCACCGGCAATACTTTATAGCGGGATATTTTTCCCATTTCCGATATACAACCCGCATCTGCAAAAGTGGTAACTCCTGGCCGAAAAGCGGTAGAGATAGATGCCCCCGTAGTAGATTGTTTACCTGATCGCTGTACTGTTTACCTTCGCTGGCATCGTCCAACGTGTATGGAAAGGGCAGTGCTCAGGCATGCTCTATTAACGGCCGTCTAGCATACACAGTAGAACTCGACAAACAGCTCAACAGTTGTCTGGATACACTCTCAGGCTCTCCCGGATGTACTTGTCAGCCCGGCACAATAATGATGCGGACTCGCATGGCAATTCCAAGTGTTTGCCCTTTTGCAGTGTCGCGAGCCATCAGGTTTTCCACTGCTGGTGCATGAAAACAATGGATTGGGAAGCTGAATTCCTGTAAATAGCTTAGTGCAGGATGTCGGTCACGTGGATGATCAGTGATCTGCCATTGGTGGCTCATAGTGGATTCATAATCCATGAGACCGTCGTCGGCTTAACTCCGGAATTTTCCAGGCGTGTCCAACACTTGTATCTTGGATCTTGTATGTGAGTATCTCTCCGCATCTCAGTTGCAGTCCCAAGAGCAAACTCCATCGTGCGATATCACTACTAACAGTTTGGGTGTTGAGAAGTCAGCATTCAGTGTATAACCGTATGGTACCTGTTACTCTTTCTTCTCTCACCCGATCATAGTCACAACAATGGCTTCTGTCGCCACAGACAGCACGGCGCCAGTAGGCGAGACAAATCAGTCCAAGCCTACATATCCGACCTACAACTTCAGCTTCACACCTTTCCTTCGCTCAAATGGTCTCGCTGCCCTTGCAACTACAGTACCCGTATGTCCCGACTACGCTTCGACCGGCCATTGTCCCCGCGGACGCCGATGTCCTGATCGTCATCCTACACGCGATGAGCCTTCTCAACACCACTACGGTCGGAATAATGATAACTACGTTTGCAAGCATTGGCTGAAAGGGCTTTGCAAGAAGGGCGACGCATGCGACTACCTCCACGAATACAACCTGCGGAAGATGAGCGAATGTCAATTCTTCAACCAGAACGGTTATTGCCAAAACGGCGACGAGTGTTTGTATGTCCATGTCAAGGAAGATTCAAAGCTGCCCCTGTGCGAAGACTACAACCGGGGATTTTGTGAAAAGGGTCCGAGATGTGGCAAGAGGCATGTCAGGAGGAAGCTCTGCGAGTTCTATCTGGCTGGTTTCTGTCCAGATGGTAGAGAATGTAAACATGGCGTCCATCTCAAAAGTGGCGCCAACGTGGCAGACAGAGGAGTTGAGACGCAACGGCGAGAGAGATTCCCAGAACTTGACAAGAAGGACGATGAGCGCAAAGAGTTTGGGTGGAAAGGCGGTAGGGGTGGGAAAGGCGGTCGATGGAGGAACAAGCGAGATAGGAGGTGAGAAGCAGCTCATGAAGAGTATGCCACAACAACGCTGTCCGGTGCCTCAATATGGCCGCACCATATCGAGGCACGTATATGCAAACTTCCGCAACATCAATGCCCGTGACGTGGAAGAAACTGGGACTTGGGTATGGCGGGCTGACCTCTTGGCTTTCCCAAGTCCGAAGGTCTAGCGGATTGTTGAACCATCTACCGATTCTCCATGCCAACTCAGCTAGTCATGCACTCCAGCATCGCAGACACTTGAGCTGGGCATCACTGTCCAGGTCTCTGCCATGAGAACGTGCACCTTCGAGGACCATCGATGGTGAGAACCAGTGGGTGTCCACTGAGCCATGGCGTGTTGCGGTACAACGCGGCCTCCACTATATTCACCGGCACTCCTGGTATCTGCTCAAAGGGCAGCGCTAGCCAGTGTCCAGCTTTGCAACAGAAAACGGCTGGATACGGAAGAGACCGGAGGGCGGTCCGGTTTTGGCAGCACTTCTACAGAAACACGAGTTTTTTACTACTCGCGACCTTGGGTGGAGCACTGACTGCAAGTCAATGCAACATGTCCAGCAGCATAACCAACCGTCCCTGCGTGAAACGCGATACCACACGGCTGCGCTCATGAGCCATTAAAAAAACTCCGAGACGCTGCGTCGTCCATGAGACAAGATTTGCGTTCTGCCACCCTTTGCGGAATAGACTCTCCTAGTTATCACTTTCTGTTGGCAACCAGCCTCACCTCGACCGTCTGGATCGGATCGGGAGACTTGTGACTGTCCCGGACGTGAGACTGGGGCATCCTGTCCGATGACAGGGCGGTTTGCTGTCAAAAGAATACTATGAAGCGATTTCCGAGGTGACTCACGTCTCATCCGGAAATGAAAACTTACCACTGCAATCAGGACTCGGTAGCACCAGGGCATCTACTGCTAGTGGACACGAGAGACTGAAGACACAACACGGATGGACGGATGGATGGATGGATGGAAACGGGATATCTGTCGGGGGAGATACGACAGTGTCTCTACTTCTCCTGTGTCTACTTGCCTTGCCTACCTTAGTCTCCTGCAATAATATAAGACGTGGAAATAATAATATAGGATGTGGAAAACCGCCCAGGCGGAAACGGAAAGTGATCGCACCATCAGATATTAGATCCTAGGTACTAGATATTAGGTGTCGGACATGTATATCCATCCGTCATGTTGATAGTGTGGACTCAATCTATTGTCTACTGTCTATCGCCTCCTGTGCCTGGAGGCCCTTAGATATCTATGCTGTGGGTGTTAAGAGACCTTCTACAAATCCAGTAAACAAGTAGAGTTGATACTATGTGGGTGGATTGTTAGTCTCGATATTTTATTATTTTGGTGGATATCTCTCTACTCCTCGCCATATACATATGAGGCACTCAGTAATAGGAACATGACCTTTAGAGTAACATAACGTAGGTAGGTACCTAGATACCTTATCAGAGTAGTCAGGTGTCTGATATTGCTTTTCTCCTTTTGGATAGTAGGTGTACTTTATACAGACATGCCTGAAGCGTGATGCCTGGTCGTATATAGATACAGTAGATAGCTAAGATCCGTACTGACTGTAGGCTATAGCTTACACTCAATGCTCATGTCGGCCCTTTTATGATGATAGCTTTTATGCTTGTGCTTGTGCTTGTGCATGTGCTTACTGTAGCCTACTCCTATGACAGTGAGTACGGCTGCGGAAGGTGGAACCAGGCTCTGTTTGATGCATTAGACAAAAAATATGCCATTCTTTTGTTGGTGTTGCGCTTTTAACTGACACGCTTCCCAGGCCAGAGATGCAACGCCAAACATACCGAGCCGGACTCAAGACAGGGCAAAGTCAAAAAACGCTTCCCTCTCGATGATACCTAGTACCCTAATTATCTCCCTTTTCGGGATCCGTACCCCTACGTCTCGCTTTTCTCTCTGCCTCTTCGATCTGTCTGACCCGCTCCTGCTCCTCGATCCCGGTTCTGGCCTTCTCATGCGTGCGACTCAACTCCTTCTTGGTGATGAGAAGACTGATGAAGATCCCAAACGCTGCGAACGCCGTGTAGAAGATCCACATGGTGCGCAAGCTCGAAGTGTAAGCGTTGTCGATGGCCTGTTTCTGCGCGCCGTGCAGTGTTCGCACGATTCTTGTGGTCGAGCCGAAACTCGAGCTGGTCAATTCGTGGGCGATTTCAGGGGAGAGGACGGTCCGCAGGTAGCTTTCCTTCTTGGAGAGTTCGTTGTTGAAGACCACGCCGCCTAGAACAACCGAGACCGACGTCGACAGGTTGCGCACGAACCCGAACAAGGCGGTCGCCACAGCGATGTCGTGAGGCTTGACATGACTCTGTAGAGCGATCAGCGGACTCTGGAAATTCGGTCCCACGCCGATCCCCGCGATGATTTGGTAAATGATGATTTTGGCCCAGTTAGCCCGTGGCTCTAGGTCGATGAACAGGCCGTACCCCAAGGTCATCATGGCGAGTCCGAACCAAATCGGTTCGCGATATCGCCCGGTCTTTTTGATGACAATACCGGTGCATGCCGAGGCGAATGACAGGCTGAGAACCAAGGGAAACAGGTAGACGCCACTGAGGATGGGTGTGGCGCCGATGACGGTCTGGAAGTAGACCGGGAGATAGTAAGTGCTGGCGATGAAGACGAATCCGTGGATGAAACATACACCCAAAGAGGCCAGGTTCGAATGGTCATTGAACAACCGCAGAGGAATGATGGGATACTTTGCCAGCTTCCACTCGTTCAAGAAGAACAGGACTATCGTCACAACACCGAAGATGATCAGGCAGAGTGTGTAGGCACTATCCCACGGATGGGTCACGCCGCCGGATTCCATCCCGAGCAAAAACATGACCACTCCTCCCACGATGGTGATGACGCCGACCCAATCAATTGATTTGATACCGGCCCAGAACGGTGTCTTGGGAGTATCTAATTTGAGAAAGAAGGTGAGGAGGATGAGCGAGAGACCATCCAGTGGTAGATTGATGTAGAAGCACCAACGCCAGGAGACGCCTTCGGTAAAGGCACCGCCAATGACTGGCCCAACGCCGGATGCAATCGCCCAAACCATGCCCATGAAGCCGTAGTACTTGGGTCGGTCTCTCATACTGAACAGGTCGGCAATGCAGATATTGACCAAGATAACAAGGCCCCCTCCTCCGATCCCTTGAATGACCCGTCCACCTATGAGCAGTCCAATAGAATTGCTCAGGGCAGCTACCAAACTCCCGGCCATGAAAATGATGTTGGCGAGGATGATCATCGGTTTGCGACCCCATATGTCGGACACCTTGCCCCAAAGAGGCACACTTGCCGCGTTCGCCAGAAGATACGCACTTCCCACCCACGTATATCCGGCCGTGCTGGCATGGAAATGAGCTGCGATAGTGGGCAAAGCTGTTGTGATGATGGTGACATCGAGAGCTGCCAAAAACAAAGCCATACTGAGGGAGAACAAGATAACAATGATCCTCCCCTTGGAAAATTTGTCCGCTTGCGACTCGATTCTGGTCAGATCGGGTCGGCCATGTTTCTCGCCAGCGACTGGTGTGGTTGGTGATGTCGCCGAGTCGTTCACATTATCGGGAAAGTTATCTGATGCGTCGTCACTCTCTATTGGCGAAGGAACATTGTCTTTCGTCACCGGTGAGGTTCTTGACTGGTGTTGACCGTCTGTGGAGTGCAGGCCATCGGTTGCCTCCACCAGTGTTTGTTCAGTGTGCTCGGACATGGTGTGCTGGGTTTACGAGCTTGCAAGGCACACGACCAAGCCGCCTTTCACAGCGGACAGCGCGAGGATGATAAAGTAAATCCAGGCCAGTTGAGTCTTGCTCAAGTTGGAAACGAAGATAGTTGTCGTGGTGCTGTTGCTATTGCTGTTGTCCCGTTTCAGGTCTGTGCTCGAATTGCAGAGCCGCACAAGGCGATGTTCGATCTCTTGTTTTCCAGAAGTCTGGAAGACTGAAGAACAGTATTTCCACCAAACAACAGTCGTACATCCAACGATACCGTGGTAACAATGCGCCGGATCAATAACGAGTAATGAATGGAGAGAGCAGAGATATAAGGATGAGTGATGTATTGGTGTCGGCGAAGATGCGATGCATCACTAATAAAGAGAGAACGCGCCGAAACTTGGGATGAGTAGTCGTAGTGTAGTGGTAGTCGTGTAGTGGAAAAAATGTCAAAGCCGTGCCCCAAGTTTGTTGCCCCGGCTGCTAGATTCAACCTCCCGACCCGAGTCGCTGGGAAATCGGCCTGCCATTCGATGGGAAGCGACAAGTCGATGACGAGTGGAAACGGCGACGGACAAAACGACAGGACTCATAGGCCGTGGCAGACTGCCAAACACCAGAACTTTGAGGGGGATGTTCAAGCACTTCCTGTATCCATCCGTACACATTCTTCGTACTCGATCTGCGCGTTGGAGGTCACCGCTCCAGGTTTCGTACATGGCAAACCCGACCAGCGTGGGAGGGTCTGTGTGTGAATGGATGTCTGCCGTCGGTGGGTGCAAGAGTGAAAAGTGACCGCAGGGAAAATAAATGGGCTGATGGGTTCATTCCTCCACTCAAATGCAGCCTTGCACGTGACTCGGCTCGGTCAAAAAGTCCAGCCGAGCCGTGTACGTGGGTTGCCCCTTTCTCCACCGACGACATAAGGTACTTTGGAGTAACTTGTACACCCTATACAGACCACTCTTGAATTTACGTGATCTATTGGTCTAGGATGACTGTTACAGGACTGAGAGGGACGTGGTACTGTTTGTCGCCATTTCAGTGTGCAAAGCGTTCATGAATTGGCTCGAAAAGACCAGCACAAGTACTGAACCGGAGAAAATGCTATACGTATACACATCTGGCATCTGCCTGCAAGCTCAGACTATCCACCACTGATCTGGCGACGCCAACGGCCAGATGTCTCCCTTTACAGTACTTCGTTAAGTATGGTATTAGCGCCTCGGACCCCGCAAAATCTGAACCGATAGAAGACAAAAGATATCCCGCCCAAATCATTCAATTCAACTCCTCTCCACACCTGAGGCAACTCATCTTCATGTGCCACACTTTGGGCTCGAACTTCCCTTCCGGCTTGCTGTTTGGGTTGGGAACGAGTTGGGTCACGATGGCCGCATGAGTGTTCACGTTGACCTTGACGATTTTGCCCTCCAGCTTCCCGGACCATGGAGGCCTCCTGCCGGTTGTGGCTTTGAGCTTCTTGTTGCCTTGAGCAATGGGTATGGGGTCTTCAGGGTCTTCTTTCTTGATTTCCACTCTTCCAAGGCCTAGATTGACAATGTGACCCAGCGTCTCACCCATCTTCTGGGTAAACCCTTTTTCGTGTGGTTTGACATGGATCTCGTGCGTCAAAGAGCCTCGTTGGAACTGCTCCCATGCACGTGCTTCGATGTCCTTGATCAAGCATGCTTCGTGGTTCCACATGCGGCAATCCACAGCTCGGCATTGGTACATGTCCACGTTAGGATTGTCGTATTTTTGGCATATGCAGTATTTTCTCAGCTTGCTCAACGCATTGTAGGCCTTGGCTGGATTCGACCCCAATTTTGTCACGTCGTAGGTTTGCCGCCAGTATCGCTCCAACATAACCGTTTGATTGGAGTCGTCGTACTCATCCCAGTGACTCACTTCGGCATGACACGCGATCGAATGAGCATCGATAATATCGGTATAGTTACTCAAAATCAGTTCATGTTTGCCATGGTAATGCTGTCGACCCATTGTCAACTCCTCCGGCCAATAGAACCAGAACACTCGAGCGTAGACATTGGCCGGGTTGGTCGCTCGGAACTCGGCTATCAAGCCAACCCAGCAATTTTCTCTGTCATATTGTAACTTCTCGTCCTCAGAAGCATCGGCCGGAGGGGGTGGTGGAATAGGGCTGTGACGATTGATGTACACAACGTCGCCGACGGTGTAGAGCACGTCCGGATCTTTAACTATATCAAAGACGGACACAGTTAGAATCAAAGAACCGTAACCACTTGGGCTCGTGTTTATCAACTTACATTTCGCGTTCTTGTATACGGGTGTTGCCTCCCACTTTCTGCCTGGCCTCACACCAAAGTCGATACTGAGATGAGGAGCCAGTGACGGGGCGTCGCGACTAGCATAAACGTCGTCCTTAGCTCCTGCCTTTCCACGTTTTGGTCGTAAAGGGCATTCGACGGTATATTCAGTATAATCATCCTTCACCACTGTCTCGACTGTCTCTGGGGTGTCTGTGCCCTTGCTAGAGTTGGCGTCAGGTGCGCCATCCGCCCCAATATCGCTTCCATCCGCAGTATCTGTAGTTTTGCTTCTTAAGGTCTCATCTTCCATCTCACTTGCACTGCGCTTGCGGCCGGACAAGCGTGAGAGTTTGGCAGTCCGTTCTTCATTGTCGCTATTCCATGGAGTCAACGGCATCTTTGATAGGTACTGTTCTCTTAAAGCTGCTGTCAATGCCATCCACTTTCGGGGAGGATAACTGGGGCAAGAGATGGTTTTGCGTCAGTACAAGTGGTCGTTGACAATAGCCGCGCAGATCAGGTGCAATAACGACCACGGCTGGCGGAAGACAGAGCTTGTGTCGGAGAAAGAACGGTCTCGATTGCGCGAAGGAGACCAAATCAGGGAGTCGCGTTGCCTGATCGAGGGTTGTGCTTCAGAGAGTACTTTGGGAGCAGACGGAGGAAGAAGAATAGCTAGGCGGATAACAGTGGAGTCGACAGAAGGGAAGGGCACTGGAGATTTTGTTCGCAGAGGGGAAGGAGATCGACTGTCAGCAAATAATGAATGATGACCATGGGGAATCCTGGAAGAAGCTGCTTCAGCGCTGCTCTCGTCGACTTCTCTGGTTGAAGAGGACTGGTGGGAACGCGGTTTAATCTGACGCGACCATGGCCGTAGGCCAGTCATCAGTTGCCCTAGTACGGGCACCCAACAGGCATTCAAAGCACTGCCTGGCGCCAAACGTATCCCCCTTGTCACACTCTTATTTACCACCAAAGCTCTCGTCGAGGTTGGCAGAAGAATCTAGTATACAAGTAAGGCGGATATAGCTTGTGTAGCTGGCGTTTCCCTCAGCGCCGCCTCTACCAATATTTGGTCTTTATTATGAAAATACGTACGTTCCTCCCTACTAGCTCTCGGAAAGGGCCGGGGGTTCCACGCCTGGGTATCGACGACCTGTTGCCTCTCAACAGTCCATACGACATCCATAACTTTAGGTACAATGTCGGCTGTCTTTGTTCACCTAAATGCAAACGCAATCACTCGGGAACCATTCGAGAGGCACTCGAAGCCCATATTAACTTTATTATTGCTCTATCAACGACCGGAAAGCATCCAAATGTGATGTGGCATATAGTTAGTTCAACCACAAACACCAACAAAACAACTCTTGCAGGGTATCATCCATTGTATTCCGCGCCACTTCAGTTGCCAGAAGCTGCTCTCCATGCTCATGACTTCCTCTTGATGAAGAAATGCTTGAGCTTGTCTGCCAACCCTTCATGTTTCTTGTCGTGCACATGGGCTTCATTTCCCGCACCGCCGCGTCCAACATGGTGGGACTCTTGTTTGGCGATCCTTATAGCAGGCTCCGGGATGATTTCCGCATCATGGGGTGCAGCAGCCGTGGGCTCTGCGTCGGTCGCAATATTGCCCGCGCCTCCACGGCCGGCAGAGTACGGTCCATCGCCTTGATCGCCCACCGGTCCTTCTCGAACTATTTCTCCGTCGACGTAGGGAGTGTCGTCGGGTCTGATGTTGGCGGCACCTGGGTGGAATCAGTGGAGATCATCGGTTCTGAGGGCCGTAGACATACCGCCGCGACCGTGAGAGACTTTGTTGCTCATGTTCACTGTCTTCAGTTCCGTGTCAGCCACTGTAGTCGACGCCAGGTCCAGGCATTCAGTAGACGATGTCTTTCCATCTGCGCAAAGTACTGCGAAAGCCACTAGAGGGCCAGCTATCAACGTCGCTTGCCAGCGCGAAGGCGGCGCAAGGACAAGGGACAAGAGGGAAGAACATGATCGGGGATTCTTACCTGTGACCTTCAAGTAGCAGGACTAACGGTCGCTTGTTCACGGTTTCGGGGAGCTTGAACCTGTTGTTTGTATTGAAGGTTTGCCAGCTTTAGGGGGTTAGATGGTAGAAGAGAGAAGAAGGCCCCAACTTGAATCGAAGACGGCGTCGACTGCCCAGCATGATCTGGGCGCAGGCAGATGAGCCCAGCGGACATACCATGACAAGTCGCCCTGACAAAAGCAAATGCGCCCAAGTGACTATCGATTAGTGGCATGACTCAGCATCGTCATTCGCTCAACATGACGTCCAATGCGACCGATGCGCCCGATAATTGCGGCTAACCCCCGCTAGTCGTCACTAGCCACCGCTATATGGGTCGAGTCTCGGCTAAAGCGCAATGCCCAGCCTTGCTATCAATAGTAATGGCCTCTGCATTTTGGTGCTAGCATTCGCCCTACCAGTACTGTTACCCGTAGCCACGTGAATGACTCCTTAAGGTAGAGAACGGTTTGTTGCGTGCGAGATCGCTTAGTGAACTAGCCCAGAAGCGAAGCATTCAATTACAAAGGAAAGAAACACGGTTTGGATTGCAAGTTACCCTGACAACCTTCCCGGACAGCGGCCAGCCCTGTACAGACTCAGGCATCGCCGCCAGCCGCCAAGGTTTCAGCTCTACCTAGGTCTTGCCCGTTACTGCACAGCACGCATTTATGTCTTGATCGTCTTCGTGTCCTTGTCACCTCCGCCCGTGGTCGGCAAGCCCATGAAGATCTTGAAGGAGTCGTAGATCATCCATTGCAATCCAGTCAAGGTTCCGATCATGACCTGCGGGATCATTTAGTCAGTATATATATCCTGGAGCAGGTACGATGGCAGTTCAACTCACAATTCTGACAGGTAGACCATTCCAGAGACCAGCGAAACCAATCTTGGAGTAGATGCGGCTCATGGCACCGCCGAAGCTTTCACCTGGAGCACGGTCCGCATTGAGTTTGCTGACCATGACATCGGCAGGATGCGAGACAATTGCGCAAAGAATACCGGCAGCGTAACCGCCGACGAAGGCCACGGCAGTCTGTGCTCCCTTGTTATAATCCGACTTCTGGCCCGGGAGATAGTTGTAGATGGCCGCAACAATGTTCTCAAACGAGGCAAATTTCATCATGGTGTATGGGATCTGTCGGCCCCATAGAGGATAGAGGCCCTTGTACAATCTAGTTTAAAGTCAGCATTTGGGGTGTACCATCTCTGTGGCTCACGACTCACCCGCTGATGCCTTCCTTGTTCTTGATAGAGGTAATGCCTTGGATCGTACCCGTGAACGTGGGGGGAATCGTCGTTTGCATCCGAACCTTCACGGCTTCGAATGGGCAGAGACCGACATCCGCAATGAATTCCGCCGAGGCTGAGGCAGACAGGTAGAGCAGAGTCTTGTATTTGTCGGCATTCTCTTCACCAGCCAGCTGAGTGTAGAGGTGCTTGAAGTATTCGTAGAAGCCATACTTGCCCGCACCCTGAACCGAGTAGCCGACAAACGTAGGACCCCAACCGGTAAAGATCCCGCGGATACCTTCAGCCCTTCCAATCAACCTCCAGGCTTCGAAGTTGCCCTTGTAGAGGCCGGGATCGACTTGGCGACGGCATTTGACCAAATCGAGAGGCGTAACAGCCGTGTGAGTGGTGCCCTACAACATGATTAGAATGGGTGAGCGGGTAGGGGCCGGCTAGGATTGTAGACATACACATGCTAGGATACCTCCAACAGTACAGGCGGCATAGTATTTGCCTGAATATAGCTCGATGCCTCCTACTTTAGCTTGAGCCTTCTGGCTCGCCTTGTTGTACTCGGCTGAGGCGGCTGAGCTCAATTCAGCAGCCTTGTCTTTCGCCGTGTCGGCAGCACTCCATGTCGAGAAGATGGGCCGCTTCTGAGGATGTTCGGCTGGTTTAGCAGCGGGCTTGTAGTAGGGAGATGTCGGCAGGAAAGCCTGGTAGATGGTGGATGGGTTGGGAACGAGTCCGACCATGGTGCTGTCTAACAATGGCGCATCAGCTTATCTCCGGGAAAGCCGCAGAGGGCCGGATGGGTGAGGGACAAGTGGGAGGGCTTACCTCGAGCCAGGTGATGATGACTATACTGCAGCAGGTGGAAGGATGGTTTGCAGGAGGATTGGCCAACAATGCAATAGGAGACGAAGAAGAATGAGAGGTGAAGATAGAGCTGTTTGGAGTACTAGGTTAGGTTTGGATCGAGCTTTACGGGCAAGCAAGGGCAGCAGGGCAGCAGGGCAAGCCCATGCGAGGCTGCTATCAGTACAGGACTTATCATACCTATGCACTTAGTGCTATGTACTACGTATGTCCGTCGGTCCTACTGCTTAATCGCCGTCTCGATGTTCTCCGCACTGCATTGTGCCAGCTACCCGCCCGCCGCGAGCCGTGTTTGAGGAACGTCATCGCCGAGCATCTCTCCAGAGACACAACTTCCCACTGGCTAGGTAGTTAGTGAGTTGGTTAAACTACTAGCCAGCGGCATGTTTTATGGAAGGGAGCAGAACTACTCTCGATCCGTCATAGTCTAGTGCTATGTCAAACCACGGATTTCAGCCTTCCTGCGCTCTGCGATAGAGCACCATATTTTGCATCCACGATCACACTCACTCACCCTGTGTATCGCCCGCTAGACGTCCTTCCACGAACCCACTGCTCTCATGTCTCACGTTCTTGAACACGGAGTTGCTTTAGGCAAGACCATCGTCCCCCAAGCCAACGGTATGCCTCCCGAAGAAGACGAACACTCTGCCAAACTGCGGGCTTGGGCGGACAAATATCGCGGTGCCACGGTTGCAGATCTAGACCTTGCTCCAGCGCTCTCTACGTCTCCCAGCACCTCACTTGCCGAAGCTATGCTGTCCGCCTCTTCCCACGACTATTCTCATTTGACAGTTCTGTCTGAAAATACACGGTCTCTCCTGGGCTATCTACCAGTTTCGAAACTCAAGCACATGTTTGAATCTCGGCAACTTCAGCCATCAGATCCTGTCTCGAAAGCCATGGTGAAGTTTCAGCGTCGCGGAGCGAAGAAATACCAAGTCATCACGACAGAGACTGAACTATGGGAACTTGAAGGCTTTTTCGAGAATGTGGGACCGTTGGCGACTGGCGAGCCTCAGGACTTTGCTGTTGTCACAGATGGAAGTAGGAAGTTTGTGCTCGGTGTTGTCACTAGGGGTGATCTCGCTGAATTCGTGAAACGCCGGCCGGCTTGAACACAAAAGCCCACTGGTTTTATCAGCTTCGCTTGGGTCTCCACGGACTGTGGCTTCGCACTCGGGAGGTTGACTGCACTGAAAACGGCGTCTCTGGGCTTGTCCGAAGGCGCTACAGCGCGCTTATAGGTCTGACTCGACGCGGGTGTTTCCCATACGAGAGGCAGCCTTTCCTTGACGTGAGTCCACGTTTGCACAAAGCGTTGAAGATCTTCTGCGCAACAGGCCTTGCTCCTTTGCATCCATACCCAACTACAATAGCCAGCATATGTCAACCATTCGGCATTGAACAGCAATAGTTGCGCATCAGGGAGATGGATGGTTGTTCGCACACAGTGTGCCTCGCAATGGGCTCATGCCCCCCTAGCGGCCTCTAATAGATCGATCAGTCCCTGATTAAGATCTTGGGCGCATCCGGAGAGTGCCGGTCGCACTGCAGCGGCCCGGCAGCGCACCTGAATACCACGATACCTCTTTCGACGGTGGAGCTCACAGAGCGCAATGATCCAACTCCGTGGCCGCCGACGACCTGGGAAAGGGATAACAAAGGGTCATCTGCATTGCACTACTCTGGAGGCTTCCTATACCCCTTGCCCGGAACGTGCATCGCGATATCCACACGAGATAGATGTGGCTATGGCCCAGTATTGTCACGAATAGCAGTCTGTATTAGATTTATATCCAGAAGTCCACACCACTACTGGGGTGCGTATCATTCTATTCAAAGACTTTCCTCTTTGTCCTGTGGCGGCGGTCGACGATGACGGCAATCGCTACGTTCTCTTAAAGTCCCCATCTCCTCAGACCGCATGTAAGCAGCAAATTCTCATTGGAAATCAAAGAATTAAGACTTGGGACGTCGAAGTCTTCGACTCAGCCTTGCCAAGCCAACCCTTACCTGCCACCACCAAAAACCCCCTTCATATTTACGCCCTTAGGCCGAGCCTCGCCAGCGACGAACCTACAACGAGTAGATCTTTTCTGCGTTTCTTGCACGGAGGCATGTTATCTTTGGCAATCCGGGTCCTCTGCACACATCAATTCTACCTCTACCGTCTAGTGCTGGCCAAGGCAGTCGCTCATGCTATTGTGACGCTCTACTTTTCGATATTGTGCCATCGTCCGTTCGCTTTGTTTCGTGCTTCGCAGTCTTGTGGTGCTTCGCAGTCGCGGCCAACTTGCGTTTCACTTCCTCGTTGACCATGGGAACCGATGGGTCTTCGCCAACCCTATCACTCAGTCTTTCTTCCCTCTGTACTCATACCTTAGGTCGTTCAGATGGTAGATGCCATTCTTAAGTCAAGCTCAAGCCAGCCGTGGAGTATAGGAACAGCCGGGATGGCCTTTCTCTCCTTCGATCTCTCAGAGACACGGCATCGGCATGCAGGTGGTTGACCCCTGAGTAAGACAGCGGGGCTGCCAGGTGAACGGGGGAAAGAGTGTGGTGCTGTAGGTATGTGATGTTTGCTCCAATCTCATCAAAGATCCACCAGGAGTAAAGGACACTAGGTGAATAGGACGTGAACAAGATCTCTGCAGGTTGATAGAGGTTCAATTGGACTCTATGAAAGTGCTACCTAAGGTACCTCAGGTACATGTGAAGACGTACGAGTAAGTGCAGGCAGCCATGCAGCAAAGCGCCGAAGACACCAAAGTTTTCGTGTTGTGCCATGCTGGCTGGGCGTTCCCATCTTAGCAGGCAGGTGGTTCGTCAGAGTCGAATACGCCAAAAGAATTGCAGCGAGTCTTGTACGGATCAGATCTTGGTTCAGACCGTGTCCGCTCACAGTCCCAGAAGGCATGGTCATGCCAGGCTTCCGCGAGGCCGGGCAGGGCAGCCCACTAGTAGTTCCCATCAGCACCCCAATGAACAAGTTGCTTGGTTTCAGCCCACAGAGGTCAGTGGGAAAGAATGGAAACACTCCAGCCAGAATGTAGACTCGTCACTCACCGGTGTTGTTCATAGTGACCTCGGCATCATTTGCTGCCAGATGTGCTCCTCTGAATGAGTCCTTCTTTCCCTTTGAAGTCTGGGTAACGTTAGCCTGCAGCATAGACGTTAGCAAGGCAAAAGCAGGATGACCGCATACATACCGACTGCGACATGACGTCGGTCTGCGTACGCAAAGCTTGCAGACGCAACGCTTGGAAAATGTTTTGCGGAGCTTAGGACTTCGAATATGAGTAAGTTTTTTCCGGCCTGTGGCCGACTTTGTCGGGGTCGGCGTCGACGTATCGAATGAGAAGCCCAGCGCCGCCAGACACGCACATCTCTGTCTTGTCTTTGGCCTTTGCTTGACCATATGAGTCTCGCCTAGACAAATTTTTTGGGTTTTGTGCACCCTACCATTGGCACTCACACTCACGCTGGGCGACACATTCCGTCGCCGGTGCTCGAACCGGGGTCGTTGGCTCGGAATGAGCACACGACGGAATGCTCCTGGTCTTCGTCGTCTCTTGAAGACTCGACGTTGTGCCGCCCAAGGGGCACACCATCCCTCGCACGTAACATGACGCGCATTTAGCAAGCTGGACCCAACTCACGTTTTAGGGGTGGAAGGCTTTGACTTCGACTTTGGCGACGACGCTCCGCCGACGACAGCGCCCTTGCCCTTTGGTGGCATCTTGCGTGCGAATCCTTTGACGAGACCTGCCTCAAAGTCAGGCCCAGAGTTGGGAGCTGGATTCGTCATAAGTTGAGTTGGTTAAGTTGAGTTGGTTGACAAGAAGAAAGAATGCAAGAGAGCAACAGGAAGAGAGATCCTCATGCATTGGGTTGCGCCAAGGCGCGCGCACCGCATTCACTACGCGATAACACGACTCAACCTCCCAATAGCCACTCAGTACTTGGGGGTGACAGAGTGCTGTAGGACTGCCGAGAGACTGGTCAAAGACCATCGGGGCGAGGGGAGGACGGCGGAGTGGAACAAGCCCAGAGTGTCGAACCACCATAACAGTGAAGATAAATATGTATATATACCCATGACGTGATGTTGATGCAGTCGTCAAGTCCGGGTGAACGGGAGCGATGTGGTCGTCTTTCTGATGGAGAGTAACAGAAGGACCGGCAACGCGGCTCTCCCAACGCCAGGATTTATGACAAGGTTATGCCGTGAGATCGAAATACACAACGTGTGGATGTGTTGCCTGACGTCTCCGAGCGCACGCATAAAGCCGCAATAAAAAAGCCGTCCGCGACAAAGGGTCTTGGACCGATGTATCTGTTGGCAACTTCAGCCAAGTGGAAGTCAAAGACAGTGCCCTATCGCCAACACCAACTCTATGCCCGACGAGCGCCCTTGCTCCTTCTGGACAACATCCCACCACAACTCCATGTAATGGTGGATAGTCGGTTCCATCGATTTTCGTCTGGAACAATCGTGAGTATTGGTGAGGTATGGTGAGTGCTTTCAGACTTCCACAAATGGGTGTTGCCATGTAGGACGTGAAAGACAGATCGTGGGGTCTGCTAGGATAGTCGGAGATATCCAGTGGAGGTGAGAAGAATATGGCAGGCTGCCGGAGTGGGCGTGGGCGAATATATATGTATATATGAAAAGCACAGCGATCCCAGTTCAATCCAATGAAGGGCCGGAAACCACACACATCCCACTTGTCATGATCTTTGCCAACTGGGGTTATGAGAGGATGGCAGGGAGGGGCCCGGTTGCAAGAAGAGAAAGGAAAATGCAGAAGAGAGGGAATATATAGGCGTGAACACCAAGGGCAGGGCTGCAGTGGTGAGGGCTTGACTCACTTGGATTGACTGGAGCCAAAGTGATTCAGGGGACGTTCACAGGCAAATATGATGTGAGTTGGGTCAACCAGCGTGGATGTCTGGTCGTGGTGGGCCAAAGTTTCCATAATAGGTATCCGGTAAATCAGCGTGGAGCAGCTGGGTGTTCCAGCTGTGAAGATGAGTTTCGGATGATTGAACTATGAATTGGTACGTTCATAGTGAATAATTCCTATTCTCTGCACGGTAGTGGTGACGAGGTCGTCCATGCAGTGTTAACATGAATGCTCAACAGGTTGCTGTCGGCCGTCACATTTCCAACGGCCCCTGTAACGCTTTCAGATAGTCACTCATCCAACTTGATGCCAGTCGAAAGCTTCAGCACTCAAGAATTCTCGCGTGTTGCGAGATCGATGCTGCCCTTTCCCCTTCCTGGCTTTTTGTCCTTGCCACCTTTCACAGTCGCTGTTTCATCACCCGTCACATTCGCTCCATGCTCTGGTGAAGATACAGCGGCCTTCACCTTGATCGGACTAGCAGCTTCTGCCTTGACTTTCTCAATGGGCTCTTGATCAAGCTTCCGGAAGAACATTTCTTCCACCATTTTCAGACCTTCATTCTCTTTCTCGGTCTCTTCGCCTTCTTGATGCGGCTGTCCTTCTGCACCTTCACCTGCGACTTGTTCATCGAGTTTCAACTTGGTCAATCCCATGGCGTAGATCTGCTCCTCAACCGACCCCTTAGTGATCAAACGGACCACCTCAACGTCCTTGACCTGGCCAATTCGGTGAGCTCTGTTCTCTGCTTGAATGTCATCTTGAGGATTGAAGCCGCTATCCAAGACAATGACCTTGTTGGCCTTGGCAAGATTGATGCCGGCTCCGCCCGCCTTGGTGCTGAGCATGAAAACCGGTGTACTATTCTCGTCGGCCGAGAACTCGTCTATCAAATCTTGCCGTTCGGAAACCTTGGTGTTGCCATCCAAACGAAAGTACTCGATGGCTTCGTGTTCCAGGACTACCTCCAGAATGTCAAGCACCATGACGAATTGGCTGAAGATGAGAGTTCTGTGACCCTCGGACATGAACTCACGGAGCAGCTCCACCAGCTTCTGAATCTTTCCACTGGCTAGCCATTCGTCGTTCTTGAGAGCGAACCGGTGAAGTTCGGGATGCTGGGCGCATAAGGTATGGATCTCCATGTCCGAATAGGCCTGTAGCTCCGTGACAATGAGATCAGGGTTGGACTCACGCCAGATGTCGACCTTCAAGCACTGCTGGGCAATCCGCGGCAACATCTTGTCCGGATAGAGGCGCCGGAACAGCATCGGGTGGATTGCGGCCTGCCTTAACTTCATGAGGATGTTGGCCGACTCGTTGCTCACGTTCTCCCCTTTTTCCTTTCTTGCACGAATGCTATAAGCTTTATCAAGCCACATTTGGTACAACTCTGCTTGCTCAGGGGTCATGTCGCAATACTCGACACGTCGTTCCTTTCGGGGTAGGTCCTTGAGTACTTGATATTTCTTTCGTCGTAAGATGAACGGTGTAAGCATACTTCTTGCACGTTTAATCCGCTCGCTCGAGAGTAAAGCTTCGTGATTGTTGTCCAGAGTCTTCACGTTGTGTTTGAAGATGTAGCTCAACTCTTCAGAATTATCTTTGAAGAGGGCCGGCATGAGGAAGCCAAGCAGACTGATCAATTCTTTCAGGTTGTTTTGCAACGGCGTCCCTGTGAGCAACAGGCGGAAGTTCGACTTGATCCTCACGAGTTTGCTGGCAACCTGTGACTCCGCATTTTTGAGGTAATGTCCCTCGTCATACACCGTACAATCAAAGCCGAAGCTCTTCAGCCAAGGAAAGTCGTCTTTGCCCTTGGCCAAGGTGTATGTCGTAACAATCACGTTGACATCCTCCCGCGTGTCTTCAAGAGTCTCTCTTAGAGCAACCCGCTCGTTTGGATTGTTAGCGTAGTAAGGCTCCACGTTCAGAGTAGGGCAAAACCGGTGGAACTCTTTCAGCCAGTTTTCCAGCGTTGCGGCAGGTACAACGACGAGATGCGGTCCCTTTCGGCCTTGCTCATACAGATGGGCCAAGAATGCAATGACCTGACAAGTCTTTCCCAGACCCATGTCGTCCGCGAGGATGCAGCTCAGACCCTTTTTGTACAAGAGATTCAGCCAGTTGACTCCGACAATCTGATAGTCCTTCATTTGCATGTCCGGGGACATGATCGAAGGCTGGCCTATGAGCGCCTTGGACATCGGCTTCTTCACAATGTCTCGGTCTTCATCAGTGACCGGAGTTCCGATTCCAGAGTCGTGACTCGACCGCTGTGTCTCCTGAAGTGAGACGATTTCCAGCTCACCATCCTGAGAGCCATACAAATTGATACCCCAGTTCTTCATCTCATTCGCCAAGGGTCTGGCCAAAGTCTCGCACTGCTTGACCAGAGAATCCACGGCTTCGTAGCTTCGCAGCATCGTCTCCACTTTGTCCACCACCTTCTCACCGAGAGGAGCGGCCTTTCTCTTCGTTTTGGGGGTCTTGAGGTTTGGGGCCTGGGCTTCTGACACTTTCGCAAGGCTCCTGAACGGTCTTTGAGAGATAAAATGGTCTGCGATTTCTCGAGTGACGGATGCAATGTCGGCCAAGTCTGCGGCTGAGCAGGTGTTGAAGAAATCTAGCACGCGAGTTTGGAATGATCCCTTGTCCTCTTTTCCCGAACTGACATCTGAAGGCGCATCATCCGACTCTTCGGACTGAATGACATGGACAAGCGTGGGTGGAGGTTTCACAACCATCGCTTCGGGTGCCAAGGACGAAGAGCGTCGTCTCCGACCCCGTACGAGTGTTCGCTTCTTCTGAGGCGGCGGGGTATCGAAGACATCTATGGTCTTGGAAGGTTTCCTGACGTTTTGAGTCGAGCTCCATTTTTCTGCAATGGACCTCTGAGGTGCCTTGGCCTGTTGCCTGGCGCCGTGCTCTGCTGGTTTTGGTGCAGGCTTTTTGGCCACTGGGGTCGGCATCAACTCATCCTCAGAGCCCGTCAGATCGACCGAAACCTTCTTGGTGTTATTCTGTCGACGCTCACTCATCTCGAGCACCTCGGCGACAGCATCGTCGAAATTGCCGCGTTTGGAAAGGAGGGCTTCATAACATTCACTTATTGACACGGTCCTGACCATGGACATTATGCGCTTGACCTTGTGTCTCATGTTGTAGTCATTGATATCATCCAACTCCAACTCAGGTTGCTTTTTCGGCAGGGACACAGGCAACGCTCGAGACGGGCCAATCTGGCGGGGTTTCTTGGAGACGTTTCCATAGGCACTGGCATTAATATCTGCAGAACGTTTGGCTGCCGTCCAGCCAGATGACGAAGTTCCATTTAGCGAGCCTTGAAAGAGGGAATTCGTCGCAATTTCCATGAACCGACTGCGGCCTTTGTTCTGAGGTTGTGGTGACTCTGGAATCTTTTCCATGGTATTGTTCTTCCGCACAAACGTGGACGGTTTGATGTCGTTAGATCTCGCACTTGGCCCGTCACTGTCGGAAGAGCCACCTCTATAGATCGGCCCCTCATCGTCACTGTCAATGGGGATTGGTACAGGGCGTGGTTGCGCCGCAGCGACGTACGGTCTTCTGAAGGCCGTCCCAGCAGGGGCTATGGCGCTGGCTAGTATGCCGGCTGGCTTGCGACTCATTGTCGGGGCCACAATGGGGGAGGATGCAGCAACCTGCACGAACCCATCGTTGGGTTTGGCGGGTGAGGAGGACATGATCTGCGGTGCTCGATCTATAATCTGTGTGGGTTGGGTTTGGCGACCTGTATCATCATGGGGAAGTGGCAAGGTCTCGAGTGTCTCGTAGTTTTCCAAGCCATCAGAATCGTCGAGGCGAGGTCGTGGAAGGGGCACGGTTTCGACGGTCTCATGGGGAGGATTGTGCTGAGAAGTGAATGCTGCTTTTCCCGACTGCGACTGTAGATCTTGGGAGGGCATCGTGGAGAACATGGGTTGCTTCGACTTCGGAAATCAAGTCAACATGAGGGATTCAACGTGAGGCTGCGAGGATGTAATGTTTAAAAGAACTGAGGGTCATAAAAGCACCGGTGTGCGATCGAAGGCAGTCTCTCTCTCCTCGAGTACTCGCCTGCGAGACTCGTGTAAAGGTGAGGTCGAATACCAGTGAGCGACAGGGGGTTCCCCTTCTGGGGCGGATCGAAGCCCATCTTTCTTGGGACGAGATTTCACTTCACGCGGCGCGTAGCGCGTCATGCCAAGCGTCATTATCAGATCCAGATCCAGCTTCAAAGATCGAGGCTCTCCTGCACAGCCAAGGCTACTTGCGGACGTGAACATCTGCGCCCTCCTAGTATTCTCTCACCATCGCCAGACAGGTACGGAGTTGGGTGAAAATCTAAGACATCAATCCTCGAGGTCTCGGTTGAAGCTGTGATACAATGGCTACCAGACGCAATGTTCCCCCTGAGAAGACCATATTGGAGGCGCAAGGCGGTCACTCGACCTCTTCACAGGTCTCTGATATTGCACCGGCCGTGCCAGCGTGAGTGCAACATCCTCTACAAATCATAGCAGAAACGGATCGCGCTCGGAGACCTGACTTGCCACAGCTCTGTAATTTACAAGCTTCTCGGCTTTACCTTGGCTATGGTATGTATCCCAATCGGATCGTATTTTGCGTCCATCAATGTCATCTTCGGAGGTAAGTGGAGTGTTCTCTACTCGCCCTGCAGGCCACTTAAAATTGATGCACGGCCCAGGTAACGCGACATATGCCGGCGCATTTGCAGCAATCATGGCCAATGTCGTTTTGGTTGCGTACATCATAGTGGCTATGAAAGAAGACCAGACCGACAGACTGGAGGCCGAGGACAAGCGCAAGAAGGCGCAGTGATGCATGTCCGTGTCGGTTGAAGCACTACTTCGTAAATGAAGCGCAAATCTCTTCGAATGACTGGGCTGGTTCGCCCTCTGTTATTGGGTCTAGCTATAATATGTATGTGACCTGGACCATATACTGAACGACAGCATCATTCCAGAGGCCTACTGCCAGCCTCAAAGCTGCCCCGGGATCTTCCAATCTGGAAAACACATTCCCTGTGAAGCATCGCCAGTCATAGCCACAGCCACCGATCCACCCCAATATTCATCGACATTACATCAAACATTATCTTAAGAAGGTTCTCTGTTAAGGGGACAGTTCGCCTTACGTGTGCGACGTCCGAAGTCCCATGGGCCCAGAAGATGCACTCGGAAAGATGCCGAAAGGAAAGGTGGAACTCTTGTTCAAATTTCTGATTCCTTGATCAGCTATCGCGACGACTGAACCTGCGCTTGATCCAGCTCTGTTTCTTCGACGACACGGGTGTCGAGGGACTGGGACTGGCGCTATTGAAGGGAGCGTCTGATGGCGAGCCATTGAGTTTGATTGGTTGACGAGGATTATTGGGCGCATATTGCTTAGGCTGCATCGTCGGCTGTGAGACCCCTTCTGGGCTATGATAGCCGTTGTTCATGTCGTCCGGGTACAATTGTTTGTACGGAGTTGCTCCGTTAAAGCGAACTTCGTTTGCATAAGGGTTATCTGTTGGGTATTCTTCCGGCTTGCGGAGCTGGTGCAACTGATCAAAGGAGCTGTTCTGTGAACTGGGGTTGGTCGATTTCGCATAGTCATCGGAGGCGGAGGTCATGGTCTCATGGGAGTGCTGGTATGAGTGTGCGGATATCGGGCTGTCGCCATTCATATGACCATTTGGATAACCACTCTGCAATGCGGGATATGGATTTGATGGTTGACGCATGTGCCGACCATGCATGTGAGCAGCCCCTGGAGCCTCTTCGACCGCGCTTTGTGGGCCAAAGCCGTAGGAGGAATTGCGATAATACCCTCCACCTGGGGAAGGGCGTGGTCGCTGAGGTGAGTAACCGCCATCTGGATAAGGTCAGAAAGAGGGCGGTAAATCAGGCTAAGGGCTGTGCTTACTGGAATAGTAGCTGGCACGGCGACCGGCATCACCGCTATAACCGACTTGAGAAGCTGGACAAAGAGTCAGCATGGAAGGTCTTTTCAGAAGGCTGTGTTTAACTTACGTGGTCGGGTGTTGAAGGATGAGCGACGAGTGGTCGTCCCCTCTGCAGCAGCTTCAAACGCACGGATGGTGTCCAAAGGACGTTCGAGGCGATGGCGCGTAGGGTTTGAACGATCAGGGTCGTCTATAGATTGGTGTCAGTGCATCTGGGCAGCTAACGGAGAAAATGATATTACACTTACTGATGATATTGCCTTCGCTGTCCTTATGCACCATTCTGCGCAGGTCCTCGACGGTTGATTCTTCTTGTGCTTGTTCCGCTGCGATATATCAGTCAAAATTTTGTACGTAGAACGAACTCAATGAGACTGACATGGAGTAGCCTCGTTCAATGCTTTCGTAGGGTCCGACTTTGTGTCCAACCTCCTCTTCTCTTTCGCGGTGTCTATCGATTCGCGCTTGCTAGCGGACGTACTGCTTTGGCGGGAATGATGGGAGGAAAAGCTCATGGCCGTTGCAGCCCGCGGGCGGGTATCATGCATCGCAGGTGGGGAGGTTGGAGGAGACAAGGTCGTCATGGCGCCGGCAATAACACTTTAGACAGTGGAGATTGCGATAGTCGTAGTCTAGTAGCTGACGGATAATGCAACTATGAACGAGCGATAGAAAGTGGTGAAGTAGTCAGGTTGTGTGACAGATTGGTGTGTGGATGGCCGTTAGATGAAAGAGCGAGCGTGTTGGAGGAAGAGTTGCAAAGAGGAAGGATGGAAGACTCGGGCCAGAACAGGCAGCGAGGTGAGGTGGTGAAAAGGTGACTTATGCTGTGGCTCCCTCTGCCTCGGACTGGTATGGTCGTTCGGATGGCGGGGATAAGGTGACAGGGTATACCTATCGCGGCGTTGAGGATCTGTTTCAGGGCGAGGCGGGTGGCCCAGAGACTAAGGCAGGGATGATGAAGTGGTGAGGCGCAGTGCGAATTGCCAACCGCGTGTATTTGAACTTGCGGCAGTAATCGATGCGCTCGCTGTCTATCCAAGATGCAAAAGAAAGAAAGGCACTCCGAGTGCACTTGACTGATTTAAGTGGTGACCACCGAAGAAGCGATCGAGGGAGGCAGGTGGCAGGGTGGAAACCTGGATGAAAAGAGCAGGCGGATGAAAGCCGTGAATCTGGATACCGGTAGACACCACGTACAAACTGCTCTAGCACCACGGGTTTCTGGTACACAAGAGGTAGAAGTGGTGGCCAGGCAAAGAATGTGAATGTCTTTGATAAAATTCTGAAGCTAGAGTGGGCGCAGGCTCCGTGTGTTATAAGAAAAACGTACGTGGTACTGGGTGGTGGTGATGCTGGACTGCGACATCTTTTCTCCTACAGACGCTGCTCTCACAGGTCGATCGAGGGCGCCTCAGGCATTATGGAGTTATGCTTGCGCAAGGTAAGCCCGCGTCGGCCCCGCTGCAAAGAATGTGCCGTTAACTAACCTAATTTGGCATAGCGTCTGGACTTTATCTTCAATGGAGCCACTCACACATGCTTCGACGAGAACTTAACATGCGACTAGTCCCAAACAGAACTTTTTATGTCGTAAGTCCACAGAGTGCATTGAGTCTGCAGCTCCCGCCTGCGCCCGCTGCCAACTAAAATGCAACTGCCAACTTTCCCTTTGTCCCTCTCTAGGTATCAATGCGTCGGGCTGCCTCCATTGCATTCCTACCTACCACTGCCATGGTGCTAACTTTTCATCTGCTCCATTTCAAGTTCGCTAGGCATGGATCCAAGTACGTTAACTGTGCCCTCGAAGATCCCTTGGTCGACACCCACTAACATGCTCGCCTAAATAGCTCATCTCTCGGACACGAGCCCTTGAAGAACAGCCGCCATCAGTCCGCCGCCTGTCCACGACTATCGTTCGCAGTCTCTAACATCCGGCGGCCTCCCACCCGGAGGTATTTTCCTACATGTCGTCCCTGGCTAGAGGCAGGCTAAAAGAAAGGCAAGGCCCGGTCGACGGATTGATCGCTTCTAGCAACATAGCCCTCCGCACTTACAGTGTCACCGCCCAACCACTTGGACAGGATATCCCCAGCCGACCGTACAACAGGTTCGCCATAAGATGCAATCCGCAAACAGTTCTCCCAGACAGATCCGTGTCAGTGTGACACCGGGCCTGCAGTCGATGCTCTCACACAGCTGATGGTTCACGTCAGATGTGCAGCACCCACGAATGAGTCGCTGCCATTCTCCCATGCTGTACCGCCTGCCATTCTTGTAACTGTTTCATATTGCAAGCCTCTGGACTGCCTATCGACGCGCGGCCTTATAATAAGAAAACTCGGCTTGTTTCATGCCGTCATGTTTGTCCGCGGCCTTATTCTTCTCCAGACATGCCTCTAGCCCACTACCCTCCCGAAGCTCCGGTCCTTCACATGGTCAGTTCGTCGAAGTCTATACAACCTCGAGCTCGGAGTCTTAGCTTATCATGCAACCGACCCGCACCCTCACGCACATTTGCATCATGATATCTGAGACATTCTTGCATCCTCCACTGCGGATCCTGCAGAACTTCTAATACCTTGTCCAAGCCTCCTTGGTCCACTCGACAGCTACCCACAAGCTTACTCTTTGCGGAGAGACGCTTTCAATAGTCGATCCGACGATACCGTACATGAGCGCCTTCATTATGAACCTCCTCGAAGCAAAACCTTCCTGCTGACACTGGGTCGATGGGGTGACAATTGGATACTAGTATTGTGAAAGCCATCAATGACGGGGCTCCTTGTTCACTTGGGCCCAAAGCCTGTCGGTAATCGATTGAGTTATGAACTACTAGTATATCAAGCCTAGGTACAGGCTGTCGGCTTGGAAGGGATGGAAAGGCTGGGCCGCAGACCGGCACTTGTCAGCCAGCAAGATCTGCTCCAGATGGCAGTGTTTCTCCAGGCCTCTCCTGACCCCAACTCTAAACCTTTTCTTATCACTTATCGTATAGTGCTTGCATGCATCAAAGTACTCCTCATTCGCCCTGGTCCTAGCTTCGGCCCTTTATAACGGTGACCTGATTTCACGTTAACTGCTGTACACGGGGTCAATGCGAGTGGAAGAGAAGCGAGCTGGATTGCGGTATCAACATAGTGCCTCGGTTATTGAGCTTTACGACGAGACCCGACCCCCGGGGCTGTGGAGTGAAGCTTCAGTCTCGAAAACCGTCCCGTGGATTTATAGATACCAACATCCTGAACAATGGTCGAAGTTTGCCCATTGACATGCTTATTGACGTGCATTGAAAGGGCGAGGCTGCTCGAGTCAAGGAGATACTGATGGAGGAAGCCAGCAGCAGTTTATGCGCTCTTACAACCTTTGCCCTCACTGCATCGGCCACAATGCCGGAACTATATTTGCGGGAATGGGCCGGTGCTTCACTCTGTAAGACTCATAAGGGGCGGAACTTCCTCTGCAGTCTTGGGAGATACTCGTTCTCCGCAGATGTTGACTTGGGACCTTTTCAACCCTCCACAGCTCGAACTCATGCTGGGAGCTTTGGCCTTCCGACGGAAGCGAAGAGGAAGACTGGGCGCTCATCCATGAAAACAAATTGTGAGGCCGTCGAGTCTGAAGAAAACAGGATGCGGTTTTCGCCCTCGAAATAATGTTGAACACACCCCATGGAAATGGAACAAGGTATTTCTTCAGTGAAGAGCGCTTATCCCGGTATACAATCGAGTCCGAGGCTTTTCGCCAACCAGCCATACCACATATGATGGAACAATTGAATGAAGCACAGGTATCAGGAGTGAGCTGATTGTGTTGCACACTGCACTTTTTGAAGGAATCTCCCATGTATATTCGGCCTGGGCGCGGCCATGAATTTGCTGAAAAGGTATCTGACAAGCATTTAACATGCTCATGACTGGTGCCGAGGCTCTGGACGACGACGGGTTCATGACTAACTATTGATATAACGTGATAGATTACATATCGAGGCAACTTGTCCAAAAATGGCGCCAGAAGCGCAAGAGATGTCAACTAGTCCACGGCGAATTTGACTGTCGGAAATCTGATGATGTTGTCCAGGGAATCGTGGCGAGACGAGGCGCGTCTACATGCGGCACCATATCTCGCAAGACCATTGTCAGTTTATTGCTTTTATGCACACGCGTTGTGTCTGTCTATCTACCGGCAATCAAGCAAGCTAGGTCCGTGTTATGGGTCTTTCCTTCGATTGAGAATCATGTTCGGCTTGCCGTCGTTAATTGCTACCTCGTCCAGCACCCCAAGAACTCATGCTCGGGTCCAGCAAATATTTCTCGTTGATGGCCTGTCAATGTCAGGTGGATGGCAAGACCTCCCCGAGACCATGCGCTGCGCACTCTCGAGCCCACATCTTATGCCCGAGATCATGGCACCAATGCAAGCCGGCCTACAACTTGTTGGGTGTGCTCTCAGTGTTCCACTGGTACCCCGCTGCATCGCTGAATTTGTAACCATACGAGGCGGTGAAATCGTCAAGGACGGCCGGGCCACGCGAGCCTACACGCAAGAATAGTCAGTTATGCTGAGCCTGGTAAAGGGAGGCGGTAAAACACTTACCATAGGGGTACTCCATGGGGACGATCTCCTTCTTCTCATCAAGGTAATGCAGCAAAGGAGTGAAGATTCTCCACGACGCGTCGAGCTCGTCGTCACGAACAAAGTTTGAATGGTCACCCTTCATGGCATCAAGAATCAAACTCTCATATGCTTCTGGGATCTTCAAGTCAGAGAAGCGGCGTCGGTAAGTAAGATCCAACTCGGTGACAACAGTTTGCATGGACAAGCCAGGCAATTTGGAGTTCATCTTGAGGTAGACAGACTCGTTGGGTTGAATGCGAATAACAAGCTCGTTTCGTGGGATGTTCTTGAAGATACCGGAGGTGACATCCTTGAACTGGATGCGGATCTCGGTCTTCTGTTCATTGAGAGCCTTGCCAGCCTTCAGGATAAAGGGCACGCCGTCCCATCTCTCATTCTTCACAAAGGCAGCCATGGCGCAGAACGTGGGACATCTCGAGTCTTTGGGCACTGTGTCGTCTTCCTTGTAAGCTGGTTTGGTGCCGTCTAGAGATCTGCCGTATTGGCCGATGATGACATTCTTGGGTTCAATGGCGGGGATTGCTCGGAGGACTCGGACCTTCTCGTCACGAATGTCTTCTGCGGAGAAAGAGATGGGCCGCTCCATGGCGAGCAGTGTCAGGACTTGTAGCAAATGGTTTTGCATCACGTCACGAATGATGCCGAACTCGTCGAAATAACCACCACGTCCCTCGGTGCCGAATGGCTCTTTGAAGGTGATTTGGACATTGTCAATGTGGTTGCGGTTCCAGGTGGCTCCGAGGAATTCGTTACCAAATCTGAGAATGAGCAAGTTCTTGACCATTTCTTTTCCAAGGTAGTGATCGATTCGGAAGATCTCCTCTTCTTTCCAGTCGGGCTCGAGCCTAAGAAGGGGTTAGCATAATCGGTCAGCCTATCAAGTCTAGAGTATAGACGTACGCTTTCTGCAGCTGCCGTGAGCTGCCCAGATCCTTGCCAAAAGGCTTCTCTATGATGATTCTGGCAATGCCTTTCTTGGGATAGCAGTTCCTCTTCAAATGTTCGGAGACTGTGATGAAGACGCTGGGAGGCAAAGCCATGTAGAAGACTCTGTTTCCTTCTTCACGGCCCTGCTCAATATCGAGAATGTGCTTGTTGAGAGCCTGGAACGACTCATCTTGATCGTACTGCCCGGCAATGTAGGTGCAGATAGAACAGAACTGTTCGAGTTGTTCCTCCGATTCTTTGGTGGGCGTCTTGATGTAGGACTTGACCCTCCTGAGAAATTCGGTGTGGTCCATCTTAGTTCGAGCATATCCGACGATTTTAATGTCTTTGGGCAGGAATTTGTTGCGGAACTATCCCCTCGTCAGCAACCCCAAGGCTTTTAAATATTGTGTCTCGACGCCAACTCACCAGGCCGAACAGAGCGGGGAAGGTCTTCTTCTTCGCAAGGTCACCAGAAGCGCCGAGGACAACAATGACAGTATTCTCCTTCAACTCGAAGGTGCTGTGAGACAAAAGGTCAGTTCGTGAGATTCATCATTTCCGGGAAAGGTGGGGGTCTCAGGGAAAGAGGCACTGCGACAAAGCACAGATAGCTAACTCACCCTGCGTTCTCAGGGTCATCAGGACGAAGGACGGTATCGGCCATGGTGAAGATTGTCGGGCGAGAGTGTGGTAAGGGCAGAGATAGAGAGGAATCACAGGGCCCGACTGGAAATTAAACGTTGGTGACTGCAAGCTGAGGCTTGGAGCACAATGACAAAGCTGGCTCGGAAATAAATGATTTAACTGCAGCAGCGGCAGTAGTAGTGAGAACTGCGGCGGGCTTTCTCTCAATCAGATCGACGGGTACGAGAGATGGTGGTGGGGCAGAGAGGGAATTGGTGAGAGAATCGCGGGTCAAGTAATAAGCATGAAGTGTTTTAGGTGGTCGTTGTCCGCCTGCGCCGGGAGTGACAGCTATGACAATTATTTGGACGCTGAATTGCTTCACTGCTTCCAAAGCTGCGTTTCTAAGCCTGACGTCAACGGAATGTGTGTCCCGCCGGCGGTTCGGCCTCTCCTTCAGGCGAGATAGAGAGCAGTGTCAAACTTGAATGCTGCGTGCTACGTATTTAGAATCAGGGAGGAAGAGGACAGAGGGTGCAGAACCACAGGGCGTTCAATCAAGTTATCAACTCTCATAATAGATGTTATTATATCATTTATCATGATTCCGCCGCTGTGCTCAATCTGTCGTCACAAATCGTTTAGGCAAACACGATAGCTACGAGTAATTCGAATTGACCATGGCCTCGCCTCTGCCACCTACCTTATCCCAGCCTATCTGCGTCCCCGGTGCGGCGGAATACTCGGCTGGCCAATATGGGCCCCAACGACCCTGTTTAGATGCGGCAACGATATAATGATGAAAAAGAAACTTGATGCTTCGTCACTCCTCTAGCATTATGTAATCGTCCTGATTCTGTAAACCGTCGACACTGTTGGATTGGTCGCATCTGCGATATTTTTCTTGTCCTATCTATAGAAGCACCTCAAGGCTGGGATACACGGTGCGCGAGCACACCACTGTCCTCAACACAATAACAACGGCCGACCACCGGAGTAATGCCTGAAAACTCGGGACAGCAACGCGGTTACCTTAGGTGCTATCGCCGAGAGTCCATCGCTATCCCGGGAGGGATGCAGTAGAGTCCCGGGCGTCGGATGGGCTCGCACGAACTGGGGCCCAGGAGATGGCGGGTACATGTAGTCATTGGAATTCTACGTACCATGACAACCCGGAGTCTACTGCAACCGATTTGAACGCGACGGGTGAATCATTTTTCCTTATAACTGAAGTATACATGAAGCATGAACCAGGCGGAGCGGAGATAACCAGAAAGTGAAGCCTTCAAGAAGGGTCCGGATAGCAGTCCCAGTATGGCAGGCATCCCCGAGAGGCATTGCACGAAAGCGGCAGTTCCGGGCGCAGTCACGTGTGATGAAATCTTGGCGCTACGTGCCCGATTCGTCTTAGTGCACACACAACCTCAAGCCCACCTGCAATTTTCGTGACTGCGGCCTCAACCTGGGAGCATTTTCGACGACGAGCCCTACCTTCGACCAACATCGTTCTCGGACGCCGACTTTCCTTCCGCTTCGTCCTTTCGCACAGTAACGCCGTCAAGATGGTCGCCGATACCAACCACAGATGTGAGCACACCTGAATGAAACCCGGCCCATCATCAAATGGCCTATGGATGTCGTGACAATTGAGCCGGGTGAAACTGACGACTTCTCTCTCTTGCAGTATACGTGAAGGGCAAGCACTTGTCTTACCAACGTGGCAAGCGTAACACCAACCCCAACATCTCTCTCCTGAAGATCGAAGGAGTCGAAGACACCGATGCCGCAAAGTACGTTTTGCCCTCTCGAATGTCCACATCACCATACGCGCATCCGCATTAGAGAAAAGAGGTGGACACGGCATCCATGCTTTTGAAACAAGCGATGCAAGGATGACATTGGCATCTCATTCGCAAAAATGAGGTATAGATGGAAGGAAGGCTAACAAGTCTTGTTGTTTAGGTTCTACCTGGGCAAGCGCGTCGCATTCGTCTACCGAGCCTCGAAAGAACGACGAGGCAGCAAGATCCGAGTGATCTGGGGAAAGATCACCCGACCGCACGGTAACAGCGGTATCGTCCGAGCCAGATTCAACCACAACCTGCCCCCCAAGAGCTTCGGTGCCAGCGTCAGAGTCATGCTCTACCCAAGTTCGATATGATTTGCTTTTTCGATTGGTAGGAGGCGATGATGGCGGTGGAGCGTGAGGATGGCCCGCTGTTGGCGAGGTCATGAAAGGGCCCGATATGCTACCCGGAAGGTGTCTTTTCAGGCAGCAACGTACTTCGAAGAGCCGATCAGAAGCGGATAAAGGGATCGAACTCGGAGAAACAATTATTGCATGGCACGGTACGGGCAAGACAGCTTTCAGCTTCGAGCGCACTGTTTTCTATGTGCGGAAATGAACCAAAAAGATTCTTCAAGCTTCATCTGAGTCGAAGTGCTTTTTTGAGCGAGAGTTTCACCCAGAGAATTACCCATTGCAATGATATGATGCATCATGTCAAACACGCTTTGAGCGGATGATGCCTAATAGCACAGGTCTCCCACGTATGCATACTGCTCTGGATTGACTCTCTACCTCCAATTTCCTGGTTGAGTTCTCCTTCTGTGCATACACGGCTGCTCCGTCAATCTTCTTATTGGCCCATCGTATGTCACCCCAAGCATTTTGCGGTGCTTATGACACGAGAAGCCGATCTGCTTTCCTTCGGACCCTGAATAGGGAAACAAAAGTCTAGGATATTGACAAGTCGTGAATTGGCTTTCTAAAGGCAGCGTGTGTCGTCATGAAAGAAGTTTCCGCTGCGTTTGCATCTGACCCCAGATACCCTATATCTGAGGGATCAGTGCAGGGGGACAATCCGCCCACAAGCAGAGGAACGAAGTAGATCAAACTTCAGACGGCAAGGAAGTCGAAATTCAAGTGTAGGATTAAAAGTTCGATTTGCGCCTGACTTCGGGAACAAAGAAAGCCAGGTCGAGGAAGGATAAGTCCATCTGTCGCTTAAATAGCTGTCTCGGGGATCACGCACCCGGTCAACCCAACGGACCGCTCATCAGAGTAGTACCGCTGCTCTGTCGCTCACCAGTGTCTGGGCACACAGTCGTTGGCGATTGACGGTCTTTGAGTCGTCTCACATCTCTTACTCTGCTTTAGATGTTCCATCGGTGCCGGCAGCACCCCTAGAATGGTTGCATGTGTGCCTGGGATGGCAGCCACTCACATGTGGAAGGAAAAGCCGAATGGATATTCATATCGGACAGCATCCCCAGGCTTTGTCGACCCTGATCTCCAGAGAAGCTGTGTTTCGTCATCGCTTTGTTCTTCCCGCCTTGAGCGGGAGAATCTGGACCCCTGGTACAATCAAAGTTAAGGTGCAATTAAGAAAATGTCGATTTCCTTGGAATAGTGTTTCATTCTCGGCACGATCCGTGAGACTGTCTTGCTCGGGGGTGCGAAAGCTGGCGCCCATTTCCTCAATCCAAACTCTTCAGCCTTCTAGCCGCCTCTGCCGCGACAATAGAACACAGCGCGCCGACGAACAAGCAGATAGCAATGGCATTGGGCGCATTCTTCTTCAGGCTCAGCCAGCGGTGGTGATCAGGGTCCTCATCCGCAAGGCTGTCATTCTTGCTCGGTTCCAGCATCGTAAAAATGATCCAGCTGAGGAACGTTCCGACAAACTGTGGCAATGTTGTATAGACGTTCAGAACACCCAGATAGACCCCTGCAAGCTCTCCGGTCGATGAGTGCGCCCCGTGATCGCTGGGATGATTAATCCTGAGGACACCTTCGGAAAGGCCGCGGTGCGCATCGACCAGCTCGATATCTCCGTCGTCCTCGTCGATACTGCCTCGGACAGCGGTATAACCCGGCGCAGTCGGACCGTGAAGGTTTGCATGCGGACCCGAGGACATCTTGTTTATCTCAACTCCCAGCAAGCCAAATGGGGCCCAGCAGGAGACCGCCCAGGGGACACCGCAGGCCGCAACGAGGGCGGTAGCAGACGCTAGGGTGTGGACCCAAGGGGCGCAAATAGTGATCATGGCGAATAGTAGGTTTGACCACATCCACGCAGAACTCAAGTCTGGTTGAAGGCTATAAGCCTTGATCAGGAGCGCCTGGGCGGATTTCGTCAATGCCCGAGGAGGCCGAGGAGTGAACTTTTCCCCGGCCTCTCCTGGGGTGCGGATGAGGTAGGGGAGGACCACGGACGAGCAGAATGTGATCAATGAAAAGAGGACCAAGGATACACTGCCCAATCTCCCAATATTCCCTAGAGCATCGTGTTCATCCTTCTCTCCTGGCTCGGGCAGCGGATGTTCGTACCGATAGTAGACCTCCCCTACGAATGTGCTGGAGTAGAAGAGGAAAGGGAACCTATGGAGGCCAAATTGTCAGCCTTACCCAGACACTGTACAGGAACATACACGACCACTTACCAACCCACCCAATTCCAGAACTGTACCCAACAAATGGACTGTATCCGAGGCGGTAGATGTATGGTTCTTTGCCACAGATTGGCGAGAACCTTTTTCACCGATGTCTCGTCGTCGTCTCCAGGGAGCCTTATTCGCTCGGTGACAGCCCACGATGTGACGCCCACGGTCAACCAGAGAGCCAGGGCCGAGATGACCGTCATCTTCTTGAATTGGGTATCCCCTCCTAACCAAGGTGGAAAGATCTTGACCAAGTCGAACGTGCCAATAAAATAGCCCAACAAATGACCGGCGGCAGTCAGCCTGGACGCCCATGCCGAGCCTGCTTGCTGCTGAGAGATCGGCAAGGTATCAACAATAAGACTGCGACTGCAGGCTTGGACTGCATTGACCGAAAAATCGAGCGCATAGATACAGAGCACCGCAACTAGAATTGTGACAGTTTTCTTGGTGTCTCCGTCCTGGATGAACAATCCCACAGCCTCAGAAGTCCACCCCAGCAGCAAGAGACCCATGCCAGTGATGAGCGCGCCAATGATCATGTATGGTCTGCGTCTGCCGTATCTTGAAGTCGATTTATCCGCATATGCCCCGACTATCGGCTGCATAATCAACCCGGAGAGTGGTCCTGCAATCCATACTAACGAGGTCTTCGATTTCGTGAGGCCGAGTTGAAGGAGATAAGGGGTGCCATCTGTGACCTACAGTCAGTACTTGCTGTGTAACTCGCTCGATCGGCGTTCCTCACAGGTCATCTCAATGCCCCAGGTGAATCTGCGAGGTGATGTTAGCTGACAAGCAGCGAGCAAGGGTAAGCTGGGACGGCGCACTGTAGCCCAATCAGACAGAAGGTGAGCAAGCACATGCGCACCGCTTCCGTTGAGCCCTTGACGGAGGGCGTGCCGCTCCATGCTGTCTGCATCTCATCAGCAAACCGCGTCGTTCAGAGTGAACCGGTCGCAGAGACTGAGTTTGTGCCGCGTGTTCCTGGCAGCTTGCCCCAGCCTTGAACTCCAAACTGGCGGAGAGAGTATGAGGTCAATGTACGAATAGTGCTCAAGGGCGACTGACAGATATATCTGTCTATCTGTCATGATTTGAGAAAGGGGGTTTCGTTCTAGTGATCCCAAGATCCCACTATACGCGTGTTCCGCAGCCCGGGGGTTAAATTATTTGACGTATCCCAAATCTAAGAGTAGGTATGCGATCGGCGAATCTATTCTGACAAGCCAAGTTTGCTAAGTGCTGGCTAATTACATGGCAATGGCGAACGCCTGACACTTGCCAAAGGCCGCCTTTTGTCTATTTGAGACCTTCTGCATGACGAGTTTGGTCGATGGACCAGATCCTCCTTTATTTGGTGTAATCTTCCGATGTAGCTCCAGCACCTGAATCAGATCAGTCAATTATAGGATGCGCTTCGTTCTTAGACGGCCGCACCAGAGATGAAAAACCACTTGTCCACACTTCCATCAATCGGCGCAGGAGGAATGTTCTGGCCAGGAGGAATCTTGGAAAGCTGAGATGGGTCGACGCGGTCTGGAGAATTGGCGTTTGTGACATTGGCAAGGCTAATGTCACCACGTTGCTGCTTGCCGGTGATCAAACGCTCCCAAGCGTCACTGCACTCGCGGATGATCTCCTCTGCGTACTTCTTGTTCTTGCACTCGCCGCTGAAGGCGAACTGGTTCTCCGGCTTGCCATCTGGGATCTTGTAGATACGGAACCATTCGTTGGTAGCTCGGAGAAGGCCAGGCAAATGACGCTCAACATCTTCAATGTCGTTCAGCTTGGGAGCTAGGGGGTCATGAATCTAAGAAAGACTCAGGTCAGAGTCTGCAATATTGGCCAGTGAGGTATTGGCAACTTACGTCAATGACAATAATCTTCCAGTCCGTCTCTTCCTCATCCAGTAGTGCCATGACACCAAGCACCTTTACTTGTTTGACCTGACCGGTGTATCCGACAAGTTCACCAATCTCACAGACATCCAGCGGGTCATTGTCACCCTTTGCCTTGGTCTCGGGATGAACGACGTTGGGATCCTCCCATGTCTACAATTGTTAGCCAGTTGCTAGTTGTGAAATGCACCCTGCAGGCCACTTACTCGTGGGAAGGCTCCGTAGTTCCACAAATAGCCCTTGTGAGGAAAGCAGTTGCGCACAAATCGAAGCTTGCCTTTCTTGACATCCTGCTTGATAGGGTTCCTGCAGTCATCTGTGTCAGGTCTTGTGCTCAGGGGTGATGGTGGATTCGAAGGTAACGTACAGGAATTCTTCTTTGGAAATCTGTTCAACAACTTTAGCACTTTTCCAACATTGCAGACTACACGGAACGAACCTCAAGCTTGGCATTCGTCCACCTTGGGATCTCAACAATCATGTTCAGAACCGTCTGTTGCTCGTTGGCGTAGAGCGGGATGTCATGGAAAGGGGAGACGGGAGTACCATCTTTTTCGATGTAGCATCTGAACTCGTTTGTGTGAAGAGCACCAACCTTCCGAGGCTGGTACTCGGACGGCTGCTTGCTGTAAGACATGCTGGCGGAAGCTGAAGAAAACGAAGTATCAGTAGCCAAATGTCGAGCAATGGCTTCAGAGCGTTGGGAAGCAATGGTTGTGGTTGTGGGACGGAGGAGAGGAGAGGAGATGGATTTTTGAATCGACGTGGTGGGAGCCAGGGCGCGGGGTGGTGACGAGAGGCGGTGAAATGACGAATACTTGTGATTGGCACTGGCACAGGCAGGAGGAAAGAAGATGTGGCTGCAGGCGTGCGGATTCACTCTTCGCTGGATTGAATTGCGCAGGATTGTGGCGGAAGATGGAAGCATGTGCATGAAGAGAAAGTACTGAAGCTTTTTGGATCTCAGGATATCAATATGGCTGGTCGGCTCAAAGATTGAACGATGCTGTTCTCTTTGCACCTCGGTCCTTTTCAGAGCTGTAGGACGGGAGTTTGTCACAGTACAACCATCGAACCCGAGAATTTGACGTGACCAAAATACCGTATTTCTTCTCATCTTTCCTTTGGGCCGTCATCGTCTGCGGTCTCCTTCTATCAGCACGTGACCAGATAAATTTCTCCGATAAGGATGCCGACTGCGTCTCTTTATACTGTGTAGACTGCGAAAGCCAGAAATGAGTCTGGACGAGCAAACACTTTGGCTGCCCACACCAGTATCCATATGACCGTCGGTCATGCTGTTCGGCCACACTCTCTGCTACGCCGCGCTCTATCCATCATAAGACCACTTCGTTCACTCTGGCCCACGGCCGACAAAATGACTTCGCCTCCGCCTCCGCCTGCCGACAAATCTGCTCAGGATACTCCCCATGTTCCAATACCCAGAAGAGGTGTTGATTACAGAGGAAAGGTGGTGCTGGCTCCCATGGTACGATCGGGAGAATTGCCCTCACGGTTGCTAGCACTGAAATACGGGGCAGACCTGGTATGGGGACCCGAAACGGTTGATCGATCGATGATTGGCACCACAGAGAAAACAAATCCTCGGACAGGCTGTATAGAATGGACCCGGATTTCGAATAACAACAATGGTTCTAAGTCGGATGAGCCACCTAAGGAGTCGGTCATATACCGCATCGACCCGAAGCGGGAGTCAGACAGGCTGATATACCAAATCGGAACTGCATCGCCTGACCACGCCGTCCAGGCTGCGAGCCTTGTTGCTCCCTACGTGCGCGGAATTGATGTGAATGCAGGCTGTCCAAAGCCGTTTTCCACGTCTGGCGGTATGGGTGCAGCATTGTTGCGGACTCCGGACCTTCTTTGCAACATCCTGACAGCACTCGTTACCAAAGTCGGCATCCCTCATGAAATTGGAATCAGTGTCAAAATCAGGCTGCTCGAGACGCCTGAACTGACGTCCGTGCTTGTCAACAAGCTTTGCAAGACCGGCATTGTTGGATTGACCATACACTGCAGAACGACACCCATGAGACCCAGGGAGCGGGCAATTCGTGATCAACTGCGCATGATCGGTGACATATGCAGGAGTCATGGTGTCGCATGCTTAATGAATGGAGATGTCACTTCTCGAGACGAGGGTCTTGCGCTTGCAAAAGAGTACGGTGTCGACGGGGCTATGATTGCGACGGCCGCGGAAGCCAACTCATCCGTCTTCCGTTCCAAAGCCCAAGGAGGTGTGGCACCCTGGCAAGAAGTCGTAAGAGAGTATCTGCAACTGGCAATGAGTGTGGAAAACAAATTCGGTAACACAAAATTCCTCCTGTCACAGCTGATGCCTGGCAAGAATCCTGCATATCAACCCGTGCAAAAGTCACGGAGCTACAGTGAGGTGCTTGCGGTCCTTCAGATCTCCGATGAAGTCTTGGTGGAAAAGGCGAGGGAGATCGACCACCTACTTGCCCTCGATACTCCCAAAATCACAAAAGCAGATATAAAGCGTCAACACAAACAGCAGAACAAGGAGAATCAGCAGAAGAAGCAGGAAAAGAAGAGGGTCCTGGGGCAGACTGATCTCGAAAATGAGCAAGTCGATGAATTCGATCAACAGCGCACGAAAAAGCAGAAGGCGGAAATAGCTGCGGAGAATGCAGGATTCGACGGTGTCGGCCAAGGGGCTATGGCAGTTGCGGCGTGATCACATTAAGTCGGCGTTGAGAATTTGTGTTCTCCCAGTGCTCACTATATTGAGTTCGCCTTCCATAAGTCTTTGGGCGAACCGCTCTGACCAAGAACTGCCAGCCCCAATGGCTCTGCTCGCGAGGAGGTTCTCTCGCGGGGATGGAACAATCTCAACCTGGGGCTATCTGAGCGCCTGAAGGGTTGTTCCAGGTCCAACGACGGCGGCCTTGTGGCATTCAACCATAGGATCCCATGTGGACGGAATACGTAAGCGAGGATGAATGATTGGATGAGACGACGTGGGAATACTAAGGCGCGTCCTCTGGGTTGCCAGGGCCATACATGTGGGGGACTGAGTCGAATGCGAAAGTTCAGCAAGCCTTGAACGAGAGCTATGTTCGGCGATTGCGCATCGCTCATATATGCACACTCGTCATCACACAATGTACAATACCAAAAGCAAAAGCAAAAGCACCATGCTTCTTCGATCCCCTGTTTGTCGAGCTGAGAGTAGATGCTCTTGGACCGACATAGCATGGGAATCTTTGTCCCCGTAACGCTGCCCTATGCCTAGCCTCTTTGATCACAACAGTATATCAGAAGCCATCTGCTAGACACCTCCTGACCCTGTATCACCAAACCTTTCCAGACTTTGGTTGGTCTTTCGAGCAGGCACTGTCCTCCTGTTGATGTTTGCTGACTCAATCTCCGTCGTGGCCATCTGGTGGCGGTTGACCAGTGCTAGAGCTTGCTTGGTGCAGCTAGTTTCGAGCGGATTGAAACCGCGGGTCGCATTTCAGAGACGCCAGGCTGGTGGGCTTGAAGTCCCTGGGCCTTTTCCTAACACACAATGCCTTCAGTCTCCATCTCAGTACCTTCAACGCAATCAGCCTGTCAACTCCTCCTTCCTCGCCAATCCTCTAGCATGCCTGTTCACCTCTTCCACAATATCTTTCAAGCCGACCCTTTTCGTCTTCTTGGCATTGCCGCCTGCATCCGAGGCCTCAGCCTCCCAGGTATATTTCATCGTCTTGCCATCCTTCAGACCTAATTCCAGCACGGCCGGGGCCTTTGACGTGCGCGGGTATTGTGATGCACTAATCTTGATGGTCTTGTGTGCCTCGGGCGGGAGAAGAGTGAGGAATAACCTGGGCACTCTTGACGTGGCTTGAAACGGGTTGAAAGCAACTTTGAGAGACGTCAGATAGGTCGTTATCATTCTGAAAGCGTTCTGCAGTGGTAGAGGCCAATGTAGACGAATTTAGTCGTTTGGTCGGCCAGCCTGCTAGTTTCGTCGTGAGGGTCTGAAGTAATTCTGCCAGCGACGCAAAGCAAAGCAGATACGAATATCGAGAGCGAAGAGCGAGCGAGCGAGCAATAAACGTAGTGTTCAGTGGTACGTGGCGGTTACTTGCAGATGGTACCTCCCAGAATCACAGTGTGAGGTTGATTCGTTGACGCTAAAGATTTCCGCATGTTTGCATTGTTTGCACGCTTCCTGCATCATCGTCAAATGCCCATTCTCCAGCGAGGCCATCAGAAAGGTGCATTCCCACAATCCACCCAAATGTCTGCTTCGCTAGGTCAACGGCTGCAGGCTCTTGCGGATGCACACAGGGACACTCTGGTTTTGATCCATGAACTACGAAAGTTTTCTCCCGCCGCATATAGTCCCGGAGATCCAGAAGAACGGCGAATCGAACTTGCAACCGAGATTCATGACAACCTGAAGGAGCAGGAAGATACCTTGGAGATACTGCGGCAGGAGTTCGAGGATGACAGGGTTCCGGTACACCGGCGCGATTCCACTCACGGAGGCGAAACAGAAAGCGAGCAGGAACGAAATGCGGACCTGCTGGCCCGGCTTGCGGAGGATTTGAAGATCGCCAGGGCAAGTTTCAGACGAGCTCAGCTAGAAGCGAAGAGGGTCCTTGACAAGGAGAAGAGGAAACAGAGAGAGCGGCTATTCTCCGATCGAAATAGCGACGTGTCTTCTCGCATGCGCCCTACACACGAGAAATTGACTCCAGATGAGCTGGCCGTGCGAGCCGCCGAAGACGTTACTATGGCACTCCGCCGGGTGCATAATCAGTTGGAAGGAGAGCTGGCGCGGTCACAATTTGCACATCAGACGTTGGAAGAAAGTCAACAAGCACTCGAATCTCTTACGGAAAGCTATTCCGGAACGACCGACTTGTTGAAAGCTTCTAGGGGCTTTGTGAGCCAACTGGTCCGCAGCACCAAGTCAGACACATGGTTTTTGAGGAGCTCATTTTATCTGTTGGCGGCGACAATATGTTGGCTCTTCTACAGAAGACTCTTATATGGGCCAATGATGTTGTTCATCTGGTGGCCTATACGTATCATGTGGTGGTCTCTGGCCGGGCTGGGGGGAGCCATACTTGGCCGATCAGACCTGTTACCGTCACAGGCCGCAGCACCTTCTCTGTCCGTCTCCATGCCTAGGGTCAACCCAAGAGGTATGCCGACGCACAATCCCATCATGAGATCACTGAGTGTGGAATTACCAGCCAAAGGTGGAGGATGGGATAGGAGGCCTCCTAAACAACCCACGGATTCGGAGAGCTTGATCGACGAGGTCGTGCGATTGACAGAAGAGGAAAGCATGAAACTCAATGATAATACGGAACAGGAAAGGAATGCTCAGGAGCAACAACCTCGGAATACTTTGAAGCTGATGATGGAGGTTGAAGTTGAAACCCAAACTGCCAGGGACGAGTTATGATAGAACCTAGGTACCGTAACAGGAAGGCGGCTCCTGCCAGTCTCCCTACTGATTAGTATCTGAGCATCGCTACGCCTTGTCGACTGCCCTTTTATCTCTCTTGTGTTAATGGCTATAGCATGGTGATGGGAGAAGTGGCCTCCTGTTCTTGCAGCCTTGCGTGTCACGTGTAATTCGTAGGGTAACTGGTAGTGACGCGCGCCAAGTTCACTTTACGCGACCCCTGTGGTGGGAGCGCGTCGCAGTCTACAACTTTTGAGATCGACTACCATCTGAACGCCATCTTCCCATCGCCCAGGGTCCCGCGTTAGCATTTCTAGTTCAGGTCACTTGCCGGTGATCATTGTCTACCGTGAATTCACACGGACGCCGGCGGGCATCTCGGTGTCAAAATGGCGAACTTTTTCGACAACAAAGCCCGCGCTGCTGCGGCCGCCTCAAGTTCGAAAACGAAGCCAAGTGAAACGGTTGGTCCCGCGCCTGCGCTGGCGCCGTGGGTGGAAAAGTATCGGCCACGGAGTCTCGAAGAAGTGAAGAGTCAGGATCATGCTATTGATATATTGCGGCGAATGGTTAACGCATCGAATCTGCCTAACCTCCTGTGTTATGGACCGCCTGGGACGGGGAAGACATCAACGATCCTAGCTCTGTGTCGAGAGCTCTTCGGCCCAGAACTGATGAAGCATCGTGTCCTTGAACTTAATGCCTCTGATGAACGAGGGCTGAGTGTTATCCGCGAGAAAGTCAAGGGATTTGCATCTCAACACCTTGTCAACTCCTCCCCACAGTATCGAGAAAAATACCCCTGTCCACCCTTCAAGGTGGTTTTGTTGGATGAGGCAGACCAACTCACGTCGGATGCTCAAAGCGCTTTGCGCAGAACGATGGAAACCTACGCTCGGACTACTAGGTTTGTTCTATCCGGAACACCTTCGCCAGCCGGAGTACTGACTAGGTCCCAGGTTCGCTCTATGTTGTAACTATGTGAGCCGCATTATTGATCCGATCGCGTCTCGGTGCTCGAAATATCGGTTTCGCGCCCTTGAAGGCGACCAAGCTTCGGCGCGAATCAGAGAGATCCTGACTGCAGAGAACGTCAAGTATCAGGAAGGAGTGATTGAGAGGGCGTTACAAGTTTCAGACGGCGACCTTAGAAAAGCCATCACAATTCTGCAAAGTGCTGCAAGACTTGCGGCAGCGACTAATCCGGAATCACACTCCGAGGCTCCTAAAAAGACCAAGACAATTCCCGACGATTCGGATGAGGAAATGGAGGACGTCGACCGGACAGGCATATCATCTGGTAGCATCAGTGTCGCCGACGTTGACGAACTTGCCGGCACATTTCCTCCGGAATCGACCGACAAGCTCCTCAGCGTCCTCAACAAGGGCAACACGAGCAACTTCAAGCGCATAGTTGCAGAAATCACAGACATAACGGCATCAGGCTACGCCGCAAATGAGCTGCTATCGAGTCTCTACTCCAAGATCATCTTCGACGACATGGTGGATACCAAAAAGAAATACAAGCTCACACAGATCTTTTCTGAGTTTGACAAGAGACTTGTCGATGGAGTAGACGAGCAGCTCGCCATGCTGGACATGTCGTGCCAGATTGCGGGTCTACTCGCGGCTTGAATTTTGAGCTGGGGGTAGATGTACAGAAGACATGGAAAAGGTTTTCTTTCTCTGGAAGAATTAAAAGGCATAAGCCACTGGCTTATGCTGGAGGTGCATATCATCTTGCTACATCAGCGCTGGCGTTTCGGAGTCGAGTTCAGCTCTTCTACAAAATGGAACCGTCTCATAGATTTCTGTGCAAAGTGCTGGAAATCAGATTACGTGACATTAAGACGCAGCTCCAGTCACAAGCCTAAAAGCGTTCCGGCCCATTTCTACCAAGTTGATCTGCTCGAGGCAATCCTAGCTCCTGGTCCCTCGAGGCTTTTGGCTAACCGTCAATCTTTTTCGTCATGCTCTAGGGAAAGTCAGGGCTCAATCATGTCCATAGAGGCGAGTACGTGGTGTAAGGCTGCCTATATCTTACTGCTTGCGTATCTCATCGTCATGTAGAAGATGACAAACGCGTGATGATTGATAATGGACCTATTTATCCAAGCTAGATTCAGACTGCTCCAACGTGCATACCAACAATACCACTGAAAGCACGGTTGAAACCCCCGGCAACAAAAGATGAACCATCGGTCTGGGTGATTGTGTAGCAGAGACTCTTCGAAGCATGCCCTCCTCACGGAGTAGTATAAACAACATCTCTCTGCGCCAATTTCAACGAGTTGGTCGGCACCTCGCCCGCCATGACCGGCACAGGGGCAAACTCAATCTGCGCCAGCAGACTCCAAGTCGACTGGCCCTCGGGCGGATTCTGCGCGGCAACCCACGGGTCAATGAAACATCCGTAGTAGCGCCACACGGTAGACGTCGGTCCAGCCTGCGTGAGATCCGCGCTGTTCAACCCGCCCGGTCCGAACTCAGGGTTAATACCATTCACGCCCAGAAGTTGCGTCTTGGTCACATTCGTACCGAACAGGGGGAACAGGTTTGATGACGAGGCGAGCGGGAATGGAGGATGGCCGCCGTTGCGATCCGTCTCGTAGCCTCGGCCGGGCAGCTCGCTGAAAGGAGGCACGGCGCCGGTACCGGGGCCGAAGTGGCGGAAGAACACCTGCGTGCGCGGCGCGACGGTGTCAAAGTCGCCTTTGAGCTGCACACGCGCGATCGCGAAGTGGTAGTTTCGCCCGCGTTTCGGGAAATTCACGTTCTCGTACCATGTCGTGTATGGCGTCAGTGACGCCGGACTGTCCATGTTGCTGGGCACTTCGCCGGACGTGAATGGATCCGGGAAGCCTGAGCCGCCTGCCGCGAAGTACTTGTTCAGCCAGGCCAGGAGGTCCGCCAGGTATTGCCAGGCGAAGGGCGTGTCGTCGGCTTCTTCCGTGTTGGCTGTGGAGGGGTCGGTGTGGAAGATCGGCGCCGAGTTGGCCGGCGCGTGGTTGAAGCCTGGTTTGCAGGGCGAGGCGTCGTGCCGCGGTGTGGCCGTGAGGATCACCAGGTCGCGCGAGAGGGTTGGCGGGCTAGTGCCCGTCACGTTTTGGAAGAATGGGTTCACGTCCGACCCGTCGAGGAGGATGCTCTTTTTCGCCGTGGTTGAATGGCTTGGGCCCGGTGGAGCGAGAAAGGGTGCGTTCGGCGCAAAGTCTGCTGTTGCTACCAACGTCGCTGACCGGGTTGAGCCGACGGCGCCGAAGAGGGCCAGGTTTGGAAAGTCCAGATCAAAGGACAACGTAAGGGTTTGGGGAACACGCGTGTTGGAATCGGCCGGCATGGGTTGTCTCCCAGACATTCGCGAGATAAAAAGCCCTGGGATTTCCTGACAGGTGATCGTGATCTGCAGGAAGTTTGCCATGAAGAGGCTCAACCCTTTGACCACGACGACGGCGGAGGCTGTGAACGTTCCCGGCTGGTCGCCTTGCCGGTTGAAGGTGTCGATCGCCTGGAAAATACTTTGTTGGCCGGGACTGAAGTCCATCAGCACGAACGGCCATGGGTTATTCGGATTTTGTGGAATGGCCGTCAGGTCAAAGGGGATTTGGGTCGGGAATGGGAAGCGTGTGTTGAGGAGCAAAGCAAATAACACTGCTGGATCCGTGCCTGAGGTGTCTCCTGTGAGATTCCGATAGGCGTCTGCCAGGGACAGTTTTGCAGGTACGTTGTCATCCGCTGGGTTGGTGTCTCCGCTCGCGATGATGGTTTGCGTGTCGAAGCCTAGCTGGGCGTGCAGGTAGTATATGAATAGCAAGGCGCAGGCAGACTGTGGTCCTTCATCGGTGGTCTCCACGGACGAGCCGATATGGGAGATATCTCGTTGTGGTACCTCAGGTTCAGTGGCCGTTGCAGGTATACGGTCTTGAATCATCCAAATATTGGAGAAGTCGTCAACAAAGTTGAGGTGTTTGAGCTTTGCATACTCTGCAGCCGTGTAATGCGACAAGCCCTCCCCAATGTTACCTTCTGTGAAACCAAAGCCGGCGACGTCAATGTGAAGGATTCCAGCGTACCAGCCGGTATTCTGTGCCTGCAGTCGCTGTTAGGCTGGCTTGAGAAGTGTGATGAGGTCCAACTTCGCTTCTTCCAGAACGGGGACAGTTCATGTTAAGATAATGACTTACAGCCATGAACATCTCGCTCAGCTCTAGCATCGCAAGATACAGGAGTCTGTCGTTGTCATTAGTAGTCGACCTGTCGAATACATTGATGCTGGTTTGGATCCGTGGCACGATCCCGACCAGTGCTGTCCACGTTGCTCCTGTTGTTGCGGGATCCAAATCGGGGTTCCAGACAATGAAAGTGATAGGTAGCGGAAATCGAGGATTCGCACCCAGATCCAGGCCCCTAAAGAATCCTGAACACTGCACAAAGACGTCGTCGATGACTGCCCAGAGCGCCGTTGCGATAACCTTTCCGTTTGGCACTCGTGGGTCGTCTTGGTAGCCGACTCTGAAGAATTTAGCCGGAGTCAATCCCTCCACAGGGCCAGTCGGTCCCTGAGAGACGGGCATCCCGTCAAACGTGTCTAATCCCATTGCGAATCAGCAGCTTCAATAACAATCTCTAGTACTGTTAGCTTCTAACAGGGAGGAAAGGGGCGACGGCAGTATATCAGGCAAGCAGCGGGCAAGAGACGAAGTTCGGAGTCCAGCAAAGAGAACGCAACTGGAGGGTGTTAGTACAACAGCTGAGGAAGGATCAAGTATTTAGCAGGTAGAATCCTTGCCTTGTCTCGACTGATGAGACGAGGGGGGTTGCAGCCCATCCTGCCAGTGATCAAATACAGCCGATGACCCTGGAGCCTGCTCGCCGTATCCTGGTCTCACGTCGGAAATGTCCAATCGTCAACACCATAAAGATGCAGACTTCAAGGCGCTGTGTCCAAGCAACCGCATGGTGTAGGCGCATGGTACAGGAGAGAGGGGGAAAATGCTTGCACAGGGCGATATTGCCAAGGCTTCAGCTGGGTTCTAGAGCTACGCCTTGAAGGGCCATAGCGAAAGGCAGACGCTTTTCAGCCGCTGCGTTCGTATCCAATGCGAAATGGCCAATTGGAGAAGAGGTTCCCTCACACTCGAAAGCCTTAGAGCCGTACTCGTGTTTAGACTTCCGAGGAATCACGAACCATCCCCAAGGGGGCAGGGAAGACAGGCATATAGCCATTGCCAAGCTCTTGTTCTTCGCCTGTGAGGGTAGTGAACAGGCACCTGAGAATTTGGCAGCGAAGTTTGAGTCAACCACGCCAAATGGCCATGGCAAGTCTTCAGCTCGAAGAAAGAGAGGGGTAGAACTGAAGCGAGAAAATGCCGCCCCTATCATGGAGGGTACACACAAGAGATGCTTCCTTCCGAGGATACTACAGCATGAACCGAGCAGGATATGAGTTCCACGATGGAGACCAAGAAAGAGAGTTGTAAGAGTCGGCGAGGTAGAAGAAGAAGAAGAACAGTGTGTCTACGTCCTCCAGATCAACGAGTCAGGCTGCAGGCTGGGCAAACTTCTGCTGAATCATCATGCTCTCACGTGATATGGATTTTGAGTGACTGGTCTTGGCAAGGCTGAACCACTTTTTCTCCCCCCAAGGGTACACAGTACGTACCATCGGCACCAACCACTCTACTACTTGCATTTACGACCTGCTTTTTGCGATATTGCTCTTACGACGTGCTTCGATATCTGCTGATCTATACACACCATCACTCAACGGTCTTCCTACTAAACATCTACTCGCCATGACGACTGAAAAAGCTGTGGAGCCTCTCTCCAACGAGCAATTGACCAAACTGGCCACTCTAGCCATTGAAGCAAAAGCCTGTGCATACTGTAAAGTGACCTTATCTTAATCACCCAATGCGTGGAGCGAGACGGCACATGGCTCATGATATCCTCTCGTTCAAATGGCTCCCTTGAGAACCAGGGTTCTTGGCCAAATCTAGTAGCATATCATACATGAGATATCATTGTTCCACTGTCCTGTCTCGTCACGCCGGTTGCATAGCTTACAAATGGACTTCCAGGCCCTTATTCCAACTTCCGCGTGGGTGCATCCGTTCTGCTCTCCGATGGAACATACCACACCGGCTCGAACGTCGAAGTGGCCAGCACGCCAGTTGGCATTTGTGCGGAGCGATGCGCGATCGCGCCGATCGTGGCGTCGATGAAAAGGCCCGACATGCCTGTCATTCGCGCCATCGCCGTGAGTACCGATATCAATCCGCCAGCTAGTCCGTGCGGTATGTGCAGACAGTTCATCAACGAGTTTGCCACGACCAGGGATCTGCCCATCTATATGTATGGCAAGGACGGGTTGGACGGGGAGATGGTAAAGATGACGATTGGTGAATTGTTACCAATGAGTTTCGGGCCGAATGATATGGATCGGAATCGGTGATCTTGATGGACACAGAAGGAAGCAAAGCAGGAAAGTGTCACTCAGATAGTGTTGTGCGAAGATATCATTAGAGCCCTTGTGTTTGTCAAGACAAGCGCTGGGTATATAGTCTTCATGACGTTGTCACCTGTGCTTCTATACTGCTTCCGTACGTGCTGCCGACTGTCGTGATGTGTGTCCAGACAATCTATATAGCCTTTGAGGGAGATAGGTGTCCCTATAGGCGTCATGGCAAATGGGAGTTCGGATCGCGTCGCTCATTCGACAGACGAAGCCGCAACTCGAGACAATAGCGGCTTTTTCTTCTTAGCCATGCCATTGCCGGAAGAGGCACATATAAATGTACCCACCTTGTGGAAGCAACCACGGGTCTTTGAGTGCCTATCCGCACTGCATGTAGCATTTGGGCTCTGGGTCTGGCTGGGCGTCTGCTCGTGGGGTTCCTGTTGTTCGGACCTCCTTCGACGTTCAGTGACGAGTTCATCCGGTCACATGTGCAAGCTCAAAAGACGTCTTCCGGGTCGACTTTGAAACTGGCGCCATTCTCCCGCACATGTTTCCGGTCCTTGTCTCTGTCGAGAGGTTTCCTCATATCCAGTGCATCTTCCCCTTCGGTGGAAAGCCCAGTTGGGTCATCCGAATAGTACTTGACCACGGTCCGATATGTCGAATATCCCATACTCTCATACATTTTGATGGCGTTCTTGTTGCTCCTTCTGACAAACAGGTCCACGAACCAGGCGTTTTGTTGGTTACATGCAGTCTCGAGTGCTTCGGTCAGAAGTTTCCCGTACCCAAGTCGTCGGTATTGTGGCGCTATAGACAGAGCCGTGATGTGGCCGTGCCATGGTAAGTAATGTGGTGACCCTCTGCCAGAAACTTTTCTCAGAATGATATCGGGATGGCCACATAAAACATTTCGACTTACTTCATATGAGGAGGTGATGTTTCCACTTTACCAATGATGTAGCCCACTATCTGCCCGTGCTCTTCAATGCATTGAAACAGCGACGGCCATCTCATCAGATACGTGAGATAAAAATTCAGATCATAATTTTCGGTGTATGGGTCAAGGTTGCAAAGGTTGAGGTGGAAGAGGTCGGAGGGTTGAACCCTTCGGACAGTCGGCATCTCTGCCTAGGTGCTCAAGCTGAGGCTTCAGAGATAGTTGACTTGGTACATAAGTAGAAATGGGTGAAGAGGGAGCCGCAGTTCAGTCTCGTGCAACCTGCAACCCGTCAAACTGTGGACAATGATGGATTGATTGACGACACGCGCCGTTCCGTGCACCACCAAAAATAACAATCAACGGGCGCGGAACCTCAATAGTCGCAACACAGTGACAACTTCCCTTCACAACATAGCTAATCACACTGCTTTTGCTTCTACACGACATCAAGAGTCTTCTCTTGCCGCTGCAGCTGTTGCCACTTCGAGCACTATTTGCATTGAACCCGCAGCTTTTCTTCTTCGGTCAGCCGTCCAAACATGCTTCACTCCGCATGATAGACGGGTATCGCGACACCTCTCAATAGACCGCTTGTCTGCACTTAAGCCCCTGCATTAGACAATGACACTCCTATCTCCACCGGCTTCTCCTTCGACGCCTTCGCGAAAGCGTCACTCTCTACGCTTGTCGAGTGTTGATTCTTCCTACCAAGAAGCCGTTCCGACGAGCCCTTACACCAGCGGAACCACAAATGGCACCGCCTACTCCAGACGATCATCCCGCACTTCACAGACCTCCTTTCGGCCACGATCGCCTGTGACACCGCGTCCGATGTCATCCAAGTCCTCCAGACCGCCCTCTTTCACACATCAACGTCGGCCCAGTAGAACAAGCCTCCACAGCAACCGGAGCATCGAACCACTGGGGGACAACGGGCCGGGCAATTTAGCAGACGAGCTGGAAAACGCATGGGACGACGAGGGCGAGGGACAGTCTAGTTTCCTCGAAGGGCTAAGAGAAGGCGACGTGGAGCAGGACTCTTCGATGGTACATGATCTTCAGAGTCCTTACGCAATGAATGACATGCACGATTTTGGTTTTGGTATGGTGGTGCCGAGTCCACATCCTGTTTATGATGGGCAGTCTCCTGCGCCGCAAGTGCTGCATGAATTAACAGTGGGATCGCGCTCGCACGGAAAATCCACGCACAAACGACATGAATCAGCCTATGATGGATCCGACTATGGCCCAGAATCAGACACGGAAGAGCAGGACGAGTCTCTACCACCCATCCTAAAGAAACGAATCCGAGACATTGAGACGGTGACGCGCCAGAGCGTCAATCTTGACGATACACTGAGTGAAGATGGCGGGACTGTCAAAAGGACAATACAAGGGCTGAAAGATCTGGGTCCACAGGGAAACATTGAATATGGTGTGACGCGGTTGATTACCGCATATACCTCGATGGCGTCCCACCGTACACATAAGACCCGGGACTTGTTCACTCAAAGCCATTCACTCATGTATGGCGGCATGCTTCAGCTCCCTGAGGAGATGATCGACTTACTCTTGGACGAAATCAGTACATTGAGTTCCACTATCCCTTTCCTCCGACCACAGAACCCTTTGCTGTCTCTCCAGATCCTGGCTTCACAAACCGAAGAGCTCAACCAGACCCTTCGCTCCTTGACAGACCTGCTGCAAGAGTCTCGTCTGGTCGCCACAGCCGCGACTCGCAAGTTGAAGTCGGTTCGCGATATGGTAGAGGACATGCGGGTGGAGGAGGAACTGGTGGACAACAGCATTCTGCTGATCCAAGCTGGAGACTGGGACCGAAGGTGCAAATCTCGACAAGCCGCCAAAACGTGCAGAGAGATCTGCGAAGGGTTCGCAGATAGATGGGGCCTCACTGTTGACACAGACTTGACTTCCCGAGAGCCTAAAAGGCCAGGACCATCTCGCGAAGTGTCGGTGGCAGTTTGACAAAGATAATGTCGTGTTCTTCACTGTGGATAATGGCCATGATCGGTGGTTTAGCGTGGAGTAATGGTTCGCAACGCTTCACACTGGGTGGGCGATAAAGGTACACTTTGATTGGAGCCTATTCTTATCATTAATGACTCTGGAAGGGCCGTCTTTGTCTGTCAAGGCTGCATACATGGCAGAATAGCAGAACGCTAGGCAGTGAGGGTATTTATGGAATTACCCTTTGCAGAAGAAATGCTCAGGCCCAACGCAGCAGCTTCTTGCTTCCTGATCTTTGCGTTTTAGCAATCCTTGCTTGTCCTGGGTCCAGCTGGTCCTTATACGATAAATTCCTGTCCCATGAAACCGCAGCCCTAGTGGCAATCCTATTTTCATCGCCGTTTCGGGTGATGGCCAGTCCTGCTCACAAGTATATGCAGCACTGCAGCCCGCTGAAAAAAAGGTCCTCTGCGAAGTCCACAAGCAGCAGCCCGGAGCCGTCACTTGTCACTGTTTGACCAAATCCCAGCGACGCATGAGACATGAGACATGAGACATGAACAGCTGAATGGAGCCGAAAACAACCCCAACCCCAACCCCTTTCAGCCCGATCCGTATGAACTGTAGACTCTCCAGCATAGGTAGTCCTGATCTGATGGTGTAAAGACCACTGATATAGAACCAAGCTCGTGAAGTTCAGTGCGAGAGAAGTCGTGAACATACCATAAAAGCGAACAAAGGACTCTACACTCCCTCCAGCTCTACACAGAACGGAGCTTCAACACTACGGAGTCGTCACGTTCGCTCTTTTATAAATAAAAGTAGTCTTTCCGATATGGAAGTTCTAATTCTCAACTGTGATTGGTCGACGGATATGTACTCTTATATCCTCCACCTAGGTACGCAGTACGTATATATGCACAGTTATTACAAAGTACCTACTACGTACCACGCACAATACTACTGGACTTGTGTCCATCTCTTTGTTTTCGATCCTTCAATCATTTAATCCTCTATTTCAGCCACTTGTTGACATAGACTGTCAGTATCTCGGCGAATAGATAGATACTCGTACTGTCTGATTTATATAACTAATCTATTTCTCTTTCTAAGGTCTAGTTATTTTTAGTACTCATGGCGTACAGCTAGCTAGCTAGCTAGAGTGGACGGAAGTCAAAAATGCCCTTGTCACAGTGCTGTGTGCTGTGTGCCGTTGCCTTTTCTTTCCCAACTATTCTCTTCGTTGGGGAGAAAGACGGCTCTTGTCTTCTGCTGTGCGTGACGCCAGGCAGGGCAGGCAGGCAGGCAGGCCACTCGGAAACTCAAGAGGATATCGAATTATGATGGATGGATCGATCTGGTTCCTCTGTCTCAGAGAGTACTGAGTTTCGACGTTCACCCTGGGTTTCGCCTTTCAACACTGGGGTTCGGCTTTCAAAAAACTGGTATTCGGATTAAACTACTTATTTAGACTAGAGCACCTGTCTGTCTATCTGTCTGCCTGTCTGTTTATCTGTCTGTCTGTCTGTCTGTCTGGCTATACCGTCCCTTCCTTTACAGTCCACTCCAGTCCAGTCTGGTCCGCCTAGGCCTCATCTCATATATCCCATGTCTGTGTCCGTGTCCATGTTCTGTTCGTGTTCGTCACTCTGGGTATATATATATATATATATATATCTCTACCTTAACTGTTGTAACCCGTCGTTGTGGCTCGATCATCCCTCCGAGGGCCTAGACGGAAGTCATCATGAAGATACAGGCGTGCTGGCGTCGAGCAAATCTTTCCATACATAGATACCTAGGTACCTAGTAGTTGGGATCACATTATTGACATCGGTACGCATTGGTATTGGTATTGGTATTGACATTGACATTGACAGATGTGGTCAGCTGGGGGCGGGGTTTGGGGTGTCAGGATTCGGCTATGGTGCCTACCTAGCTACCTATGTTCCTGTCGTTCCTGTGGTACGTGCGCGATGGAGACCGGATGGGGGGGTATGAGTGAGTGAGTGAGTGAGTGAGTGGTCTTGACCAGTACGTAGTACGTACCTGGGTAGATGAGCTGGCACTTGCACTTGCCGTTGCACTTGCACTTGCACTCGCTCTCGGACTCGGAGTCGGAGTCGGACTCGCTTAGAACGAACAAACAAACAAACAGTGATGAATGGACGATCAATAGACAACGATGATGGAATAATCGACCAATATCCGTCATTGCGGATACAGAAGAAAGCCAAGTTTGGAAGTGCTGGTGAAGATCGACACCAGAAACATAAACCAACATAAACCAAGAAGAAGAACATACGTAGTCAGATCAAAACGTTAATTTGAATAAGGTAGATAGATGGTCATTCGTATACATGGATCGCTCTCAAAAAAAAAGTCAAAAGTTCGTTGCCTATGTCCCATGCTTTTCTGGTTGCTTGGCCGTGACTCCCTTCCCTGGCTACCCAGTAGACAAACATACAACTGTTACCCATCGACTTTGGGCCGTGTAGGTTCCAGCTTTCGTTGTCGCCTACATAGCGAGCGTGGCTTCTCGTCGAAATGGTCGGGTTCTCTGTCAGATAACTGTCCGTCCGTCAGATAGTGATGGTGATAGTCGTCGGATCAGGAATTTCCTTGTCCAGTTGCGACCCATGGGGCCAGGCACGTTGCCAGACAACCAACAAACAATAAAAACGTTCATCCAATCCCAAACAGATGATAAAAATGAATCTAATCGTGAGTCGGCCGTTGTTACAGTCTTTTCTTCCTCGTTGCATCAAAAACATCATCCAGTCGACATCTCATACGAAGACGCCGGGGTCCCAAGAATTGCAGTCGGGCTGCATAGTCCCAAAGCCCATGTTCCCACCGGTCATGTTGCCGGTATCCCAACCGTACAGGCCCATTCCGCCCGTGGCATCCAGGAAATACCCGGCGTTGCATGCCTCGTTCGCCGTGTCGGCAGAGGTGTATGGGATTTGGGCTGGGGTCGGGATTGACTCCGCAGTGTAGCCCGGGACAGAAACATCGGAAAATGACTGGTAAGTCTGCTGCGGAATCTGGTAGTCGGAACATTGTGTCTCACTGATCGTTGTGGGCGTGGGGACCGGCGTCGTGAACATGTCATCACTCATATCAGGAGACTGAGATTCCCATGAAGAGCGGGTGCTCTGGTTCGAGCCGCTTCCGCTTCCCGAACCCGAAATTGATGGAGAAGCCACTCGGTTGAAGTAAGTCTGGGATAGCTGCTCGTCGGCTTCAAACAGAGTCGAGGAAGGTGCCGGGGCAATAACGGTGGAAGTTGAAAAAGGAGAACGTGATAAACTGCTGCGTCTGTCTGATTGTGACCCCTTGCGTGAAGTCGACTTTGACGATGTCTTGCGCACCTTGGTCGGTGGCTCTTGAACAGCTTTGGCCTTGACGGATGAGTGGAGATCGGGTTCAACAGCCGTATCACAGGTAGGGTCGATTTCATCCTCAGCATCGATCAAACCTAGTCGTTCGAGAATGCAGTGCACACTGGGGCTGCCATTGAGCTCATCGACAGGGGAGCCCTCCCATGATTGGCCCTTGATAAGGCGAGAATAGAGTTCAATGAGGCCGGCAGTGAGTGCAGCGTGATGCTGAAGAAGGAGCCCGGCATATCTGGTCCCCAAGTCGTCAGTATTCTTGCTGTATAGACACAGGGGCGTAGTTGTGAAAACCTGCTTACCTATGGTTGGAACCTCCCGACTCAGTCCTCCGACGGACCTTGTATGAGCAGACTGCATGGTCAAGGTTGCATCTCTTGCAAGGCTTCTCGCCGTCGCACTAGACGCATGGTAACATTAGATCTTGTTCTTTGAAAGAGGTGAATGACAAGGGAGACACATGGCGAGAGACCAGGCTGGTGTGGTGAGGATGACAGGTTGGTATAGTTAGTTCTTGGGGCCAATATACCTTTGCTTTCTTGACTCTACACCTTTCACAGGCTCTGGAGACTCGCGGCCGGGTACGCGTACGGTCTTGTTCTTGATGCATGGTTGGGATGTCGATGTTGGATAGAGAATCAACTCTAAGGGGGGCCGACCAAGATGTATGTATGTAGTTCGGTAGTCTAATGCCACGGATAGTCGAACCGTCTTTTCGATGGAGTTCGAACCAGTGCCGCCAACGACAGTCGTCAAGTCGCGCTCGCCTAAGGACTGACAGTAGTCACTTTGTATTCGTACAACCGTGCTCGATGCAAAGAGGAGGGGAGGCAGTGTTTTGATAGGAACAGGAAATGTTGATATCCTCCTAGTCATAGCATCTCAAGTATGGCGATGATGAGCAACTGGCTGTAATAATAATCGGCCGGGCGCATCGTCCATCGTACACACACATGTGAAGAGAGGCCCGCATCAAGGTGGGGAGGGGGGCGTTTTGCGATGGACTCCAGACTGATCGCCGATTGGGTTTCCACATATCCATATCCGGCATTGGTGAATAGGCAAACAAATGGTTCGGCTACAAGCTGTTAGAACATAGGCTATCCGCCGTCTCCAAGTCGCACAGGACAGAGGAGATAACTAGTAGGTACCTAGGTATGCTCACGGTCAGTCGATACAACAGATGACAGTAGTAAGTATTGTGAACTTGGAGGAAGGCCCCAACAACACTAGCCACATCAGATGTTGATGCTTAGGACGAATCAAGAGCACATGTACAACTGCTGGATGGCTCTCTTGTGGCCAATGGTGCCCAGCCATCAGCGATAACGCCTTCGATATGCCGATGAAACCAACCAGTGCAGAGAAATGAGGTTGAGCGGAGGCTGCGCAGCGTACCTCGCTAGCAGGTTTCGACGGATGGTGGAAGCCATTGTCGGGAAACGGGCCTCCACCACGCACGCTTGGGCAGAAGAGGGTGTAATCGTCTCGCGAAGCCATTGGGCCGTAGAGAAGACACCGTCGGAGCGTATGATGGGAGGAGATAGCGTGTATGTGGGATGACCATCATGCGATCTTCCGGCCCATATGCCAAGATTTCTCTTTCCCAGGAACAACTTTTCCATGCCTCCTTGACTGGACGGAAGTGGGTAGGGTCCGGTAGACGACTGGAGATCCCAACGACTAATCGTAGATCAGGAACTGCACGCTGTTCTTCATCCATGCAGGCTGGCGGAAGTTTCCATGCCGGTCGAAGCACGGGGATCGCGATGACTCTCAATAGAGGATCTGTCTCGACGGATGAGTCGGACGATAAGGCGATTGCATGTTGCTGAATGGGGAAAAGCACTGACCCCTAACAACACTCAATCATCGAAATCTTTGAATTGTCGACGATGAATCGAGATTTGCTGGTGGCTGGGAAGATGTGAAAAACTGCGCTGCAGCAGAAAAGCCATGCCAAGCGATTGATGCCTTGTCAGGCGAGAAATATGGTGCTGAAATCACTACTTTACGTGCCATCTTTTTGCCAGACCGTTAGATATAATCTGTGGCAGTCCGAGGCTGAAAAGCGCATCATCGCATCCCATCTCATGTGTTCCATCCCTTCACTCTCTTCCCTATCGTTATTAATGTTGCCTTGCCGCGGCTCGGGCCAAGCACAGCTTTCGGAAGGAAGCTGTATCCCTCTCACAGGCCAAGGGACTTGGGCATTTATCTACTAGCCCTGCTGGCGTCTACCAAGGCTTGTGAACTATGGGGCTCCCAGGGGCAAGTCAGGGGATCACGGACTAGATTGCTACGCCTGCCGTTGCAGGCAACTGTGGTGGTAGGCCCTGATGCTCTTTGCACATACTGGAGTCAAGCCCTCATTTCGTGTTTGGTACTACTAGTACAGGTCTGCACGACACTACGCAGATGCTAGAGTCTCAACAGTTCAACTTCTGCCCATTCCTCGTCGTACATACTACCGTCATGGCTGCTGGGTTCGTGGCCGGCTGGAAGATGCCGACCCTGGTGACAGGTGCCATATCAGACATCCAGCGGAGGTAGTACGTAGTACGTATGTTTACATCCTAGTACATCTGCCAAAGTCATGGGATTCATTCACAAAGAATACCGGATGCGGACTATACCGAACCAGCTGTCCAGCAACACATTCGATACACATGATCGGCACTGTCAGCCTTGTCATGTCCCGCATTTCCCTGAAATTACAACTCCGGACTTCCATCAACCTAACACCATCTTCTCCGGGGTAAACGAACATACTGCAATTGCACTCAACCCTCGCCTCACCGTTTGCTTCATCTGAAAGACAGAGTTAGGCTGCTATCCTGGGGTATTTCAAACGTTCGTCAAATCGTGTCATAATGGCATATCAAAAGGTTCCTCCGGCGAAAACTGGGGAGGCAAGGCCGCGGACGGCAGCAATCAACACAGCGTTCCGACTCTTGTGCTGCGGTGATTTGTTGGATCAGGCATTCTCGAGGTGCAACTGTTTCGCAATCTGATCGGCCCATGCGTCGATTTCGCTCCAGTCACGCATATCCCCGAATCTCCCTCCCAGGCATCTGTACAGGCTCCGAAACGGACCGGGCACAGATGAGCCGTCGTCTTTCCCCGCAAACAATCGATGCTCTCTCATTTTAGGCACCTTCGTTTTGAGAGTGGCTTCGATCCTCCTCATTTCTTTTTGAGCCATTCTCTCCCCAATCCACCCTGGAAGACCATTCGGGGCCATGCCTATGCTGAAGGCCCAGAAAGGTTTCAGTCGAAGTCCCAGGGCTTCGACGTCAAGAAACTTGACCGCGTCCAACAGCCATTTTTGTGAATGCACGGCACTGCCGAGAATGACGGCGGAGTAGTTGTCGACACTGTAAACATGGTCAACAGGTCGGCAATCGACGGCAAAGCCGTCGTCATAGAGACGTGCGGCGATGCGTTCTGCAATTTCTCGTGTCGAGCCACGACAGGTTGCGTAGACGACAAGGACAGGCATTTGACCTGGCTCCGGTGTCTGCGTCCGCTCCGCACCCGAGTGAGGCGTATCAATTTCTTGTACGGCTTCCGTGGTTTGTTGTTGTTGTGATATGATTGAGTTCATCCGATAGTATGAACAATCAGAGGTAGGATATAAGTTGGCCCTATTCTCAATAAGGGCTATGTATGTTTCGTCTGGTTGATTGACTCTTGATAGATTTGTAGGTGAGATGTGAGATTGTATTTTACTTGGGCAGGAAACGAACGCGAAGAGACGAGGTCAGTATGTAATATGGTGTTCTTGAACTCGTCTCACCCATCTGACCTCATCCAGCCAAACCAATGATCACCTCGCCCGCCCACAGAGTTTCGGGCGAGGTGCTGAGGCATCATTTGACCAGGCTGACAATGCAGAAAGTATATTGGCTCACCTACCACAGAAAACCGGGACCCACCTAAACTCGGCTCCGAGCCACTGAAATGCCTCTTGCCCCGGGATGCATCGACTCCAGACTCCGGGGCATCCGGCCGCGGTATGCGATTTCAAGTAACGTTCGCACTTGGATTTTCTCCGAGCCCGAGCAAGACCCAATGACGATGTCGGTCTGTGTGTAAATCTCTCTTGCTCCTTCGGAACAGAGGGGCAGAAAACGGCACCGCAGCGAACAGGGTCAGGCCGAAGATCAGGAGGGTCCTAGGCCGCCCGGATCCGGATGATGTCAAGACGAAGCATCTAGTAGAACAGTTCGCGGCCGTGCGGAGGATTGAAGAGGTTGGATATACACAGGACTTTGATACAATGCAATGACATATCATAGCTCCAGGTAACGGCTTCACATAATAGTAAAGGCCGTAAGAGAGTTTGAGGGGACTAATAAGAAAGACGCAAACATGAAACTTTCGAAAAAGGCCTCATGAAAATAAAGCCTCGTCACGTGGACCCTTTGATATCTCAGCCGTCCACGTGATACGCCTTTTTCTCTCTCCCACCAGAGTCTCAGCCTGATGCCTTCGATCGCCAACCACAACATTCCACGAGGGATGCTGATTCTGCCTTTACACAGTACAGCTCCGACTAACAGAATGTTGTGGCAGGAATGCTTCTTCTGATATTTGCTAAAAGATGCCACGTCTCGCAAGATGTGCTGACCCGCGGGAGAAGTCAATATGCCTTTCGTGTCATCACAATTGCTGTGATCCGGCCTACACAGTAGAAGGTTGTGCGGTATGTGATGCGAGACTAAACATTGTTGTCGCGCCGCCCTGGCATTCCACCCACTTGTGCGACGCTTCAACGCCTGCAAAGCCAACTGTCTCTTCATTTCGAAGATGCCGTGTCCATCAATGCAATTTAACGCAAGATATTTCCAAATACACTCAATCCAGCTCTAGGAATTCCATCAGATCCGCGTCCTCGTCCTAATCAAACCATATATCAGCATCAGCATCATTCTATCGTCATCATGATCATCACAGTCAACACCACAAATAGCCCAGCATCCATCATCCAACCCGATTTTTTTTTGAATGCTCATCCTGCCACAGGGACACGAGAAGCCCAGGGGTGTTTCCACTTTGGTGTAATCACCTCTTCAAAAATCGCTTCTGTCAAGCCATGGCACAGGGGATTGGAAGGGACGTGGTGACGGGTAGGACGAGAGATTGCTCACCGCGGAATAAACCATCCACGCAACCCCGGTCGTCAAGGCAGCTAGTGCAGTATAGCTCGTCAGGTCGCGTACCGGGTCGGAGAACTGTTCGGCCGTCCGTTGATGCATCGCCGCGGCTTTGGATAGGATTCGTTGCGAAGGCTCGTGGTGCACCGGTACATGTCGTGCATGCGCAGCTGTGTGCGATGAAGAGCGAGATGCGAATGTCCTCAGACCCTGCCTGAGCTGTGTGACTGGTACCCTCATAGGAGGCATGGTATGGAGGAGAAGGTGTCGTAGGAGGATGTTCGATTTCAGGTTTCAAGACTCGCAGTCGGCGAGGTTTGGTTTCGAGGTGATGTGTCTGGGGTATGCGATGTGAAGCTCGAGGCTAAGGTGTCACGTTTCGGCTCCAGCTCCAGCTTCAGGGTCCCACTCGTCCGCTGTGGGTGTGTATATATGTACACTGTATGGGTGTGTTGATTTGTTCGTCTCGGGCGTGTGGAGGCTTGGTGTCCAGCGTTCTCTGAGTCGTAGTCGAGAGGAAAAGAGACTTCCCCAATCTGATGGTCAAATCTGGGTTGTCTTCAAAGCTAGATCGATTGCTATTGTGTGTACACTGTTTAAAGAGACCGAAGTGTAAGACTGTGCTATTGCTCACGGACAGTTTTTATGGGAGACCCAGGGGTCGGGTCTATGGACGAAGCAACAGTACATTACTGCTAGGCCATCGCCGAGGATCGGACGGCCACCGAACTTACTTAGAGTAGGGGAGGTGCCCAGTACGGTACACATGACGGTAAAGGGCTGCTACTACAAGGCAAGTGATTCTAGACTCTGAACCGCTTGGAACGGCTTATCAAACAAGGCTGCTCTACCGTCACGATGTTTTCGAATGAGTTGTCGTCCACATGACCATAGACTCAGACAATCAATCATTCAAAGAGCACAATTATTATGCTCGACATCATCATAGAATACGAACAATGGTGCAAGGAAAGGCATTAATTGCGCAGGGACAAGGAGCAGCTGTCCGTCGCCTTACTATTACTCGAGGATCAGACCACCTCTGTATCTTATCGAGCGGCCGTCTCGTCAATCAATACCAAGCTCTCTGACATGTGGGCTACTGGTACGTAGTAGGACACGGGCCAGAACACTACTAGTACCTTAGCTAAGTACTTATCAAAAGTTAAGCGATCAGACTCGGCAGCGGAATTCTAATACCGAGTCGAATGGACCCTTTCCCGGTGCCACAACAGCAACATCCCAAAGGCGAGTGGGTTGTGGATTCTGATCAAGCGTGTACAGCACCTCGTCAGCCTAGTCTTGCCCATCAGGCCATCAAAGGGGTGGATTGGCATTCTTAGGTAAGGACCTTGCGAGATAACATAATCTGGTGGATATATGGGCCCAGTTATTACTTGCCTACTAGTCAGGGACTAGGAGACGGCGAGTGCGTGGTTGTTGACCGACTACGTATCTGTCAAACTGTGCTCTAGGGGTAAGGGCTGAGGTATGTATGAATGTATGTATGTACCTCTGACGACGCAGAAACCACAGCGGTACAGGTTGAAAGAGAAAGATAATGGACGGTGTGATGGACGGTATGATGGAACTCCTCCGCCTTCACCCTGTCGCCGACCATACCGCCTCAGAGCAATCATGGAAATCGTCATTCGATCGCCCTCGCTATGGTATGGTACATAACAACATATCATCCAACAGGGCTCTACTTGAGCATCCCGACCAGCTTGCCCTAGCTCTGCGAATCCCCTTCTGCCAACTGATGGGCCTCCTTCTGTCTTCCCAGCGTACGTACCACCACCATCATCACCACCACCCGAAACCCCAGACTCGATGCCCACAACATGCCATGCCATGCCTCCACCGCCGTCCGTCTCACCGATCTTGATCACATCCCGATATGGAAGTTGTGGCTATGTACTATCATTGGCCCTGTCCCACAACCACCCGTAGCTGGCGATACTAACTTGAAGGTAGGGAGGTACGTTCCTACAACGTACAGGTAGGTGTAAGCGAGCACATGTAGGTATCTACGGTAGATACCTAACCTTACCTCACTGTACGTACGACGCGGCGTACTACGTAGGTAGCTTTGCACACAGTTTTATGGTCTCCCTTTTCTATCTCCTTTTCCTTCTTGCTTGTTAGCACTGGCACTGGCACCGGCACCGGCAGCGCTTGAATATTTTATTGCCCGACCGAATCCTAGGTATCGTACCCAGACAGGGTCATAGACTAATAATAACCCTTCAAGTACTAAACCTTCAAGTTGCAAGATTCATCTCGGACCTCACAAGGCCACGCATGGAATGACTCTGAAAAGCATTAGTGACATATACCTATATCCATTATTCTTTCTTTATGCATTTCATTATTGAAACCCGGACGTACATGATACTATGCAATGGTAAGGTACAGCTACGTAACATGTGCAGAAGATCTCTGCTTCACTGACTGGAGATGTGATATGCAGAGCTGTATTATGTACAGTATCTCGCTAGCTTGGATCGAAGTATCTCAAGGCGAAGGCGAAGGCGAAGGCGAAGGCATGTCGATATGTCTTGATCTCACAATATTTCAATACGCATGGTACGTTCTCCAAGTAAACCAAACCATGGCAAGGTTCGGAAAAGACATTCATTCATTTCTGCTATTGCTATATGAACAATCTCAACAAGGAAAATCGCGCTGGAACGCTAGGTCTGGGTCTGGTACCACTCAGCCAAACTGGCAAAATCGAATATCCCTTCGATATCGACGTCTCAACTCCATGAATGGAGTCCACGGACTCGTGCAAACAGCCCGCCAGCCAAACATTTTCGGGTGGCTGTTGCTGTTGCGGCTCCGGTGTCAGATTGAAAAAGTAAAATAAACTGGCTCTTTCGAATCCTCCCATCTCCATCTCCATCTCCACCTGCCACGTCGTGAGATACGTACGTACGTAGTTGAATCTTGATCTTGATCCTTTTGCCGGACCAGACCACACCACACCAGATCCAATCACGGCTCTGAAACCCACTCCCTCTTCTGGACAACTTTACTCTGGACGCTGGCACTCGAGGCCCGACTCCTTCCAGCAGTAATGTGCTCAGTATCAATTCGAGGTAGGTGGTGGGTATGCAGTTATAAGAAACAATGCTCTTCAGACGAGACAATGCTCTTCAGGCCGATTTGACGGATGGATAGATAGATGATGGATGGATAGATGGATGCCAACAACTCTTCGGATTTGGATTCGGATTCGACCATGGTCCATACCCTGCCGCAAAAAAGGAGCCAGCAATATTCAAATGCTGCGACTATCCTTTTGTAGTTGGTAGGTTTGGTCTCATGGTGAGTCGAGTTCCGCGTGTTGTGTTGGTTGGAGGGGGTGCCCTTTTTCGGCAACTGTGTTCTGTTCTGTTCTGTTCTGTTCTTGTTCTGTTCGCTTTGCTACGAGCGAGGAGAACTGTACATGAGGCAGGAGTGTGTTGCTTCAACCGGTAGAAGGTAGAGAAGGTAGGTGGAAAAAGAGAGGGGTGTCGTATGATTTGTAGATCAGGTATGTATGTGAAACACTGGGTTGCCTGCCTGACAGATATTCAAGACTTGCTGATGGATTGTGTGTCTCTGGTGGTGCAATCCGGCTGTTGTGATCCCCAGAATGTCTTCGGTTGGCAGGGTACTGTATGGTTGGGATGGGTTGGGTTGTACTGGTGTTGTGTTCGTTATAGGGCGGTATAGGGTATTGAAATTCTCAGATAGGCGCTTAGGCGCCGCTAAAAAAAAAGGCTCGAAGGTTGCACATGGCGAACCCAGCAGTCTCTCTTTCGTGGAGACTTTTCCAATAATGGATGGCTGGATTTGAGGGTTTCTTTGTCTTGTCGTTAAGTAAATAAAAGTGACAGGATGATTCGTTTTCAGAATATCAAAGAAACACCTGCCCACGACGGCGAGGATTAACTCAATAAGACGTCGTGATGGGCAGACGGTAAGGGCAAGGCCGATGTCCGCTAGATGCTTAGAGGGCCGCCTATACTTAGCGCTCGAGATCTGAGTCGTTCAACCCCCAGACCAACTTCGTAGGTACCTATAGGCAACCCTCTTCGCACCTTGCTCGGCTGTGAAGAAGAGGAAAGGAAACAGTGATTTCAGGGAGACTTGAGGCATTATATCATTCCTCCGGATGAAGATGTGGAGTTAGTGGTAGTAGGTATGTATTATTGTAGATAGATACATTCGCGAGGTGTTGCGAGGATGGTCTGAGGACTGTCAGACTCCTTAGTCCTTAGGCTCCTTAGGCTCCTACGGGCCCTAAGCGACCACTTGTAACCCGGACAATAATAGGTGGTGCGGGCGTCCAAGCGACCTGTATCGAGGTAATTAGGTACTATACACTGTACCGACTTGTATCATGCCACCACATCCATTGCTGTCCAGGCGCCCTCGGGCCACCTTTTCGGCCTTGTCAGCAACCAAAAGTCTCCTGATCCTCATCCTCTTGCCGGGCCTGGTCCATCGTGGTTTGCGATAGATTTTCCCTTTCCCCCACGAAACCGATATTTTGTGCCGTGCGTGCATGATCTGATTCTGATCTGCTGGGAGATTCCGGTACTTTCTGACCCCATCCGAGTTGGAGTTGCTGATTTTCGGATTCCCTTGTGTCAGCTGTGGATGTCGTGCGGATGCGTATTCCCGTGGTTCCTGAAAATCGGGACATCATCTGATATGTAGAAGTGTCTCTTTGTAGTGCGAGCCTAGACTTTGACTGCCTGGGTGAATACTAACTCTAGTGATAGCATGTCTAGAGGTTTCTATATCTCGGTTAGAGTAGTGCAAGACATGCATCAATGGTAGTGCTGTGTCGGTATACCCAGGTTGAGGCATTAACGTTGGAGTGTAGGATGGAACGGATTGAATGGTAAATAGTATAGTAAATTGTAAATGAGGCCTGAAGCTATAGTATTCCAAGGAGCTACCGCATTCACGCAGTGCTCTTGAGGTACTGTGTACATATCATGAAATCGCATAGCATAGCATAACATAGACCAGGACTCAAGCACTCAAGGTGCGAGTCACCGTCAACCAAGTATTCGTAAAGATTCCCACATAAGAAATCGAGCAAGTTCATCCCATACTCCTGCTTCTGCTCCTGCTCGTGCCACTTGTCCGTAGTCGTGCATTCTGCACTGTGAGACGTCCGTTCCCGCTGCGTACTGCGTATCAGGTCCTTCTCTTCCTCTCCTCTCCTCTCGTACGCATAGCCATGGGGATTCCGGGCCCCCTTATCATTCGACAAATCCAAATGGTGAGCAGTCAGTCAGGAGTATCATCGGCTCCGCCTAAGTCGTACAGGCACCTTATGATTCCATCTCTTAACCCAACCCAACCCAGAAACCGGGCCTCTGTTTGCCCATGTCACCCTTGTACAGTATATAACTGTCCCACTGGTTCGCCGTAAACGCCTGGTAAACATCCCACAACTCAAGCTTTCCGTTGTGAGCCCAAAAGAGTTACTGAAGCGAGCGATTTGTTGCCCAGTGACACATGAATAGCGTAGGATTCTCAAGTCGCTTTCAGCTCAACAATTTCCCACGCCCCTCGACTCTCGTTCATTGAGGTGGTTGTAGCTGTTGCTGCTGTTGTAGTTGTGACTGTAGCTGTTGCTGTTGTAGCTGTGGTTGTAGCTGCTGCTGCTGCTGCTGCTGGAGTTGTGGTTGCTGTTGTTGCTGCTGGATCTGGAGTCGCACCATCTGCTTGAGCAAAGTGCAATCTTCACATTTGACCAGCTTCTCCAGAGCTCGAACTCGGCCACTCAACCGACTGATCTCGTCGGTCATGTGTCGGATCTCCACCTCAGATTGATGCACGTAGTTCATGGCATCGGTCATGACATCCGACTTGCGTACTTTGGCCCGGTGTTCTCGAGACCCGAAGAAGTCTTGGTTGGGCATGCCAGTCATACGAGAAGTGGACTCGGCTGCAGAAAGAACTCGGTGCAGTTGCATGATCTTGCCGTTGAGATTGTCGCGATATCGACGCTCGACCACCGAGTGAGCCTGTTTGGCGCGAAGTTGAGCTGATTCGTCCTCGCTCGAAGAGCCCTTGTGGCCCCGTTTGCTCCGGGGCTTCTTCTCCCGTTCCTCCTTCACCTTGGGTCCTGGACGAGCAAGGTCAGTCGAATACGAGCGGGTTTGCTTTTTCTGCTCTGTCAAAGAGCCTGGGTCGACAGTTAGACAGGAAGCAGCATTGCAATCTTCAATTTCAGGAAGGTTCGTCAGCTGGAGACAAGACGGGTCAGTTCCCGATCGTAGCGAGTTAAAGTCATCTCCTTGACCGTGGGACAATCCGCAAGGGTAATATTCGTTGGGGTTGAGGTCGGGTTCAGTCTTAAGGGGGAAGTTGGCCAACTGTTGGTTGACATTGTTCATGGGATTAGGGGTGGCTCGGTAGACCCCGTCCGGAGAGATGTCCTCGCTGGGGACTGAGTAAGACCCGACATCTGAGGTATCAAAGTTCAAAAACTGTGAGAAGTTGGGCGATGGTGGTGCGCCCTGAGAGTCGTTGGGGATGGCGTTGAGGTCGTAGAAAGGGGCGTCATTCATGGATTTGTTGTTGTTATAGCTATTGCCACCGGTCGGCGGGACGGTGGTGAAGTCGACTTCATCCCATTGTTGTGTCTGGTTCGCTTTAGGTCAGCATACAAGTATGTACGTGGCCTGGCAATCTGCCACTATCAAAATACATACTTGGTTGTCGTATGTGGTGTCCTGATACTCTGGAAACATCTGAGAGTAGGGCATCTTGTATTGTGTGTGTTTCTGAATGGTTCGATAATGGAATGTTTCTCTCTTGATCAAAAAGGCTGTGGAGGTTTGATGGTGTGGTGGTGGTGGTGGTGGTGGTGATGATGATGGCGGTGCTGGTGCTGGTCTTAGAAGAACTGGGAAGACACTGGTCCAGATAAAGCCCGTCACTCCACGGCCGAAGCACGCACCGAGCCCTGAATATGATTACCTACTACTGATGGTCGCCAGCGTTGACGAGCTCCTTCGAGACCTCCCTAGGCCCGTTCGCTTGCCGGCGTCGAGCAGTCGTGGCCGTGGCCGTGGCAGTGGGCTCGGGCTCCGCATATGGAGCGAGGATTCGTCAGACCACCGAGAGCCACCAAACACATCTTGTCCATGCTCATGCCCTACACATGCCCTATACACTATTATACCTAGTTATACAAGGCCCGGAATCCTCCGTGCCCGAGACGCCCATTAACGCACCGACTGGGCATTATTGTTGGCCCAAGGAGCCTGTCCATCTCCCTAGGTGCTCGGTTGGCGGAGGCCGCCTAGCGAGCCACTCAACACCCAGCGAGGCTGGGGCTGGAAGCGTCTGTCACTGCAAGCCCTTAACCTCCTACGAGCCTTGAAATCGCTCTTGTTTGTTCCTACAGTGGTATTTGGTGAGTTGGATCCCGAATTATGAATCTCTAGCGAGCTCAATGCTGGCTAGCAGAGTTGCAGGATCAATGCTCCCCTAAGCGTCCAAGGTGCCAGGTAGCTAGAAGCTACTGGGGCGCCCAAGTCGAAACACTAGGACAAGATCTGTCCAGTGCTAAGAATGCTTTGATCGTAATAGTGGGAACCTCGTCGGCATGCATTGCACCTTCTTTATCACAGTTTGACCGTTCACTGCGATGTGTCAGAACGCTGCAGTCCTTATAGATGGACCCTTGAACCCGGAAGACAGGGGACACAGAGAGCGCAAGCCTCGAATGATCCCCCTTGGTCTTCGAAATACAGTACCTGGCGTCGTCAATACAGAATGACTCGGCCGCCAAATCTGGGATACTGCAATGCGTTATGCTTTGTACTTGTGGCTCATTCATGATGCTGCTAGACGGTGTTATTCGTTTGGCACAGCAGTGGACGGCCCTTTGGGCGACCTGTGACATCTGCCGTGCCTGTCTTTACACAACGCACGGCCTACTGCCGTCGATCAGAAGGATTTATTACTTCCCTGGAAGTCAACGACCTGGGCTGATATAGGGGTCGCATCGTTGCCTAGATTGGTACGAATGGAGAGGTAAAGCCAGATCCACGTATACGACAACTGCCAGGCTTTGTCAACCAGTGACATAGGTGTGCAGATGGAGCAAAAAGAATGGTCCTACAGTATCTCAAGAATGCTCGAATCTGAATCTGGCGTGGCCGCGAATGCATGTGCCCGCTGGTGCCTCAAAGACGAGGCCGTATAGCCGAGCACTGCAAAGTCAGGCACTATTCACGCAGTATCCATGTTACCTAATCTTGGATCCAGGCAAGTCAGCAAGTCAGCGAGTCAGCGCAGGCAGTGACTGTGATTTCCTAATATTGAACGCAGAAGTTTCTGGGCAGTGAAATCGGGCTGTAACCATACTACGCTCACGCCATGTTTGTCTTTTCTGGTCACGAGGCTTGCGTCGATGTTGGTCCCAAATAGCACCACGTCTCTTCCAGTAGTCACTCCGAGCCTCTCGATCACAGGTGCAAGCAAAAGCGTCATTAATGAAAGCCGAAACTGTAAGTCTATATTACTATGAAGGCCACAAGCTCTAAAGGTAAGACAACATGTACACTTGAAGACCAATTCGGATTCAAATCCATACCATACTATACCATACCTTTACCATCAACCCCCCCCATATATTACTGTCCCACGGACATGAGGATCAAGACCCGAGAACTCGAGCTCTCCAAAGCCCTCGACGAGGTGTTCCTACGACTGTCGCTCATCAGTCTCCGTATTTTCCAACTAATCATCTCGATTCCCATCATCGGCTTCGTGGCGGCCATAATCAGCGGGCTGTCCAATGCCGACGTCGACGTGCCATCCAAGGCCTCGGCCGCAATTGCCATGGCCTGCGTGAGCACGGTATACACCGGCTTGACCGTCCTCCCCATTTTCTTCGAGGGACCCCTGTATTTCACCATGATGGCGCTGCTGGATGCGGGCTTTGTGGGTGCCTGGAGCAGTTTGATTGGAGTCTGGGACCGTGATGGGACGGGCACTTGCACCGCCTTTGAGAGCAGATACTTCGGCGACCTGCCCAAACGGTCCTACTTCAAGACCGACTGCAAGCTGGTCAAGGCTATGTTTGCCTTTATGATCATCAATTTGTGAGTTCCCACCCGTGCTTGATCCGTTCATAACTCCAGACTCCAGTCAGTGGCTCACCTCGAGTTAGAGCCGCGTTTGCGACGTCCACCGTCGTCGCTTTCTGTCTGCGCATCATCGAGCTCAACCATACCACGAGCTGGAGGAGTCTTCCTTTGGTCCGGGACAGAGATCAACAAGAGCACCACTGTGCATGTTGCATCCATAACAAGGATCATCCATCCCCCATGTCGAGCGTCAGTGGTGCAGCTCTGACTTCTGCTGTTTAAATGTTGGCTAATGCGGAATGGATGGGTCTTTGCTTGCTCGCTCGTCCCATGCGATTGGTTTGACTCGAATTTCTATTATATGTACTATTAAGAGCAGGAGCAGGAGATAGCGATGGCGTTGGAAGCGCCGGTACAAGTACCAATACCGGTATCGGGCGTGGATGGACCACTACTCATGGACAGTCAACAATGTATTCTACCTTCGGCACCGGTCCTGTCACACAACAGTGGACTTTGGTTGACCTGGTTGGACCTGGTTCAACTTTATATGGTTGAACTTCTTCTGAGAGAAGAGCCGGGTTATGGACATAATACAAGACCATGCAAAGAGCGTCAATGCTTAAGAAAGCTATGTATCTAATAGCTTTCATGGAGGCTGCTCTTCTCATATCCTAGTCTGCAGCAAGCTTACTGGGCTTCGACCGCGTATATGTCGGCTTGCCACAGGTGCTTGCTTCGTTTTTCGCCTTGGACACGGCCCAGAGACAGAAGGGTGATGATGGGAATCTTCTACAAAGCCTTATAGTAACGCCTACGATCTCTTTTCTGTTGACAGTGAGCAACAGCTTGAAGAGTACCAGGCTGTCTTTTTGTTTCCCACGCCTTCCACCCATGTATGTGGTCTGCCTAGATGCGCCGTTTCATCTCTTATGGTTTTGTCTTTAACCCTTCAGCATTTCCACCTGGGACAGGGGTACTAAGCACGAGTGGCTCCATCATCATCCTTATGCTCTTGTCTTTAACCCTTCAGCATGTCCACTCGTGCTTAGACAGAGCCTTGACTTCTGGCGGCCATCCTCTATTATAGAAGCAAGCCTGCCTCTTCAATCGAAGCTTCAAACTTATAGACGAAACGAAACTTGATAGTGGAAGGCAACACAGTCACAGCAGTCTTAGTATTGCTCCATGGTCAAGCAGGCGTACAGTACAGTATGTATACAAGCTACCTTAGTCTCTCTATATATCGGTGTGCTTTCAGACCTCGCTTTGGCGTTCACGGCTGTCGCCCAGCATGCAGACGGCAGCCGTGCATATATCCAGCAAGTGCAAAGCAGAAGCAGATCATCTTCTTTTTCACTCCCAGATATCGAAAATATCAGCTACTCACATGGACTGGCAAAGACAGCATTGAGGCACTGCAGTCGACAAATCAGAGGTCCTAAGTAACCAGTCTCCAGAATCCAAGTTCGATGGATGCTGTGTTCGGCAACATTCTCAAATGCGCCATACAGTATGCAATATCCACCAGCTCTACAGAGAAGGCACAAATGACCTGTCAGGACTCATGACCTACCCTACTATGAACATTGAGGCCCTTGGGCATCGTAGAGCCATATCATCACAGTCGGTATTCAATCTCATGATAGGGAGGCCAGCAGATTTGAGCCATTATCTACAGTCACAGTACCAGGCACGGTTTTTTGTGAGGGAAATTAGGTAAATTGCAGTCACAGTCACCGTGCGGAATTGCTTTACCGGCCTTCGGCTCCAGTTGCTTTGTATGCGTTGCAGTGCATGCATTATTGGCAGTGCCCCCTTTTTCCGGTCCCCGCCTTGGTGCGATTTGCATCCCCTGTCCGCGCCAGCCTCGCTTGGTATGGTAGGTACACAGAACCATTCTCACCTTAAGTGAGAGCATGCACAAAATATAACAAGCGAGGTATGTATGTATGTATTCCCTCTACACGGGATATCAGGTCGGAAATCTAGCAGTCCCTACATATTTCGTCGAGTGTCGCACTGCAGAGCAGAGCAGGAAATTTAAATGCCGCTAATCATCAAATCCCGTGAATCTCGGAACTAGGTACTTACTTACTACCTAGGTCTTTCAAGTATCACGAGCCCTGACAAACAGAACAGGCAGGTCAAGTGATGAAAATCCCTCCTTTGCTTTGCCTGACCCGGGCGATATGTAAGGTAAGTAAGTAGGTAAAGTAGGTAAGTAAGTGAGCTGATACAGATCGGGTTCAAGCATAAGGTAGTCAGTCTTCCCTTTGATTATTCATTAATCCTTGGTGTACAGTTATACTACAGAGTGCGCAACAACAATCAAACAACTAAACATCCAAACAACGAACAACGAGCAACAACCAACGAACAAACAACAAACCATACGAGCGATACGATACTATCTATACCCTAAGGTTACCTATGATAACGCAAGTATCGCTAACCACAGCATTCAACGACGACCCGCTAGACAGGCCGCCAACACCGCCCGAGTCTCCGCTCAGAGACACGTTCTGTCCAAAGAGACTGGTTCATCTTCGCCATGTCCCTGCACCGCCGGGGATCGAACCTGCTAGAGATTGCAGAGGACGACCGTTGAAGCAAGAAGAAGAGGGGAGAAGAAGGAGAGGAAGAAGGAGGAGGAGATGGAGGAGAAGGAGACACTACTAGGACTAGGACTGGCAGACTCAATGGCCAGACGAGACAAAAGCCTCCTCAAGTCCCGCCGAAACCGCAATGGCTTGGTGGTGGATTGTTGGCTTCGAAGCCTTGGAGGCGTGGTGATGATATTGCACTCATTACGGAGATGACGACTCCATATTTGCCAATGCCACAACACAAGGCGTGTCTGCAGAGGCCGGAGTTCTGTTTGAACTATGCTATGAGCGACGACGACGACGACGCCCAGACACTCGGCACCGGCACCGGCTCTGGAGGACGATACGATTACCCTCATCGGCATCAGCATCAGACTTTGTATAGGTGCGAGCTGAGGGCGGGAGTGCCCGTCGAGATCCTTAGTCATATTTGCGAAATCAGCCATCCTGAGGAATACCGAGGGGTGGAACCGGCCGCGGAAGAGGGGGAAGGGGAAGGGGGAAGTCTGGTCTGTCATGACTGAGCTGAGCTGAGCTGACTGGGTCCTGGGGTACCTTCCTGACGAGGAGGTATCAAGTCTTGATACTGGTGCGGTGTATATTTGGTGTTTGTCTCGACGAGCATGACATGAGGACAGAAGAGAAGAACAAAGGGCATTGTCGCGTCGTCTTGATCAGGACCATGGGAAGCGAAATGCGCTTGATACTCCGCGAAACACTGGATACCCTGGCCGCGGACAGGACAGGGCGGCAGGCACAACAGAAGAGTGCCACGGGACGGCTGACTGGCTGAGCCAGTGACACGCAGACAAACAGACAGACAGACAAGAGGTTGGTTTTGACTTTATTCTGGAAGAAAAATAGCTCACGACCGGGCTCGTGTAGCCTGCAGGATGTCCTTGCTACTATGAGCAGCGCGGCGTATGATGGGACAGCCGGACGCCACAAGCTCAGCCAGATGGGCCCTAATCAGCGTTGCAGGGAGGGCGGCCTAACTCGCGATCGCTGGGTCACTCACTATATCGGGAAGATCCCTGGTGCATGGAGAAGAGGACAAGGAGGGTACATGTTGTACGCCGGATCAAGTCAAGTCAAGCCAATCCTGGCATGGTCAGGGCCGGGGCGTCTCTGACATGGCATTGGCATCCATCCTGGGGCACTACCAAGTACGTACGTATTAGTTGGCTCAGCTGATTTGATACGTATCTGTACCGACCGATTGTGGGTTGGCATACTTCAGGTACTTTATGGTTCGGGGCCCAGGTGGGTGAATCTACTACCGTTTGACAGGCTCCTGGTTGATGCAAGGACGAGTCTTTGCTGCTGTGGGTTACTGGTTACTTCAAAACAGGCAATACAGGTGCGGTGCTGGAATCGAAATGAAGAATGACAGACAGCTCCGATCATGCTTTTCATGATTTAATACTGATTCGATGACTCGGAAATACCTGATATATACAATTGTGTACAGCCAGCTTCGCGTATGTAGCTTCAGAAGTTTGCTTGTTGAAGATCTACGACTGTGGTTGTGCAGTGCAGTTCAAGGATCTGATAGTCCTGAAGAAGGAGTAACATACTATGTACCTAGTATGTATGTAGATATGGAAATACGTATGGAGGAGATGCTTCGACTTCCTCCAGCCTAAAAACCCACAACGCCATGCTCGAACGATACCGCTAATTGACAATCATTCCCTTCCCATTGATATCCCCAATACCAGATCAAGTCAAGTCAAGCCCATTCCCAGGATCCAAATCATGCAAAGATCTCCACGAGAAGACTGTCCGCCTGCATCTGCGACAAGACTCTCGGCTGTTCAGCCCATAGAGCCAAGTCATCGGCTTCAGGCGCGTATTTGGGCATCGAAAACCGCGATGCCGCCAGCGCACAGAGGTCAACGATCTTGTGCTCTGGCGTGGCAGCGTCGTCGTCATTTCCGCAGGTTGACTCGCTCCAGTCGCTGTCGCTGTCATTGTCGTTGTCATGATCGTCGCCTCCGGTCTCGGTGCTTGCATTGCTGACATTCTCCCAATCTTCAGCTTCAGTGTCGTCGGAATGTTGAGCGCGAAGGCCATGGCTGTCGTTATTGCATTCAACCTGGTTCACCACGACGGGCCGTTGCACCGGTTTCGTCACGCATGTCGTAGAGGCTTGGTGGTATTGGTATTGATATAGGGGTGGGAGATCTCTGGGTGTTTGCACACTTGGATACATCTCTGTCTCATCGTCGTCCTCCTCGAGGTCAAGGTCTTCTATCTCCTGGATGGAGGGCAGTTCGCCGTCGATGATGAACTCTTCGTCTTGACCACAACCACAATCGCAGTCAAGGTCATCGTCGTCGTCGTCATCATCATCATCGTCTTGGTCAATGTGCTCGACGATATATTTCTTCGCCTTGTCGAATAGCGTTGCATGGCCGATCAGCTTGAAAAGGCGCGGCTCGGTCTTGCGGGCTTCGCGCTCAATTCTGTATTTCGACATATACCCGATTTTGTATGCGAGACAGCGCATGTCGGTGCTGGCGACGGTTTTGGCGGCTGACATGTTTGTTGATAATTGCAGAATGTTGGTGGTGTTCGTTTGGGAGGAACAGAACTGTGAAGCGTGAAGTGTGAAGCGTGAAAGTTATGGTAGATGTGCGAGGCAGACGGCGACGAAGATCAGGATTGACTGCTTGAGGTAGGTAGGTAGGTAGGTAGGTATTCTCCCAGACAGTCGTTCAGGCGTATTAAGAGGATTTCATATCCAAAGCTACCAATCTCGCTAGTGTCTCGTCTGTAGCGGTGGTGGAATATCATCAACGATCATTCTCTTGACGTCTCCCATTATTGTAGTCGATATATCGTATGACAATGCGTAGCGAGCAGCGTTAGCCGGAAAAGGTGTGGGTAGGTCAGTGTCTGGCTATACATTGAACAAGTACAAGGACAGCCGCTAGGGGACTTTTGGGTGGCTCGATCGTCGTCCCACAGCTTGTATACAGTACTGTATCAGCTGCATCAATGGTATTAAAGTGGGTTGTAGAGAGGACCATGACCTCTTGGGATGGTGTCTCGAGTCGTTTTGCGCATACTGTATGCAATCGGCATGACATCCACGTGGAGGGGTACGCACAAACCGTACCTAGGGATACAGGGTGGAAAGGGTTCGATACCATCGGTACTGTGTGAGTGGAAAAGGTGGTTTGATCTGTTGGTGGTGTGATGTGATGGGCGGGAGTGGCAGTGTCCGCATCGGGAAGACCCTCTGTTCAGGTCGTTCTGGACAATAGAGTGGATCTCCTGACCCTGACCCTTCACCTAAGCGAAAGGGTTCATGTTGCGGCATTATCGTCCGTTCATCGGGCCACATCGGGTTGCGTTAGTCGGACCATAATGGGCTTGCTGGTGTATGGCCTGATTATCAGCCAACGGCGCATCAGCTGCCTGAGTCGCAGGCCGATATCGAAGTCGAGTTTCTTCACTGCTATTCTCATCTCGCTTGGTTTGCTGATGCGGATTGTATGGTTTTCGTGTGAGATGACAGAGGGTTCCCCAGGTTTGGCGATGCTTGTCACAGGTGCTCTGGCTGAACGCCTTGGTGATAGTAATAATGCTCTCTGAGGCAGTGGGAAGAGTGTAGAATGCTGAAGGCTCAAAGAGACTTCTCTGTGATCAGGTATGTTGGATTCGATAAGTTGCAAAGCATTCAAATGCTAGTTTGATGTTTCAAGCAGAGTCATGGATCGAAGAGACTGGCCATGGTTTATAACCTGTCTTTGATGGTTTATCACGGGCCAGAGGATGGGCCAGATTTGACGGCAGACATGGCATCATTGTGCGCGTCCAAGGTAATGAATGACTGAGCGAATTCAGCCGCGATTTAGAGCCTGCTCTAGCATCAGCATCTGGATACCAAGGCTGCGTGAACGAGCCAATACTCGATGGAGTCATCAGGTATTCAGGTGACGGCTCGCATGAACTGTCGTGGCAGGGTTTGTCTTCTCACCCTCTGCCGCTTGAACCTCCCGCTGGCTTCGAATACCAAGCGGTATGACAGCGACTCTGATCGACACGGGTGCCTGACACTATGAGCATGTGTTCAGTCGATCTTACTCGTGGGTGTTGCAGCCATGAGAGGGTCTTTTCAAAGGTCAGGCTACTTCCTTCGACCACACCCCCATGCGATGGTTAGTGCTGTGGATGTTCCAGAAGGGTGTCTCCCATACGTCGAAGAGCAAGAACCGAGCCGTGTTTCACTCCTCTTCGTATGGGCCCGATTGACAGTGGTGGAATGGCCCAGTCGCAGGAGTCCAAGGGCATTGATGATGAGCACTGTATTGTCTTGGACTGTATATGCCTTGTGGTAGTCCAGTTACTAACTACCTGGATTGAACTGGGCACAATCCTAGCTACTCTGGCCTGATTGCTGCTGTTGCAATTATGCAGTAAGCTGATTCATGTGTGCACTCGGCCTCATTCCTGGTAAGTACGCAATTGCGCAGGTGAAATGGCTGGTAGGTGTTCAGGACGAGTTGGCAAGGCTGACGAGGCTAGGGGGTGTCTAATCCTGCGGCCCGGGTCTGATCCAGCTAAAGTAGACATTTCTGGGCGGTGCCTGTGCCCTACATCATGCTTAGAACCAGCCAGGCTAGGTGCCAGGCACGGCCTGAAGAACCGGCCCATGTGGCTAACGAGGTCCCTGCATGTTCGTCCGCGCACCCTAAGGCTTAGGCCCCGGGTCCCATTTCCACGTACTGTATACAGTATACTGTTTCGTGGAAAGATACCTCACGTTCTTGGTGTGGACGAACCCATTTCTTCCTCAGGATGACTCCAGCACTTGACCCAGAGTCTCAGCCGATGCGGTGCGGCTTGCGTAGTTCTATCCATTTGATCGCGACGGTGTACTGTCATTATCATGATCGCTTCAAAAGTCCCTAATACCCACGGCAAGGGGACCGATCGTGTGGCTCCTTAGGCCCAAGCCTGAGGTCCCCTTCCCGCTTCCCAGCAGCGACCGGTCTCGATTTACTCCAGGATTCAGATCGGCTTGTCCAGGCCTCCAGGCGCCCTGCGACCAGTAGCCTGTCAAAGTCGAACCAGTGGCGTGTACTGTAACTGGTCCACCACGGAGATGCCATACGGGCACCATCCCCAATAAGCAAGCAGCGGCGGGATCATTTTCCGCCGCCGAATGAAGTTCTTCAGGCACCGACCAGTGGAGCGTCAGTTTCCCTACTGTACCTTAAGTATTGTGGTATACCAAGTACAGTGATCCTGTCACACCACATGGTGGTGCGACCGACTCTTTGGGGAGGAAGAGCACCGCCAACAGGCTGTTTGCTGCTTGCTGCCTGCGTGGCCTTGTCTTACTGCTCTCCTCTCCATTCCACGTCCATCAATTCAAGGTTTGTTGCTGTCATGGTTGGAGGGAGGCAAAAGTCCTGGCTCTCGATCACCTGTTATTTCGAGCTCGTCCACAGCTGTCAAGCATTTCCCTTTCCAGTCCCTTTCCCTGCTTTCCTCCAGGCCATAAGGTGTAGCGTCATGCCCAGTTTGGAAATCGGGCGAGGCTCAGACTGACTTCTGTTAAATAGTTCATCATAAGGACCATCGGAAGCCTGCGAAACTAACAACAACCCCCAAGTATCAGATCTCTCCCACACCGTCCCACCATTTCTCCCTTCATCGATGTCGCAGAATACGAGGTTCAGTAGTGCCGGCGAGCCTACGTCGCTGGCCGAAGTGTGCAAACTAGCCTGGCACACCTTCTACGGCATGCAAAAGGCATCCGAGGACTTTGAAAACCTGCGATTCGAGGTGTGGACCATCGCCATCAGCCTCGACTCATTACACAGCGTGGGGACGACATCGATACTGATTGATCGACAACCAGACCGGGCGCGGTGGGCGTTGACCTTCTCCAAGATTCTGACTTCGTTGGCGTCCGCTCTCCGACCATTACACAGCCTGGTCCGGCTGTATCTTTTCAGTTCGACCAAAGATCGAGCCTCGATCAAGAACTGGCTGTTACATCCCGATGCGGTGTTTGAGGGACTCACGATCCAAGACTTCCGACGCAAACTGTCGATGCTGGTGGAGAGCCTGAATGTCTTTCTGTCCTGTCTCACCCACGCCGAACTGGCACGAGCCAAAAGCGCCGCGTCCGAGTCTGAAGAGTTCCGCGTGCTGTCCGAGGTGACGAGAAATGTCCTCCATAAATGGGACCAGGACGTCGCCACCGGGATCCGGCGTCCAGCAGAGACCCCTCCTCAACCTATCGAAGCACCGTCGTATGTCAGCGACGATGTGAAAAGCTTCATGATGCCACTTCTCAACGGAGCATCCGCCGATCTTGGAGGACAAAGAGTACAGGGTGTTATGGTCCCGCCTTCGCCCTCCCTGATGAGACAACAACCTAGAAGTGAACCCCCGTCCCAGCATCCAAACGGAGTCGTCAAGTTGGACGACATTGAGCAAGGCTTCCGCAGTCATATGCACGCCATGCGCCGGATCCGCGAACAGCTCCGGCAACAGAAGATCAACCACAACCACCTGTCCGGTCAACGGTCAGCCTATTTTCCCGAAGTGTCGCGCAGTCCACCTTCCACCCAGCAGCAGCAGCAGCAGCAGCAGCAGCAGTTCCCAGCGAAACCGAACACAAACACAAACACAAACACCCAAACGCCGATCCTGCACCGCGAAGGCACGGATTCGACACAGTCGTCATCCGACTTCTCAGGCGACTATGCCGACACGTCAAGCAACAACAGCACCGGCAGTTCCTTGCATGGCTCGGAAGCCGGCAGTGTCGTTGCCCCCGAAGAGACCAAGTCGGGGGTCATGGGCATGGGACATCCACAGACCAGATCATACGTAGCAGAACCTCCTCGCAAGCGGAAGAGACAGAGACAGACTCAATACCGGTTCAAGACGGGCCTGGAGAATGTCCAGCCACACTCGCATTCCAGCGATAGCTCGGCGTCAACGTCAGGCTCGGACGATGGAGGATATAGTCCTTCAATGCCCAAGACGGCGCTCGAGGAGCTCTTGACTACGGTCTTGTTTTTCGACCATTGATTTTCGTCTCTACATACTATTCACCAACAAACAATCATCTCACGGAGAAGGAAACAACAAGTCAAGCACAAACACAAGCTATTGAGAGACTGGTGGCTTCACTGGATCGTCGCCCTCGCCTCGACGAGGGAGATAATGTTTTTGCCAGCGAAAGAGGCTGGTTTTCCAAGGCCAGTTATACGACCTATGGTATTGGGAGAGAACGAGCATGATACAAATTGGTCGGTTGGGTCTCTCACAGGCCGACCAGCCATTGAAGATGAACGGGTACGAATGTTACGGACGATGTATGCATGGAATCGAGGCGGTTTGGAACGACATAGTCATTTATTTATCATTCTTCATCTTGGGAGTTGAGTATTCTTCGTCTTTGGGAGTTAGGTTGGAGTTCCGGGCTGGAATGGGCAGAGTTAATACTGTAGGCATGGATGGAATCATGGGACGGACGGGCGGTCATTGGAAATGGGTTTGATTTGATACCCTCAACAATAACAATCAAGAAACACAGACCTAGGTAGGAATGGCACGTTAGTAACGAAAACGAACCAAAGAATGAGGCACGGCCGTATGGACCTGAAGTATTCAAGGTACCTAAGGTATTACTGGGTAACTACTGAGGGCCCCACTGGGCTCGAGGGGTCTCTAGAGTCCACCTGCCCAATAGTACTTGTTTAGGCACGCCTCTACGGTACGGTAGCCTTACAGTAGGTTTGATCAAGCCTCTACAAATAACACAGTGATGGGCATTCATTATTTCGTATGCAAAGCCCCCACCCGGGCCCTTGTATGCTTCCTGAGTGAACGACAGTGCCATATAAAGTACTAGTACTGTTGCAAGTAGCTCGAGCATGACTTCAACCATGTTATCACGCAGCAGCACATGCAGTGCATACCTAGGATCGACCTCTTGGGAACAGGAACAGGAACCCACCAAGTGCACCTAATGTAACTTCCTATCCTGCCATCTGCGTTGTGCCATATGTCTACCTAGGTACGTACTTAGATAAGGTACGCAGAGAACGTGCAATAATGTATATGTTGTGCGCCGTCACCGTCACCGTCACCGTGGCCTGATCTTCACCCTGGGCCGTTGGAACAAGTCAGATAAGGAAGAGCACATTTGAATCAATTTAGGCCTTCCATGGTGTAAGCCTGGTTCCTGTTGATTCGCAACCACACCACCAACGTCTCCTGATCTCTTACTTTATACCCCTGGATTTTCAGCCCTGCACACGTATAGATACTGCAGGAGGCTAAGCCCAGCTGGCTAAGGTAGCTAGGGTAGCTACAGGTACCTTGTCTACGTAATACATACTGTATGCTCGGATTTGAGCTTGACTAGGTACTCAGGTAGGTATCTCTTGCTACCTACAGTATCTTACCTTACGGAGTGGACAAAATGTCTTTGATCACTGGGTGATAGTATATCAATATCATAGACAGCGCACAACTTGACATTAGGAAGCCAGTTAAGCTGTTTTCAATCTTGGATCTTGAATCTTGAATCCCGGAGGACGAAGAAGAAAAAGAGAAGATGAGATCTTTGTAGCATAATTAATATTAGGAGCTCATGATATCTCTATGTCTAATCTAGAACAAGAGCCCAACCCGGCCGAGCCCAGCATCCACCAGCGCTGGATCCGCGTACTTGGTCTATCCCAAGCAGCACAGCACTGGCCTGCTTTGTATGGTTGTTGCTCCGTAGTTGTAGTTGTAGTTGTGGTTGTATTTGGTGTTGTAGTTGTAGTTGTAGTTGTATTTGTATTTGACGTTGTTGAACGTGACTGATATGTTCATATGGGTGATCGAGTAGTATTTCCACGGCATGAAATGACCAAAACCGACCGAACAACTGTCGCGCTATTATGAAGCACACCATCATTAAAGCCCAAAGTCCCGAATTACCGTCTCCAACATCCTTGTATCGTGTAATGTCTGTCTCTCAAACATGAAGGTGAGATTGGCAAAACTCCGAAATCAAAACTCAAAACTCAAAACTCATACTCAAACTCATCAAATTAGTCGTAGACCTGCAAGGTTCCCGGGCCGCTTAATCGATTGCAGGTCGAGTTCGTTTCGTCTAGCAAGCATGTCCCAATGAACAGAAGTAGAAGTCAGTCGAGAAGAGACCAGGCTTGCTTGTTCTCCTTTCATGCGGCGTGCAGAATCAAGCGGACTTGCGCATCTTCAACTGCTGCCAGTCCTCCCACATATGCTCGAACCAGCTGTCGCCGTAGTTGTGCATGGTTTTGGAGTCGGTGGTTTGTTGAGCTTCAGCCAACTTCTTGTCGGCTTCGGCCTCGGCTTGCTCGAGCCGGGCGTCGACGGTGCCAAAGAATGAACCGCCGTACCCGTGCATGGCGGGCGTGGCGTCCGCAGTCGGGCTGGGAAGAGGTTGTGGAGTCACTGGTTGGGATTTGGCCAGCTTCTGGGCCTGGTATTCCACGGCGAGGGTGCTGAGGTTTTCGAACCAGCTGGCGCCGTAGTTGCGCATGGTTTCCACTGGGGCGGCGGCCGTGCTGCTTGATGAGCTGGACACTGTTGTGGTGGAAGAAACGGAGACGTTGGATGCCATTGCGTTGGATGGATTGATGAGTGCGGTGTGGTGTGGTGTGGTATAGTGTTGTCTGTAGGTTGTGTGGTTTGTCTTTTATTCTTGTGGCGAGATACCTGATAGGTCCTACACCAGGTTGATTTGTGCTCTGAAGAGTGATGAATAGGGGGGAGCCTTGGTATTTGCTTTGCTTTGCCTTGCTTTGCTTTGCTTGGGTGGTTGTGATAGAGAAGAGAACAGTAGGAGGGAGGGCGTCGGGGGCAGTCCAGTTCATATACTCGACACCATGATTGCTAATCTTGAAAACTGGGGAGCGAATATTGGGTCGCAGGCCCAGAAGAGGCCGCGTAGCCAACTGAGTTCCATCCATACGGATGAACCGCGCTCAGCCTTGGAGCTTCGACTTACCACGGTGTAAGGTCCCTACCTACCTAGGTACCTAACCGACACACATTCTGGTGCCTGCTGGCTGGCAGGTACAGGCGCGAAAAAAGGGTTGCAGACCGCCGAACTGACAGTGAGACATGCCAACATGTTAGTCACGCAATAGCACCCCGTTAGTAAAGCATGCTGGGTCGATGGTCTGCGGAACGTGCATACAGTTAGGTGGTACCTTTTCCACGGCCTTCTGGACGACAGTGACAAGTGACAGCGGATGGTGACTATCACACCATTCTGGAAGACAGAAGCCTGCCATTCAGCGGAGACTCAGGCTCCTCGGTGGGAAAATCGCTCAGGCTCTGGACCCTTTTAGGGGTCCACGTCCGGGGGCTTTTCGGTGTCACGCGGGCATGCCAGACCACATTTCCATAATTCCATCCCATCCTGCTGGGTCTGTTGCGGGTGAGAGTCGGTGAGTACAGTGTGATTCCACCATGGCTGTCGATCCGAGGACACACTGTGGGTGCTGGGGATTTGTTGTGCAAGAATGGAAAGCGGGAGCCCTAAATAAAAGTGTGTGGTTTCTGACTTGAGGTGACTTGGCTAGAGATGTACCTACCTACTGCTTGTTCACTTTGACCTGTCTCTTCGCCTGAGTTTTCATTTTCATTGATTGTTGTCTAGGTAATCGATCTGATGTTGAATTTGGAGACCGAGACCGGAGAGCCCTAATCGCCTGGCGTGTGCCCCAGAGGACTACAGTGTAGGTAGAGCTCTCTCTCTCCAGCCGTATCCAGCGCCGGGGTAATTTCCCATCCAAAGGCCCAAGCGACCGAAAGTCCGAAAATTGGATCTTGATCCAGCATCCCCACATATGGGTTTATGGGTGGACGCCTTCTGTGGGCACAATCAAATGTCAAAAGAAAGAAAAAAACTCTGAACTGATCTCTGAACAGATCTCTGTCCTCGCCGACACATTCCCGGAGAAGATATTATCAATTTAGAAGATATTATCAATTCACATCGTTTTCCTATCTGGATGGAGCTTGCCGATGTGCTAGCTACGTACATATGCGGTGTGGGAGCCTTGTCTTGTCTCGTCTCGTCTCTCTTCCGGATCGACCTTCAGGGGAGGGCGCCATGCTCACAACGACCGGCTCAACATCTTGATTCCCAGGTGCTGCCCGACCAGCCACTCCCACTTGCACACCATATAGATTTAAAAATCGGTTTTTCTCTCAACAATTGGAGGCGCGGTCTTGTTTGGGCCCGTTGGTGTACCGGTCACACCTCAGAGGCGACGGCTAGGATTCGCACCTCCAATCTGTCCGGGAAAAACCAGTTTAGTAATCATGGTTTCACTTCCCTCGTAATGCACCGCAACATAATGTGGCTGCTTTCGAGGAAAAAGTTTTTTGTCGTTTGTTCGAACGGCCGGAAACTTATTTGGTGTTTTGGGCGCTGCTGGGCGGTCGGTTTTACGATGGTTGATGCCGGCGCATCGCTTCCGGTTTGGAGAAGTTGTGACGCGATGCGGCGAAGGCAAGTGACGCGCTGATGACGATGACGATGATAGTGATGATGATTATGATGATGCTGTTTCGATTCCGGCCTCCTCGAGCAGATCCTCGTGCCCTTGCGCGTTCAACCCTGTCCGAATCAATTTGGTGATCCTCGTTGTCGTCCAAGGGCAAATCCGATCAGGTCGGCTACGAGACTGTAGTGTCCCGGTTCTCCGTGGCCTTAGCAGGCAGTCAGCATCTAAGTACCCTTGCAATGTGATGGATGATAACTGACCTAATGCCTCAGCGAGCGCATGTTTTTGCGCAGCTCAGTCATACAAGGTGGTTGGACACCTGCAGCTCATACACTGCCAGTCTGGAAACGTCCCGATTCTACAGCCTTGCAGCCGTACAACTTGCTCCTTTTGCCATTGTATGATTTGCCCGGCACGAGAGTCGATGTGTCCCCGACAGAATCAACCTGCTGGACGACGACTCCTTCTACTCCATGCACGTGTCCCTCAGTGCAAGCAGGCGGTAACAGCCAGGCACTGCAGTTGGCATCGATCTCCAGGTCGGTGTCTGCGTCCACCAAGAGCCCGAGGCGCCCTCTGGTATGCATTTCGTGGGAACCGGAAAGACGTCAAGACGCAGCTGATGTGATAGGACACGGACACGGACTGAACTGAAGCACCGGGATTCAAATTCCGGCTGAGATGCCGTCACTGGCATCCTCCGCATATATAGCTGTCAGAAGCATCGATTGCAAGCGTCGATTGTGGGTTTGGTTTGGTTGGGTTGGCATATCGCACCCTGCATCCTCAGCCTTCCGGCAGCATGGAGGGCATTCCGGCCCGCAGAAGAACAGTGTTTGATCCAGCCTCTAGTAGACAGGAGTGTGTAGATAAGTGTGTAGGTAGCAGTCGATCTCCTCCGGCCATCGCCAGCTGCTCGATCTCATAGGCTGGTGAAGGATGTGTTCGGCTGTGCTCGTATCTTGCCTCGCTTCCAGAGAGGACCACGTGGAGCGGCTACACCCTTTTCAGGGATATCACACCACTGGTGCATAGTCAGAGATAATATATTCTCTGCGACCTTGGTCTAGACTCCTTGAACCCGAGGTCATTATGCATTATTGAGGGTCGCTTGTGCCTTGCACATGCTGCATCTTCTGTCAGATGTGCTGGTTTCGCCTGTGAGAATCATACAGAAGCTTCGTGGCACGACATATACTTGGCACGACATGTACTCATCACAGCCACACTTGGACGGGACAGCCTTACACAGCTCGCGTAGGCCATGGAGAGGCAGTACCGTCCATCCAGCTCGTCTCATCAGGAGACCATGAGGTCACCTTGCTCTCATGGAAGGCGTTGGCATGTGATGATGCGGTCCTCTCAACGCAGCGGAGAGCCGATCTCTGACTTTGTGAACCTAGATCTTTATCTCGGGACGGATGTACTGTAGCAATGGGGGAATCCACATACATGCTGATGGCATCTTCTGTCCGCACTGCAGCCGGGCCTTGTATCGGTCTGAAAAACGATTGAAGCTCGAGGCTGGGACCCGCTTTCGTTTGTTCTTATGATGGCGTCTGTCAGAAGGCTGCTGGAGAGACTCATCAACTGCGTAGTAGTTTGCGATGTTCATATCCCAGTAGGTGTAAACGTAGGGCTTGTGCTACCCTCGAGGATCAACATGTTCTCTCAACTGCCCTTCACACCATCGTCGCTTACCAGGAGGCGGAGGACAAGATATCTCGTGCACGAAAGAAAGAGAGAACCGAATTTCTTGGGGTTCTCGTAACGCCTTCAGCCTTGGAGGAGATCCTGCTTCCGGATGTCATAGTTCCACCGCCATCGATATGGATGTCCCACAAGGCTTTGGTAAGAAATCAACCTCTGGACGTGCACCATCAGACTCCCGAGATATGCCAGATAAAAAAATGCAGTGGAGACGCAGATGGACGCAACGTTGCGATTTCCATACTCCGTGATTGAGTCGCTTGACCTCTCAAAAAGACGACGAATTGAACCCCCTTCTGTCTGCGTATATAGCCTGTTTGTTTCCTTTCTGTTTGCCGCTTGCTCTGCATCCTTTCCACCATAAGCTTCCATTCTTACTCACCTTTGAAGTTGGCTCTGCGGCCCAAGTGGGTAATTCGTGTAGCTGAGCTCAATTGAAGGGAGGATTCGTCAAGATAGCCTGTTTGTCATCTCCGGCGGGTGGCACCGCAAGGGTATGACCCTGTATCCCGTACCGTGAAAAAGCAGTGATTCTGCACTTGATCAGTGGGCACCGGGCAGCCTCAATGGTAGCGGCTGGACGACTGAGGATTTGGTCCCGTGCTGCTCTCGTTGCCCTCCGGCAGCGGCAACGTCACTGACATTTCAGGAGAAAGCTGAGACGTTGAACATCACCTCGTCATGCAGAGTTTCCCTCAGCCAATCTTGGTAACGGTTACTTATCGCTCCATGTGCTTGTCGAAGAATGGTTAGTGTTGAAGTGACAATATTTTGTATTCTGGAAGCTCAACAACAAAAGAACAGCTGCTGGCAACAACTGAAGGGGAGTTTTCAAGACAACGAGCCTATGTTTTGGGCTCCTCAATTTGCTGCACCTCTCCATTATGGGACGCCGATATGAACAGCTAAAGCCTTGTAGACAGGACAGACTTATACATCATGGTGGCGATCGCTGGTGCGCATGGCTGTCGAGTGAAGGTGCCATAAGATACTCCTCAGAAGTTTTGGCAGGCAGTCGGATCGCATATCAGAAATCAGGCCACTCATCCTTCATGTGATCTATCCCTTGAGATTTTGGTGCAAAAAGGCAGGAATCACATGGGGGGGTGGAGGAGGATGAGCACCACGCGCATAGGACCTGACGCGGCTCTCCCAGCCAGCTTCGAGACGGGGGGATTGTCCAGAATCGCATGGTTGGGAGCATGCCAGAAAGGTTATCTTGCATAAAGACCATTGATGCACTGGCCCAGAGCCAGCCACTTCTATTGAAGTTTGTCCACTCAGATGTGCCCCTGGCCGAGGAGATGCAACATCGCAGGTAGCCCACAAATCATACTCGGTTGCGCCCTGCATAAGCAGCCACTGAACGAGCATCGATAGCTGGAAAGCATGAAAGGAGCCATGTGATGTTCAGGGATCAAATATCAGCCGGGCTGGGAAGCGAGCGGTAAGGGACGGGAGTGAGTGAGAGGTTAACTCGTGCTGTAAGTCACTGGGGCTGTGGTGGAAGTCTGGATGTATCTCAATCCGCTCTCATCAGGCATCCTACCGTACATGAGTTGTGGCGGGCTGGTTGATAGCAACCTCGAGACAGCAACCCGGATGAGAGTGTTGTCCCAAGTGGATCTCTGGCAAGTTCAGCTCCCAGTCTCTCAGGTCGCCTCTCACCTACGCGATCCTCCACATCCAGGTGAATGACTCCATAGACGTAAGTACCATGACCGAATAGTTTGTCACGGACGAAGTTTCCGCCATTCTGATGCCGTTCGAACCGAACGAGGACAAGGGCTGCAACGCGATGATCCCAAACGCTCATTGTGGTGATGGGCCACTTCGGTTTCGACTCTGCCACCACCATATTATTCTTGATCACAAAAGGAGAAGAAGCAAAAGGCCCGGTAGCAGTGGACGGGTCATTTGTGTCCTCGACTTTACCCGGTTTCTATTTTTGAAAACCTCGTGCATTGACCCTCTGGAGCCGTCACAAGCTAAAACGTGACGGACTGCTGCTGGCGTCCCTGGCTGGGGCTTATTTCTGGTACTGTGGCTTATGTTCAATCTAAATAGCGGCGGTCGGTGTCTGGCCTGATTCTCTACCGGGTGTTTGCCCTCCACCTGCAATCTGCCTTTGTTGAACGGTAAACTGTTACCTGGTCGCCGACTTGAAAATCGCAATCATCGGTCGTACGTCGAGAACAGTCTTTTTTGGCCTAACACCAAGGGACGACACCGGAACCTGCTTCAGGTCAAGGAGACCTTCGAACCCATACCCGGTCAGAATGTCGACGAACTTTGTGCGAGCTGCTGGCGGCACCTGAACATGGGGCTGACAGTCTCCTTTCGCTTATTCCACCACGACTGAGCCTAGCGATCACCATCTGGAGGAGCTTGGACAATCCGCTGTCATCCTTCCCATAGGCCATGTATCCAAAAGTCACATCAGACCGGTCAATCGTAGCGTCTCCCCGGAGCCACTTTTGGGGCCTGAATCAGAGCTATCAGTGCCCCTGTTGGTCTTATCCGTTTAAGGATGACCTTTTGTCCAAACAAGCATCATCCCAAGCCTCCCAAGCGGTGAGAGAGACATCATTGAAGTTTCGGCCGTGTGCCCAGTCACTCACTGTCCAATTGCTACCGAGCATGCAATTGCCTGCTGGCCGAACGGACCACATTGGCTACTCCCTGACTAGGGCATCTGGGATCCTTGTCCCGTGTCTCACCAGCAGCTTGACGTGTTTACAAAGGTTGGGTTCTAGTGAGATCGCCTTTTCAGCCTCGCGGGCTGGCGTCCACCACTTGGGCTTAGCCGGTGGCAGAGTCTGACTTTCTGTTGTGACGGCTGTCTAGCATCCTACCAGTCACCAAGCCCCGTTTTAGCAGAAGGCGCCAGTGGTGATTGAGGAACAGCTCCCCTCCGGCCCAATCTCCCTGGGGATTAACACTGTTCCTTTGGATCCTCAAGATGGCCGCCGGTGGTTATCTACCTCGTGCTTCCCCAGGTCTTTCTGTACTTCCCTTCTCTTTCTCGTTCATCTCTTTTGCTACGTCCGTACTTACTACGTATTCACGGCACTCACCACGGTCACACTCGTTTGGACCCGTTCCGAGTTCGACAATTGTCAACAGTTCCTTCTAACCCTTTTGCATCTAATATCCCTTTCGGTGGTTGTTCGGAACGACCGACAAAAAGACACGCAGACAAGATGAAGTCATTCACTGCTATCACCATCTTCGCCGGCCTCGCCGCCGCATACCCAGGAGAAGTGTTGCGCAAGCGCGCCCTCGGCAAACGGGAAGGCTGCCCTGCCACCCTGACCCCCGGCCAATTCGAGTTCCCTCACTACATCACCCAGATCTCCAAGTCGGAGCCGGACAAGGCATTCGGCCCGCAATATAACGGCGTGTTCACACCCAATGACATCTCGTCCATCTTCAGCTTCGACATCCCTGCCGACCGCGCCGACGCCAACTGCACCCTCGAGTTCCTCTTCCCCCTCAAGTCTCAACTGACGACGTCCAACTTCGAGATCGAGGGCGGCGGCAGTTTCTTCTTCACCGGTTACAACCCAGGCAGCTGCCCTGGCCCGGAGACCACCTACAACAACCAGCCTGCCCCGGGTCCGTTCCCCCCGTTCCCGCCTATTCACATGGAACCCGGCAACGCATACACCATCGACATCGGCCCTTGCTTCGTGAGCGCAGGGACATGCGTGAGCGGCCTCACCTCAACCAACGACACCGATTTCTGGTTCTTCCAGGATGATGGGGACTGCCCGATTGGCATCTATACCGCGTACGAGTATGGTCTGCCCACTCCTGCAGGTGGATTTGGGAAATAAGCGATTTTCCCGAAACGCCGCACGCTGTTTCCGTATCCGGTTAGCATCAAAAAGGATCATTGGCCCGCTCAATTTGAGTCTGTTCGAATGGAAGCAATGGAAATATCCCGTGTTCGTGGATGTTGAAAGGGGGGTTTCGGTGGTCGCCCCTGAGCGGGTATCAGCACAGATTATCCCATTTCACCACCTCACGCGCTTGAATTCAGCATCAAAATGCACTCAATGGCTAGGACATGCATGGAAAAGGTCACAGACACAGTTGAATGATCAATCGACTGGGCTGATGGGTTGGTGGCTGCCGAACTGGCGACCACCATATCCCATATACCTAATATTCTGAATCACATGACTTGGCAAGGTTCGGCATTCTATTGGACGACGGCTTTTCGTCCTGCTTCAGATACCGTTACTGTAGTTTACCACCTACATTTGGTACTTAATGACTTTTTTTACCTTTGCTTACTTAATGACCCATTTTGATGTGATGAGGATGTTTCTGCGTGTCTCATTTTGCCGTTCAATAATACTCTCCCTCCCATATAGATGGAATCGTGCGTCGGTCTATATTCGACTCCCGCCTGACTCGTGGGGAAATCGATTTCAAAAGACACACCATCTGACACCTCGGCGCCCTGTCATTTGAACTGCGTTGTGCAGGTGGTCAGCAAGCATCTCACCTTGATAGGTAGGTATGAGGACGTAGGGCACCTTCCGTTCTCAGCCTACCACGTTCTGAACCTGCCGTAGCACAAGCCGGGGAAATACATGCCTTCAAGGACCTTGCCTTGTTTGCCTTGTGTCGTGTGGAACGGTGAACGACAGGGCTTGATATTACCTACTTTACTGCTGCTACATTGCAGGTTGCTGCGGGTGGTCGCCCTACTACCTACCTACGTACCTTAGGTAGCTTACTCGTACAGACAAGGTACCTACATATCGCGCAAGTCTGGGGTCGGGCGACTGCCGTCCGTATTGGGCGTACAATAAGATATCTCTTTTTACCTTACTTACCTTACCTCGGATTCATACTTGTTAGAATCTCGAGACATGTCCAGTATCTGATGTTTAAAGTATCTAATAGTCTACATTATTTGTGTATGTGAGTGTTGTCTTGGGGCATGTATCTCCTACGAACAATATGCTGGGGATAACGGGGTTGAGGAGCAGAAATCGAGAGTAATCTGGAGAATCAAGGTCAGGCTGGGAGAATCAGAGGTCATATTGGTCTAGGGCGGACATAGAAACCAGTCGAACCAGGGTGATGCATAGACAAGTCAAACCAGGGTGATGCATAGACAAGTCAAACCAGGGTGATGCATAGACAAGTCAAACCAGGGTGATGCATAGACAAGTCAAACCAGGGTGATGCATAGACAAGTCAAACCAGGGTGATGTCTCAATAGGTAATCAGTCTCCTGACACTCGTGGTGGATGTCATGCCGGTGCGGTTGTAAAAGTGCATCTATGTATCCCAGGACACATCCACTTCTCAGCTTGCACATTCATCCCTGTGGCATAGAATCGATCCATATCCAAGCACTGCAGTCGACTCAAACTCCCCCAGCCCTCGCCCTAGCCGCGGCAATCCTCGCCAACACGTTCGCGAATCCCGCGCGAGCCGCTGGATTGTCCATCGTTGAAAGCGAAGACTCCGGTTGTGGCGGCCTCTTCAGCAAAGATCTTAACCCTTTCCGTATATCGAGCACTATGAGATCATCCTCTTGAATGCTGTCCCGCGACGTCGTATGCGCGGACTGGTCTTCACTTGTTCTTTCGGGTAGGAGACTTTGCATTTCAATGCCATCCGCGGTCTCGGATGGTTGGGCTTGAGGTCGCGAGCGAAGTTGACCTGCCTCCTCGCTTTCTAGGTCTTGTGGTTGTGATTCCTCCTGCGGTAGTGTTCTCCCTGAAGCAATCGTCTTTTCACGTCCAGCAACTAGCATGAGCAGTTGCAATCCGAAAATGATCATGTCTAATATCAACGTCCTCCATTTCGAGGGGGCGAGTTCCCCGACGAAATCGATCATTAATCCACCGTGTATGTACTTGGCCGCAGGTCTGTGTTGTAGGAGATGGGCTCCGAAGCATAACAGGTTGGAAAAGACCACGGGTGCCAATTGCAGCGCTTCCGTCTGTCGCACGTGTATGACCTGCGAAAAGGCGCGCAGGAACAAGAGGAACGTGAGGTTGTCGCAGAGATATAAAATCCCCAGCTGCAGGAAGATCAGGCTATCGAGCGTGCGTAGCAGCGAGTCGATGTGATCCGTCTTCGCATCTCGAGCGCGCAGCGTGTCCTGATCGGAATCAGGCGCAGGAATGGGAATGGCCTCATTATTCATGCCAGAACAGACAACGAGGGCGTTACAGACATGCCAAATCTCATTGCTGCCCCATACAGTATGTAGCTGGGTGTGCAAGACTAAGTGGTTCGTAGGAGAGAATGTCGTTGATAGACTACACAGTTTCAACCAGGGTGTACTTGTAGAATCCCCCGGATCCCGCTGCCAGCAAGTGGTGCAGGCTGCGCGGCGCAACACTGTAGACAACGACGTAGTCCAAGATTGTCATTGGTCCGTTCCATGGCATGTCGCTGGCAGTGATTCAAAGAAAGCTTGGCATGGGCTGTACTAATCGTACCTAATACATGGCCATGTCTTGATTACCTTAAGGTACCACGACTAAACTTCCAATCTTTGGCATACCTAGGTATCCATAAGGTACCTTACCTAGGTATTCCCTAGATGTATCCCGTGAACGTTATCTTTGGCTGGGGCATGTCATATTTTCTGCAGCTATCAAGAGATAAACATCTGCTTGTTCTGTTCTGCCCAAACCTCAAACGGCATTGCTTTCTTGCCAGTGTATTCTTCGACACTCGACAGCTGCTCAGCGCCGACTGGATAGCCACCAACCAGACTGCAATTTGGAGAAATTTGTTTCGAAGTCAACCACAGCCAGAGCAAGACTTATATGTTGCGAGGACGGTCTTGTGGCCGCCCATACTGTACGGACTTGCATAGCCCCAATCACGTAAGTCTTGCTGGGGAAGAACTTTTGACCTCTTGCCTTGCTGCGCCTACAAGCTAGGCACCATGAGCTCTCTGAAAGTACCTGCGGAGGCGGTCTCAATTGGAATCATCGTGTTTCACAGTCGAGGCGCCGATGGCCGACGTCCTCTTCTTCATTGCAATAATCCTTATCATTGGCCATTGGTGACGCGTAGCTGCAGAAAAGCAAGCAGGGCAAAGGTGCCTGCGCCCAGCTTTGAACCAGGCAGCAGTATCAATCTGCTCTCAAACAGTGATGGCAGTTGTGCCTATATACCTAGTGACGACCTCCGGGCTCTAAGGTAATCAGCTCGCGTCCTAACTTGAATTACTGACTCTAGGTCCTGCCTCACATAATCTACTCCAATGACGCTCAACTTCGAGTATTCTCCACTCGGGAGTCTCGAGCACGCAGGGACTGCAGCAGGCATCGAAAGCCTCGATGAACCGCCTCTCCAAGACAATTACTCGCCATATAAAGCACACCCAATCGATGCCATCATCCGTCTCTTAAAGTTCGAGTCTAGGGGTGCGGAGGCCTCGATGGAGATTAGTCTCATACAAGTCAATCTCAAACACTTGCCAAGATATCGAGCTTTGTCGTATGTGTGGGGAAGCCAGGATCGTACTGAGAACATCAGATGTAATGGCTGTGACTTGAAGATAACATCTTCACTACTCTCAGCGCTGCAACGCATCAGATCCCAAAATAGCGCTGCTGTGTTATGGGTGGATGCCATATGCATTAATCAGAGCGACCCTGAGGAGAAGCAGCAGCAGGTCCTGCTTATGGATTCAATATATGCTCTGTCCCAGAGTGTGCTGATCTGGCTGGGCGAGGAAGCTGTGGACGATCAGAGAGCGATTGAATACATACGACGACTGGATCCTATACTCATGGACATCGAGAGGAGGCATATGCATGGCACGGAACTCTATGGAAGTCCAACAAGGCTCCTGGAAATGCGGTCGGCTATATGTGATAGTCCATCCTCCCTTGAGGACTTTTGCCAGGTGGTTCGCCTTCTCGACCGGCCATGGTTTCACAGAATGTGGACCGTTCAGGAGTTTGCGAAAGCGAGTCAGCCAGTGTTGATGTATGGAAAGAGGACCTTGCAAGCACAAGAGCTCGCAAACGTCCTGCACCGTATGCTATGGAATATTGACCACATCACAGCTCGACTGCAGCTCGATGAAACTATCAAGACCAACTTTATCACTCTTGCCGAAAGCTTCACCTCAATTCATTCTCTCAGATATGCTGGAGCAGGTGGGCAAAAGGAATCTCCATTACATAATCTGTTAGCCATGACGCGGCTCAGACAGACTACGGAGCCGAAAGACAGGCTGTACTCGCTGCGCAGTCTCGCTGCACAGAAGGAGAAGGAACTTGTCGATCCAGACTATGACCCCACACTTACATATCATGATGTTTTCAAAAGGTTCACGATCTCAACGTTCGTAAAGCTACAGTCCCTGGACTACCTTGTGCCGTCAGGGTCTATCCCTTCTTGGTTCAGAGACCCGGCGGCACTCACAGACTATGATGCTGGTCTTCGAAAGGACAACAGACTGTACAACGCATCGGCACAGACTCCACCTTCGGTACAGGTTGCGGATGATATATTATCGGTACTTGGAACGCGTGTGGACGGTCTAGAGCAGCTCTCAGTCGCATCCTCCTTCGACAAGATTCAATCCCAGGACGTGCTATCAAGTGAAGCCCTCGAGGCATGGCTGCAGACCACATACTCCATGGCCGCAGAGTCATACACTAGCGAAGCTATGCTGGCAAGCTGGGCTCGCACACTTGTGCTGGCACGCCAACCATACTGGGCAGTCTTGCTCAAGGAAGCCGAGGTCACTGCTCTTCAAGTGCTTCTCGTGCGTTTGTTGGCAGCCTTCAATAAACGCAAGCTACAAACAACCGGTGATCGCGTGGCTCTGGACGACAAGACAACGTTCAGTGATGAGGAGCTTGAAACGATATCCGGACTGAGGGCGTGCCTAGGTAAGAAGTTTTGCTTGACATCGTATGGTCGATTTGCCATTGTTCCGCCGAGTTCACGAAGTGATGACGTCGTCTCCATACTATATGGTCATGGCATTCCCCAAGTCCTTCGAGATGTCGGGTCCGGCTGCTACCGACTGATCGGCGGCTGTTATATCGACGGTCTTATGTATGGAGAAGCGTTGACCATGGGGGAAAGGGAAGATGAGGTGTTCAAAATACGTTGAACATTAGTTACTGTACCTTAATACTACGGGATGGTAATTCTCTGTGCCCCGCAAACACAATGGACCCTACCCTAGGTACGGTAGCAATCTCTTTTCACAAAAATATCAAGTCAACCAAACAAAAGGATGCAGATAGATTATATAAAGACTTCTGTGTCATTTGGCGGTATCAATCCATCCATATAGTGATGACAGGATGGTACATGGCTGTGGACCTGGCTTCACCTTGCCGAACCACACAGGCACTGAGACCTACAACTCAATCAAGCTTCGAAACAGATTTTCTTCCCCTTGGAGAGATGCTTTGATTTCAACGCAAAAGACCGATCGATGTTCGATCCGTTGACACTCGATGCGGCCTATCTTCATACCGCAATATTTGGAGCTCAAGCAAATCTGGGACTATAACACCTGGGGCTTATGGCTGATCCTATCCAGGTGTGACACTAGCATTGCAATTCACAAAGGAACAAAACCGGTTCTTGACTTCAACCAGAATCTATCGTATCTCTACCACAGACTGGGTCATCTTCTCCACCCACTCCTTGTCTGGATTATACATCCCCCCATGACAAGGATCAATACACAAATGTTATAACAGACGAGATATTAGCCGAAGTATGGGACACTCTGAGCCACTTCTGTTGTCTAGTAAACTCGGTGGCGAACAAGAATATCAAGCTTAGCGACCAAATCCTCTTAAACACCATGGGCTCGGTGATGTACGCACTTCTCAGAATGAACTTTTGAACCAACCCGTTCAACGAAGCGAGTCGTCTTGATTTGCTTGCATTCTATCGGTGAACAAGTCGAAAGACTGAATCGCGGAGGCGCCAACACCGTACCTATACCTAGGTATTTTCTTTGGGTTGCTCGAGAGTGGTAGTTTACCGAAACTGCTAATTGTACCTGTAGGATCCCCCGTAGTAAGTGGTGCAGGCTGCGCGGCGCAACACTGCAGACAGTAATGCCAAGCAACAGCTCAATGCCAGTGAGCAACTTGAACTTCAGGTCATCGCATCTTCGTGCCTTCGTATCTCCGTGTCTTCATGTCTTCATGTCTTCATGTCTTCATGTCTTCCATTCCTCACGCCTGCGCCCTCGCCTGCTCCTTTGCTCACTGTTCCTCAATCATCTCCTGCCACCAGAGAACCTTTCCAAGCTGGATCTGCCTCGTACTCGATCGTCGTCGATCCGATATTCCGCCGTCCGATCTTTGAAGTCACCTCCAGCACGCCTTTTGAAGAGCTTGTGGTCACCAAGATCTCAATGTCGTATGCATGGCGCTTTGGGTACTTATTCGTCGCCCTTTTGACCCGCTTCCGTTCGTCCTGTACGAATTGCGAAAGGTCCATGGTAACTGTCCCCATTTTCACAACTGCTGTCTGTCAGCACGTCCTGGGTCCTAATAAGCCAGAAATACCATACCCTCAGGGCTCAAACGGTCAGGCGCTGTCTTCCTCGAGCATCTATAGATGATCTGGTCAATGAGCACCTTTTCCTTTCTTGCCTCGGCCCCGTCGATAACGACATAAGCTTTCAAGGACTTTCTCATTCCCAGTGATATCTTGTCGCCCTAGCGCCAGGTTAGCCGGATTTAAAGAGATTGTCGTTCATGCCACCTACTCTCTTTATGCCCCAGTGCATTTGATCAAGGGCTCTTGGGCCACGGACTGGACAATCGAAACGATCCTCTGGGTCATGTTTGTCCTCGTCAAATTTGACGTGAACACAAAGGCCGATATGGTCTCGCGATCTGCGAAAGAGCACAGGAGAATTCTCAAGACCACAGATCGCCGCTCCTCGAGCAATTGCCGACCATGGCTTTTTGGGCACGACAAGCTCCATATCTTCACCCCCGAGAGACTTAATGAAGCTCTCGAACCGGTCGCAAACATATGCGGATGATGCCAACCCGCCGCAAAGCACCATTGTCTACGATATTGTGAGCGTTTGGCCCCCAAAGTAAGTGGTGTATAGGTTCATACCTTGACTGCAGGCATTCTGGCCTTTTTTGTTCTGCTAATCTGCTTTTTGACCAATTCGAAGGCCTTCTCCAGCACTGGTTCAAACAGGATCTGCACCTCTTCACTAGGATTTGTTAGTCTCAAATCAGACCAGCATCAAGCGGCAGAAGCAGTATACCTAGTGATCAATACCAGGTGCTCCTCGGCGTTATAGCCGCTTCGAACTTCTTCTGAACCCTGCATGTCGACCTTCGCCATCCAGAGAGGCAATTCATAGACTTTGCCTTGAATAACGCCACCAAAGCCTCTCTTGATATCCTCAAACGCAGCCATGAACTTGCTGCCTGCGCCGATCTTGGTTGCTGGAAGTTCGGAGAAAGCACGTCCGAAGCGTTCCTCGAGCAGGGCATGGAGACCGCGTTCGATAGCGGTTGCACCACATTTACCCCCTTTATTCGTCAGCCTTGTACTGGAACTTCCGAAAGGAAATTACTTACCTTGCCCAACACATGCTTCCTCGAGCTTGAGCGGCTCGGTCTTCACGATTTTATACGTCACCAAATCTGTTGTGCCTCCGCCGAGGTCGACGATCGTGGCGCATGTGCCGGGCTAAACGATGTTAGCCGACTATGCCCATGTCCACCTCTCTTGATATGCTTACCTCAAAGGGATGACTGTCGAATGTTGACATAGTGGACCGGAGGGCAGCGACTGCGCAAGCTTCCGGCTCATCTATAAGTATCAGCTCATCGCGCTCTCGAGTTCCGAAACCAGCGTTCTGCGCTGCCTGACGGGTAGCCTCGCGTGCCGCTGGGCTCCACGTGGCCGGCAGCGTGACCATGTACCGAAATCTGGTCTGCTCTACGGCGTTTTTGCCAATTTGTCTGGAAAGGCAGTCCTGGATATGCTGGTAAACGCACTTCAGGAAATGCTGTGCGAGCTCCATGGCTGTCATGCCCTCTGGTAGGCTCATCAACACTCCTCCAATGCATCGCTGCAGCAGTTCGTCATCGAAGTCAGTCTTCGGAGTGGCTCCATCCAGAAGCAATTTGAACCATTGGTGGACCTTCAAGCCATTATTGTCGATACAAAACCCCCATTTGTTGCCATCGAATCCATTCTCATGTCCAAAGGCGATGCGAGTGGGGCATTTTTCGTTGATCTCATTTTGGCCTCCGGACCATCTTCTGATGACGTCCACTTCCTTCGAAGATTTGGTGCTGCTCACGAATGCTAGGCCTTGAGAATTCAGCATCACCTCGCATGGCTTACTGGGAAACCAAGTACCTGTATTCGTGGTGCCGAAATCGACAGCTACAATGAGCTTGACCTGTTCTTCTTTCAACCTCTTTTCTCGTGCCTCCTTTTCGGCTTTTTTCCTCTCCTTTTCTGCTGGAGTGGGCTCTTTTGAATCATGTGATCAGCGAACCTGCAGAATCATATCCCTTGATATGACTTTACCTGGGCGTTTTCTCTTCTGACCCGAAAGCCTCGTACTGACCTTTGCTTTGGCCCTTTTTGTGAGATCGATGCCACCTGCGTCCTCGTCAACCGGACTGGTATCCCTGACACCGAGCTTGCTTTTCATTCGGTCATCCATGGTTGGTGATCTGAGTTGATTGCAGTTAAGCAGAGCTCGTATTCCCTGGTGTCGCCCTTGTCCCAGTGCTATATTATGATAGCTGACAGACGTGAGCGAGCTATAGGAGACGGACTGAGAAGCTGAAACAGAAGTGGTGAGTATGTAAAGGAAGTTGGAAAGGAAGGCGAGTGCTGTCTGTATATATACCTCAGACTTGCCGGATTTCACATGCTCCTGGAGGACTACACAGACTCACTTGACCTCTCACTTGATCTTTGCCTGACCTCCAACTTGAAATCTCACTTGAACTCTCACTTGGCCCCCTCTTGAACTCTTAATTGTACCCTTTACTTGAACTCCCCACTTGGGCTTTCACCTGGGATTGCTCCGTATGCGCGTTGATCCAGAGCTCTCTACTACTAAGTTCAATTCTGTCAGCTCTCAAAGATCTTGTGGTCGAGCTGATCGATCTAAGGTGTATCGGCCAAAACTTGCTTCTCAGCGGCCTTGATCACGCAACAGCAGATCGATTTCTACAGTTACAGAATGTCAGAGCGAGAGGACCAAGACTTAACCATTACTGACGTGCGCCCCGTCCCAGGACGGAAGATGCCACAACGGCACTGTAAACAGTCTCTTCATCCCTCGTCTGAACCAGTTTCGCCAGTGCCGGACTCCAAGATCACCGTGGAAAAAATGAAAGGTGCATCCAGCGATGGCTTTGACACTGCCGACAAGAGCCACCCATCAGATTGTGACTGGAAAGAGGGTTCGGGGAAAAAGCGACCTGCACCTAGTACGGCAAAAAGCCGACAGAAGAGCATTGGGGTGCTGGTCCCTCGGGCTGGAGACAATCAGCCGGGTAGTGCCAACGACAGTGATGCCACAAGGCAGAAGCAGAAGCAGAGGCGACGAAGAAAATTGACACCAGAACAGGCATGGAAGAAAATTGACACACTAGGAGAAGAGCTTCAAGATGTCAAAGACAAACTTGCAAGGAGCAGAGAAAGGAGGAGAGAACTGAAGGACGAAGAGCAAATAAAGTATCAACGGCTCAAAGAGGCTACACAGAAAGCGAAAGAGAGCGAAGGTCATCTCCAAACCCAGCTCAACAACGCTGGCGACCAGATTCTCCGGCTCGAGGAAGAACTCCAAAAGCTGCAGGCAGAACAGCTTGAACGGATGCCTAAGCTGGATCATGCGGCCCATGGTGACCGTTGGTTAGTCACGAATCTAGGAAAGATCTTTCAGGAATCCAAACGCTGGAGCAGGACCTGGACCCTCACGCAATGGTCCTCTGAAGGTTACATGGAGCTGCAGCGAGCTGTGGAAGAGTCAGCAGAGCAAGACTCCATGCCTCTTGCAACCTCTCAGGCTTGCGATGCCATCGGGGTCGGCTGCGTGCCTCCCTGGATCGTTGTGAACACAATCTTGAATGCCTTCCTCTGCTCAGCAACATTCGACAGTCCCTTCGCCTGCCTCAGAAAGAGCACACACAGCGACAGTGGTAGACTCGATGTCGAATCAGTTCTTAGACGGGTGGTTGAAAGTGCGAAGAAGGGTATGAGTGCATTACCCCTGAATGTTCATATTCTGCTAACATGCTTTTTACAGGCTCACCGGCCGCGGGAAACACTATGAGAGCAAGCATTCTCCGTGCTCTTGATGCGCCCGTCCTCGAGGAAACAGAGCGAGATTGTCTGCCTCCTCTGGCACCTAGCATGCAAGAATCCATCAAAAGTGCCTGCCGTGACATGCTTGGCACGTTCATAGGACGTTATGGAAGAGCTTTTCACCACGTAACCCACGCGATATCGAAGGTGCGGAATAAACAACTGCTGGAGATCTTTGAAGCAGCAATGGGCCTCTCTACGTCTCTGGCAACTCAGAATCCCGAGATCCAGGTCAGTTTCCTACACAAGATGAGCACCGAACGCTTCTCTCTCGAGCATCCGAAACTTAACGCCCACCGCCTCATGGGCATCAAAGAAGATTCCAACGACGAAGATGGCCTCGATCCTAGAGAGATTGGCATACATGGACAGCCCATTGATATCGTGGTGGAGCCAATGGTGGTAAGAATTGGGGACGAAGAGGGCACCAACTACAACATCCAGAAGATTCTGAAAAAGGCCGTCGTCTGGATGGTTCAGGAGAAGGACTTCGTTGTGATTCAGCAGGTTTTGAGAGAGAGGACAATGCAAGCGCCAACGACTGGATATCCAACATCTCAAGGTATGCCGCGACTGTGCATTCCTTCTGCAGCGACCCAGCAAGCAACGCAAGCCGGCAGTCCAGCCAGCAGCAATGTTCGGGCAGCAGATGAGCAAGTATCTGTGCCACGATCCCAATCACCCAACACCGATGGACAACACGGGTCTGCCAAGCGTAAGAGACTCAGCGGGGAAGGAGACTCAAAGCACGAACCCGACAATACAGGTCGCAGAAAGCCACAGGAAATAGGCGAGTCGCAATGCATTCCGACAGAACCACGAAGCCCTTCTTCCTCACCATTGACGCCCTTGTCGACCACACCGGAATTTGCATTTGACGAGCATGAATCCCGAGCCATCAAGGATGAGAGCAGGGTTTCAGGAGATACGAGTTGGAATATTTACGACATTCCAGCACATGCCAGATATGGATGGGGCGAGCTTCCTCCCAGGATGAAGCGCGAGATCGAAGATGACGACGCTAGATTTGTTCAAGATTCCCCTCTGGAAGGACCTACCACCAAGGCCGAGTATGAACGGCAAGACAAAAAGGTGGTGAGTCTGCTATTCCATAACCTGTCTGCGTGCTTACACCAAGACTGGGACTCTAACAATTGTCCAGAAGCGAGAGCACTTTGACTAACTCAACTGCGCCGTCATGCTGCGGAGAGTATGCCCTTTAAGCAACTTGAAGCAAGGCTGGACCAGAATGTCAAGTTACGGGGCGACGAAGACTCATTTCACTCCGTTCAAATGTGTGGCATGCGAGGAATTCCTTCATCGAAAGTCCACAGCTCTGCGGGCTTGAGAGATCAACGCAGGGAGAAATCAACAAGATTTTCAGTTCAGGTGTGTTGCGTACGCCGCTTACATTGTACACTGACCCAACATCTTCAGAGGGCGTCTTTTCAAGACGACAACCAGCGGCCCAACAAGGCTTTGGGGTTGTGATCTCTCGATCTCGGGATCGGCTACAGACTAGAGCCACCCCAACGCTTCCATAGAATCCAACTTCTAAGCTTGAAGTTCTAGGTATGCAAGCTCCCTGAATGGCATGAAATACTTCGAAAAGCTTCCCAGAGTACCTACATACGTGCCCTGTACGTGCCCTTGAATTCCCTTACCACACAAGGGTATCGACAGTACGGCCGTGTCTTCCCAAAGTAAGGTACCCAGCCAGTCAGCATCTAGGTAGTCAGTAACTGGATAGTATCACAGTATGAGGAAGTAGTTGCACGGACGGGTCCCGAAGTCAGCCCATAGGGATTTGGATTCAGATTTGATCGTTGATAATAAGTAGCCAGACATTCGCGTTGATGGATGGATGATATTGCGATTGAGATAACCGGAAAAAGGGGGAAGTTCAAAGTCTGCTTGGAGAAAGCATGTAAGGTCGACGGGGAAGGTGTCTTGAATCAGTCTTCAGAAGAGAGTGTTTTTCAGTCTAGGGTCTGAATGCTGAGACAAGTTTTTCAGGCACTGTATGCCTTTTGCCTTTGCGATGCTATGGAAACGAGCAGGTCTCCTTGTACCCAGAACTAGTCTGTTCAATATCGCTACTTCCACTAGTGCGATCTGTACCGGGTTGTGTCACACAAGATCAGTGAGTGGTTTGAGACGTTGGAGTTCATATCCTTTGCTTCGAGGAATCGGTGACGCTTTGTGATTGAAGACTTATATCTCCCGATTCCTGGGCTGCTCAGCCTTGAAATGCATTGCACCGTTTAGTCAGTCCATCCTCTGCGTTGCTCATCTCAGCGATGGGATAGATGCCAGACCAGCTATGCCGCAGTGCCCAACCGCTGCGCCTAGTGAAATGCTGATCATGTTGGAAACTTGCGCGTCATATCGTCCTAGTTTTCGAAACATGGTGAATCATCAGTAAGGTAGGAGATCCGTTTCCCACGATGCGCTTGTCAAATCATACGCCGCAAGGCGGTCCTGACCGCTCTAGATCAACCATATATGCACCATCCTTCACCTGTGGCAGGCAGCCTTCCCCATGTAAATTCGGGGGCATGTATAAAGTAGGTCTAGGTGTTGTGAATGAGGAAGTTCCTAAACGAATCCCAGTAATCCGAGTTCACATATCTAGTCGTCCTGTTAGTTTGTTCGTACTCACGCAAAGGCGGCATAAAAACGTACATATATTTCATGCTGCTCCTCAAGCTGGGTTGGATGCTCTCGGGCTGCCATCTGAAGATATACATGACCAAAGCCCAGCTCATACTTGCAAAGACCGGCCAAGCATTCTGTCGGATCTTTTCTCTTGTGACGGGAGACAGTCGCTGCGTCCACAACGTCGGCGTAGGCGTCGTGCTCGTCATACTCGGCGGTTCGATGCTGAGTCTGGCCAGAGCGAGCACCACTCGGGCAAAGACATAGATGACTATTTGCTGGTTCACACTGTAAACCCACAATGTTTAGCGTCTCTTGCTTCTGTGCTCTTGGAGGAACATGGGGATGGGGGGGTTCTCTCACCTGCTAGGCTTTGCTCGTCCGAACACCGTATACCCGCCCAACAAGCCAGCGAAGAATGTATCGTATGGCCCCTCCTTTCCCGGGTGTTTAGGGTTGAGTAACCGTAATACGAGCATCGTGGTTTTATACACGACCGCAAAGGTTGCGAGGTTCTGCGCATGTTGTTTCGTGGCTTTCAATACTAGCCGGATCTTTTCTTTGAGTGACCCTGATCGAAACAGCATAACCATCACTAGTGCGTGGGGGAATCGCACTTTGGCTCCGTAGACGGCGCCATTGCGAGCGGCTTTGACGATGGCAAGGAGAGGCGCGAGGTCGGGGTTGAGGATGATGGACTCTACTGAATCCTATGCATTGTTAGTCGGGTTTTCAATCTGCGGGAGCAATAGTGTAGTGTGACCCTCAGAACATCCATATTGTCGTCCTCTGCTGATGGAGCGACGGCTGCTCAATAGACCGAACACGTCGTAGGGATGAGCTCGTTAACAACGAGTCGAGCCGTTGGCATGTGAGTTTCGAGGCCGCAGCATGTACAGTTCGTCAGGGAAGGGATACAATGATGATACTGTGAGCATGTAAATTGGATGAAGGAGAATGTAACAAGTCAGGTCTCGGCGACGGGAGAAGCGCAGCTACAACTACATCATCTTCAAATGTAAAACGCAAATGCAGTGGGCGGCATGTGAACCGACTACATTTAAGTACGTACCTGTCAAGGGTCAATGGAGGAAATTCCCCCACAAATACTCACAACTGCGAGTTTATGCCTCGGCTCTTTTTCGAAGGTCCATCTGGCATTACGGCGGCAATGTCTCTGTCCACCAGACCAAGAAAACGACATCCACTTATTAACTGAACATCCAACAAAACTGCATTTGGCATGGGAATAGTTATATGGTACGATAATCATCACTCGCTCATTTATTGACCTTGAAAAGCCTGTCCTCCTTATCGCCGTAAGACACAAACCCTCCACACGTGATCGACCTGGCCATGTGAGATCAACTTTTGAGCCTTCATCATTGCGGAAGCCATGAACTGAGTCGAGGTCTTCTTGACTTGCAAGATCGTTGGCCCGCATCTTGGCTTGCTGGTTGCAGCCCAACTGTGGCAGCGAAATCTCCGAAGATATGTACAGAGATCTCATCGAACGCCGGCTGGATGGGTCCTTATCTAAACCCCCCGCGTGCTGTCTTCAGTGTCCTCCGTTGGATCTCGGCCCTCTGGATCTGGCGCTTTCGCGTTCCAGAATCCTGGGGCGATCAGGGTTTGAGTGCAATGCTGCATTCTCAAGCGGTGTTGTTGTCGCACCGGGCTCAAGAGCACTTGCAAACGCACTTCTCCCACCGCACTCGGTCATGAAATTCGTTGCCGCTTTGGCTTCTCCTCCGCAGGTTCTCCGTCTCCCATCTCTTCATCATCATCACCAATACTAATCTCATCCCCACTACCACCGTCACTGCTTCCCATTTCCGAGCCCTCATCATCCACCTCCATTCCGCCGTCGACCATGTCTTCATCGTCACTGGCCATATCGTCGTCAGACTGGGCTGTATTACCAACTTCCTGGTCATCTTCCAGGCTATCTCGTCCTCGTTTCAGGCCCTTCATCTTTCTGGTCTGTAGAGTCGACAGATCCTGTTTACCCAGATGTACACGGCCAATCTTATCGCCAACCAGATCAGTCTCAATGTTCTTCTTTGTTCTCGCCTCGTTCGGCCTGCGTCCATGTTTCAGAGCCTCTCTCATCACGTCTACATCTGCTTCTCGGTAACGGCCAACCCTGAAGTCAAAGCTGGGTCCCATGGGGTCAAGCTCCACGCGGGGAACCTTGGGGTTGTTGGACCTCAGTGTTCGAATTTTATACCATCGAAGGTGTAGCACAGGTTTGTTGGCTGGGTCAATGGTGTCTGCGGACGAACTGCTGTTCTCGCCTGAAGCGATCATCAGGACGTACTGTAAGCCTGCAACATCGACGGTGGTGACTTCTTCGCCCTGGAAGAGATCGAGTAGCGATGACTTGAGCGTCTGGTAGAGGGTGGCTTGTGCGGAAGACGAAGTGTCGTCCCATTGCGAGCCTGAGAACAATATTAAAGGCTTCATTCCAAGTCCAACCTGTAGTTTCGGCTCTGTCTGTGGCTGGTCTGCGGGCATAAGGAGGAGCAATTCCACAATATCAAGTACTTTTCCATCGAATATCCGCAGTATCGTGATATTGTTGGGTCTCTTCTTGGAGTGTGTGCCAAAGACCACCACACCGCACTCGTTCTTCTGTGCAAGGAACTCCAAGGAGGCGGGGTCCTCGAAAGGGTGAATGTTCTCGTTCTTCTTGTGGAGCAGCACGGAATCAGGTTTCGTCAATGTATGTACGGTCTTGAGGAGCGAAGCGACCGGTTGAGGACATTTTGTGCCGTGTAACAAAAGCACTTTCTTTCTCGATTCTATTTGCTGAGGTTCTCGAGCCTTGACGATTCGCGCCGTCCGGGCATTTCGGGGCTTACTGCAACATGTTAGTTAGGACAGCATAAGGACCGGAGATACCATACATTTCTCGCAGCATTTTGGGACACGTGGAAGCAATGTGATGACTTCGAGACGTGGTAGATGACCTTTGATGCTTTGCCTGCGCAAGACCACTAGTGATTCGGTTCAAGTCCCTGCGGTCAAAAAGTTTTGGAATTTTCTTATCGATATGCGGCGGAGCATGTCACCCGAACGCGTCGCTCCACACTTCGAGGCTCGCAGTTCTCAGGGGCTTGTACTACCACTGAAGGTCCTGCTTTAGGGATTATGGTTGGACCTATGCGAAAGACTTATAACATAACACGTAGGGCATTCCGGGTATACTGGTCATCATCTCTTTGCCTTCACACTATACCATGCATGCAACACTGTTTAGCACGGACGTGACACAGACTAGCCTACTTCATCATCGCCGTCGTTGATAATGGATGTGAGACGGGTTCGTACTATTCGCAAGTCGTGCTGGACATAGACAGAGTACAACTGATGGCAAAGATTACACAGACATCTAGGTAGACATCTGGCAGCAAGATTTGCTCAGAGGTTCACAAATACAGGAGCATCTGGAATGATGTGTGATGTTCTCCAGCTATGCTTCAATCATACTTTCATTCCTGCCCTTGTCACACACTCACACGTCGCTTGACAACATGACCGTTGCGTGCAGAATGCTCAAGATTGGGGCTTCCGCACGTATGGTGTTGCTGGGGTCAACAGAACGGACTGCCATTTCCCAGTGCAAATAGTGATGGTAGGAGAATTTGATGTAGGCCAACTTCAAGATAGCAACAAACTGGCTAATCGACTTGACAGCTGTTGTCGAAAGACGATATGTTGTTCCAGACATCCTTCGAGCATTGTCTCCCTCAGACCAAGGGATTTCTGCTCTCATCTCAGTCAATGTAGCATAACAGCACACTGAGACCACTCCTGGATCGGAGAGCACCAGAGCACTGCTATATCATCAACATTTGACCCTCGGGATCTCACCTTGATCTCGTCGCCGCTCCCATGTTGGTATAGAGTTGAAACAAGTTCAAGCAAATTCAAGAGCATAAACGCCAAGCCTCATCACGTGAAATGCCAAGATTGACGACGTCCGAGGTCGCCGTCAAAATCTCGTCTGGTCGATGTCGCAATTCAGGCCACCAGAGACGCAAGAGGTGTCTGTGTGACTACACCAGACTATCATAAATACTGACGCTCCTGCAAATCCTCTTTGCTGTTCCTCTTCAACCCTCTTTCAAGAAGATGTATGCGAATTCCAATTTCACCCTCTTAAAGTTTGGCGGTTAAACACCTGTCATACACACGAGACCCCTGATCGGAAGTGCTTGATCGGCATCTATCAAACCTTCTCGTGGCCCAACAGTGCGGCAGGCTCGAGGCGATGTCTCCGGCCATGTTCCGCCAGCTCGTCCAATAACCTCTGCAGATCCAGCTTCGTGCCCGGTCTCCTGTATGCACCACGTTCAGATGAATCATGGAAGCGTCATGATCAGTGTCGACAAACGTGGCTCCGGATGTCCATGGCGCGTTGAGCCTGAGCTGAGCATGGTCTTTCTCTCGCCAACGGTCGCAACCCTGACCTCAAATATACCCCACCGTGCACCGATAGGGGTAATGGCAATATCAATCTGTGTGCTGCGATCAAAAGGTGGACTCAATCACAATACGCGTCTCCCGACAGCCGAATGTGAAAGGGAGATTATTGATGGATTGACGCCAGCTGTCTACGTGGTCCTTGATCTTATGGACGGCTTGGTACAGTCCAAGCGTGCCTCCCGAGGACGCTGGCGGCAGACCTGTCTTCGCCTCGCTATCTGCTCCACAACCATGCCCAGACTTTAGCCCTGCTGCCCATGCAGTCCGGGATCCACTGAACCCACGTCGACCGGGAGGAAAGGCCACAACCTGGCGGAGGCGCGTCAGTGGCGCTCTTGGCATTCGCGGCCTGTCATTTGAAGGTGAGTACATGATTGGACGAATCTTGTGACTTGTTGCGTGGTCCACTATGGAAATGGCCATCCCAACACCCAGCCGTTGCATGCGCTCCAGCTTCGATGGGCAACGATTGTCCCTTTGCGTGGAAGACACGCATACAGGGGCTTTATTTCGATTGACAGCTACTTGAAAGCACGGCGAATTGACCCAAGCTTGTCAGTTCATGGTGCCCGCCTGTGTCATCCCACCGGGGACGACTTATGTTGTCTAAGTCCTTCAGACTATTGCCATTCAGCCCGCTGGAGTCAGGATACTCCGCTGTCACAAATCTTTTGACCTCCTTTGGGAGACCTCTCCTGCTCCTATCTTCCCAGTGCGACTGCTGGCATAAGAGTCTTAAAGCCCACCAGCCTCGTGCAAATATCCCTGTGTTTTTTCTTTTGACAAACTGTTTACTCATCTTCCAAGGCTGCGAGAACGGGATCCCTGCCGTCACCAACCAACCTTGTTATCTCTTGGCTCAAGCCCAACATTGGACACCGGATTTCATATTCCATACTCGCTGCTCTTATTTCGCAGTCTCGTATTGTTTGCCCGGAGCGCCCCACGAGATTCTGCCGTTGTCAAACCATATCACTATCATTAAACTTGCGCAATGGCGTCCGGCATACCATATACTCCCAAACCTGCCACCGACATCTTCACTCCCTACCAGACCGACATTGATCGACGACAATGCAAGCGCATTGTACCTATGCGAGTGCTGGCGCTGGGTCTCGGGAGGACAGGCACCGCGTCGCTGCGGGCAGCCCTTAAAGAGCTGGGCTATACCGACACGTACCACATGATGTCGGCCAGTGTGGAGAACCCTCCTGACTGTCTTTGCTGGATGGACGCCTTTGCGGCCAAGTTCGAAGGCAAAGGGAAATTCGGCCGTGAAGAATGGGATGCCCTATTGGGCCATTGCCAGGCAGTGTGCGACTGGCCCGCCGTTGCATTTGCGAAAGAATTGATTGAAGCATACCCCGAGGCCAAAATCATTATTACCACGAGAGATGTGGATTCATGGCACAAGTCGGTCATGAAGACCGTCGATTGGCGCGCCAACGACCCGGAGCTCAAGGCGGTTGCCAACTTCGACTGGGCCGCCGGGCTGTACTACCCCATGTTGCGCAAGTTCTGGACGTATTTCTTCTACGACGACTTCGAGAAGCAGGGCAAGCAAAGATTCCACGACTACTACCAGGAGATTCGCGAACTAGTTCCTCCTGGTCAGCTTCTGGAGTACCGAGTCAGCTCAGGCTGGAGACCTCTGTGCGAGTTCCTGGGTGACGCTGTTCCCGACAAGCCATTCCCACGATCGAACGATGCCGAAGACTTTGTCCAACGGTGCCGAACACAAAACCGCAAACAGATGATGAATGTCATCTTCCGCGCTCTGGTGGTTGGAGTCCCCGTCCTCGCAACTGCGCTGTCGGCTGGATTTGCATATACCCACTACCTTCCCAAGTCCGCACACAGTGCCATCTGGTCAACATCATCATAAGAAGCGGGAGAAGTTGTATATTTTGGGAGCCTGGCGAGGATTGTGCAGTGCAGGATTGTATATACCTTGGTGTTTGGGTGTTACCGGATATCCGGTCACGTTACTCGTGTGAACACACTGGGCTGTTTTTCTACTTCTGGACATTTACGGGCTTTTTGGGAATTGCTTTTGGGAACCAGGTGACAGGAGTCTCCCGGCGCCATGTGGTTCGGAAATATTGTGAGATAGACACAAGCCGCCGCCACTGGGCGAAAGCATATCGTTAGATGTGCGACTATGAGTGGTCATTTGAGCGTTGGCTTATCGCAAATTGATCGCCGATGTAACGAGATGAACATGGTCACATTTTCTCCATCCTTTCCTGGCTGCCAGTTCTGCAGCTAACGGCTGAAGCTCGCTAGACATGTGCATGCGCTAGAAATGCGGTGCGTGGTATCAGGTACACGCCGGGCCGGTGCATCGTGGACGAGATTGATTTGATTTGATTGATAGGAAGAGCTAGAAAAGCCACATACCTACTACTGTCTGTACCTTCGCTTATTCTACATCAACTATGCAAGCAGTGAGAGCAAGTAATTCAGCCAGACACTGACTGTACTTGTACTACGTATCTTAAAACCCCAACAAAATGATTGCGGTCGGACTGCAACAGCAATAGGTGAGTAATAACATTGGTTGATAGGGGAGACCACTTTTTATCAGTAAGGTACGTGTGCAAAGTGCAAATCCATAAAATGGCAAGTTTCAGTCCGCGTCATTTGGGGCTTGAAGAGTACGTGGACAAGACCGGGGTGACCTGGTCTTGGAAAAAGAGCGACCCACGGCCCAGCAAAACGAGCAGTGATGAGGCGGCAATCAATGATGCATGGATCCCAGACCAGACCCAGCCATCCATTCATTCGTCCCATCGCCCCGACAGCCGGTGGCTCAGGCTGAACTCTTCTATTGCTTGTCGATCAGTAACAGGTCTTTGAATACCAGGTACGTAGCCGTGGCGTGGCGCAGATCCGGAACTCAGCCAGATTGAATTCGCACTGAGGTACGTAGACATCAATTGCTTGACACCTCCGTCTAGCCACATACCACATACACCAAACACCAGGTCGAACACCCGTCGTCAGTCTGAAGACGTGCTGGAATCGGATCCTTCACTAGCTGATCTATCTCGGGGCCCGTCAAGATCTGGTTCGTGGCAGATGTGCTTGAAAGGGCCTGTGCTGAACAACCACGACCAAGACTCCGACTCCAAATTCGTTGCATCTTTTCACTACCCTTTGTGCAAGAGTGTCATCTCTCGGCACGTCAGGCTTGATGCTTGCCTTAGATCGGAGAGAGTGATGCCATGAGGCTCTCTTCCCCTTCGGCCTTTTGCTTCTGGGTGGCATGCTTGTTCGCCTGGAGGACCGTCGCCGACAACAAGTCACAGCCTATATCTATTTTCCGATCGGTCAGTACAAGAGACCATCAACTGGGGAAAGAAATGTCCATTATTGACCATAGCCTTGTACTATAGAGGCCGGACCTGGAAGCACCGATTCTTAGTGTCTTGACACATGTACCAGAAAAGCAGGCGCCGGGGTACTACTTCGTGGCGCCGTACCAGCAGATCCAGGAGAGCATCCACATCTATGACAACGATGCAGTAAGGCCCCATTCACCATTAGCATTTGATGCTTGCTGTTCGGGGGGAACTTGGAAGGGAAATTAGATGCTGACATGACTTGGGGATACAGAACTTGATATATTCTGGCTTCGGCAACGTCGGCCCCGGAATCATCCACGCGCCCCAGACATGCATGTACCAAGGCGAAGTGCATCTATGTTTCTACCAGGGCACCCAGATGGTGGGATGGGGCCACGGCCACGGCATGATCATGGACAAACACTACCGCATAGTCAAGTCCGTGGAGCCCGGCAGCTACCAGGCATCCTCGGACATGCATGAGTTCAGAGTGATCGAGGAGGGCAAATCCGCCCTGATGACGCAGTATCTGCGCAGCGTGTATGATCTGTGTGACTGGGGCCTGTGCGACGGGCTGGGCTATATCCAGGGCGGAGCGTTCCAGGAAGTCGAGGTCGACACGGGCAAAGTGCTCTTCGAGTGGCGTAGTTTGGACCACGTCGATCCTCGCGAGAGCTATGTCGGCCCCAGCACGACAGAGATCAGTGGCAGCGGCGAACAGCCCGCCAGCCCGTGGGATTACTTCCACATCAACTCGATCGACAAGAACCAGGCCGGCGATTACCTCGTTTCCGCGCGCCACGTGTCCGCCGTGTACAAGATCTCCGGCGTCGACGGGCATGTCATGTGGCGCCTGAACGGGGCCAAGTCGGATTACTTCCTCGACGGCTTCTCATTTTCGTTCCAGCACGACGCGCGCTTCGTCTCGGACAACGCCACGCACACCGTCATTTCGCTCTTCGACAACGGCTCCAACGGATTCAATCAGACACAGCCGTATTCCACCGGCCAGATCATCAGTCTGGACCATACCACTAAAGTGGCGACGTGTCTGTTGAACCTCGCTCCGCCTCTGGTCGACGGACGTGGCCATATGTCCAAATCGCAGGGGAATATGCAGATCCTGCCGACCGGCAATATTCTCCTGGGATGGGGCAACGACGCCTTCTGGACCGAGTACACGGCGGACGGGGAGGTGGTGTTCTACGGCGCTCTGGGCTGGACCAATGTCATGAACTACCGTGTGCACAAGTTCGACAACTGGGTCGGTCTGCCGCTCACCAAGCCCGCGCTGTGGTCATATTCGAAACAAGGCGAGCACATGAAGATGTATGCTTCGTGGAACGGTGCTACGGAGGTGAAAGCGTGGCGATTCTTCGGCAGTCAGAACAGCTCGAAACACGGCCACGGCCAGGGCCAGTGGGAACCGCTCGGCGCCGAAATCCCAAAGACTGGCTTCGAGACTGTCTATGGTTATGAGGACATGTATCACTTTGTCTATGCCGAAGCGCTGGACAAGGACGGCCAAGTGCTGGGCACCTCGGCCGTGGAAAGGACTTATATCCCGAACGAACGGATGCGCGAGTTCTGCGACGACCTGGCATGTCGGTTCATGCCGAACAGCGAGGAACGGGAGCGGGAAAGGCAGCAGAAAGCTGACGAGCAGCGCGAGAAAGAACTTGAAGAACAGCAGGCAAAGGAACAAGTGCGTCTGGCTGCCGAAAAAGCCAAAGCCCGTGCGAGGCGGAACGCCGAAATCTATGGTGGCACGTTTGGCGGGTTGGCGGTTCTCGTTCTGCTTGTCATCGTGCTGTGTTCGCGGAATTTTGTCTCGCGCCCTGTCCATGTCGTGTCTCATCGTGTCTGGGATGGACTGAGGTCGATGTGTGGTATCAAGGGCGACCATGGACGGGGAAGAGGCCGAGATGTGGGTGTTGGTGCTGGATACAAGGCTCTGGCGCCAGAAGAACAGGATCAGGATCAGGATCGTATACCCATTATCACTGATCCGTCTTGATGTGTTGGAGATGGGCAGTAATATATAATATACTTCGACAGCATGGTTTCAGTTCCATATTGTTGAGCAAGGAGCGTTCACCGGGATGTATGGCCAAGTACATATTCATGTACGGTATATAGATTAGAATATATCATAATGTAACAACGACCCGACATTGCTAGTAAGTAACAGGCTTCAATTGTGCGTACCTCTCTCTCCACCCACTTACTGCATCTGGTCTCAATCGTGAGAGAAGCATCGCGATATACTGTATATATACTTTACGTAGCATCCCTGTGTCCCCAGCTGCTCTCGGTTCCCAGCTTACCACCAGCACTCACCCACTGACCACCTAGGTATTGATTGAACCAACGAGACCCAGACTTGACCCCTAGCTACTTAGTACGTATAAGCTAGGCAAGACGATCAACCTACCACTACAGAGTAAGTGTAGCACTAGACGAACGAATGTCGCCCAGTCGCCCTTCCATCCGTCATTACAACAAACATCCATCAATTGCATGCCAGTGTGCTGTGTAGATCGAAGCACCCATCCCAGGTGATAGATTGTTCTAATATCCAATGCACACACACTACTAGATGCCGCATAGCCGACCGCCGCCACACTACGTACGTACGTAGCGAGCTGAAAGCTGGAGGGGGAGGGACGGAAGCCTGTTTTCTTTGGCTTGAAGCAAGAACATGGAAAAGAGGAGAGGAAAGAATTAGTATAGCACTACAAAGAGAGGTACGTACCTCTCCAATCTCTTTCTCTCTTTCGGTGTCACAGTCGACACGTACAGTCGACACGGATACACACTCTCCCCTACATTAGGATCCATCTCTCTAGTATTTAGGATCCTTTCATGCTGGAGACAGTCTGGACTGGACTGGACTTGGACTTTGAAACAAGAACACGATATTTCCGAGAAGACAGTGTGGACCAGGATTCGTAACAGCATCGAGAGCTGTCTAGCAAGCAGCGTGAGTACGTAGACTGGTATGTCGTCTGTTCTGTCTGTCCCTCCTCGCAGGTAAGGTACGCATGCGCCGGCGGGCCAGTTTCATAAAACTCTGATGGTGAGTGGGACGAGCGGCGACATATTGTTGCTTGACCACTTTTTGGACTGTTGCTTCTTGATGCGGTGGTCCTTTTTATTATTGATCTCCTGTCACTGCTGTCAGAACTGTCAAGATTGATGTCTTTCGCTTGGCCATGCATACCTAGGTACCTACCTACGGCTATCGGCTTTGCTGTTCAGGGGCCAAAGCGCCTGGTACTCGGCGTCCTCGCAGCGACCCAGGACGGGACTGCCTGTGCTATCAGATGTCAGGCAAGACAGGTAGCTGAAAGACGACCGTGCTGAGGAATGAAACAAGAGGCGTGTGTCTTTCTGTTGTGTATATGCTTGTCTTTCTGCTATGTATCCATGGACGACAGTTGACGGGATGCAAAACCTGACTGGTGACAGTAACAAGATCCTGGTAGTAGTTGTTGTAGGTTAGGACTCGTCACGATGTTGCCGGTCCATCTATCGTAACCGTCAGCACTTTCGTAGGGTTCTGTGCAAGTAGTGCCTGGCTGGCGTCGACAAGGGTTCTGCTCTTCCTCTTTTTCCCTCCCCTAGCTGTCAAAGAAAAGTCCATGCTTCTTCGTCAATTCCGAAAGTGGCTCTGACAGCTGTAGCGGACACCTGCCACCAGCCCAACAGGTGGAGCGATCAGTTGCGAGGCCGAGGGGCCTGAGGAACATCAAACGGGAGACGGCAAACTGTAGACGAATGAATGGAGCTCGGCCCAAGCCACGCGGATGGAGACGATACGTACCTACACAGTACGTACAGCGCTTAGCAGCAGTACGTAGTGAGTGTTGCGAGATGCGGTGCAGGCCGGCACGATCTGTCTACCAGCACGTACTACTGCACCCAGGTATCCTCTCTTCTCCTCCCCGACTGCGGGAGCGCCACAGCGTCGATGTGGCCTCGCTGTTGGTGGATTGGGACACGTAACGGCACTGAATCTCCGAATCCATACGAGCACTTGACTGCTGCTTGTGTCGCGGATACACCACACGTACAGAAGACACCAGACACCGACGGTCGACGACCAACACCATCGTCCAGTCCTCAACCACCTCCAGCCCTGCATTCGCTGTATAGACCATCTTCCGCCTCCTACCAAAGACTGCCTTCTCCCTGACCGAGCCCTGACAAGCTTCTGTGGACGCGACCGAGTATACAATGCTGGCATATAAAAAACAAAATCAAGGCAGACGCAGGTGACAGACTATCAAGAGAATCACACACATATACATGCACTTGCTACCGCGACAAGATGCCCCAGGATGTCGAAACGAGGCCCGGCAGACCGCCGGCGCAACCATCATGGGCCTCAGTGCCGCACAAATTCCAATTGTTCGTCATCTGCACGGTGCGGATCGTGGATTTCTTCCAACAAGCCGCTCTGCAGGCGTATATGTTCTACCAGCTCAAGTCCTTCTCGCCCTCGGCGCCGGACAGCCAGATCTCATTCGAGGCCGGGGTGCTGCAAGGCGTCTTCACGGCCGCGCAGGTCTTCACCGGCATTCTATGGGGCAGAGTGGCTGATTCACCCTCATTCGGGCGAAAGACCGTCTTACTGATCAGTCTGGGCGGACAAGGGCTCAGCTGTATGGGCCTGGCCTTCTCGCACAGTTTCGTGACGGCTGCTGTCTGGAGATGTCTGGGAGGAGCCGTCAATGCGACCGTGGGAGGAGCCAGAACATCTTTGGCCGAATGTACCGACAAGAAATACCATTCGCGCACATTCCTGCTGCTGCCGCTGGCATGGAACATTGCCAACATCTTCGGCCCGCTATTTGGCGGACTCCTGTCCGACCCTGTGAACAACTACCCGGCCCTGTTTGGCGAGAATTCGACTTTTGGCGGCGCCAACGGCGTGGCCTGGCTGAAGAAGTTCCCTTACGCTCCTCCCAACCTGTTCTGTGCGTCTGTGCTCTTCGCCGACGCCCTGCTCGTTTGGCTCTGTCTGCGCGAAACCCTGATAACCAAGAAACATCAACCCGACCGCGGCATCGAGCTGGCCCAGTCGCTCCGCTATCGTCTCAGCAACGTGGCTTTCCGCCGCTTCGGCTATACAGCGCTGGGCCAGACCGACGTTTCTGGAGGTCCAGACACCACGCTGGACGACGAGTCCATGCCGTCCAGTACGCCGCTCACAACACTCCCAGCCAAGGAAGTGGACAATAACGGCGGCGACGCCAACAATGCATCCAAGCCGGCCATGACCCGTTCATTCTCCGACGCGCCCAAAACCGCTCCACCCTTCTACCACGCCCTAACGCCCAATGTGCTCCTGGTGCTGGCGACGGTGGCGGTGATGGATTTCCAAATGGGCGGCTTCACGTCGCTATGGACTATCTTTCTTTCGACGGCGCGACGTACCGAAGAGGAGCAAGCGGCCATCCATCTCCCCTTCGTCTTCACGGGTGGTCTACAATTCTCGCTGCCGACCATCGGCCTAGCCATGTCCATTCTGGGCTTTGTCGGCATCTTTTTGCAACTGACGCTATACCCGTCTGTCAATGCACGGTTCGGCCTACTCCGTTCGACGCGCTGGTCGCTGTTTGTCTTCCCAATCGCCTACGCTCTGGCGCCGTACCTGTCTCTATTGATTTCACATCGCTTCCTGCTCTGGGTCGGCATCTTGGTTGTCGTGCTATTGCAGGTCGCCGCTCGCACGTTTGCTATCCCGGGCTCTGTTCTGCTCATCAACAACTCGAGTCCTAGCCCAGCTATGCTGGGTACTATCCACGGTATGGGCGCTGCCACATCAAGCGCGTTCAGGACCATCGGACCGATCGTCGCGGGTCATTGGTATGCTCAGGGCCTGAAAAAGGGTGTGGTAGGTTGGGCTTGGTGGTGGTTGAGCCTGATCAGTCTGACCGGTGTGATTCCGAGCTTCTGGGCTAGAGATGGGAGATGATCGGATCTCCAGCACAGTATTTGATTTTGAGGAAAGACTATCACCGGGAACTGTTTTGTTTTGACGCCAGATTCGCGACATGTTCAGCCAACGAAGTCTGTTTTCCTGGCGATATGCGAAAAGCAAGATGATTCAGCGACAGGATACCTACCTGGATGGTATGGAAGCGCTGAAAAGGGCGTCATCTATTAGTCGAAAAGCCACGGCGGCTTATGTGTATATTATGATGAAGATACAATGTACTAAAACACAGTTCGCATATTACGACAGGCAGATATATACATATGTCTTCTCTTCCTCTCTGTTTATCAATATCCTTTATAGAGTCGCGGCGTTGAATACAATCTCACGGATTACCTTATTGTCGAGTAATAGATTCGGTAGGGCAGGGGGACAGTGACTGGCAAGACCATGGACGGTGGTGGTTGCAAATGTCAGCATGCTTTCGTGGTACGAGAGAGATTGGAGGCGTTCATATTCCACATATCCCGCCTCGAGGTGCAGATTCAGGACATGTTTGGGTTGGTTGTTTTATATGATCAAGAAGAGTTCAAAAGCTCACGGATCCCACTAGGACCCTGTGTCCATGCCTTTCTTCCCATCTCGACACTGGCGGCCCTCGGTGCATCAAGAGGGTCCGGAAGTGTTGGTTTTCGCTTCCATTAGGAACGGCAACAAGTATGATCACTGGCTCCCAGCAATCATCATAACAACAAGCAACCACCACCATCACAACCGCAACCGCAACCATGGGAGCAAGCAATGCCACCGTGTCAGTCGAGAAGCTTGCAGCTCACCATGTTCCCGCAACTAAGCTCCCATGGCGTCTGGGCCGTGTCCTTCTGAAGATGAGAAAGGTGCGTGGATGTGCATTGATCAGGACGACGTCTGATACCGACTTGCATTTTCGCAACGACTGGCAGATAACCACCCGAATACTGGAAGAAGGAGTGGTGTAACGTACACAACATCCATGTCTAATGATTGCCGCCCAGTCTGATGGTCGCTTTTGTTACAAATCCGGCGTCATGCTTTCCTCTCGCCATGCTCTCCAGCTTTTCCAGTCCGAGAACAATGTCAATCCGGCGTGTATCATGAATGACGTTTTCAATCCTCTTCACCCTTTCCCGGCGCCTTCTTCCTGCTCGCAAGGATCTCGTCCACAACACCTAGTTCCAAAGCCTCCTCAGCGCTGAGGAAATAATCCCGCTCCATCATCTTTTCGATTTCGTCAAGCGTCATCTTCTTCTTGCCGGTCAAGTGTCTCTCGTAGATTTTGTTCAGCTGGGTCCGTATCCTCAGGATCTCTTTGGCATGAATCGCAATGTCTGCTGCCGTCCCGAAATATCCCCCACTAGGTTGATGCAGCATGATACTCGAATGTGGCAGACAATATCTCTTCCCCGCCGCCCCGCCCGCAAGCAGCAGACTGCCCATCGAGGCGGCCTGGCCCAGCACCAGCGTCGACACCTCCGGCACAATATAGTTCATACAGTCGTAGATCGACAGGCCCGCCGTCACCGACCCGCCAGGCGAGTTGATGTACATGGAGATGGGCCGGTCGCTGTCGGCCTCGAGGTACAGAAGGGATGCCGTCACCGTCGCCGCCATCCGGTCGTCCACTTCTCCATACACTGCCACAATGCGCTCCTTGAGTAATCGGCTGAACAGGTCGGTGGTATGGCTCATCCCGGCTATCGTCTCCGTCACAAATGGCACAGGCAGCCAACTCGATGCCGGTGCGTTCGACGTCCGTGAATATTGCCGTTGTTGGAGCCCATTATGTTGTACTCCTCCCCAGCACCGCACGCGTGTCGACTGCTGTCGAGTGGCACGGAGGATGTGCCGCATCTTGTATTGGACGGCGAAGAGAGATGGTCGCGTCGCGTCGGGGAGATGAGAGGAGAGAATGAGAATCGGGTTGGCCCTCGTTTATTCCTATACCTACTAAGGTAGTACGACCGCATTGCATTTCGTCGTTGGGGTGCGCAGTTTGCTCTACGGCGGAGCATTTGTGCATCATCCTTCGACGAGGCTGTGAGGCTGGGGGTGACGAGGCTGTCAATGTACGTACCCCTGGTACACTCATCATTAGAGCACCAAAAAACAATCTTGGATGTACAAGGCACTATGTTCTCTAGTACCTTACTAAATATGATACATTATGGAGAGTATTCCACCATGTCTCCGTCCCAAGGTAATATAAATATAGCTTGGCACATGTTCCAAGTTGAGCCTCGTCGACCCCCTGATTGACCCATGAGGCTGCCTGAAACGCGGAGCAAAACCGCGGTTCCTCGAGTACCCAACGTAAGCTAGGATCTGTCGTCGCGGGCTGTCGTTGACACTGAATTGTGTATAACAGAGTGGTGTATAATCATACCTATTTACCCTTGCTAGTCAGGTACTGACGGGGTATAGTCTACCTTGGGCGTAATTGTGTGCATTGACTGACTGCCGGCAAGCAATTGTGGTGCCGCTGATGAAATTACCACTTGAGCCTCGAGCCGCAGTGATACATCTGCAGTCTCAACTAGGGTTATGCGAGTGCCACCATCACGGCACGATCTTCCGTGGTTTTCACGCCTAGAAAGGTGCGACATCGAAAAGACCTACGGTCATGAAGACTGGTCATGGATCGGTTGCAAAGGGGGTCAGATGGCCCCGTGACCATTGATGGAAGTATATATGTATATATATCAATGGCACGAACATGGCTTTGAAATACTGGCTCATCTGCTTCCACTCTTGTCCTCGTCACATCTTCAATCTTTTGTTTGTGTGGAGCAGCTGGTCTGCCGTTTCTGTCGCTTTGGGTTGAGTTCATTCGATCATTTTATTCTCTCTTTTTCAACACTCGTCCAGTCCAATTGGCCGTTTCCTTGATTTCGCCATCCTTCCTTTCAAGCATTGCTCTGGCGTTCTGTTCGACCACATAGCCAACGTCCAATTGTGCGACTTTTGTACCATGCATTTCTCTCCAGCGAGCATCCTACTCAGCCTGGTCGCTCTGTCTGCGGCCAGTCCGACAGGTGCCAAACCCAATGTCAAGCGAGCTCTTACTGCCAGAGCGTACAGCGACTTTCAGATTTCCGATGGCGTGGCGGGCAATGCTTTGGCGGAAGTCAATGCTCAATTCCCCGTATGTACCGAAACAGAGAAGGGGGGTTTGCCTGGGTATACCTGGAGCCAGATGAGGGCTAACAAATAATGCTTTCTATTCAGATCGATACCTCTGACCTAGCATCGGTGTCAGCTTCCGACCTCCAAATCATCCAGGATGCCCGTGTAACCGCAGAAGATGCCGAGACCGGCACTGGAGGGTTTGACGACGAGCTCGACGCGGCGGGAGACGGTGTTGACACCACGGCTTTGCAAAATGGAAAGATCAAGAACAAGGTGCTCAAGCTGCAGTTGGAGGTGTTGGCATTGCAGATTCAGGCGGCACAGGGGGATGCCGACCAGGCCAAGATTGATGAAGAAACGACCAAGCTGAACACCAACATTGCGTTGGATAAGAAAGCTGCTGGGCAGGCTAGTGTGGGCGTGACTGATACATTTGCTGGGTAGGGGGAGACTGTCCACCTGGATAGTTGAAGAGAACTCTCCCTGAGAAGAAGGCTGTAGAGCATAGCATCACCACCATCAAAAGCATAAGAAAATGTCTTGTGTATGTGCAGGACGCACCTAGCGACGTGCTTCGAGAGGGCGCCCCTATTACAGTAGAGTTGTGCCCGTAGCACTGGTAGAGATTGATGTATCCTCTCGGTATGGCCGGGCTGTCTCTCATCTGATGGATGGAGCATGGGTAACAGCATATTCTCAAGGTCGAAATGAACGTAATACTACCCGCTTCGCTCTGTAGGATAAGAGGATCCTATATAAAGGGATGTATTGATCAGGGACTATGCCGTGGTAGTTTTATTCATGTGCTGCCAATACGGTGGATCATTGACGCGGTCTCCATCGCGCCTTCCTCTGGTAACGATTCCCCTCTGTCGTGGCACCTTCCTCCCTTCCACCTTCCTCCCTTTGAACGCGATCAGGCAAAATCACGACAACTTCAGACGAACACGCTTCTACAGTCTCAAGACCACGCTTCTTCTCCCGTCAAACACTTTCATCAATGCCCACTGCCACCTAGCCATCTGTCCTCTGTTGCTATCTTCGACGGCCTCGTCGCCCTCTGCTTGCACCACCTGCAAACATGGAGGTCTCGACCAGCCCTCGACTCCCTGAACTGCCCAACGAAGTCCTACAGAACATCATCGACCGCCTTTCTCCCCAGGAGCATCTCAAAAATGTTCGACTCTCCTGCAAGTTGTTTGCGATGTTGGCTGAGCCGCGCCTCTTCCGCCGAATGACATTGGTGCCTTACATCGACTGCCTAAAGCAGTTCACAGATCTGATGCGCTCGAACCCAATTGCCCGTCATGTCAAAGCCATCAACTACGAAGTAAAGTGGAGATACACTGCAGGACTACATGTGAAGGGGACACAGGCGGACACAGTTGCCATCAAAAACCACTTGGCGACAAAGTCTCTGCGTTCACTGCGCGACGAAGCATTGGAGGTGATGCTGCTGTCGGAGTGCTTGAAAGTTCTTCCTTCGTTACGGCGGGTCCGTGTACGAGAACTCCTCTGTCGGGATGTGGAAGAAAATGCTGGTGGTTCACTGCCTTTACGAATACCGTCCTACTTCCAGCGGCTCTTCGAAGACTTCGGCACCGCCCGCCTGGCTCGGTCTGGGAATGTACACCGCTCACGCGAGATTGTCCCATCCTCCAAACCGTTGTTACTCTCATGTTTCTCAGCTGGCACAAAGCTGCTCGAGCTTGATATCTTCGACCTTGATCCTTCTGCCTTCTTGGAACCCATAGACAAGCAGTGCTCTCTCAAAGAGCTTCCTATGTACCAAACCATCTTTGCCCAGCTCAAAACCTTGAAGCTGGTCTTCGAACAGTGCTTTACTCTTGCACTGCCGAACGCTCGCCGGAACTTTGCGAATCTTTTGAGTGGCGCTTCCAACCTTGAACACCTGTCCTTGACTCTCTCGGACAGACAAGCCTTCAAATGGCGGAGTCTAGAAGCCAATCATTCGTGGCTATCTTCTCTGGTAAGAGACTGCCACGGACATATCAGTCACGAAGTTATCTTCCCGAACCTGAAGATCTTGGAGCTGTCATGCATGGTATGTCAGGAGGCTGAGTTGACTGCTCTGATTCGCACGCACGAGAACACCCTGAAGCGTGTGAAGATGTCGGACATAACGCTAGTGCCGCAGTCAGCCCAAGGGCCTTCTCCCTGCTGGGTGCGTCTCCTTGAAGGAGTCCGGTCCAGTAAAATCGAATTTGCGATGGAATCATTCTTTTCCAACTCACGCTCGCAATTATGGATCGTAGAATGGGACCCAACTCCTCCCGAATATTCGCTGAAGAATCTGACGCTGAAATGGCTACGGAAAGATGGGGCGGAAGAGTGTCCTGTGCAGCGTGCCGCAGTCAAACTTGACAGCGAGGGAGCCGACGTCAGATCATCAGAAGATGAATTCTTTGAAGGAGATCGCACCTTTAATGTTCAACGTGTTCCCCGAGACGGCGATTCCGACATGAGCGACGACATCAGTGAGGACTCCTGGCCGGACGAGTACGACGAATTGTACGAGAGTTTCGACGAGTTCTGGGATGATGATTTTGACGAAGACGGATACCCTTATGACCCCGAGTTCTATCATGACTCGTTGCTTCATGAAATGCTGGACCAAATCCGTGCTCGGGCACTTTGATACCCCAGTGTCAGCGGTGGTCTGGGTGGCTGCTTGGCAGCACACTGTTTAGAGGATTCTATGGAGAAGTACTGAAGCTCCTCCGTGGTTCTGTTTTCGGTACATTGAGCGTTGGCTACGACACAGCATTGAGACGCAATGGAGTATTTCATGATTCAACTGTACTATTAGCCTCCATTGGGATTTTTGAAGCCTACAATGAACCAAGTCATGAGTCAATCATGGAAGTCATCCGGTGTAAGACACTGTATTCTGTTGTTGCGTTGGACCAGGTCCCTTATAAAATGTCCAGACACCACCAGGTGATACTGATGCAAGCCCTGATGTAAGATGATACCATGATACCCCAAGTCCGCAGGAGAGAGAGCGATCAGTCTCCTTAAAAGAACTTGGGTAAAACCGCCTCTTTTGAAACCCACTAGTCAAGGCAGCCAGGACGAGGCTAAAGTCTGACAGTGAAGAATGTAGAATACCTAGGTAGTGGCTATTCTCGATATAAAGAACGGAAACTTGGCGAACTCCCGATCCGATAGACGTTAAGACATATAGACTGACTAGTATGTGGTATCTTGACAGAAAGGGAAACGGGCAACATCTCCTTGCCTCAGACAAAGATGATATAGAACTAGACTTTGAACACCGACACCATTCATGTCTTCATCTTCTTCCAGCATGTAAGGTAGGTAGGTCAATAACTTAGTAACGTACTGGGCCGTCACGCGTCAAGCATCAAATCTCAACCCTTAACCCTTACCCTTGACCCCAAAGGTTATCAATCCATTGATTGACCACGACCACACTTATCCCAGTCGGCTTGGTTTCAGATTCGACAGTCAAGAGTCAAGAGTCAAGAGTCAAGAGCCAAAGGTAAAGCCAAAGCAAGAGCCTAACCTTAAGCAACCTCGTATATCCTAGGCGCGTCTTTCGCTTCAAGTTCCACCCGCCTCCCCTTCTCCTTGCCCTGTAGTTCCTTTGCGTCGTTTTTGCCGCCGCCGCCGCCGCCGCCGACGATACCCGCTCGTGTCTCAGTCCCAGTCTCCCCGGATAGGCCGGAATGTTGTTTCTCTTTTCCCTTCCCTGGTTGGCCGTGTCTTTTTCTGGCTTGGGATCGGAAGAGGAAAAAGCAAATGAGTGCAATGACGAGGAGACCGCCTGCTGCGGCGCCGACTCCGATGCCTGCTTTAGAGGCTGTGCTCAGGGTGGATGAGGCGTGCTTTGTCGGTGCTGGAGAAGAAGAAGAAGGGGTGACATTGGTGGTTGTGGTTGTGGTGGGTCTTTCGGATGTATTGTTTGGATTGATGACTCTGTGTTGCCCAAAGTCATGGACTGGATCTTACTTTGCTTGATCTGCTTGCTTGCCTGCCAAAGGTACTTCACTTACCTGTCCATCAAATGCAACACGCCCGTGTTGAGCAAGTAATCCGGGTCAATGATCTTCGCGGCATTAATGTAGATAGAGCCGTTGAGGAGCGTGACGGTCACGTTCTTGCCCTCGACCGTCTGGAGACTCAGGCCGTCAATGAGGTCCGTCGAGTATTTGACTGTGCCGCGGACGAAAGCGTAGGTTTCGAGATCATACTGCTGGGATACGGTCATGTTTGAGATCGGGTATTGACTGTGGTTTGGGGCGAAGCTGGGAATGGGGCCGACCACAAATGGGCCACCGAAGTCAGCAGGCAGGCTGTAAACAGCATGCATGGATGAAAAAGGGGCCCTCTGTAGAGGAAGAGGAAGATCCTTACAGCGTCCAGTCACTTTCTCCGCCCAAGACACCGTAGATTCGTGGATCAGGCGGCACATCGCTGAGGACCTGCGCGAACCCGTTCAATTGTGCTTCGCTGACGGTATTGATTTCGTTTAATGGGATGGTGAGAACCTTGTCAATGACGTGTATGATGCCTATATACAGATCGCTGGAACCGGCGTAGAGAATATCCTGAAGCACGACATCACATCAGTATTGGTCGGTCTTTGAACACAGACTTCATAATAGCCCCGGAAAGGACAGGGATGGACAAAGAACCGGAAGCCTTCAGCCACGATATAATGGTAGCAAATAAATGACAATATCACTCACCGGCATGACAATGTTTGACCGCGCTTTGACGCCGGAGAGGATATAGACTTGGGTATCGGACGACCTGGCTTCCACCCTCTGGCCCCCTGTGATGTTGGCATAACTTGTATTGGTTAACATTGTGGGAATGAATTGCGTGGACTTCTGCAGGTCGTTCCTCGAATGATCACCTCCAAGAATGTGATATGTTAACAGGGCTTCTGGAAACGCGCTCGCCTGTGTGCTGTTGATGTTGTAGTCAGATGTGTTGAAGTACTCGGCGAGCGCGTCGTTCGAGGGCGCAAGGACTTAAGATGTTGCAGAAGAGGTCGTTAGCAGACAGGTTCAAGTCTGATCGAGCTGGAGCAGGGGCTATGTGTAAACTGGTGCAGTCGAGGACAGTCTAACTCACCGGTAACATTCCCAAGTGTCACCAGATCCCATATCTCCGGATATTGACTGAGAATCGAGGAAAAGCTACTGAGCTCTTCATGCTGCGACAGCGTTGATGTCAGGTTGAGCTGATCGGGGACATTCTGTGCTAAAGTCGATACGATGAGGGTTGTGAAACCCAGCCGCCGCGTCCGCATCGCAATTCTGTGTGAGAAAAACAGAGGCTGGTGATATGCTCGAGGGCTTTGGATGCTGTTGTTGTACGGATATTCCTCTCAGAATCGAGGTGTGAGTCGCTGACTGTCTTGTGGCTACAAATTAGGGCGTAGTTGTTATTGATATTTTCAAAGCCACCTAGTAAGCTGCTCAGGCGCGGGGGTCAAGGGAGAGACAGTAGAACAGTAGAGGTGGGCGAACTCGGTTGTGGACTCCAGCATCTTGTTAAACCGAGAAGATCGGGCAGTGAGGTAGAGAGCTGAAGCAGCGAAGCCATAAGAAACTGTAGGGGTCCTGGGAGCGAGACCGAAAGCTGGTCATACCATGGCGATCCACCCCATCGGTAGCGTTGACCTAGGGTGCTCCTTGACTCGTGAATACGAGAAAGCTGCTGTTGACGATGGCATCTTCTCCAGTGAGAAGCGCCGATGTAAGCTTTAGGCTTTAAGATAAGCTGTTCTTCGGGAGCTTCACCAGGACTGAGTTGCGCCCAGTCCCAGACGTAGCAGTGTTCAGAAGGAGGGAGCAATAGGAAGACAGATCTCATCGCTTGGTGAATGCTGCTTAGTGTGACATTGGCATATTCTCCGACGCCAGAGCGGTGGAAAAACCAGCTGATTGTTCCAGCATCCTTACCTGAATGCTCGCCGACAGGGGTCCCAAGACGAGAACTTTGTGATCAAGTGGTTGACGGTAAAGACCGGTCAAGAAGGTGAACAAGTAAACAGACTTCTTGGATAAGCTGAGGGAGGTGATTCGCTAGTGAGCTGCCAGGGCAAAGCCACTACCCCTCAAACTTCAGCCTCACGAGGACTTGTCTATACGAACTGACCATAGAGTTGACATCATCCTTTAAAACCAGACGATCAACTCGAGGAGTGCCAAGCTGTGTTCTTTTCATCTCGCCTTTCATCCCTGGTGGGGTGAGAGTGCCATCGCATAGAGGACGATGGAGTTCGAAGAGGATATCAGAGCTATTCCCTGTTCGGTATGGCGGTTCATAGGGGCAAGGCTGAGCTCAGCCTTGTCGGGCGATGTTGAGCGTGTGCATCGTTTGGACCCTCCTATACTCGCTGATCGTGATTCTCAAGAGCGTTGTACTCCAGCTACTTCGTTGAGTATGACCCCGGACTCACGAAGGGGCGGGGGAGCGAGCGCTGGATACTGTACTGTCGGGTACGTTAGTGCAGGGAAGTGAATTGTCCGACCGTGACAGACATGACTTGATAAGAACTCCATGAGACCACAACTTCGTCCGCGTAGAATTGCGTCGGCAATAACAAGCCAAGAAAAGAGATAAAAGGGAAGGAGTGTGCACATTGAGGTGGCCCCTATGTGAATCTGTGAATCGCATGAAGCTAGAGAGAAACAGAAAGGCATTTTCAATGTTCATTTGGGATTTGTTTCGTTCATCATTCTCTACCTTCTGGTAGGCAGCAGCAATAAGCTCACTTTTGTCGTTTTGGGTCCCCAGAAACGCCATACCATGCCATCTCGTTTCAAGTCGGTCACAAGGACTTTTCTGTATCCATCACCGGATGCAGTGCCGTGCATCTGACCCCAGGGACTCCAGGCTATGCGAAAAGAAAAACAAAGGAAATTTGTAATCTGGTCATTCAATCATTGATAACGGCACCTCGACTGGGCACATGGCCACATGTCAATATGTACGTCGTTCGGATCGTGGTGCTTGCGTTCTCAAGACACGGCTGCAGGATGGGGTATCATTCATTTGCTGAAAAGAAAACATCGGTTGTTGTTGGACTGGCCCAAAGTAACGCAGTCGATTTACTGGGCAGACGGAAGCGGATAGACGAAGCCTGGAAGGTCCTGTTCAAACTGGCCGAAGAAGTTATCGTCGACCTGGTAGTCAGGGACGCCGGGTGAGGAATTGTTGCTGAAGCAGAAATCGGCACCATGAAAATCTGGGTCCGCGTCTGCGTCTGCATCTGCGTCTTCATTGAGGATTTTTCCCGAGTCGGTCACTCGTTCGTTAAAAGTTGGATATTCGCCAGACGGATAGTGGTAGGAGCTGCCGTAGTGAAAGATTTGACTGCCACACATGGTCATAGAGCCGGAGAGGAGATTGTCTTCCACGTCATCGTCGTCCATATCATCGTCAGAGTCAGCATGGGCTTTGTCTGTCTGCTTAACAGCGCTGTCCTCGCCGCTGCCCTTCTTTGCTGGCACCCCGGTAAGACTGGACATTACCGACTTCTTAACTCCTTTGTCAGAGCGCGGCTTTCGTTTCTTAAACGCTTGAGCAGCAAATGGGAGTCCGACAGCCTCATACTCGTCCACCTCCTGTTCGGCCTTGCGTTTCTTCTCACGAATTGCCCGTCTAGACTCGAGTCCTAGATGCGCAGTGCGAACATGCTCTTCCAGGCTGGCTTTGCTTGTGAAGCTGCGGTTGCAACCGTAGACTGCGACATCCTTCTGGGTGGTGAGCTCCTCCGGGAGGCTGATCTCGGTCTGGCCACAGACAAAGTCGCGATGATTCTCGTGTACTGTCTTTACGTGGACATTCAAGTTTCCCTTCTTGGTGAACTGCTTGCCGCAGCTGGGATAAGTGCAGGGGAAGACAGGGATGTTGTCAGTCGCTTTGTTGGGAAGAATGCCATGCTGGATTTCCAAATGCCGAGTCAACTCTTTGTTGGTACCGAAGGAGGTTGGACAGAATGAGCACATGGGCGGATGTCTCTCGGCAAGATGAGCTTGAAATTCTCCGTAGGTTGCAAAGAAGGCCTTTTCCAATCCTAAGCTGTGATCTTTTGCAGTTGCGAGTGCTTCGGCATTCTTGGCCATGCACTCTGAGCAAGAGAATCGGTAGGGATCATGCTTTGCTCGCTGATGAGTCCGCAAGTTCTCTGCATTGTCGTAGGCTTTGGCACATGGAAGGCCAGTGGTAGAGTCCAATTTGGTGCATTGGAATGGCTTGACATTCTGATGTGCTGACAAGATGTGACGGTCTAGGGTTTCTTGCTTGCGGAAGGTCTGATTGCAGCCAGGATAGCCACGACATGTGAATTTCTCCTTGACCTCGTGTGCTTGGATATGGCGGCGGAGTCTGGTGCCAGTCGCGAAGCTTGCATCACAGCCAGCCCATGTGCATTTGTAGTCCCTCACATCAGTATGTGCGCTCTTGACATGGTGTTTCAGATGGCTAGCACGCAGAAAGGCTTTGGTACAGGGCGGGTGCGGACAGGTGAAGGGGCGGGTATTGGTGTGAGATCTCATATGCTCGGCGAGTCTTGCCTGGCGATTGAAGGCTTTGTCGCAGCCATCCCAAGAACATTTCAACGTCTTCTGGCGACAAGGTGGGAGTGTCTGAGCGGAGGAGGCAGGAGTTGAGGCGGGAGTATCGTCGATCTGAGTTGACGGTATGCTCTCAGAATTGACCATCTCATAGTCATCCGGGTCGAAATCATCGTCCGAATCGATCTGCGCCATGACCATCTGGTCGCCGCGACGTCGTCGCCTTGTAGTATGAATCTGAGTTGTCGGCGACAAGACTTTACGGAACAAATGTCTGCCAAAGGCTCAATAACAGGCCAATGGCGGAGTTGTGGGGGAATGTTTTTTTTGACAGGTCGTTGGTTGGTCCGCGGTCAGAAATTCCCGGTTTGTCTCCTCGACTCACTTTCGATTCAGTTGCAAGTTGCCAAACATGTGACAACGCCAAGACTATCAGAGCAAGTCACGTGCCGAGCCTGGACCCCAGTCACTTTTTTCTGTTTCCGCGTCGCTGATGGACTTTGAAGATGGCGTCGCATAAAGGATTCCTACTTTTCTGCCGTCAAACATCTTCTGCGCACCGTATCTCTCAGTGCAGTGGCGTTGAACAATGTCTGACTACGGTGACGAGGGCGGGTAAGTTACTATACATCCATACTCGTCATTGTCTGTTTGCAAGTGACTGACAATCCTTGTTGCCTCCAGCTACGGCCAGGACGAGGCTGATGAGACCTTCTACGAGCCCGAGGAAAATATTGACGAGTTCGCTCCCGACGCAGAGATTGACGAGGCAGCCATCGAGGACCGAGCGAATGCAGATGAAGTTGACGAGAAGACGGTGGTGTCCGGCGACCCCAATCACCAACTACAGAAGCCGTCGAGTGATGCGGACAAGAAGATACCCAACGAGAAGAGAACCACGACACCTTACATGACGAAATACGAGCGGGCGCGTGTTCTGGGCACAAGGGCGTTGCAGATCAGGTAAAGACTGGAGCACACGTTACGTATGGCGTCGACTGATTCACTAAAGCATGAATGCTCCTGTCCTGGTTGACCTGGAGGGCGAGACGGACCCGTTGCAGATTGCGATTAAAGAGCTCAACCAAAAAAAGATACCTCTGGTAGTCCGCCGGTACCTGCCTGACGGATGGTAAGCCGCGTGAGACCTCTAGCAATCTGTGCCTGGCTAACCTCTCAAAGGTACGAAGACTGGACCTGCGAAGAATTACTATGATTCACGGGTTATCATTGTCAAGCCTTGATTATGGATGTATTGCTGCTGCCTGTGGATACAACCTTCCCCAATGTCCTCCGAACACACGATGGATCAGTCGACCACATCTTAAGGGCTCTGCGGTCGCCCCAGGCCGCTATCCTTCGATTATTCGTTGCCCCACACCGCGGCCTGCTCAATTGTGGACGAGACTGCCATGGTCGAGGGTGAAAAAGGGTGTAAGGCAGGTCCGTCACCCGCATTGTGGCCAGCGCCGAGGCTGGGAGTATGGGCCGCAACCGGTACGCATCGTCGTACAGGTCGGCTTTCGGACGACGTTTGCGCCTTGAATCCGGCCTACAAGATCTGCGCCGAGAGGGGGCGCTGAGACGCTTCAAGGGAAGCCGTTCTTCACGGCTTTTCTTATCCCTCAAAGCGAGGCGCAGAACACATTCAGGAACCACATGTACCGGTCCGAATCCACTTACTGCTTTCCACCAACCTCGAGACTCGAGCTCTATGAAGATCCACAGACGATGGCTCTCCTAGAGGGCTCCCGCTAGCTGCCGATGATGATGTACAACAATAACGAACTTACCTAACTTTCATGATCAGTGATTCTTCCTTCTACTTGTTTTGGAACTGAACCTCATTTGGCGGCGCATCTTGCTCTCGATGTTGATTGACTACTACCTATCATTGCCAGGGCGAGATCTAACACCTGACCACGAATCTGCATGTGAAACATCGCCCCAGTCATTCTATCGCGGAAACGCTGTATTGGCAGTTCATAGATGTGTAGCATTGCTCTGTGAAATCCTCTTCCAACCGTAACACTCACTTGCTTCCGCCACCATACCCAGTCCTTATATACCGACCAATATGTTCACCCTCTACCACCAAGCTCCATACGCATCTGAAGAGGTTGAACAAGATTCCCATGATCTTAGGACGATCGTCTATATTCTAAGGTTATTGATTCTTCGTTCGTTTCTCGGCATAAATGATGACATTGGGTATCTAGCCAAACTCCTGACATAATTCCGTATTCCTCGATTGTAGCCCTACATGAATACATTCCCCAAATCTCTCTCGACATAGTATGTTCGTTTTACCGCGGCCAAAAAGAAAAGAAATCAATAGATGAGAATGGTACCTGACGTTGAAGGAAGGCCAGCGTCTCCCAGAGATTGGCTGGTAGATCGGCCTGGGTCTGAGAAAGTCGTCTCGGCTTCTGGTGTCCAGAGGTGTCGGCCGTTGACTTCACTTTCCTTGTTGAGTTGGGGCGGATGGCGTGGCTGATACTGTCAGGCGTATGCCATATCGGCGGAACTCGATGTGCCAATCGTACAGCGCTGTCGTTCTTCGCATAGCTGTGCGCTTTGGACCTGTGTTCCACCATGTGCTTGTATGTCATGAGGACCAGATATCTCACGAGATACATCGACATCGACATCGCAGAGTCAAGATATGTTCAAGGTCCTGGGAGAGTCGTTCGAAACCCGGCTGCAACGGGGTCAAGGCTTGAGGTGGACTTGTCGTCATAAATAGCAGTAGCCTACAGAGCATCACACTGCTGCTAGGTCCTTGACTCACTCGATCCATACCATAGGTGTGTGCAACTGGTAAGCTGGCATTCAGCCGAACCGGACACGTGGAGCTCTCTTCACAACCCAAGCCTGTAGTTCAGCATCCCAGGTCACCCGTTCATTTTCAGGCATGTGCTGAGGCTGTGGCTGTGGCTGCGGCTTCGCAGCTGGTAGCTTGACATTGAGATGCTCTTTGCGGTAGACGCGATGGATTTCGAAGTGGGCAGAAGGAGGAATGTCGCGGCGGCGTATCTTCTCTACTTTGACTTTTTCGAGGCGCACCTTTTTGAGGCCGATATGGGGGTTCGCTTTGACATGGCGTGGTTCGCGAACTTCAATGAAAGGAGATGGCGCTTGAGGGACCGTGGGTGGGCAATGCTTTTCCTTTGCAGGGCGCACTTCTTCAAGCTCTTCAATAGGCTTTGCTTTGACATGACGAGGCTCGCGGACTTCAATGATAGGAGATAGTGCTCGAGGGGCCGGAGGTGGGCAATGCTTTTCCTTTCCGACGCGCACCTTTTTCAGTTCACATTTCGGTTCTGCTTTGGCATGGCAAGGCTCACGAACTTCAATGACAGGACTTGGTGCTTGGACGGTCGGGGTCGGGCAATGCTTATCAAATCCAATCGCTATCGAGATACGACGCTGTTTCGGCTCAGCCTGATCCTCAGTGACCTCAATGTGGATGTTGTCTCTGCATAGTTTGCTCTGGTCAATGAATTGAGGATGGTGGTGCTTTTCTTTCGATTCAGTTGAGTGTGCTGCCACGTGACAATGTTGAGGAAGGTTCCCAAGCACCTCGATGGCTCCGCGTGACTGGCCTGTTGGAGACGATTTCTTCTTGCGCACAAGACACAGCTTTCCGCCCGGTTGACGTTGGACATATGTCGCATCATAGTACTGCGTCGACTTACGGACTTCCAACTTGGCAAAAATCATGACGCCGTTGAGTGTAGAGAAAAGAGAAGGGGCCTGGGATGGAAGCAGGAGCCTTCAAATATGACACACGAAAGAGCGTTTGGGAGACGGGTCTTCACTTTCGCTCGTTTGCAAGTGAAGTGACAAGTGAATGGATATGACAAGTTCGGCGTGATGACTGGACGAGTATGCAAAGTGAAGAAGAGTAAAGTGACTGATCCATGTGGAAGATGCAAATGTTGAGAAAGATACTTAGACATCCTTCCATCTCCTTCAGCCATGTTACGGTCTCAAAGCGCTTTCAACTTCAGACATAGACGCCGGTCACAAGTATAAAGGACCTGCGGAGCAGTGCAGCCATGACTTTGAGGATGTTAAGTGACCGTTTGCCTCCTCCGAATGTAGTCATTTATCCATAGTCCATGACATCGTGAACGGTCATTGTGATGGAGGAGGGCCGGCCCGAAATCCATTGTGGTGGTCGCAGGACATAAAGGTAAAGTGGCTCACCGGGTTACACTTGGTCAGGTGGACAAACAAGGCCAGGCAGCTCTGGGACACGGAGGGTTGTCACTCTGCGGTTGTCAATCCTGCGCAGGGTGGGGAGAACGAACATCATCAGCATGCGGCTCCCATGGAAGAGACAACACATCTCCACTGACCATACTGCACAGAACAAAGCGATATCTGAGAGATGCGTGAACATTGAATAAGGCTGAAGAACTTGGACGTCTGTAAAGCCGTTGCCAAGATGGAAATGACGCTAGTACCAATTTGGACGACGCGCGTGTTACATAAGCACTTAAAGTCAGATTCGAGGTTCAGTGTCGGAGCCTTGTGACAGGCACATAGAGACGCTTCACAAAGTGCGTGCACTGAGGACATGTGAGGCCGGAATAATGGTAGCTTTGCAATTGCAGATGCAAAATAGCGATATATCGTCTACCTTGCGCCGTAGGCGTTGCTGTCGTCCCTCGCCTTCTGGTGGCTAGGCCGGCCGTTCATTCAGTGCGTGCTGTACCTGGGACGGCCAATATCAATCCGGGAGTCGCTCAGCACAGACAATGAGCACTTTGGCCTCGGACGATAGCCGCATCTTCGGCATCCTCCGGTACCTAGGCGCCTCTAAACTTGGACAACCGATGGAGTTTCACCAAGTCATCCGTCTTGGAATGGTCCGACCACACTTGAGTATTTTGAGGGTAAAGGTTGGGATGGCCTCATCTCTGGCCGTCCATGGTTGTGATGTCCATCATAGTTTAGACTTCTGCTGTTCATTGAGTCACATAAGCAGCCTACTGCAGGCATAAAGCTAAGTACCGACCTGAGTAGTTTCCGAGGATTCAGTAGCGTGCGCCAGGATCCAGTGTGCCACGTCCTTTGCAAATTGCTCTCCCACGCCATCTGGTTCAGCGTGCAGTTTATGATAAGCATCCGGATATGGGTGGAACACCTTATCCCCGTTAGGGGCTTCGAGGACTTGGAAAAGTCGTTGAGCCGCAGTAGGCGAAACGACTCGGTCGCTTGTCCCATGCCCCAGCCAAACAGGACACGGCAGCTTTTTGGACAAGCCATGCACCTTGCGGCCGTGAGATAGGGCCGACAAGTCGCCTGCTCGCTGGAGGAGGCCTTTGAGACCTTCCAGTGTGCCTGTATCATGACACAACGGATCGTCAACCCAATCTTGCCGGACCTTGGCCGAGTGCGACATGTGAGTTGCGTCAAGTTTCTGCTTCATCTGGGTATGTGGGAGAATCATGGCGGCCAGTTTGCCCGCTGAGACAACCAAGGGCGAAGGTTGTTCCGATGGATCCAGTTCAATATATGGGGCTTCCAAAAGCAACCCGCGGATGGGCGGTCGATTCGAGAACGTTGGAGACGTAGACAGCATGTAGCATAGCGCCTCGCCACCGCCCATGCTGTGGCCCATTAGAAATAGAGGCTTCCCCTGAGATTCTGGCAGAGATGCAACGTGAAGCACGAAGTCGTGGATGTCTGATAGTACGAGTGTGGTTGGCCCTGTCAGACCGCGATCGCCTGGTTTCCGGACAGACCGGCCCCAGCCTCGTTGATCAAAGCCATACACGGCAATATTGTACGAGGAAGAACTGAGTGTTGGAAAGAAGTCATAGTAGGCTGCAGTCGCAGTGAGTCAGTCATGTCCGATATGCATCTCAGGTGTCACACGGTTAGTCGCACCATTGATATGATCGGAGAATCCGTGGAGGAAGATGAGCACTGCTGAGATGTGACCGGACTCGGGCTATATGTACACCCGAAGGGTCAGTACCAACCATAGAGAGTAAGCAGCAGTAGTCGTCTATATCCAACAATACTATGCACCAGGAGGGAATCTCACCTTCCACGCTTTCTCGTACAGCCTCGTGCCATCCTTAGTAATGAACTCGGCTTCCATGACCTGGCTTCCACCGGCTCTTCCGATGCCGAGCGACGATTTTCAAGACGAAGGCCCTTTGATATACGGCTTGACAGTCTTGGCTCTTCTCTTCAACAACTGGGGCGCGTTTAGACCGGGAGAGAATGCTAAGATCGTGATGACACTTGATTCATATGATCGAAATGTTGTTAAAGGTCCTGCAATAGTAGTGGAATCTTCGTAGTTGCCGAGGCTGCCTTCAAATGACGCGACATTTGACGTCAGTGGGAAAACATTATCTAGACGTCAATGAAATCAGCTTGATCAATGATCGATGTTCAGCCAGTATAGATGCATGTTGGCCGTTCGGGGACTGCCAAGGTAGGCATTATGAATAGCAGTCATTGCCCTGCGCATTGTCGAAGGGGGATTTCAAGTCCAACAATCTTTTGGTCAAGCCAGTCAGGCTGTGGCATGTGGCGTTGGCAAAGCAAGTATGGAAAAACATGTCAACCCAAATTTGAGTTGCTTCAATGCAGTCACTGCTTAGAGAGGGTTGCTGTTGTTGTTGTACGGAAGAGGGAAGGGGATGACTGGGACGAAATGACTGCCCAACAAGCGTGAGGCTGTCTAGCGACGATGAAGCATGATCATGGGAAGGGTGATCACGTATCTTGCCATCCGACCAGTAAGTCAAGCAAGAATACTGTACTTTTATATGATGATAAGTCAAGATAAATGGAAGTTCATTGGATCACTGCTTGGAGATATTCTACAGCGACAGCTACGGTGACTCGGTTAGCCATGAGCAGGGTGAGGCAGAATCACCGCACCCCAAGGTGTAACACTTCACTTGTCACATGCAAACGACGCGCAAAAAGAACAGACCGACCGGGGCTCGAACAGAAAACCGCCAAAAAAACAAGCCCAATTCTGTCTTGACCAGAATTGAACCCCCGAAAACCTGTCCTACATGTTAACTTTGGCAAGGGCAGGAAAGGAAAGGACGGAGGGGATCCGAACAGGTTTTTAGTGCTCCCTTTAACGGCCTATAAGAGTCTCGTCAACCGGCCCGTCGAACCCCTCCCTCCAGTGGCTATTATGCAAGGTCAAGACAAGCACAGCCCCTGTCGGACCGAAAATGCGGTCACAGTGAGGAGGGTCGAACAGGCGACCAGAAGGCGACTCAAGGTCGTGACTAGTAGTGTCGCAGACGTTGCCACTGAACCAACAGGCCCAGATTTGGCTCGGTCTTTGACCTAGTACTTCGAAGTTGGAAGGATTTCCGGTTTTTAAATATATGAGGGTATAGTGACGAGCGCGAAGCATGTGACGCCATGTGACTGGGAAGTGAAGTTGTTGTGAGGTTTGGAGCTACGCGCGCGGAATGATATGGACCTACGGAGACTTTTCTCGTCACGAGACTATCACTATTGGACGAGCACGCTACGTGAGGATTCACTGGATTCAGGAAGGCTACATTCGTCTCCTCACTACAGATATGCTGCGATCGTGGAACACTAGAGATCCAAGCACGCTCTCTGACGGGTGCCATAGTATTCTCTTCGTATCGCGAGGTTCTTATACAGAGACGTAAGAGGAGGCCATAGTAGGGAAGAGTAGGACGTCACTGGTTTCCATAGAGGGAAGGAGATATATATTTCTACCACCTCGTACCTCGTACTCGTTATCATCACCGTCCCTAAGTGGGATCATTCCTTCTCAACGCGCCATACAAAAACCTTCTTGTCAAACCCACCACTAACGAGAATCTCAGTCTGGCCCCCAGACTCCCACCCAGCATACAAGGTTCTGACTTTAGTCCCAACTTCGTGGGCCTTGAGTGTAGTCACTACCTTGCCACTCTCTGTGTCCACGCCCCTGATCACCCCGTCGTCGGCGTTGATAAACACCCCATGTCCGGCTGGACGCCAGACGACCTGAGGTGTGGAGTATGGTGTTTGTGGAGCCATCGTAGACACATGAAGCTTGATAGCCGAGTCTTCGCGGTCTTGCAGGGCCAGCGCGGCACGGGCCTGCGACGCCGGTGTCACTGTCTGCGAGTTGAGAACGGCAGCGGTATTGGTGTTTGGATCGTATGTGGCGGTAGGGAACAGAAGGCGAACAACGATGAGTTTCATATGAGGAAGATGGGATGTGGCAACGGCCAGTAGCTGTGGATCGGTCGGACACACAGCAAGGCAGGACGGGGTGAATGCGATCCAGGCGTTGGAATGCGGCGCCAGATTCTGCTTACCAGTCTCCTGTACTGAGTACGTGACTTCGCTGCTGCGAGAGGAGGAAGACTCCGCTGCCGTAGGTGCGATGCGATAATAATACAGGAATGTCGAGTCCCGTCTGGAGACGACGAGGTAGAGGTCCATCGTGTCCGGGTGCTGAACCAGGACCATAGACTCCGGATTAGTAGGCATGCTGATAGTATGGATCGGGTCCCGTAACAGTCCTGGGATATGCGGCTCGTCGTCTCCAATGTGACTGTGTTCATGGGGCTCAAAGTGCGCGGCTAGCTCAGACTCTGGCGCATAGATGTGGACTTTCTGGTCCCAGCCGGCGGTCGCCACAATCCACTTTCCATCTCGGGAGAGGCCTGAAACCACGTGAACAGCATATTTCAAATGGTCGCGGCATTTGTCCAATAGCCGACCTTGGGAGTCGTGCAACGCAAGTTGCCCTGACATCGAAGTGGAGAAGACATAGCCTCCTGGAAGCGAGCTGATGGACAGGACAGGACTGCCATGAGCGTTTGGAATGGAGCCTAGCAGAGGGAAAGGCGGAGCTGGGGAAACGCGAGTCCAGGTTCGGTCCGCAGCGGTGATGAAGAGGACGTTGTCCTCCTTCTCGCCATCCCCGCAGCCGCTCACGCAAAGCACGTTGGACCGAATGGGAATCTGAGGCTCAACGGCTTTCGAAGGGGCAGGCAGCGACCAGCCTTTATGTTGACCATCACCTTTCTTCTCGAAACGGAGGCTCGAGTCGAACTGCTTCTTCTCCTCCAGGATCTTCTCTATCGTCCAGTCGCCTGGGTTGGTGACGCCGGCATTTTGGGGCAATCCTGCTTCGATGAGGAATGCCTCGAGTGTCTGCCGGTCTGTGAGATTATGTCAGAATGTCCTTGGGGGTCACGCACTTCAGTGTAGTGATTCGCTTTCAGAAACCTGGCCACGACAACCGCGGCGGAGTCTGTGTCAGGCATTTCGGGGATGCCAGAAAGATGAGAATCAATGCAGACTGCATGATTAAATCATAACGAAAAATGATATCACGTGACTGAGATCAGCCTTGTCTGTAGGCCTAGGGAAAGACACACAAAACGTTGCGAACGATAAGACTCGGATAATATGGTGATACTACTGGTATATCAATGGTCGCTCCTTGCTGCAAGTCGCTGAACGCTATACAAACAAGTCTCATAAGCTTCATGGCTCTTTCACTGTTTGGCTCCATCTTGAGGTACCCCCATTCCATATCGAGTCTTGTAAGCCCGGGGACTCTCGTAGTCTTTCTTGTTTGCAGCCCACATGCCTTTCTTCTTGGTCTTGGCCCACCATTCAGCCCGTCGATACTTCTGTTCCAAGCCCTTGCCAAACTCGGCGCCCGTTTTGGCCTCGTACACAGTTGCCAGCCCAGCCCTCAACATCTGCAGGCCTACATCACGCCGAAGAAGCCCTTTCCAGACGTAGGCAGTTCCCACCACCCTGCTGTATTGATCTATCTTGTAAACGTAGGTGCGAACTCGCCTCCCCAAGATGTAAGCCGTGAGCCAGTCAAGGGCCTCTTGCGCGTATGGCTGCGAGGGTCGACCAAAATGAGCAAGTTCTGGGGCGTCAACGCCGGCCAGACGGACATGAATCTGGGAAATAGTTAACGTAGTTCTTCGTCATTCATCTGCACGTCTCGTTTACCGTCTCGCCCTTCAGCTTTTTCTTATCGGTGGGCACTTGCCTACCAGGAAGCCAACCCCAGCCAGCAAGTCGACCACCTGGTGTATGGTAAAGCCGAAAGTTATCTCCATCTCCCACGCTTGTGACCTTGCCCACAATGCTCCGCCGCCGAAAGAAACCAGGATTGATGTTGATTGCTTGAGGGATTCTCCGGAGGTAGGCCTTGTAAAACGTGAAAGAGCCGAGCGCGGTAGCCGTCAAAATCACCGCAGCGCTTATAGTCTGGGGATCCGTAAAAGTCCACAGGCTCGTAGGCGAGGCACTGGATGTGTCGCGCCGAACTGATGTCGGGGTCTCAGCAGGTGTTGTGGCTGTTGAGTGGAAGAGCCGACTGTCTTCTGAAACGTGAGGGTCCTTGACATCGGGCTCATCCCTTGTCGAGGAGGACCACAGTTTCGGCCATGGCATGGCGATTTCGCACGAACTCGTTGCTCAAGACCAGCCCAGCATCTGTTGATCATCAATGGCCGTCCGCTTTGCGGGGAACAACTGCGGTAAACCACCGGAGGAGCAGTACAACATTAAGCGCAGCTCAACAGTGGGGTATTCGGACATTTCACGCTGTTCCGCAGCCTTGCAGATGATCATCGTTCTTCGGGAAAACTTCGGTCCGGTGCCAACCTCACTTCAACTTCATCCACTTGAACTTCAACTTGATGCTGTCAACGACGAGCTCCCAGTAGCTGTCGAAAGCTCTTCTACGGTGGCTTCAAACTCTCTCCTCTAGGTAGGTCACAATATTTGCCCGTGAGAGTGGCGTGGAATCTCAGTAAAGGCCCTCATTGATGTTCATCTAAGAGACCGGACATGGCTGAATGTCCCCGTCGGTTCACTTCTCATCAACGCATTTCTTTTGCTTCAACATTGAACAAGATGCATTCGATGCCTCTCGTCACAGACCGGACTCGAATGCAGAACCTCATCGATTCCTGCGCACCTAACGAATTCTTTCCTCTTGAAGCTTGGCTATTCAGCCATGACAAACGGGAGGTCTCACCTGGCTCTGCTAGGTCCCGACGCAACGGTTCGGCAGAAATCAGCGCAGTCCTATTGTCCTGCACTTCACTCACGGCTATTGTCCACCCGAAAGGAATGCCTATTGTACTCTTCCGGCCAATGATTCCAACAGCGCAGCGTATCCACTCACCTTTCCCATTGAGATTCTGCGGCCCCGCATGCAATGTCCATTGATGAAGCCTCAATGCATCTGTTTCAGGACAATAGAGGTGCACGATATCGAGAATCGCCATTGATGCACTATAAACCAATTGTGGGCAGGGCACTCATCATGGCTTGCCTCAAAGTATTTCCTTTTCTCCTCAAGAACTCTCACTTCTTCCCTCCTTCTGTATATCGTTTCCTTTGCTACACCACGTACAAACCAGCGCAACCTCTTTTGAAACTGCTGTGCAGTCAAAATTCTCTTCTACACCACGTACAAACTAAGGTCAACCTCTTTGAAACTGCTGTGCAGTCAAGCCCCCCTTCTACATCATCTACAAACCAAGCGCAACCTCTTTTGAATCTGCTGTGCAGTCAAAATGTCTCTCTTCGACACTGAGTCCTCATTCCTCTTGGATGCTCTAGAGTCAGAATGGAAGCCATCCATCCACGTCCTTCCATTGACTGAGAGTGATGTTTTCAACTTCCTCGATGTCAACCCCGACGCCATCGTGAAGTATCTTCAGGACCGAGCTCCGCTGGCGGAGTCGCTCTTGAAACGATTTGCCCCGGACATTCTCAAGCCTGCAAAAGCAACTGATGTTCCTGTGCAGGCGGTTCCACAAACTGCTGATGTCCCTGACGAGGCGCTTCCACAAGGTCTTCCTGATGATGATATCCTGGGGGAGCTCTTTCCTGGAATTGAACTTGCGCCGGAGCTTTTTCTTGAAGAGCCGATTGTGCGCGCTGATGACACACCATACCATTTACTGCATCCTGATGACATACAATACCATGGAATGGATCCCGACCTGATGAGAGGCATGGCCAATTACTATGCGCAGCAGCAAGAGGCGATTCCGCTCAGTGACGACGAACAAGATCACGACGCGCAAGACGATGAGGCTCAGTCCGACGAGGAGCAACCAGAATACATCAGCTCCTCTGATGAGGACGCCGATCAGGAGCTTGACGCCGAGACAGACGCAGAAGCCAATCATGACTCCGACGACGACTCTGAGCAAGAAGCCACCAAAGACACCGTCCAAGAGTATGTCGAAGACAGCGACGACGAGGACGACCAGGCATCCGACAATGAGTCGGACTCGGACTACTGCGAGCAAGCCACCCACAAGGCCGACGCGGAGTCTGAGGAGGAGGAGGACGATTGGCAACCCACCAAGGGTGCCAACGTCCGTCTGACTCCAGACTCACCGGTGGGCTTGTCGGCGCGGAAGTCACCGGCGCGAGCCCACACGCCCTCGCCATCGCCGCCAACATCACCCAAGCTGGCTTCGTCTCCGACACGCTGTCCCACGCCGTTGAGAGATCTGTCCTCCGGGCCTCCCACTCCAACGGCGTCACCAGAAGATGACAATCCGTTCATGCCTTTCCCTGCTCCTGCGAATCTCGTCTCCGCCTCGAAATATGAGCCCGAGGGCAAGAAATGGCGCCTCTTCGAAGAGGAAGCATGCATCCGCCACATGGTCGAGATCCGCGACGAAGGCAAACTCAAGGGCGAAGCAAGATTTGCAGAAGCCCAACGCCGAATGGCGCGGGTCGACGGCATCGTGAAGACGGGCAAGTTCGCCGTCAAGAACTTTTGGAACCGTGTTGGCCGCGCTCGGTCCGGGTTTGACGAACGCAAAAACAAGAATGCACCGCTTGCAACATCCAAGCAAGGCCGGTCTGCTGCCGCTTCATCCACAGCCAGAAACAAGCGCAAGGCTCCCTCGTCGTCTTCCACCACCGCGAACAAGAGACGTAGACGCACCCTCATGATCGACACCGACGACGAAGATGCCTATGCGTCAGACTACTCGGTTCATTCTGACGGTTCGGAACCTGTCAGGGCACGCCCTTGCAAGAGAAGAAGAGACGACCCGGAGGACAGCGAGGACGATTGGCAGCCGGATGATGCAACCATCAACGCGCTGCAGAAGGGTTTGAGAGCCCCGAAGAAGGCTCGCACCACATATTAAAGCATGCAGGAACATGCACATGCACATGCACATTGCGAAAGATAATATTGACACACTTGAAACATACGACCCGACATGAAAATCGATCAACCCACCTTATTGGAGGAAGGGAGAGATATGACATATCTATTCCTACACATTCTTTTGGAAAGAGGTCGCCTGAGCTTATCTCCGGCGCTATGGGAAAGAGCAGGCGAATTACAGACGGCTGGTCCGATCTGATTGAATGACAGGCCTGGTGGCATTGGGAGATGGAAGATGGAATATGAACAGCATAGGGGATGGGCTTATGCTTGCTTGTTCCCCCTGGGGATATGATACTTATGCTTGCCTTTTCCCCACTGGGCACATGATACCCCTGAATATTTGCTAGCGTGGTTGCCACAGATCCAAAAGTATCAGAAAAGAAAATCGGTATTGTACCTTTACGGCTCCGTTTCTATCACTTGTTTTCCCAGAATCACCTTTGCTTGCAGACCCTCACTACCTTGGCTGATCCCGGTCGAGTGTGATCCTCTGTGGTTCCACCAGACTACAGTACTAGTAGACGACAGTAAAATGCTCACATATGCATATGTATATGTCACGTTCACTTTGATACTATTTGCATGTGTATCCGGTCGATGCCTACCTACCTAGTATCCCTTCTTCCGATCGACCAAGTTGAACAATCTCTCGCCTCTCTCCCTCCTGTCCCAATTCGTAGCAAACAAATCATACGCGCGCCTGAGATACTCGACGCCCAAGGAACTGACATGGGGCGTGATGATGACATTCTTGGCATCCCACAACGGGTGCTGGGGAGGCAAGGGTTCCGGATCAGCGACGTCGAGCGCAGCGCCTGACAAGGTGCCCTGGTCCAGGGCTTTGATCAAAGCGTCTTGATCGACGAGCGCGCCGCGGGCGATGTTGATGAGGAACGCCTTCCTGAGCACTTCGGTCGACGGATCAGGGGGGCGCGGATCCTAATAGCTTGAACTCGTCTTCGCCGAATAGATGTCTTGTCGCGGGCGTCAGGGGGTAAGGCGATCACTAGGGCGTCTAGGCCTGAGGCGAGGAAGGTGTGCAAGTCGGTCTTGCTGGTTCCGCTGTACCATGCGCGTGGGATCGTGCCGGTGGGATCGCCTGTGTTGGGCACTATGTAGCCGTGGTCGGCGCGGGAGGAGGGTGTTGGTCGTGGAGATGCGGTGTACGCGTGGATATGGGATCCTAGAGCCGAAAAGACTCGCGCCACTAGAGTAGAGATGTCTTTGTTAGAATATGATATATTACAAAATCTTTAGAGCGGTCAAAGCAGATACCGCTCTCGAGAATGTAGTCGTGGACCGGAGAAGCAGGGAGTCAAGGAACTCGAACGTAGGCCGTCGGTCGTAGAATTTAAAATCCAAATCGTCTTCCAGCTCACATAGTGAGACAGACCATCGGATAGACTGTCTGGTTGCTGCTCAACCACAGCAGCTGATCTGGTAGAGACAACAGCAACCAGACATATATCAGGCCAGAGCAGAACTCGAAAAGAAGCCACCGTCTCTTCACAGATGCAAATGGAGAGGGGATACGGAACGGAGAGGAGAAGAACTAGTCTCTTACCTTGTCGTCCTATACTTCCGTACCCAGCAATTCCCACCGTCTTACCCACCCAATCCGTAGCTCCTCGCAGTTGAGACCGATCCGCACCCCACTGATGCTGTTTCTGCCATTCGTACTGCACGTTGTAATGTTTGCTGGCGACCAGCGTGGTCAGAACCACCCATTCGGCGATCGGGGGACCATGGATGCCCGAGGATGTGGTGATTGGGATTTCGCTGTTTGTCACGATCGGGTGGTTGGCGATATGGTCGATGCCGGCGGAGAAGAGATGGATGAGTTTTAGACTGTATTGGTTCGAATGAGTTAGTTAGTCTGTTCGTCTGTGTCTTGCGTTTGTATGCATGTATATGTGGCTGGTTTATGAGGCTGGCGATGGTTTCAACAGTGTCGTATTCTGATGGGGGAGAGAAAGATAGAAAGACAGGCCAGCGAAGGGGCCAGAACTCGCCGTCCCGTCTCCTTCACTCTAGGAGTCCGGTATGATAGACATTGATAGGGTCGGTCAATCGTGCTCAAGGCAAGGTGATAGTGAGTGTGCGAATGTAATAGAAATTGACTCACTTAGGAACCAACTCTGGCTTCTCAGGCAATGTAAACGAGGTAAGGAGGATAGTGACCGATTCCCAGAGCTCTATATATCACAGTGTCAGCTCAGTGTGTCAGTATGTCGGTAGTCAGTATATGAGAAATGGGCGAATCAGTAAGCCAGCAATCAATCAACAGCAGCCAAACCCCCTTCTCGCTTCTCCCTTCTTGCTTGTTATTCCTTTCATGCCGTCTGTTATCTCATGTCTTCTTATCCTCCCAGCAAATGTCTCATTCAAGTAACAGACACAGGACCACATCTCAATCTCTCAATGTTTGGCTAGCTGTCTTCTCACTCACTCATCCGTGTTCTCTTCTCTTCTTTCTCCCTGTTTCTCTTTCTCTGTTCTTTCTCCAGGTACCGAACCAACCTCAAAGTATCACATCGCAATATCTCTAGACATCCAACCTATAAACAACACGAACCATTCTCTAAATACAAAGCAAGACAACAAGACAACAACCCCCTCTGCACAAATTGCAACCGGATATCCAGCATCCAACCTCCAACCTCCAACCACCTCCAACCAACCAAATTCAAACATCAATCCAACCACAACCAAACCAAATTCAACCAAACATAACCACAATACCCCAGCACAACCCCTCGCCAGAAAAAGAAAAAGAGAAATCAGTATCAAAACTCACCATCAGAAATCCCACCCCCCTCACTCCTCCATTCCCCCTTAGGGAACCCGACCTGGAAATACGTGATCTCGAAATACGGGAACCGCCGCCTCAGGTCGGCAATGATATCCTTGGGTTCAGGTTCCCAGAGGGCGATAAGGACATGTTCTTTGTCTGGTCCGCCGCCCATGATTGAGTGGACGTTGAGTGTGGATTTGGGATTCAAAATATCCTGCGTACCGATATATATTTGAATCCTGATCCTGCGTACCGATCTATACAGACGAGGTAAGACGAGACGAGAATAAACAAACGAATAATGGAAGAAGTGAGAGTAAGAGTAAGAGTAGAATATAATCTACATTAGTAATATGTCGTGATGGTGATGGTGATGGTGATGGTGATAGTGATACGTAGCAGTGTAAATGATGTCGCCATCTATTCGGGATATGGCCTGATTAATAATGATCCACCTGCTTAACCACCTACATACTACCTAACTTACTGTGTACATACTAACCTTAATTCATCCACTCTCATCATTCTTCCTCCATATCAACAGTGACAGACAGCTAAATCCAGTCTACAGCTGTACCTTACATACCTTATACATAGGGATTGTCATCTCATGTATCGATGCCGGCCATGTTAATGCCAACAGTCGATCATCCATCATTGTCCTCGAGTTTACCTTAGCAGCATACCCGAAATCATACTTGTGTACAACACGACTAGAAACGAAACAAAGAATACCATCTCAACGCCATGCCAGACATGCCGCGCTCATCCAATCCAATCCAATCCAATCAATCCATTGCTCTCGGTCGCTCAACACCTTCCATCGCCATCCCCTCCATATCTCCCAACCGTCACCCACTGCAACTTGATTCGCTTGTCATCTCGTCGTTCTTGCAATCCACTCCATCCCAATCTCTCTTCTCCCATTCTTCCCAATCCACCCTCCTTGATCCAACACCCGACCACCGCTCGAATCCAGCACAGTTTCTCCTTGATCTCGTTTGTGCGGATGATCTCCATCTCCGACCGGCGCAGCACATCGGTCATGATGTCCTCCAGTGGCAGACTGACTTGATCCCGTCGTTCCATGGCTTCGGCCGTGATGAGCCCATGGCGAGCCACGTTGATGGCGTCGGTCGGAACCAGATACACGCAATCCACCAAATACTGCTGTTGGCCCTCTTGGTCAGAAGCTTGCCGATACACCGTGAGCTTCGTATGGTCGGGGAAATTGAACTGTAGTCCGCCATCTGCAAATCGCCACACACCCACGTTTCCAACCCGTTGGTAGAAATGAACAAAGTGCCCGCTCTTGCTACTGTGTCTGCCATCTCCGCCGGAACTTCCGTTCTGTTTGTTCATATACTTGCCAAACTTGTCGAGAAGAGCCACCTCCTTCATCCGTTCCGCCTCGCTACCTTCCAGTCCCGCCTGGACCGCATTGGCCGCCGCAATCTGACTGGGATGTTTCTCGAGATCGAGCCAGAATTTGTCGGCTGGAACATCCACACGTTTCATCTCAGCTTCATAGTCACTTTGTTCATAGAACTCCACATCATGAGCATCTTTCCCTTGTGGCACAAACTGGTATTCAAGCCCTTTGGCTCGTCTGATGGTATGGTTGCTAGCATCTCTGATGACCACACAGCTGCTGGGTATGGAATTGTCCTCGGAAGATTTCAGGATCATCCCGACTGTCGCATCTGATAGGATGTATGCAATGCCGTGACGCGTCGAATAATCAACCCATTTGTCCACTCTTGGATATGTCGACACTGCCCGGGACTTGCGTGTACCATATCCTGATCGTGGCCGTTTCGCAGCTTCATCATATTTCCGAGCATCGAGAGCTCGGTGCAACGACTGGAGTGAATGCAACACATCCCTGCTTGTTGAGCCGGGCACCGATATGGCACGATCCGCCTGCGAAATGATCCTGGATTGATGTCTCGGTAGCGGTATCTTAGCCTTTGTTGATGACTGTGAGCCAGTCCCTTCTCTCTGTGGCAGTCTGGCCGACTGCTGGGGCTTTTCGGCCACTTCTCCACCTGCGTGGCGGTCATTTGCACTAGTTGGTCTAAGCACACGAACAGGAAGTTCGACGGGTGATGCTGACGAGACTGAAGATGCAGATGAAGAAGATGGTGGTCGCGTGGTTGCATTCTCTGTCGTGATACCTGATCGCACAGCCTTTCTACTGAGCATGTCCCCAACGCTTCTATTGATTGTCACAGTGGTCTCCTTCCCTTTTCGCAGCTCTTCTTGGTCAAGGCTCCCTTCGATTTTCCTGGTGAGACCCTCAATGGCGTCAGGCATTGTGTTTGACCTAGGCAGCGTTCTTGATGTCTGCGAGACAGTCTCCCGAAGAGTGGCGCTCCTGGTCGCCCGGATAGTGGCCGCTCTTACAGGACGTTCTCTTAGCAGTGGCTGAACAGCTGCCTGGGTAGGCTCCGGATCATTGGGTTTCCTATTATCATCCTGCATCGGTTCTGCCCTTCGAGGCAACCCGACCGGCAGGGCTTGTTGCCGCTGCTGCGCTGCGAAGCTTTGGTACGGGCGAGAGGCCGGCACACTTGGAGCTGAAGAAGGGTTGCGAGGAGCAGAAGGCAGAGCTTCAACTCCGATTGCTGTCCCGTTGCTCATCGGTGGCGATGTCTCGTCCTTTCCCACAACTGGCTTACGGCTCCGGACTCGAGCTGGCAACAGTGGATGCTTCTGTCGCGCCACCCATTCGGCATGGGCATCTGAAAACTGTTTGTACAGCACCCCAGCAGGCAGAGGTATCACCGGGGCACATCCCTCCCGATTCTCGGCTTCGATTTCCAACAATGCAGAAATGTTTGCTCCCACACCAACCCCGGCACGAGGACGGCCATCCGACCCTGTTCCCACACCGCAATCTCGACATATTCGACCATGACTTATCCCATGACCAGGTCTCACTTTGTCACCCCGCGGATCTGCATTCTCAAGCCATAATGGGCTGAACTTCAACGTCGATGTGTCAAGCTCATCAGCAATGACTCCCATAGTGAAAAACTCGTGCTCTACAAGCTCATCCATCTCTGGTCTTTCCGAAGAGTTCAGGTTCAGACATGAAGCCACAAAGTCTTTGGCTTGTTGCGGGATGTAGTTCTTGCTGTCGATTTTCCACTCGTACTCCAGCGTCCGGAGTTTGGTGTAGATCTCCTGCTGTGTCTTGGATTGAAATGGCGGCGTGCCCATGAGCATCGCATAGCAGATCACTCCCACTGCCCATGTGTCGACCTTGTTGTCATGGCCTCGGGTACCTGATTTACTAAGGATTTCGGGCGCAATATAGTTCGGCGTTCCGCATAGTGTTGTTCTCCGGTCTTGTTCATCGGCCATGACAGCAGCCAGCCCGAAATCTCCAATCTTGATATTCATCTTGGAGTCTAGGAAGATATTGCCCATTTTCAGATCTCGGTGAATGACGGATCGTTTATGCATGTACTTCACCCCCCCGCAGATCTGTATCATAAACCGTCGCACCTCCGGCAGGCTGAGGCATGTGCGTGCCTTGACCATTTCGGTGAGACTGCCATTCGGGCACAACTGGAGCACGACGTAGGTGTGGTCACCAATCGTGAATGCGCGCAAGAATTCGACGATGTTAGGATGGTGCATTTTGGCATGGATCTGGAGTTCGGTTCGGAATTTCTCCATCATCTTCTTCTGTTCCACCTTTGCCTTGACAACTTTGAGGGCGAAAACCTCCGAAGTCTTTCTAGATCTGCCCTCAAAACAGACTGCGAACCCTCCTTTGCCCAGCTTCCTACCCATCATGTACGTCTCTGGCGAAGAGCCAGGCTCTGTGATTGTCGCCGGCGGTCGCCATTTATCATCGATCCGGTCGGGGTTCGTAGGCTTCTCTTCAGATCTTGGCTTCGGATCTGGCTTGGCCCTTTTTATAGCCTTTGGAGGCTGCATTGGGATGTTCGTCGACCGAGGGGAGAGCACCTCCATTTGAGGCTGCGGCCCTGTAATTCAGGATGCACTATCGCGACAAATGACGAGTGCGGTCTGAAGAAATACCTTGTCCGCGACTAGGCTATTTGGGAAGATCAATCATCTAGAAGAAGGTACTAGTAGTACAGTATGTAGCGATACAAACAAACGGTCACAGCTCAACGCCGAAAGCCAATGTTGACATTTAACCGAATAGGGAAAGGCCGGGTCGTGCCTGGCTTGGCGTGACTATGGAGCCGATGAGGGGAAAAGGTGCAGTATACAGACGGTGAAATGCAGTCTCGGTCGTTAAGCAGGCAAATCCCCGAGCCTTGCCGGAGTCAACGTGAGTCTGCCAACACAAAATGATGTCTAGGGTTGTGCATTTGCTTCTTCACGACACGATACTATCATAATGCGAACAGTGTTTATGTGAGATCGAGCCTACATAGGGCCAATGGTCCATGAATGGCGACTATTGCATATATTAACCCGTAACATCCTACAAATCTTCCCTCGAAATGTCGCTCGCTCTCAAGTTCACCTCGCTTGCTATTCGGACTCTTGCCAAACCTATAGCTGTAAGTACCTGGAGGACCTCCTGGAATCCGATGTGCTGACGATGGAAGAATTTCATCAAGAGACAAGCACGCGAACATGAAGGATTCCGTCGAACATGCATTTCCTTTGCGCAAAGACTCCACAGAGTTGACATGCGATGGCGGATCGGTCTATTACAAGATGCAGCCGCCATAGAAAGACAAGCCGCAAAAGAAGCAGCACAAGATGCCGCCAAGAAACACAAGCAGAGTATTCCAACTGTCAAGACAGAAGCCCAGACAAAGGCGGAGGAAGAGGCAGCTGCAAAGGCCGCCAAAGAACCAACAGGGGCCCCGAAGCCTCGTGTACAACCCAGGATAAGACCCCTTTCAGAAGCCAAAGCTATCGATGCCGGGGCCAGCTTTATAAGTGAAGCTTTCCTCTTCAGTGTGGCGGCGAGCCTGATAGTCCTTGAGTCTTGGAGGTCACGCCGGAAAGAGAGCAATCGCCGAGATGATGTGGACGAGCGGTTGAATGATCTGGAGGAGACGGAGAAGGCAACTCGGAGAGCCCTTATTGAGTTGGAGAGGGAAGTGCTACGCCTCCGGGCGAAAGAGCAGAATGGGACACCGCATGCTCCTACGCGGATCCTGCCACCGGAGATATATGAGGAGAAACAGGAGGAAACAGACGAGAAGCCTGGTAGCCTCTTTACTCGTATAGCATCCTGGATCTCCCAGAGCAATGCTGACTCGGAGGCAAATCAAGCGCTGACCAAGAATGAGCCGGGGCCAGCTGAGAAACTTCTTGTTGAATCGGAGAAGGCTTTAGAAGAAAAGCATAAACAGCAGGCCCTTCAAGCTGTTGAGGAAACGACCAAAGAAGAAACTCAGAAGAAGCGGTAAGGAGCAGGAAAGTATGTCTCCCAGCTCCGGTCTATCTGCAGGTACTGTACTATGTGCCTTGTCGCCTTATCTTGGCATCAGGCTCATTTCAAGTCGCCTGAGTGCACAAGAACGGATTCCCAACTCCTGCTTGTATATTTCCGAGATACCCAACTCCAGCTGTCAATATGATACATGCCAAATCCTCGAGATCACTTGTATGTCGACCGCAATGGGCGAGGCTTGACCCTTGCCTGAAGGCTTCTGCAAAGTTTCTCTTTGAGGGTATATACATTTCCAGCTACGGAGAGTGTGCTAATGCTGGAAACAGAGGATGGATCTTCTGGACTTGACCTTAGTATCAAGCTTTCGAGACGCACCTCGCCCTCTAACCTCGACGTCCTCCTGCTGTGGTCCACAGATTCCCCAACCTTCAACAAGGAACGGATTTACTCGCACCTACCCAACTCCACGCAGGGCGATGAAGATATGAAAATCGTGGTGCTGGTGCAATCCGAAGAGAGCTCCGCTGGAGGGCTACAGGTCATAGATCACTTCTCGATGTTGCAAAACGAGTACATCTGATTCCATCGTAGACGCGTGGCGGTCCCTAATCAATCAATACACAGGCTGCTGAATTGGCACGACCTCCCTATCCTCCTTTCGCCGTCAGTTGAAGGCATCCTGCCTATGTTAGAGAGGTATATTTGCCAACTGGAAAAGGTGTATGAGACAAAGCCGGAACCAGTGCCCTCATCTGCGATGCTTATTGCAAATGCGACCATTACGGCGCCCATGCAGCCATTATCAGGACACGCTGCGAATACCTTGACCACTCTCTTTCCGTCTGTCCGTCTGCTGGAAGAGGCCACAAGAACGACGACTGGGAGGAACAAGATATCGGAATACCTCGGTCGAGTGGCAGCAAAAAACATCGCTGACTTCTGGGAGAATGAGTGGATTGTGTGATTGTGTATCTACGTATATCTCGCCAGACGCAAGCAAAAAGGATGAGTTCAGCCAACTAGAGGGTAATACACATGCCAGCTTGAAGACTATTATCATAGAACCCGCACGTCCAGTACCATATGGCTGCCCCATCGACAGCCTGATGCCATGTACGTGTTGACAGTGACACATTTGGAGAAGGTTGATGCAACTCACTCTCTCAAAGATGGATGCCTGCTGAGCCAAGATGCGACAGAGGTTTTCTTCAACCTGTGGCCATTGTGATGCAAAGTTTGACCACGGTGATTGCGCGTTTCATGCTTCACAGCCACAGTTGAAATGTGGCAAGGTTGATGAAGCTTGGAGATTTGTCTAGGAACTGGGGACATTGTTTATTATAGGCGCTCGCTCTATGAGAAACTGCAGACCGAATCCACTCACCATTTAGCGCTGAGCAATTGATATGTCATAGCGGTTGAAGCCTCCAGTCCGTTAATTCATTCACATTGATTACAGTATTGCTGCAGGTCACAGCCCGCAGGCACCGTAGAGTCACCGCCGCAATCTGAACGTGACGGGACCAGGCTACCGATCTGCTGCTGCGTTGATCTCTTTCATCTTCTTCGAAACAAGTGCATACCCTATTCGCTTGTGTTTGGAGCGCTGTTATCTTCCTCCAACTCCCAGCGACACCCTCCGCGCGCATGTCCTGACCACGATATCCTCCAGGATGGTGAGTCGCTGTTCCATGATCGCATCGTACCTTGAGACCTACTGACACTGCAATCTCCAGGGTCAAACGAAACGCCGTGATGGCAAGTCTTCTCGCGCTCCCAAGGCCTCGCTTTTCGGTGGGAGCAAGCCTAGAGAGGGAGATGCCGGGCCAACCCAGATCAAAAAAGCCACCTTCGAGATCACAAAGAAGAAGGAGGTGGGAGTCTCGGATCTTACACTGTTGAGCAAGGTGTCGAACGAAGCAATCAACGAAAACCTCAAAAAGCGCTTCGAACATGGCGAAATCTACACCTATATTGGCCATGTGCTGGTCTCGGTGAATCCTTTCCGGGACCTGGGTATCTATACCGATCAAGTGCTGGAGTCATATCGAGGTCGGAACCGTCTTGAGGTCCCTCCGCACGTCTTCGCGGTTGCGGAATCCGCCTATTACAACATGAAAGCATACAAAGACAACCAGTGTGTTATTATCTCGGGAGAGTCGGGCGCAGGCAAGACGGAAGCTGCCAAACGGCTCATGCAGTACATTGCCAGTGTCTCGGGCGGCACTGACTCGCGAATCCAGCGGACCAAAGACATGGTGCTGGCCACAAATCCCCTTCTAGAGTCCTTCGGCAACGCCAAAACACTGCGAAATAACAATTCGTCACGGTTCGGAAAGTACCTCGAGCTGGAATTCAATGAAGGTGGCGAGCCGGTCGGGGCCAAAATCACAAACTACTTGTTAGAGAAAACCCGAGTGGTGGGACAGATCACCAACGAAAGAAACTTCCACATCTTCTATCAATTCACCAAAGCCGCGCCGAAAGAGTATAGGGAAATGTTTGGAGTGCAACCCCCACAATCCTACGTCTACACCAGCAAGTCGAAATGTTTCGATGTACCTGGAATAGACGACACCAGCGACTTCAACGATACCGTGCAAGCTATGCAGATTATTGGTCTGACGAAGCCCGAGCAGGACAACATCTTCCGGATGCTGGCGGCAATTTTATGGATTGGGAACATCACTTTCCGAGAGAACGATAATGGAGGAGTAGACATTGCGGATTCTTCCGTGGTAGATTTCGTGGCATATCTACTTGAAGTCGATGCGGCCCATGTCCACAAGGCTCTGACTGTACGCATCGTGGAGACCTCCCGTGGTGGAGGACGACGCGGGTCGATATATGAGTCTCCTCTCAACCCGGTTCAAGCTGGCGCTGTGCGGGACGCTCTGGCAATGGCCATCTACTTCAATCTCTTCGACTGGATTGTCGCTCGTACCAACGCTTCCTTGCGTTCGCAGGGTGTCGTGAAAAACACTATTGGGATTCTCGACATTTACGGCTTTGAGATCTTTGAAAAGAACTCATTCGAGCAACTCTGCATCAACTATGTCAACGAAAAGCTGCAACAGATCTTCATCCAGTTGACGCTCAAAGCCGAACAAGAAGAGTATGCGCGTGAACAGATCCAATGGACCCCGATCAAGTATTTCGACAACAAGGTTGTCTGTTCGCTGATCGAGGACAAGAGACCGCCAGGAGTATTTGCCGCCTTGAATGATGCTTGTGCCACAGCACACGCGGACTCTACAGCTGCCGACCAGACCTTCGTCGGACGTCTGAATTTCTTGTCGAGTAATCCGAACTTCGAGAACAGGCAAGGGCAATTCATCATCAAGCATTATGCAGGTGAAGTCAATTATCAAGTGGCCGGAATGACGGACAAGAACAAGGATCAATTGTTGAAGGATCTGCTCAATTTAGTTGGCGAGAGTTCGAACAGCTTCTTACACGAGTTGTTCCCGAACCGGGTCGACCAAGATGACAAGCGTCGTCCTCCCACTGCGGGTGACAAGATCAAACAGTCAGCGAACGAGCTGGTGGACACGCTGATGAGGGCACAACCATCCTACATTCGAACCATCAAGCCCAACGAGAACAAGTCGCCCAAAGAATACAATGACCACAATGTCCTACATCAGATCAAGTACCTTGGTCTTCAGGAAAACGTGCGCATTCGACGAGCAGGATTCGCGTATCGGCAGACATTCGACAAGTTCGTGGAACGGTTTGCCTTGTTGTCGCCTAGACTGTCTTATGCTGGAGAGTACACTTACACGGGTGACGTGAGGACGGCGTCCGAGATCATTTTCAAAGACACGAGTATTCCTAAAGAAGAGTTCCAGATGGGCGTGACCAAGGTCTTCATCAAGACGCCCGAAACCTTGTTTGGCCTGGAACACATGCGAGACCGGTATTGGCATAACATGGCGGTCCGTATCCAGAGAGCTTGGAGAAATTATCTCCGGTACCGTGCCGAAGCTGCCACGAGAATCCAACGGTTCTGGCGCAAATCCAAGATGGGCATCAAAGAGGTGGAATTCCGCGACCAAGGACACCGGTTGCTGGCCGGGCGCAAAGAGCGTCGCCGATACAGTTTGCTTGGGTCAAGACGCTTCTTCGGCGACTACCTTGGGCTTAACATGCCGGGCGGGTCGGGCAGGGTGCTCAGAGACGCGGTCAACCTTAGCTCTCAAGAAAGAGTTGTATTCTCGGCTCGTTGCGAGTTGCTGGTCACGAAATTCGGACGGTCTTCGAAGCCGATGCCGAGGATTTTGATCCTTACAAACAAAGCGGTCTACATCGTGAACCAACACCTTGTCAACAATCAACTCCAAATCCAAGCCGAGCGAATCATCCCTATTGGGGCCGTCAAATTCATTTCAACGTCCAATCTACGAGACGATTGGTTCGCATTAGGGGTTGGATCCCCTTCAGAACCGGATCCTTTGATCAGTTGTGTGTTCAAGACAGAATTCTTCCTGCAATTCAAGACAGTGGCCCCCGGCGGAATGGACCTGCGCATCTCCAGCAACATCGAGTACAACAAGAAACCAGGCAAACCAGCGGTGGTGAAAGTGCAGAAAGATCCCGCAGTGCCTCGAGATGACCTGTACAAGTCTGGCGTGATCCACGTCCCTCCGGGCGAACCTCCAAACTCTGTATCCCGACCAACTCCACGCGGAAAAGCCATCGCACGACCCATCACAACAGGCAAACTCCTTCGACCTGGCGGTCCTGGCGGTGGTGGAGCGTCTAAACCCGCTACACGACGGCCTGTCCCAGCGGCACGACCTGCAGCACAAAGTCAAACTCCACGTCCAGTCCATACAGCGGTGACGACTCCTGTATCTCACGCAGTGAACGGTCCTTCGACAACACACACGAGAAATGAATCCGCGTCATCAGCTTCACACCGCGCGCCACCGCCGCCTCCTCCGCCACCGGCGCCCGCTCCTGCAGCCGTACCAACAAAACCGCAAGCCAAAGTCAAATACGACTTCAATTCGCCCAATGCGAACGAACTTTCAATCAAAGCCGGCGAAATCATAGAAATTGTACAGAAAGAAGGCAATGGTAAGTTTTTGTTGTTGTTGTTTCCCATCAGCACACAGCTGCGTAAGGAAATGACATTCTCCATTTACATTTGATACAATACCCCCTTCTTTCCTTGTTTTGATACTATACACCAGAATGGAATACAAAGCAGAGCTTTGACTAACATGACACGTCTCCTATTTTAGGATGGTGGCTTTGCAAGAACCTCCAAACCAACGCCCAAGGCTGGACTCCATCAGCATACGTGGAAGAAATCGAGCAAACTCGCTCCGCGCCACCGCCGCCACCGCCTCCTCCAGCGGCTCCAGCACGCGCTGTACCTACACCCTCGGTCGTGGTCAATGGACACTCGAAACCTGCTACAGGTACAGCCACACCTCCAACTGCCGCCAAGGCCAAACCTACACCGCCGGCACCGCCGGCGAAACGGCCCGTCCCATCACCAGCAGGGAGGAAACCGACGGCGTCCCCGGCGCGCGATAGCGGCATGAGTCTCGGCACGAATCATAGCGGCAGTACGGATTCCGGGCGAGCTACGCCTAATAGTATCGGTGGAGGGAGTCTTGCTGGGGGATTGGCGGAGGCGTTGCGAGCTAGACAAAGTGCTATGAGTGGCCGGCATGAAAAGGAGGAAGATGACGATTGGTAGATTGGATGATGGCGATGGCGGAGGCGAAGGCGAAGGCGAAGGCAGACAGAGATTAAAGCCAACCCAAGCTAACCCAACCCAACCCATACCATACATACACGACTTGAACTATACATGATCATGACCGTTGTTGATGGATGGATGCAAAGGGTTGAACCGAACAAACAAGGAACCAAACAAGCAACCACTCAACTGACCAAACCAAGCAAGCAAGCGAGGAGACGAACGAACCAAAGAAGTCTTGGTCTGGTATGCAGTGGGCTACTATTGTATTCGTTCATTTTGTTTCCAATAGATCCCATCCCATCCCCGACTGATTTGCCCAACTTGAAGTTGGAGTCTCATCCCCTGGGCTCTGGACTTGTACGCCTGGGCTCTTAAATTGGGGTGCACCTAGGGGTGGACACGGCCGCGGGTCTTGCTTGGTCTCCAGTACTGGTATGTTATACTAGTATGTTATACTAGTATGTTTTTCGAGAATCAAAGGGTATTTGCGACGAATTGAACAGCAGCAGCAGCAGTGGTGGTGGTGGTTGTGGTGTGTATCTCGCTACAGTATGTATCTATCTACCTATAGTATGTATGTCCAGCCATTATGTGATGTAAAGAAGCCTTGTCTTTCTGTTCGTCTGTTCTGTTCTGGTGCTCTGCTCTGATAAATCCATTACACCGGTTGACTTTTGTTTCGCCACTGCACCTCGGCAAAGGCAAGGTTGGGGAAATGTCCTCAATGTATATTGCTATATTTGACATGGGTTGTCCACAAGACAAAGACAATGAACCCAAACATATATGATATTTTGCTAGCCTGCCAGCCAGCTTTGTCTTCAGGGTGTGCATATGTGTACTCCCTACCTATAGGAGAGGATGTTGGAAATCTGGTTGGGCAGCTCTCCTTACTAGTACTGGCTTTGTATGTGGTGAGCTGGCATCCTTTCAATCAAATCAAATCAAATCAAATCAGCACATGGACACGGTCACAGAGTTACATACAGGCTACAGGCTACAGGCTAGTTACAGACTACAGGGTTAATCAACGGCAAAGACACAAGGGAGTTTGCCATGAATGGGATCAGTCTTGTGGGGTTCCTTTTGTCTCTGGATTCTAGACTGTAGACTGAACTATCACCTATGAATCAGAGCCACACAATCGCCGTATCCTCCGCCCTCACATCAATCTGAGACCTTCCTCACCCGCCAATCCATCCGCTCGAGATTTTCGGTTTCGGTTTCTGTTCCTAGTTCAGACACTCTGTGCGTCGGTGTCGTGAGGAGCTGAGTATGATGGTTAGGAGAAAGGCTCAGATCAATGGTCGACCCTTGGAGATAGCAATTCAGGCTCGATGTTGGAAGATCGTCTTCAATCAATCTCGAGAGTAATGGATATCATATTTGCAGTGAAAACGAGCAACAACAGCTTGTTGGGCTGCGTGCACGAGTGAGCGACTGCTCTGATTGTTCGCATCGAAAGGTCGGACAGGTGCTTGCTGAGCTTCTGCTTCAGCTTCAGTAGACCGATGGCGGCGGGTCTGCCACACTGATATTGGCATGATGCTGCACAATGTAAGGATTGCCGCGATCTACCAGCAGGGTTCCATTTGGCATGACCCATGTTCTGTCGATAGTTCCAACAACAGTCGAGAGGTTGGATGCGTCCCGAACCGTGCCATCACTCAGTTCCTGACAGAAAGGAATGTTCCATTCGTTCACGCAAGAGACTGGATGGCGGTAGATGCATGTGCAGTAATAGTCACACCAGGTAACACCGGGACTGTCTCCAGCTGATGATCTCGCCACTGTGGCATTCGCCAGGCAGAAGTAACCTAGATCACTTGATGAGCAAAAGCCAGGTCCATCTTCTCGATTGCCGCAGTTGAGCTGGTAGGTGTCTGAGGATTGGTTGTTAGACACACCGCTGGCCGGAGCACTGATGTTGGTCATGGCCAGGTGGATCTCGCTCTTGGAATGCTTAACTGGCGCTGCACGTTCCACAGACATGGCAAATTCAGAGGCGAACGGTCTGGGGCAGTGGCAGCTGGTAGAACATTGCTCTATGACATCGGAGTCATGCTGCAAATGTGCGAGATAGCCTGTTGGATCATGAGCACAAGAATAACCGTGCTCGCCGCAGTATTCGGTCAAAGAATCGTTCTTCTTCCCATCAGTTGCCATGCAATGCATTTGGAAAAGTCGGGAGGAGCGTGGCGACACTTCTTGTGTAGCGGGAAGTGCAACAAACTCCAGAGTGCCGTTCGGATGGACGTAGGCATCTGGAAGACCACCTAGAACGGTTCCATTTGGATGGAAAACCACATCACCCTCGACTGGACAGAGGGCGACGAGACCCTTGGTCGGGATGCAAGGCTGGGTCGGGTACTGGTTGATGCAATGGCAGATTCTATCACAGACAAAATCGTCTTCGTCCCGGTCATGCGCAAGGAGACCTAAACGGCAACGATAGCTGATTGGCGCTGATCCGCAAGTGATGGTGTGCGGCCTATTGAAGCAGTAAAGAACCCAATGGTCCATGGCATCATCGTCAGTCCGCTTCGGCAGGGAAGGGGAGATGGCAATGGCACTTAGGGTCTGATCGACAGCTTCGGAACGAGCCTCGACCATTGCTGTATTGCTCATGTTTGCTGAAAAGTCGATGGTTGCGTCTGCTTGAATGACTGCATCGTCAAGAGGCCCCAGAAGGTCTCCCACGACTGTCCCGTTGACATGGTAAACCTTGCCGTCACTAATAAGGCAGGACGTGTGCTCGTCCCATTTCGTGAGGCAATCGTGTATAGCCGCGATGTTTACACATGTGCAGAACTGATCGCAGACAGGATCTCGTGTGGCAAAGGTGATATTATGCCGGCCGCAAGTGTAGTGAAAGGGCGAGTTGTGGCAGGTGCGCGTATGCAAGGCATTGTGGCAGTGCAGTACCATAACCTTAGATGTCGCATCTCGGGTAGCAATGGTTGACGCTGTGAAATCCATGGTGCCGTTAGGATGAATCAAGGCATCCGCAACATCGCCCAGTTTCTGCCCAGCCTCGTCATAGACCACCTTGTCCTTTGCATAACAAGCGACGATGTGCGCAGCATTGAGAATGCACTTGGGTCTCGGATGCAGGTCGACGCATTCACACATATCCTCGCAGAAGAGGGTGTCTTTCCCAGTATTGCGTAGAGCGCCAGCACTGTTGCAGTAGTATCCGTAAGTGCTCTTCTGGCAGTATGATGTCCAGGCTCTGTCATTTCCACAAACCAGGGCAAATGAGTGCGCCACAGCTGTTGCATTACGCTTCGCAATTGCCGATGTGAAATCCGGAGCTTTTCGATCGAGACTGGGAAGTGGGCGCTTTTCCGGCTGTCCACCAAGGTGAGAGAAGTCCAAGCTACCATCGTCCACGACTTTGGCATCTTCAAGGCGTCCTAGAGTGGTCCCATTCTCAGTGTAAACAATGCCGTCCTCCATTTTGCACGGGACTGGGACAAGTCGCTCAATGCAGCGCGGGCGAGGAGTGAGGTTGATACATTCACAAGAGTTGGAGCAGAATCTGTCTTCCTTGCCCTTCCTCATCAACTTACCCGAGTCTTTGCAGTAATACTCAAAAGGCTTCTTGGAACAAAGGCCAGTACCCATCTTGTCAATGCAGACCAGGGCGAAGTTATGAGTAATATCACTCTCTCGCCGGGAAAGGACGTGCGAGAAATCCAGAGCGCCATTAGCGAGAGACAGTGCGTCAGCTGCAGGCCCCATCGTCTGGCCGTCAAGATTGTAGACAATATCATCCTGGGTTTTGCAGGGGACGATGTGAGGCTTGATTATGCATCGTTGGGGAGGCTTCAGATTGACACCTTGGTCCGAGTCCCGCCGGAAGAGAGCTGCGGCGGTGTCAGGGCCATTGTCTGCAGGTGTGGCCACCTCACGCCGCGAGACAGTTTCAGGGGACAACGCGGTGATGTCGAAGGTACCGTTTGACAAAGCCGTTGACTGATTGACATGGCCAAGGATCTGTTTCTGGCTGTCGAACAGAGTTCCATCTGCAGAAATGTAGCAATTGGCGGCAATGGCATATGACAGAACACATTTGGAGGACGACTGAGCAAGGTCCACACAAATACAGATGCTTTCGCAGTATGAGTCCTTCTTACCAGTGTGATACACAACACCTTTGCTTGTGCAGTAGTACCCACGCGGTTGCTTCTGACAGTGCTCGGTGATCTTGCGGTCGGGCTCAATGCCGCAGGCTAATGCGTAATCGTGCTTGACTGTGTCCAAGTCCGTGCCACGTTCAGCAACGGTGTTTCGACCTTTGAGTACGAAGTGTTGAAGAGGACCAGCAGATTCAGCAAGGAGAGTTGGCACGGGGTAGCCTGCTGCCGGCAAGGATGCAGTGGAAGGCAGACTCGAGACCACTGAGGTGAGACTATTCTGGACCGGGCTAGCGTTGAGAAGACCAGTGAGCAGGAATAGGAAGACGACAAGGTAGGAGACAGGGCCTGGAGGCCAGCCTGTGAGATGGATTAGTCTTGGGGAAAGCAGAGTTTTGAGGGCGGCTGTTGGTACCTCTCATCTTGACCTTCATCGTGCAAAGCAAGCTGCTGAGAAGCTGTCTTGACTAGAGCTAGGGAGAGGAGTTTGCTGCTTGTATCAAAGAGAGTCTTGTGAGGAGGAACGCTTCAATCGACGGAAGAGGGAGGTTGGAGCTCGAGGTAGAGGAAGAGTGTTGTTTGTGTGGAAGAAGGAAGGCAAGAAAGAAAGAGAGGGAGAATGAGGACAGAGAAGAGACTTATATAGAGCAAAACAACTGCGCGTAGTTGCTTCACTGCGCGCGTCTGTCACTCACTGCTGTTAATCTGTACAGGCACCCATCCGTATTCACTGCAATCCGTCACTGCACTCTCACCTTAACTTCACAAGGACTCTGTCATCAGCTATTGGCTAGCAACAGAGTCGATAGCCATCAAGGGACCACACATCATCTGAGCGACCCCGGCATCAACTTTGGAAAGCTGCGTCTTTGCGACTGTCCATTCCCAACCTCCATCCGCATGAACTTTGCACTCTGCTGACCTGACATTCAGCTCATCATCCATTGCCAGTGATGCCTTTCGGTGGTGCTCTCAAGCATTGGGGGCATTAAACAGGCAAAACGCTCTCCTTCTCACAAATCAACTCTCACTGTCTCGTTTCAAACATGTATCCTTCCTATCTTCAACCAAATGCAAGAATATGTTCAAAAAGTGAGCACGAGGAGATGCCATGTGCGATTAGTCCTCACTTGAAGAAAAAGCAGGAAATCGTATACCGGGTTATGGGCGCAGTTGTGTCCACAGAGAGGTCCATGGAGAGAAGAACGACACACGCCGAGCTTGCTCGACTGTGCAGCAGCCGATGTTGATTAAGGGAGCTTGCAACAATGTAACAACGTCGTTGTATGTTCGCAAGCGAGTGCTGCTGTGGATGAATTCCCTGTAAGACCGCAGCTCCATAGCACACACTCACTACCGTGTCCAGCGTCATTGAGAGCTGTATTCAAGAGGCCACCTCCATGTCACTGAGCAGTCAATAATTCATTCACCTGTCCGACTGCAACTGTTTACCAGGTACCTAGGTATGTGGACGACGCGCCAGCAGAAACCAGAAACTGCAGGTCCGAACAGAGGCAAGGGAGCTGTAGATAGCAAACTTGAAGGAGCTGTTCGTTATATTTGCTGACGTCGGACGTAATCCGGATCCAGCATAGCGTCGATCCATCCTGGGCGCTGCACGAAATGGAAGAATGATAGACAACATACAACATCACGGCAATCCTCAGCATCAAACCCCAATATCGCTATTTATCCTATTTCCGCAGTCTATTGTTCGTCAAGGCATCAATATGGCCAGCACGCTCTCGTAAGCTCTATATTCTAGCATTACAGCTTTGCAATCAATCAAAGATACCACAAACATAGTTCGGTAACTTTTCAATTGCCCCTCAATATGGAAGCACAATCTGATGGTTTCCTCCCGCATAAGCTCTTACACCTTTCCCCCATAATTGAGCATGATAACCAAAGGGGCCCAAGCCTGCTTGAACGGAACGTATCAAAAGCACTTTTTAACCTGTTTTGCCCTGACCAGTTCTCCGCACCCCAAAGTCCTCATGACTATATCCAGGCGCCATGAGAGGAAAGGGTTCGGGCGGACCAGAAGCAGCGGACTCTATACGGACGGCTTGAGATGTGACATGCCCCGATCTTGCATCAATAGGTGAAAGTGGCGGAGCTTGCCCTTCTTCTGCAAGAGAATCGCGGCGTTGATCAATACTTCGTCCCGTACGATTCAATCGGTGCAAGAACCTGTTTCGGTGTGTTTCTTGACTGCTGATTGAAGCTCGATGGGTCGTAACAGAAGGGCGCCTCTGACTGCCGCTGACGCTAGCGGTAGTCGACCTCCTTAGAATTCCGCTCATCGCATGATGTTGTTGATCACGTGAAGTAGATCTTGCAGTTTCTTCTCGTTCTTCTGATTCAGAGATTCGTTGTTCTTCCTCGGCTCTGTTTGTTTCTCGAATCACTCTGTCAAATTCTGGTCGTCTCCGGTCCTCATAGACATCGGACAATTGCTCTCCAGAACTGACATCCCTCATGCCCAAAGAGAAATCGACTCTTTTTGCCAGAGTGGACAAGGACTCGCCACGGGGACGTCCAAGTTGACCGGTGCTGGGTCGCCGGCGTAGGATCGAGGGATGGTTCAAGGGATCCCCGCTGATTGTTGTTTGATGTGTCGCTTCGCCGGTGAAGCTTCCCCCTGGTTGACCACCGTCTGGACCCGCCGTATTACCAACTTGAACAAGAGGTGGAGCACCAGGAGGCAGTTGCATGAAATATGGCACATCCGGTCTCCAGCCTGCTTGGTTGCGGCGCGGTCCCTCGATACCTAGATCTTGCATCGCCACCATCAGAGCGCAGATGAATTTGTTTCTTCGTTGCAGACGCAGCAGCTCGTTCTGCCAGTTCGATTTGTAGAAGAAGACGACGTTCAACGTCAATGAGTATGCTTCACAGACCTCGCGGAGTTCAGTCAATACGTTTCCCTGGTATTCCCGCTTCTCCGATGTCACGAATTCAAGAAGTGAGTTCCTCAAGCCTTCAATCTGTTCGATGGTTGTGCCAAATCGGATCACAATTGGCACAGCTTCAGCAAGACCACCGGACCGCCGCATATTGAGGATGAACAGAGTATTGAGGTACGAGTTCGGTGCTTGAACGATATGACCTTCCATCTTCTTGAACTCTGTAAACAAAAAGGGAGATTTCCTTGACGAAGTAGTCGTCCCCTTTCAAGGTGGAACCAGTATTGCCGTAGATACTGACTCGATCACCCACATCAAATGGATGCTTGACAAAGACGAAGATGCAAGATTGGAGGAACTCCTGTGCGGTTGCGGAAAACAGCCAAGACAAGGCTAGAACGGCCGAGCCAGCAGAGGTAAGGACCCCAGCGGCGGACGTGGAGATGAGGGAGATGAGGACAAGGATCGTGACGACAGCGACGATGAAGAACAAAACATCATCCAGTTTGCTGACAACCGAATCCAAATCTTTAAGGGGAGGCCGTGATGGACTTCCTCTCTCGACCAATTTCTACACAGACAGCCTCGAGCTCTTCCATGGATATGTCACCATTCATGTCCTTGTCAAACATGCTGAAGGCTGCATCGGCCTCGTCATCATTATCAAAAGCCGCCTTCAGATCTTCCGACGACACAGTCTCGCAGCCTTCACGGACAAATGTACGGTATAGACGCCGAGCTAGCACTTGAGAGCCATTGGTCGTATTGAGCAGGGTTAAGACGACTTGTGATGGATGGCCACTTTTCGCGATACTCCTCCCTGTAAAATCGCCTGCGACTGTCCCGGCTACATCGCCCACTTTTGCGAAAGCTTTGTTGATGGCTTGCTGAGCCTGAGCAGCATATTTGGCTGGCGTTCGAGCGCCGGACGCAGGGCCTGACGGTTTCTCTTCGAACTCCGCATCCTCCATGGCAATCTTAGCTTTCGAAAAGGTATACAATTTGGTGAGACTACCGATTTGGAATTTGTTGATCTCGATTCGATCCGCATAGGTTCGTAAATGGAAGGATATGGCGATGAGTTGGATGACGATTTTCTCGATGAAGTTCAGAGTGGCACCCACGAAAATGGAGACAATGATCTTGTTGAGTACACTCTCCCAATGTCGGGTGTGCTTGTTCCCGTCCACATGGTGGTTTGTCATTGTTGGCAAAAAAGATATCTCAATACCAAGCCACCAGAAGAAGAGAGTGGCCGGGATTTCAAGGGCTTTGCCCAGATCGCGCCACTTTTTAGCATTGTTGGTGAACAGACTGGCGACGAGCCCGACAGGATATGGGATTAGTCTGGCAACAATGCGACCAGCCCACAGAGTCAGCCAGATGATCTCGAGCCAGACACCAAACCAGAGCAGCTTGACCTCCCCAACACTGGCATTTTTACCAGAGGGTAAGAGAGCTCCAATCAAGACAGGAATCAAGAGGATAAGTGTGACCGGGACAATGTAGGTGACATAGCGAACCGCAAAGCTGGACTGGTGGATGTACTTGAAGAACTTGGCGACTTTTGTGCTAGGATTCTCTGGCGGTTTATAAATGGCAGTGCGTTCGTGTATCGGATTCGTCGCGGTATCAAATTCGTCCAGCGGCTCAGGAACTCTGGATCTTGACCGGTGTAGGTGCGTTGAGTTTCGTCCTGCTTCTGAGTCTGGCACGTCCATCGACGTCAGCCGCTCGGCCTTTTGCAATAATATTTCATCCTCCAGACGGGAGGCTTCCTCCCGGGTTTGAGATGGGGACGGTCTAGAATCGTCGAAGCGAGAATGTGGTTCTCGATGTGTTTCTACCATCAGACGCTCGCGTAGTAGTTTGCCATCCACAGACCCATCTTGTCTGTCTTGCCCAACAGCCGTGCTGTCGTCGTCGGAGGATCGTTGAGAAGGAGGAGCAAACTCCAGACGAGGAAGTTCTTGAGTCGGGGTGGTCATTGCCGGTTCAGCTGAAAGTAACCGTGGGTAAGGTAAGAGGCTGAACGATTGTCCTGCCGCGCTCCCTCTCTTGGTATGAAGTACTGTGATAAAGCCAACCAGCGGCTTTAGGAAAGAAGATAGCAACAAGTCCTTTGAATGATGTTGCCTGTCGCAGGGCGAGGTGGCAGAGAATGCGCTCTACAGACTCGAACTGGAAGAGGATTGTACAAAAACCGGTCACGGCGACCACGCAGTGTTTAGCGATAGTAGGGTGACGAAATCATAGTAGACGGCAAAGATGGATACGCGGGTCAATAACGTGCTGGATGAAGAGATGCATTGAGCGAACAACTCGAATACCGAAGTACTGCAAGTCAATCATGTTGGATCTGGAGCGGCTCGTTTGTATTTTGTGCTGGAACCCTATTATTCCACCTCCACATGCATGGGGGCGCGTCTGGAGAGAAATGATTCGCACTGACTTCCTCCCATATGACGCTTCAGGGCAGCATTGACCGATGGTAGGGAAACTCTGGTTTGCCCGTTGGGTTGCGAGACACTGGGTCAATGAACAGTGGGGAGGCAGGGGAGGGCAGCCAAGAGATTCCAGGGCCCAAAGCCTCGCAAGCAGTGGGTAAAGAGGGCCCGGGAAGCTCTGAAAGCGCCGATAGGGTCACGTCCAAGCCTAAAAGAGACCTCCGAATCGTCAACGGGGCCCAACCAGTACGTAGCGGCCACTGAGGCTGAGCGATCCTGGAGCTCGCCGATGCGTAACTCCTTTTACTTCTGGTACCTACCCACCGGCTGCATCACTTTTTGCCCCTTGTTTCAAACCAACATTCAAACAGATCTTTGACAGCTGCCGCCGACAGCGAGCGGGCGGAGTGCGAAGAGTGAGCTCAGCTGTTTGATCGCCACTTGCATCATCGCTGATCAATAATAAATCCTTCACCAAAGGTATCGATCGACTTTGTGCACACCGGGGCGGTCGTAACAATAATGCGGCATTCAAGCCCACCTGAACAACACCTGTGCCTCAGTGCTCTGGGATTGGAACGGTCGAGGACATACCTAGGTACCAACCAGGCCAGTACTTTAACTATCCTGTGTAAGGTACCTAGGTAGGTGTGCTTTAATAGCAAGTCTCTGCATCTGATTCGTAGTACTATGCTAGCAGAACTTTTTTAAGCTAAGGTATACCGAACTGTTCAGTTTGGGCACTGCTGACTTGTGCAGGGGTAGATATGGGCGCGATTTGCATGCTTATTCAAGGTGCCAATCATGGAGGGAAAGGCTCCTTTCGTTTTGATCATTCCTCCCTGCGTTGTCGTCTACTACGTAGTACCCCTGTTTAAAGTGCCAATTTGCGACCATGTATTGCTGAAACTGCCCGGCTGTCGAGTTGTCATGTCTTATCTGTTCATGGCGTCCGCCGTCATTGTGCCATAGTCGATCGTCGACGCCGCCGAAGTCTAAACCTCGTTTCATGGCTTCCATGCACAGCATGTGCGTTGCTATATTACCCATACCTGTCGGACTTGATCGTGCAATCGTGATTCGACAAGTGTATCTCTCGACCAGAGAAGCCGGATGACAACTAAAGGGCTACCACACGGCTGACTTTGTGGTACTCGGTTCTGCGCAAGACGAAGACCAAGAGAGGCGAGGGCAGGAGGACGCCGACCGAGCAACATGGTGCTTTGCCGATTTACCTGAACTGAGGTACCTACCTACGGTAGCAGGCCGTTTCAGAGTGCGTCCAACGTGCTATCACCAGGACATAGCTGGAAGCTTTGGATCCTCCAGGCCTCTGCAGGCAACGAGACTTCCCGAAACTCAATTCAACCAGGTGTTCGAGAAGGCTTGCAGAGTATAGCAAATCGCCCTGCTTCCCGAGGTGTCAGTATCTCCGGTACACATCTCCCAAAAATGAGCAACATCTGGTGATACAGCATCTGTAAAAACATGATCTCGAAGCAGGACGACGTGGTCTATCATCGCCCAACTTTAATCCACCCCTTGGTAATGGTGAATATCACGAATCAGTTCGACTGATGTCGAATTGATGTCCACAACTCGTCAAGCAAAGACCCTGTTGTCGAGGAGGACGTGCGCCCCAGAATAGCTGTTAGAAAAGTCAAACAAGCATGATGAAGCTGCAGGATGCAGGTACAGGGTACGATGTGAGGGTAATAAGTAGTAGCCTTTGCAATGCCGGACATAGGCACGAATAGCATCAAAAAGATTCATGTTTGTTTTGCCGCAGTCACTGCAGCTGCCTTCGTCCCCCTGAAAGCGCAGGCTTGGCGTGTGTTTTGGCTGTTCTCGACTACGCGCCAATCGCAGCAGCACATCCAAAACAACTTCAACTTCCGCGCACATAACTCTCTTGTGACTAGTCCCTCATCTTCTGCCACGTTTGCATTCTGCGCATCAGTAGCTCTTCGCTGGCTTCAATACCTCCTTGCCCAGCTTGATCTGATCCGCAATCACAAGACCCAGATCTTTGACTCGCAAAACCGTTTCCAAAATGCGTGGGGAAGTAAGTTGTTTATGGCTTTCGTGTCCTGCCCCTCCTGGCCGTGTCAATAACCCATACAAACCTCTGCCACACCTTGTGGCTTCTGGTCCATCTCGCAAGTGTCTTTGACAGCATGCTGACATCCTACAACTAGGTCTGCCACCTTCATATCGGACAGGCTGGCACCCAGCTCGGCAATGCTGCCTGGGAATTGTACGTTGTCAACGCGGCCACCGCTACTTCCCTTCGTTTGCTAATCTTGCCTCCAGATATCTTCTCGAGCACGGCCTGAAGGCTGACGGCCGTCCTGACCCTGATGCGAACGTCGGAGACCCCGGATCCTTTGAGACCTTCTTCACGGAGACAGGCGGGAAAAAGCATGTTCCTCGTTCCGTCTTCGTCGACCTTGATCCTTCTCCTATCGACGAAATCAGAACCGGCAAATACAGACATCTCTTCCACCCGGAACTTTTGATCAGCGGCAAAGAAGACGCAGCGAATAACTATGCTCGGGGTCACTACACTGTCGGCAAGGAGTTGGTTGATGATGTTCTTGACAAAATCCGTCGTGTTGCAGGTATGGCGCCGCGTTGTGATGCGGGACGCGGATGAGTGACTAACTCGAGCCAACAGACAATTGCTCTTCGTTGCAAGGCTTCTTGATCTTCCACTCATTCGGTGGTGGTACCGGCTCCGGCTTTGGAGCTCTTCTCCTCGAACGACTCTCTGTCGACTATGGCAAGAAGTCCAAGCTGGAATTTGCCGTCTACCCTGCCCCACAAGTCTCGTCGTCCGTCGTCGAACCATACAACGCAGTTCTGTCCACACACAGCACTATCGAACACGCCGATTGCACTTTCTTGGTGGACAACGAAGCTGTCTACGACATCTGTCGCCGCAACCTGGACATCCCTCGACCGGACTATGAACACTTGAACCGGCTGATCGCACAGGTCGTGTCCTCCGTCACCTCATCCTTGCGCTTCGACGGGGCGTTGAACGTTGATTTGAACGAGTTCCAAACCAACTTGGTCCCATATCCCCGCATCCATTACCCATTGATCAGCTACGCACCAGTTGTCTCTACCAAGCGGTCCTCCCATGAAAGCTTCAAAACACAAGATCTGACCCTACAATGTTTTGAGCCCCATAACCAGATGGTGGTCTGCGATCCCCGAAACGGCAAATACATGGCTGTCGCACTTCTGTACCGCGGTGACGTCGTCCCCCGCGACGCGAATGCTGCTATTGCTTCTCTGAAAGCCAAATCCAGCTTCCATTTGGTGGACTGGTGTCCCACTGGGTTCAAAGTTGGGATCAACTATCAACCACGTAAGTCGGACCTATATGTCTGGCCGCCATGACTCAACTAACTTCATCTTAGCTATGCCTGTTCCCGGAGGAGAACTCGCGAAAGTCGATCGTTCCGTTAGTATGCTCTCCAACACCACCGCCATCGCCGAAGCTTGGAGCCGACTCGATCATAAGTTTGATCTTATGTACTCTAAACGAGCCTTCGTTCATTGGTACGTTGGCGAGGGTATGGAGGAAGGTGAATTCTCCGAAGCTAGAGAAGACCTGGCTGCCTTGGAGAAGGATTACGAGGAAGTCGCCAGCGACAGCCTGGAAGTTGAAGATGATGGTGGCGCTGAGTACTGAATGTGCTGTTCCTCAGCGGATAATATGAATGATGGCAAGCAATAGTGTGCAAGTTTGAATTGGAAGCCATGGACCACGCGACCCTGACAAGTTCCCTTCCTTGCCCTGGATGCAATAAGGCGACTTTTGATAAGCGAGTTATGTCCATAGCATTGACTAGAGAGAGGCTTGAATGTGCCGGTTAAAGCCGGATGACTGGACATGACACCACGAGACCACAATGCAGGATCGAGTAATGATAAATACATCGAAGTCTACCTAGGTAGGTATGATTGAACAATTGTCTACTTGTACATGAAGCCGGGTGGTATCAATGCTCCAATCGCGGCGTATAGTGAACTGCCATATACCTTACATAGGCGGCTGGTATTATGTACCTAGTCAGGCATCAGGTCCTCGGTTTCGATATGGCGTGGTACAGGTGAGGGACAAACATTCAGCCTTGCGTAGAGAGCCTGATCCCGTGACATCATTTGATAGTTCAATCCACACCTGTTGTCAACATTCGCTATGTTCCTCGTTTGCGTTTCTCGGCCTCGGCCTTCTATGATGGCGTCCTAACCGCACATACCGCTTGATCGTGCCCTGGCCAAAGACCTCTGCTACATTCCGGGACGCAAATCTGTCAGAAGCCAGGAGATCTCGCCATGGACTCCCAACCCAGACCAACCGTGTACCGGTCACGATCATCCACGAACCCAACTCGTTCCGAAGACGCGCCGACAGAACCCCAGACAGAAGGCTCGAAAGCAGCGGCCAATCGTCCGAGCCATGTCCGGTCAAGGTCGTATGTCTCACCAACCGAGCCGAATTCAGGAGAGATACCCGCACCCTCCGCGCCGACCGGTCTGGACAAGACAGCGGAGAAACTGGCACGCATCCACCTCCCGGGCTCGTCGAGCCGACACCACCAACATTCTCATTCACATTCACATTCTCACTCACCACTACACCGCGACAATGAGACTGCATCACATAAACGGCACCGGCCGACGCAGAGTGACGCCCAAGCACCCTCATCCAGGACATCGCGAAGGCAACAATCGAAGGAAGCAATGTCGAACCTCCCCCACCTGGTGGCCGGGCTAAATGCGGAGCGGGAAAGACGGATGCAAGCACCGCCAGCCTCGCGAACAGGAACACACCAGCAACAACATGCTTTCGGCCCGTCTGGGATCATCAGCAGCGACTACAACGAGGGAGGGCGGTACGATGCTCGACTCCAAGCCACAGCAGCCGAGACGAACCCAGCACCTCCGCGGCCGAAGACATCGTTCGAACTCCTATTCGAGCGGAGCCAAGACATCCGCATCGCCCGGCGAGTACATGTGAAAAAGGAAGAGATTATCAAGCGCGACGCGGAGCTGGCGGCAGCGGAGGAAGAAATGCGCACCCGCCTCGCCAGCATCACTGCCAAGGGCGTCGAAATCACCCGCCGGCTAGACTACGGATACTACAATCTTCTCGAGACGGTGGGCAATCTGGTCGCCATCATCACCAGTTTCCAGGCCCTCAGCAAGCAGAGCGAACAATTGATCGTTAATTTCGACAAAGAGACTCGCCGCCTCGACGCTGAGACCAGGAACCGGGTGCAGAGTTTCAAAGCGGGCTTCGAGACTCGAGACAAGAAGGCCCAGGCCCTTACCGAGCGTGGGCAACGCACGAGCGCCAAAGCCGAAGATCTCAGTATCCGCCTTGAGAACGCTCGGCTTATTGTCCAAAACTGGGAGAAGCGCGAAGACCAGGTGAAAAAGGTCTGGGACCGTGTCTTCGGCGTCGTGTGGTGGTCCACCATCACGGTCGTTGTCCTCGTCGTCGCGGTCGTCTTGGGTAAAGAGTGGTGGTTCCGTGGCGACCCTGTGAAAGCCGGCCTGCGCGCACACAGCGAGGGAAGCTGGAACTCTTCGCTGCGTCTGGGCGGGAGTACAGATGGGTCTGTTGCCATGCAGAATCAGAGACTCTTGTTAAGTCCCGACGGCGACGGCGACGGTGCAGCTGGTGCTGCGAAAGTCCCTGAAGATGTTAGGAAGCTTCTCCTCGAGATCGCTGACCGGAACCGGAACCGGAACCGGAAAGTCGTGTTTCCTGAGATCCCGAGAGAAATTGTCGCTGGATGTCCCGAGGCGGAGCAGTGCGTGAGAATCAATACGATACGTGAGAAGACGCCGATCTTCTCATGGGCATCTTCGTTGCCCTTTTCCCTTCCTTTCTCGGCGAATCGGGATGCGTCACGGGTAGAAGAGCGCGGAGACGAAGATCCTAGGTTGAAAATGTTGGATGACTTATAGGCTTTGTTATGACTTCGTGTGGGTGGGACTTGGTCGAGTCGGCGGCCAGTGGCTGGTGAATATTGCATTACTGCTTTGAACGGGACAGGTGTTGTGAGCGTTAAAAGATACCCCTTGTTTCTGTTACAGCTCGTGTAGTACCTAGTTGTTATAGTCTGGAAATATCAGATACATTGTGTTGCTAACGTGTCTTTTTTCCTTTTGAGTCGGCAGTCCCCTCTGTCCATGAAGTGGAGAGTATGATAGGGAATATCAGTTCACAGTAGGTACCCAAGCAGATAAACAAACAATACTGTCTATTACGTTGTGGCTGTGGCTGCGTGTTCTTGTTCGTGAGTTCGTTCTATCATTGAACCATGCTTCTGTGACGTTGTCATTCCCACCCTATCCAGCAACAAAGAATACAATACTACCTAACATTAGGCATCTAGGTATCTATCTGAAGGTAAAGTCATTGAATCTCCACGTTGAATCCTCATCCTCATGCTCCGTCCGTAGCTGAGAGACCAGTTCACTTCTCAAAGAGACGACCTGTCGGCCTTCTATCCATCCCCATCGCCTGCTATCCCTTTGGAGGAGATGACGGTAGTCTAGAGACATGTTCTCATCCAAGACTCCAGGAGCGTAACACGTAAATGCTGGGTATGCTATGGCATGGCAGGCTGTATCGCTTGGCCCACAAGAGCGGCTGCAGTGTAGCTAGCTAACTGTATCAACCCGCTAGGATCTGGACACTTTCTGCCTTGGGGCCGCTGAACTACCAGTCTTCGGGGTGTCGGGGATGCACAATGGCGTCATATTCCGGCCTTGACCCTTTTCGTGTAGAGAGCATAGATTGCCCTGAATGCGTCGTGTTGAAAAGATGGTCCATCTGGGGGTTATGTGCCTCGACCCCATGGGACGAAAGCCTTGAGTGTGTCGGCTATTCCTGGCAAGGTCGACTTGCGCCTCAGCTCGGGTCGAGTCCGCCGAGAACAATGAGTAGCTGATGAGAGACGTATGGTATGTCTCTTAAAAGAGCGGGATGGAATGGCGACGGGGGATCTTCGATTATCAAGAAGATGTTAGTTTCAAGTGCTGTGACTGTTGACCGCTACCCCAGACATGTCGTTGAAATAAGACCAGATCGAGAACCGGAGCACCAGTTACCACAGATAGGAATCTGGGGTTGCATGCATGAGCCACGGAGTGCTTGGCCACTCATGCATGTGCTCTATCTTGTCGATAACGGACCATTGACACCGTTGATACCGTTAGAGATCTTCGGACCAACAACAGCCTTCTCTAGAGCCTGTAGAACATCCTTCCTCAAGTCGTCGGCATCCTCAACACCGCAGCTCAATCTGACAAGATCGTCAAAGACGCCAATAGCTTCACGTTGTTCCTTGGGAATTCCCGCGTGGGTCATGGCACTGGGGACCTCGCAAAGACTCTCGACGCCCCCTAGACTTTCCGCTAGAGTGAAGATTCTTGTCTGCTGGCAGAATCGCTCTGCGGCCGCGTGTCCACCTTTGAGTCTGAAACTGAGCATGCCGCCTCCTAGACCGTCTCTGTGCTGTTTGATAGCAATGGCTCTCTGCTTATGAGAGTCAAGGCCGGGATAGTTGACGGCGATGACGTTGGGTGACGCTTCGAGGGCCTTGGCCACGGCCAGGGCGTTTTTGCTCGCTTCCCGGGCGCGAAGATGGAGTGTCTTCAAACCACGGTGGGCGAGCCAGCAGTCGAATGGAGAAGGAACGGCACCAATGGCATTTTGCAGGAATGACAAGCGTTCTTTGAGTTCGTCGGAATTGAACGCTGCAACACCCATCACAACATCTGAATGGCCGTTGATGTATTTTGTCACCGAGTGAACCACGATATCGGCACCGTGGTCTAGAGGATTTTGAACGTAGGGTGAGAGAAACGTGTTGTCGACCACCACCAGAATGCCGTGGCGGTGGGCAACCGTCGCCACGTTTCTGATATCAACTAGACTCAAGGTGGGATTTGAAGGGCTTTCAATCCAGATCAGTTTCGTTTGTTCCCGTATCAACTCTTCCACGTCTAGCTCTATCGATGGAGAAAAGGTCACCTCCACCCCATGCGCAAGGGCAACCTTTGTGAAATATCGATGGGTCCCGCCATAGACGTCCGATACTGAGATGACGTGTGAGCCGGCGGCTAGGGATTGAAGGATGGTGGCAGTTGTTGCTGAGCCGGACGCAAAGGCGAGGGCGTATCTGGCGTGTTCGAGCGCAGCGACTGCTTCTTCGAAATTGTCTCTGTTCGGGTTCGCGCTACGACTGTACTCGTAGAGTCCGATCGGCTTGCCGACCGAGGTCTGCGCAAATGTCGTAGATAGGGAAATGGGCTCGATGACGGCTCCTGTCGCGGGATCATGAGGTGATCCTGCGTGGACTGCGAGCGTGCCGAACTTGTGGACTGGTGACGGGGCACGCGCGGGCGTGTCAATGCCGCCATTTTCATTCGTGAGGATGCGCTCGTTCGGTCGAAGCGGTCGAGGCGAATGTGGACTCGGACCTGTCATCTTGGGCAGACTTTCCGTGGGTATTGTTTCCTAGGAGGAACGTGAGGGTTGGAGGGTGGTATAGAACAAAAAGCGAAACTTGGAGTGTCTGCAGTATTTGAAGGAGTGGGTGATGTTAAAGGGCGCCGGAGGATGGGCGACAATGCAAGCACGCCATACTCGGACCGCTCAAAATAGGTTTATTTGTCTACAAATATTGTGCAAAGTCTGATGGCTGAGATCGCTGTGATCGGAGTCCGTGACGTGTGAGAGGGCTAAGGAGGCCTTTTCTGGTCCTATTTGTAATGTTGTCGATGCTGAGCATCCGCCTTCGACTTCCACTCCGTCGCCTAAATAAGATACACCTGGTAGGTGCTTGGTATACAAATCAAAGTGTACAACTTTGCCCCCGCGATTTATCATACTGCACGTGTAAGTCAGTCGCCGCCACGAGGACGAGGCTGTAATAAGGCCCCGCCGCTTTAAACCTCTACAAGTACGTACCTTAGTATAGCAGACTCTCCGTCGCCTACATCTGCGCCATTCTCAACGTGCGCAAAGGAAAGTCGATCGTTGCTCGTCCCATGGAGTCAACGTGTGCTCATCATTCATTCAAAGGTGTCTGTCATAGAGAGTGGCCGTGGCATTGACTAGATATTCAGGTGAAGCAGAACCCTTGGCTGCCTTGTCATTGCCAGCGAGCGTCATATTTTCTCATAGTTTTGGGCCAGCATTCAGAAAGCGCGTTGCAGCATTTCGTTTCTCCTGGCTGAGACATCGTCGCCCCTCCAAAGAAGGAATCCCTGGTGTGCTTTTGTGCCTTGAAATGTGCGCCGGCCTCCGTGTCCATCCCATATCGTCCCTCCGTTTCTGCTGCATTGCCTGTTTTTACATACCTTTGGCGTCGTAAGCTAGTCAATACAATCGTTCCAACCATCCTTTTACAGCGCGAATCACCTAGCGAGTATACCTCCGGCGCTGCGGGATACTTGTGGTGGCTGCAAAGGGTGGATCCCGCGACGCTGGCATTTTGCTCAGTCGTGCTCCCAGTCAACTGACCGAACAGGAGAGACTCGTGGCCGTCATCGTTGCATGTCGTGCAGAATCGTCGGACAGAGGCACCTGACCGGATATGAGAGAGGAGGGTGAGGCGGCGTTTTAACTGTGTCCGGCTTCCGTAAGACCAGACCGCTTTACCACCATTCGACGCCTCCAAGTCCAGCCTCTGCCATCGAAGCCTGTGGAAGGTCAGATTCGCTTCTGCTCTGCGAAGACTGTCACATCCATACCTCAATGGCATACGGAACCTTGCGCTCTGGCTGTTTTTCGGCCTCGCCGTTTGCATTTGGGCCTTTCGGGGCTTGATCGTGCCATTTTTCCGCCTCGACACGCAAGTTGACCACAGTCCCCTGGTCAAACCAGAGTTCAGATTCGTCGGTCTTCCAAACCCATGTCTGCTCGCCCTCATCACTGTAGACATATCAATATAAGCTGTGGCTGAGAGTCCAGCTGTTGTGCTTACAATATGCAACCCTCGAAAAGCATAGTCTGAGGCACAAAGATATCTTCGAAAAACCGCGTAGTGACTCCTAGATGTCAGTTATGCCGTGGGTAAGAGGAGCGGCTAGCCCTTACTCTGAATACCCGTAGGTGTACACTTTTGAACGGTACCAGTAATGATTTCGCCCTTGAAGGGTCGGAAGACAATCATTCGAAATCGCACTGTATTGCATGAGCATTTAGAGCTTCCGACTCCCGAATAGCCCTCCTACCATTGACATTGGCATTGCCTGTACCGTTTCCGATCAAGCCATCAGACGCTTTGAGAAGGTCGTACATGCAAATACAGAGTCCGATCTTTTGCACAACCTGTGAAGAGGTCAGATCAGGGCGGCATTGGGAGGCGGCTGAAAGCGTGGACCTTGTTCGAGTATTTCTCATTTATCCTGTCCTCAAGATCTTGTCGGGTTATCTGGTCGTTCAAGAACCCATACGGCGGGATCTGGACAAGATCCTCAATAGTCGTCTGCAAGGTCAGTTAACAGCATCGTGCCAGACTGGACCGCAAAAAGCCATACAAGTATAAACATTTTTATCACCCAGTGCGCGGTTCGCAGGTCTCTGGCGTAGTCAATGGCGACATCGGCATCACACTATGCCTTGGTCAACGCATATCGTTCTTGTGGAAAACACTTTATGTATGCGGTCGTCGTTTAAGACAAAATGTTCGAACTTGTTTCCGAAGTGAAGATTTGCTGTGGGTCTGGTTTAAGCAGCGAAGCCTAAAGATTTACACTGTAAAAGGAGCCCGATCGCGCCTAAGATGCCCGGGGCGGCCCCATCAGGCTGGCGTCTGGCAGCGTACAGTACACGGTACAGTATCATGCATGCAGGTGGTGTCAACTAGTGGATTATTCCAGGCACTACTGCTGCTAATAAAGCATAAACTTCAGCGCGGCCCTGACGTCGTTCCATGCCTATACCAAATTTATTTTGAGGCATCGCAGATAACTTTCAGTTCATGTCCATAACATACCTACATGCACTAGCAGTGGCAGATATACAGTATTGATTGCCAGGATGAGAGGGTAATTGACTACTTGCATTCTTCAGCAGCGATGAGACGCGGACTGGTTTCCTTCTAGCAAAATGTCGAATCAGCCATTCTCCTTCCCCCCGCCTCCTCCGCCTCCGCCGAAGCGAAACTCGCAGCCTCCTTTCCAGCAGAATCCTGGTTTCCACAATAATAGAGGCTCCTTCAGAGGCGGTCATTCTTTCAGGGCGAATAACAGAGGCGGGCGCGGAGGATATGCCGGAGGACAACATGCGTCCTTCAATTCCTCCGCTGGATACCTGCGCCCTCAACCTCGACCCTTCGACAACGGTGCGCGTCGGGGCTCCTTTACAAACGCTGCACAGAAAAGAGATCATACCGCTGCTTTCCCGACCGCAAACCAGTCTCGGCCCCGCCCTGTGGCACCTCCTGCAGTTCCCAGTTTCAATGCGTCCATTGAACATCTCTTGCCTCGCAGAGAGACCCCCGAGGCGAAGGCCCCGAGTGATCCTACTCCGAAAACCAAAAAGCACAATATACTTGGCCTGACGCCGGCGTCGTTAGATCAGGCCTCTGCTTCGGAAGATGATGAGGGCGAGGAAGAACGTCTTGCTGCTCAGATAAACTCCAACGGTCAGGCCATACAAATTGAGTACAAGGGGAACGTGGCTACGCTCCGGACTGCCGAGGAGATTGCTGCTTGGATTGCAGAAAGGAAGAAACGGTATCCAACTCGGGCCAAACAGGAGGCAGCAAGGAAGGAGGCAGCAGAGAAGAAGGAGAAATGGGAACAGGAGAAAAAGGCAAGATTGGAGGCGAAAAAGGAGGCTTGGGCCCGACGAGAGCAGGACCGGAAAGAGCGGGACGCTGCGAGGGTACAGCAAAAACAGGCACGGCAGCAAGAGAAGGAACATCAAGCAAAGCAGAACGAGGATACACTGGCAAAGTCCACGGCAGAGACGACGGCGGACAAGTTGAGAAAGAGAGCACTCAAAGCGGAACGACAACTAGCCAAGGCGAAAGAAGCATTGCGGCTGGCTGAAGCTAGCATGAGTGCTTCAGCTGCAGAGTCTGCAAGTGCCTCAACCACACAAGCTTTAGGAGACACTATTTCCATCTCTCAACCTACAGAGATCGAGCCTCAAGATAATACCCCTGGTCAGGCTGTCAACGATCGCGATTATACCTCGTCCTCAGGCTCCTCAGATCTAGATACGGATTCAGACGATGGGTCCAGCTCTGACGAAGCCTCTGACTCTGACTCAGTTCCAGAAGTGATGAGCACGAAACAAGCCGCTCTGGAGGTTGACAGTGCCAATATTCCGACTTGGAAGAAACCGGCCGCAGTACCCCGCCCATGCAAGAATATGGCCAAGTACGGTCGGTGTAAATACGGCTCCAATTGTCGCTTCTCCCATGAGAAAGCCACGCACAGTGACGAGACTGAGAAACCCTCGAGAAATGCAAGAGCCGAAGCTAGGGGCAAGAAGAAAGACCCGTCAACCCTGGCATCAGCCAACGGCAGGAGAAAAGGTTTATTCCAGGTCATGGTGGAAAGGGAAGAAGAGGAAGAAAGGAGAAGACTTTTGGAAGCGATCATCACTCTTGGTGAGAAGGGTATGCTCGATGAGCCAGCTGCAACATCAGAGCCTACCGGCTGAGCAATGACTGTCCTGAAGTCAATGCTCAACAAGATCACTCAACAACCAGGAACCACATCACAGTCACCCGCGAGGCCATGTCGACATCAATGAACAAGCCATCCCCATGGTCTCTCTCAGAAGCCTGCAACATCTTCTTTCAGAGCATCTACCACAAAAGCCCTACCCTCCCGGCCTTCTCTCAACCCAAACATCTTCCACCCACCGGACAGGGGAAAGCAGTGCATCTGCCCCTCCCAGACCAACCATCGACCATTGACTCCCAGAGTTTCACAACGATGCAGGAACTCCACCGCATCAGGTGCCAAAACATCATGAGTGCCTATGACCCCGTGCACGGCCACGCCTCTCTCGTTCAACGCGTAGAAAGCCGAATCAGTATTCAGAAGCGGCGATGTGGCCGGGTCATCGGGAGAGAAGGGCGCAAAGCCGCGGGGCGATGCGGACGGCGACGAGGGTCCTGTGAGGGAAGGATTGCTGTTCGCCGTCCATTCCCTGGCAATCCGCGAGGTCAACTCCATTGTCAGGACGGGGTCGTGTCTGTTATACTCGGGAATAGAGGGGTTAATGTTCCGCAAGTCAACTGGCGGAGATATAGAAATGATGGAAACCAAGGGGAATCGTCCGGACTTGTCCCGTCTAGCCTCGTTACGACGAGATCCTCCACATCCATCATGCTCCCAATCGACATTGTCGTTCCCTGATGTCTGATAACTCTGCGCCGCCCACATTCCCAAGCTTAAAGCAAGATTGCCCCCACTACTATCTCCCGCCAGGGTCACTGTATCCCCCCGAGCGACCGCGTCATCGAGGACTCGCACCAGCCATGCTCGTAAGGCCGGTATCGTCTCTGAAGCCGCAGAAGCCGGCGCAAGCGGGCTCGATACCAATGTGATTTCAATCTCGACGTTTCTCGCCCTCGCATCCTCTGTCTGGGTCCCATGCGGCCGGGACGAAACGCTGGAGCCATTTGACGATACCGAGAGAGAAGAATCGATAGTATGAGCCGCACAGTCTCTAGCCAACTCAGCGAGGAAAAGCCAGTGTTCGCTCGATGGCGGAGCCTGGAACCCTCCCCCAGCGAAATAATATACCCGATGTTTCGACTCGGGTTTGAAGTTATCATTAGTCTGTGTCTTTATCCTCGGTGGTATTGCCGTGTCTTGGTTTCTGCGATCAGTGCCGTCACCGTGCAGACTCTGACTCTCTTGGAGGAATGGGCAACACGGATGGAATGTATACTCCCAAACCCTTTCGCGCTGGGACTCTTCGACATCACATCCCCATTTTCTTTCTCTTTTTCTGGTTTCATTCTTGGAGAACAGTTTCTGTGACCCAGGCGGCAACGGCTTGCCGGGCGGTTCGACGAGACGAGGACGCAGAGGCCGGATAAGCAGGCGCAAGAGACGGTATAGGATGGACAAGTCGGTGCGGGTTGTTATTTTCATTGACGATCGAGGCGGAGGCTGAGGTGAAGGCGGAGACGGAGACGGAGGTGATGATTGTGTTGTGGTTGTTGGGTTTGGGTTTGTTGTTGCTGTATGGACATGTGGTTGTTGCGCTTGATGTTCTAGCTGAGGCTGTAGTCGACCTTGATCTTGCAATTCACCCCGGTCTGGAGATTGAAGACCATCCATCACCCCAGATCCCGAGCTCGAGCCCGATCCCGATCTTTATACAAAACAAGTACGCCGACCTATCTAAGGTGCCTAGCCTTCTGTTTTCCAGCTCTCTTCCCTTCCTCGCCTCCCGGGCTTTTCTTCCTTTCTTTCCCTGAATGTTAGGACATGCACATGTATATGGGTCAGATACTATACCTACCTACCCACCTCCTCAAGGAGATATAGTATCCGTAATCCATAAAATGCCACCAAACCTTGGTACCTCAGGGAATGATTCCATCGACTTACCTTTCCCTATCTACCTGGGTACTTACCTCACCCTAGATACCTTGCCTGAAATAAAGTTACCCAGGTACCTGGGTAATAAGGTAAAGTATACTCTCCTTCTTTGACATGTTTAGGTATGACCACTCGATCCTAGGTGGTGACGTCGACGTCGGGTTACCTGGATTTCTTCAAAGACGCCGCCGGCATTGGCTGGTTGGCTGGCTGGCACGTGCGAGGCTGAAAACTTGAAACGGTTCGTGAAAGTGAAAGTTAAAGTTAAACCTAAACCTTACATGATCCCATCTTACTTTTCTATACATATCTATCCCTTAACAATATACATCTTAATCTTCATTTCAGTCAGCCTTAATGTGGATCGAGATCGAGATGGAGATCCACTTACTACTTTATCGATCGATCGGCCGGGAGATCTGATCTTGATCTTGATCTTGATCTGCGGCAGACTTCTACTACCGCATACCTAGACAAGTCACGTAGACAGTATACTAAGTACCTAGGTATTGTAGCCTGTGGTAGGTTAGGTACTTAACATCTTCTCGGGGTAGAGAAGGCTGGTGTTCTCCAATAGGAAGGACAGATGATATACGCGAATGGCACACATTCAAAGCTATATCAAAGGGACAACGACAAGGACAAGGACAAGGAGGAAGGAAACCAATTTAATCGTACAATAGGTATCTTTTTTTTTTCTATTTTTGGGCTTTTGGCCTTTTCGGTCACCTGGGCCTACTAGTATTTCAGTAGGTAGTCCAGGTTCGTTGGAGACAGTTCGTACATAGCTCCCTCACGTCGGGAGTTCACTCTCAAAGACATGATCATCATCCAAGCATCATGCATGCTGTTTTGATGCCCCTTTTCTATCCATCCAGCTTTCACCCTGATCGCACGCGACTGTCCCTGTCTGAGCTCCTTGTCCAACTCGATTGTCAGATTATGCTGGTCGCCTGAACTGCCACGACCTTCACTGTTGCCGGGGCTTCAGAAACGACGTGAACACCTTCTAGGCAGACTCCTTTCCTTTCTTTGATTTAGCATCGCGAGGGGTTGGGCCGTTCATTGTCGCATGCGCCGGCTCTGCAACGCGACCATGGTAGTTGATGTGAGCACCTAGAACGGCGCGGAAGATAGGCAAGTCACTGAGACGTCGACCGGCTTGAGTGCCATGCAGCATGTCCGTTCTCGTTCTCCAACGTCGTGTCTCCATCCGACCCTGTTGTGGTGGAATTTCAGAGGTTTGAGGTGCAGTGGTGGGAGGTGATGACGACCTAGGGCGATTCTTGGTCTGTGATTTGCCACGTGCTTGTGCCTCACGTACAGGGCCGAGCTCAGGCTCTAACATTCCTCCAGCCGCACGCGGTTCACCATCAGCTGGGAAACGCATTCTCAGTGCTGGCCGTGCATCCATAATGACGGAATCGGTCATGCTAAGTTCACGTTTCTGGCCGCGAACTGCAGGTTGCAAAGCCGCGTAGTGCTCCGGTCCATCTCCGGGAACCAAGGCGGGCCAGTGTCCCGGATTGAGAGGTGGAGCAGAGTTCGGGAAGTTGGCACTGTAAAATGGGTGAGCAGATCCACGAAGGCGTGCACCTATGGTCGAGGGTCCGTTGACGGCGGATGGGTCAGCGATATTGTCATCCACTCCATGATCGAATGTGAATGGGGCCCCGGACGGGGATTCCACGGGTTCATATGTGTTGGAGGGCAGACCAGTTGCGCCACGGCGTCGAGCATCGGTGGGATCGTCATTCTCATGCTGTCCACCGGTTTCACCTGCTCGTGCTGTGCCAGTGGGGAGTATGCGTGAAGGGCGAACCAACTGCACGGCTGCTTGTGCGGCTTGTAGGAGAGTACGACGGTGTGTATTATTTGTTGCAGCATTCTGGCCTTCTGTAGGTCGCTCCAGTTCCTCAGCATAATCCAGCATGGCTCGGCGGATGGCAGGTAGAACATCTTCTGTCATGGGAACACGATAGTGGGTGCCGTAGCAATCGCAGGCTTTATGCACTTCTTGTTTCGCACCACATCGGTAGCAAAAGTCGGTGCCGCACTCACAACGCATATGGTTGCATCCTTCGATCTTCTCAACCAGGTTCTTACAGCCTAGTAATGGCAATCAGCAAATACCCGACAACTCGGGTGGTTTGTTACGTACCAGGGCAATGCTTCCAGCGATTGTTCTTGGCCAGTTTCCGATCCCCGGCGTTCATCAATTCTTCTGCTTCTTTGCAGGTCATCCCGTCGTCGCCAATATGCTGAAGACGCTCTTGCTTGCATTCAATGCAGGTTACCGTCGCACACTTTCCGCATTGAACGAACTTGTCTGGGCTGTCCCGAATGCGACTTTGTTCAATGTACTTGCTGCAAATAGGATTGGCACAGTAGACGGGGCTCCGGGAAGAAAACTCCTCAACCACATCAAGATAGCGAGTCAGGACATCTTGATCCAAATGTGTCTGGATATCGGCCATGTCTATACCCTGGCGACCAGTGCAGCATCTTGGTGGGAAAGAGTTCCTATTGGCAAGACCTGTACTTACCAATTGGTTGAGACAGCCTCGGCAGTATCCATGAGCACAAGAGAGATAGATTGGATCCTTCACCTCCTCCAGGCATGCTCGACAATGAGTGGGGCCTTCAAGATGGGTAGCATTGCGGTTGCGATTGTCGGACAAGCGATAATCCCAAGCACGATGTCCGAAGGTTGGAACGGTCAAGCGTGGAGGCGTCCGGAGCCGCGGAGCTGGGGGGTGCAGATATCTAGCAGGCGCATTTTCAGGGATGCCAAGGAGCTCTGCAATATCGAAACCAGTAGCGTCAGGGTAAGAGACGAACAAGTCATCATATGCAGTTATACTCGGCCAAGTATTGTTATCCTCGACAGATCGTGGACGCAGCCCGGAGATGTGGTGTGCTGTCGTTGTCATGCCACCGCCATTGCGGCTCTCAGAGTCCATCATCATGCCGTTCGCCATATTGTCTTGACCCTGGGGAGGTGTAGTGCCGTTCGGACCGTTTGTCGCTGTAGATCGAGGTTCTGCAGTGGTGGCAGGGACAACTTCCACTCCGGATAGCGTGACTGTGTCCAGGGTCCCATTGAAGAAGCGGATCATATCAGTAGTTCGTGTGTCGAGCCCTCGATACTGTGGAACACCTGTTCGGCGCAGCGTGACAGTCGGTCCGGTCTGGGGATTTGGGGGAACCCAAAACATCTCCAGGTCAGCCTGATCATCTAGGTCATCATGATTATCTAGCGTCTCAGCAAATCTGGCGTGCGGAGCTCTTGCAACTCGTCTTACGCGAGTCAAAGGTTGAGCCATTTTGTGTGAATCGCGGCGCGCAGAGAGTGGTGAAGGCAAAGGATGATAGGGTAAATAGTGGTGTTCAAAGCCCCGCGGTGGCCGTGAGATCGGCTGGACCAACTCTCCCCGCAGGTTGTGAGATCTCGTGCAGTGGACGGGGTGTAAGACTCTCTAGACGTCTCAGCCTTGCGCGGAGAGACGCCCAGAAGGGAACGGTAGACGGAAGGGTTGGTGAAGAATGGTGTCTTGAAACGGGGAGGGAGGTGTTGGGTTGGTGGTTCAGAGTAAGAATCAAAGTCGTGGAATGAAGAAAACTGGTGAAAGTAAACTTGAAGTGAAGTAGTTTTGATTCACCTCGATCAGTGGCACGCAATTGTCCTGCAGCCACGTGGAACCTTGGCGACAAGTATGAAGCTGAACTTGTGGTTGGTACACGCCTGGGATTCAATGCAGCTCGCAGCTCAGATGCGAGGCGACCAACTATGAAGCCCGCCGTGGCACATCTTTGCCAGGACCAGGTGGCCTGCAGTTGACCTCCTTCATAACTCGGACAATTTGAAGAATGTCCACTATCATCGACATAAGCAACCTGCTCGTGCTATTGAGCACTTGTCAGTCTGTCGGTCATTGTTACGACAGGATAGAGAGCAAAGACCCTTACCGACAACAAGCACCTACGCCGTCGCTGTTACTGTTGCTGTTGCTGTTGCTGTCAGATCGGAAGGACTTTCCACCGGCTGGGATGACAACTGCTTCAACCTCACCATCACCATCACCATCTTTGTCGTTGCGATCCTTTCTTCTTCCCACAGCGTATATGCGTCTTCCCACCACGGGCAGTGCGCCTTACTCGATCAAAGCCATAGGAAGGACTGGACTCGGCCTCCAACAATAAACTATGGCTCAAGCCTGGAACAAATGCAAGCAACCTACCTCCCACGACCGTTACCTATCCTGCCCTGCTCACCGAAGATGCTGGGTTTGGCGCAGGCATGCTGGATTAAGAGGAGGGAGGAATGGAGCAAGAGCAGCTTCCCACAATACTTATTACTATGACAGCATAACAATACTTCACCAACTAGTACTTATGAGCTATAGCACAAGCACGAGCCATCCAGCGACATGACGACCATTTCCTACAAATCTTTCCTGGACAGATTGTCCCGCTTCACGAAGAAAGACGTATTGAAGAGAGAGTTACATGGGAGCGCAGCTGATGAAATACTATGATTTGTGCAACAGGATACAATGAGGAGGCACAGAGTGTGCATACCTACCATGGCTTGCAATGGGCAATAATACGTAGAAGTTTAAGTTGGCACTTTGCCAAATCACGGACGGCCAGCATCTCTGGGTAGGTGTCGACTTTGATATTGGAAACAACCTGCATTCTCTCCGGCTGAACATTTCACGTCTCGATATGGCTATCGTCAATCAGGTTACGCATGCCTCCTAGCTGTGACGCACGCAGCCTGCGCCTTTTCGCTATTCCTGAGCCGCACAGTAATATCGCATTCCCAAAGCCACATCTTAGCGCCTGTGTAAAGCATTCCTACACTGCGATTCCATACTGTCGGCATGACTCCAACGCTGCATACGCCAAGAGACACTTCCGCAGGCCTGAAATTGAGCCATCCCTTCGCTAGACGTTCAAATTGCACCCGAGTCTCAAACGAGCCAGACCTTTCCATCCGTCGATAAGCAGGCTTATTCATTCCCACCAAGACGAGTCTTTCCCCCCTCATTGCGGGTCTTCGACAGCCCTCCAGACAAGCGAGGTCTCATGTGCCGTTTGTGCCATCCTCGTCCCTGCGCCGAGTCAACTTTTAATACAGAAAAGATCCACAAACCCGCCTTGGAGGGGCATATGGCATAGGCTTCTTCGAGCGCCGGTGTGGCGTTCCTCTCTGAGAGAGGTATTGACCCCCTTGCGCACATCGGTGACAACATTGGCCGATTAGGGTTCGAGAGTTCACAACACGAACGTCAAAAGATAAAAGTAGATGAGAATACCTGGAAGATATGTGAATGACCATGCTGAAGGCCTTACCGGATGTGAGACAACCAGGTTGTCGCTCCATGTCTGTCCCGTGCTCGACACCTACTGTAGTATCTTCCTTCCACTTTGCTCACCGCCATCAAGTTCACGCGAAGCCGAACCCTGTGCCTCGAATCCATCGGGCAAAGCCAAGAACCACGAGCGCCGGCACCTTGCTCGATCCAGCGGGCCGTCACTTTCCCGTCACGCATTGTTATTCGGTGACAAGCATCAATCGGTGTGACAAGGCACGTTGATTGGCCAAGGCTACTACGACGTGGCCTTTTTCGGTGGTTTGCCTATCGCATTTGCATGCTATTCATGGAGACGTGGGGCTCTCTCCCAAGGGTTCAAGACAATTACACCATCCCATCCCATCCCTCGATTGGAGAAGGCCGTAGGCATTTCTCAGGCCCTCAGGGGTGGACGCTGAGGGGTGGAGGGGCAGTCCTGATGATGGGCGGTGTGGTGTGTTGGCTATCACCAACCTAAGGTATATAAACAACACGGTCTCTACGGTAGGACAAGTTCAGTTTCTTTCTTTTTCTCTCACATCTCATTTTACACCGGTCAACAGTCCCTTTAGTCGACACCCTGATCAAACCCGTTCTTCAAACTCCAATCCAAACAAACAAACCCTCACATCACAATGGCCGACGAAGCTACCAAGGCGAAGATCAGAGCCACCTTCGACAAGCTCACCCCTGAGGACTTTGCCTCTGTTGCCGGCAACAAAGACGGCCTGGCCGACAAGGTCGCTGCCGCCTACGGCATCTCGAAGGAAGAGGCCGTGAAGCAGGTCGAAGCTGCGTTCGCCAAATAAATAAGCCCACCGTCGAACTCTCGCTCGTCGACGACTCGTTCTCTTGCAGCCTCTACTTCTTCATCCATGACCAACGCGCACTTCCTCAAGCCACCTCAAGCCATGTTGCACTAGTACCCCTCCAGCCGACGGGATGGATTGGAATGGATTGGATTGGATTGGCAAAGTGAACGTCAAGGTACAAGATGGCGAAGACTAGAGTTTCGGGGGACAATTCAGCACATCGACAGAGAGATGGAGATAAAGAGCAGAGAGACAGACATGACGGAGCATCCATAGCGAGGGAGTCACATCCAACCATTTGAATAGAAGCGGAAAGACATGATTGGCATTTTGAAAGACGTTTTCTACTTCTCATTTCATACTGTTTCTCTTAGCATTCGTCTAACTCAGAGAGATTCGAGTCCATATATTCATAGACTCTCCCGTCTGCCGGCAGAGCGCTTCTCTTCCACCTGGCAGCCATTTGCATCCCTCTCGATGTGAGGTAAAGGGTTCCTGGTCGCCATATTACTTCTGCTCTGGTCAATTATTGCCTAGCCGGGTGGATTCAACAAGGTAAGTCAAGTAGAGTGCCGACAAATCAGTATCTATCTATTTATTGAATGATTGATTGTCTGTCTTGTCTGTCACGTTTCTTTCCTCCTGGCGCTCAGACGGACACAGGGCCCGGCCGTCCCATCATCTCTATCCCTGTGCATGTGTACATGTGTGCTCGCTCGCCGAACCAGAACCAGAACCAGACCCAGTCAGTCTGATTCCACAGAGTCCAAAGAAAAAGAAGAGGGGTTCCGTCCGTGTTCAAACCTCTTCTTCATCATCCAGCCCATCTCCAAGCAACTCATCATCCTCCACGACCTGGGAATAATCCTGACCACGTCTAGCAAAGGCGTCTCTCGACCGGTACGGCGCGCCATACCCTGCAGCCGCACCAGATCCTCTTCCGAGTCCGAACCTGCCTGCTCCACCGCCACTGCCGCCAGACCGGAGAGGCATGTAACCCTTAACACTTCGCCAGAGGCTCATTACCAGTAAAGGCGTCGCCTTTGCCACGGCAACAACACCGCTGACAATTGCCACGGGCACCGTGATCCACGGAGACTCCCCCTGCAGCGTTCATGGTGTCGCCCAGCCTGATCTGGCCGAACCCGCCAAAACCGGCCCTCCATTTCGTATAGACCCAGTATCCGACTCCCACCGCAGCCGCGATGGGTATGACGATGGCAAAGAACAAGCCGGCTCCACTGATGCCATGTTTCTTATGGTATTCTTTCTCGTGGCCGGGACAGGGTCGGCTCTCTAACTTATCGAGCTCCACCCCACCCTGGCACGTTGTGAGCGGAATCCGTCTGTAGCCTGTTGGATACCAGAATTCGACTTGATCCGGGTTGTCGCGGCAGTTTTGTTCATGGTCTTGAGGCTTCAGGCCTGGCACCAGCTGACATGACCCGTCGGCCTGGATCTGGTAATTGTAGTCGCATTCAAAGTCTTGCCGGGTGCAGCTGCAATTGCGTGCAATATTGTGGAGATGGTCGATTTTCTTTCCATTGTAGCAGTCCGCTTCGACTCGCTTGCGGTGGTATTGTGCCACATGACCGAACAAGCAATTGGAATCCTGCATGGGGTGCTTGGGCTCCCATAACGTGTAATCCTCGTTGACCGGGCTTGTTTCGTCCAGATTGCATTTGCGTTGTCGTTCCTCGAGCCCACTGAAGTCGATGCTAACGGTGAAAATGCCTCCTTTGGCACCCGTCCCAACTTCACGACCCCAGAGTAGGAAATTGAGCGAGTTGTCCGACGGTACGGTGGTAATGGCGTCAATCTGCATCTCGACATTAGGCGAGAACTCGAACTCCTTCCAAGTTCGACCCTCGTCGAGTGTATAAAAGAGACTCTTTGTAGGCTGTGATTCCTTGACAATGACGATGATACTGCCCTGGTCACCATATTCCCACATGTAGCTCCCCTTCTTGACGGATGACCAGGTAATGCCCGCATCACGCGTAATGAAGGTGTCTGTGCTCTCATCGTCTTTTCGAGCGAGATACTCACCAACGTTACCGACGGCCATCATAAGGCCAACTGCGCTAGGGCTGGAGAATGTGGCCGACTTATCGGCTCGCTCGGTGTAGCTGTGGATATGAAGGGAACATTTCTGGGTGGCTTTGTTGTCCTCGGAAACACATCTGTAGTCCTTTCCCAGGGCGTCTTTCTTAGGCGGTGGCAGCAAAGCCCATTCTGCGCCATCATTATGCGTAATCATTGATTTGAGTTTCTTCTTCTCGCCTTCATCCGTCTCGGCGATGTTAGCAACGACATTGACCAGCGCAACACCTTCAAGCCCTTGCATTTTCTCAAAGTCGACATAGCCTTCTAGATCCCGGTTGACAGCATCCAGAGTGAACACATATGAGGTGCCGTTGCTGTTGGACTTGATGATTGCCCCGTATTCACGATCTGGGGCCGCATTGACGGTAACGTGCAAGAAGACCGCGTGGGTGGAACTGTCTAAAACAGTATACGCTTGTTGATGTGCAACCTGGAAATTTTTGGGGAACTCTGCAGGAGCAAAGGTCCGACCATCAACACTTGCATCCACTCTCAGGTTCTGTTTGTCTTCCGTCTTTGCCGCAACAATGATGAACTCGGACATCGTTGCAAAGTCCAGGATATCAGGGAAATGGATGGTCGAGTCGCTGAAGAAGTTGTCACTGGACAACAGCATGAGGTTCTTGTCTGGATTCTCGTCTTGGTACTGTTCACAATATATGAGCTGCTCCGAGTCGGCCCGTCCTTCTCTAGTAATAAATTCGCATTTTCTCGCATATCGGACCAGCGTCTGCCAGTTATCGCCCCGATCTTTCGAATAGAAGATATTGGTATGGTCGTCCTGTCCAACCGAGCCAGACCAGAGTAACCAGTCTTTATAATCCGGGTGGAATCTCAAGGTCGGCAGCCTCAGGTTGCTGGGCCTTTCCGGTGCCACGAATTGATCAAATCGATCTCCCCGGTCGATCGTGTAGTGTACCGTCTTGGAGCCTGTAAGGAAGAAAACCACATCATGATGATTAGGATTTGGTGCAATGGCAGTAATAGGTTCTCCCCTCGAGAATGGGCTCCCATGTCTTGCCGTGGTCTCGAGTGAGGAAGATGTCCTGTTCACTGGTCCGCATGACGATGGATTCGTCACTTCCTCTGGACGTGTCACCTCTCTCGAGATAATACCACTCGGAAAAGCGGGCGGCATCGAAATTCGTCTTTTCGACAGCAATCTTGCCCGTCGCAGGCTTTTTCGCAGAGTCCGAACAGGGCCGCTCGATTTCTTTGTCAAGCTCTTCGCCCCCCTTTACGGATGCATTCGTCTCCGGGAATTAAGCGCCATCCAGAAGGTCCTTTGAATGTGTCCTTGACGTCCTTGCACTCTCCTTCTGGAATAGGGAGGGGTGCAGCAGGGATACACCTCGTTCGGTCGTCCGGATCCCTCACGAAGTTGTAATCGCATTCAAAATCCGCGGCTGTGCAGACGCAGGGCTCAAACTCCGGAACAGGATCCTTGAATTCTTCATCGATGAAGCACTCAGAGTCAGCCTTGCGACGGCGGAAAAACTGCTTGTGTCCCATGATACAGCTTGGCTTGCCATCGGCGTCAACTCGCGCGGGCCATCGTTCGAAATCGTCCTTTTTGCAGGCGCGCTCATGGAGACCATCAAAGTCAATCTTGAAGATCACCCATTCCGTCTTCGAGCCCGACCCACGAGCACCCATCAGGAGAAACTTGAGTGTAGTAGAATCAGGAACTGTTGTCAAGAACCTGGCGCGGATCTTCTCCCCTAGATCCGCTTTGGTCCATGTCTTTCCATGATCGATAGAGTATTTGATCTGACCGGTTGTATCCTCGTCATCGATGGCTACAATGACAGCTCCTTGATTCCCGAACTCGTACAGGTGAGCTCCGTCAAGGCCCTTGTACCATGTGACGCCAGCGTCATCCGAGACGAAAAGGTCACCTTCGTTGTACTCTCTCAAGTATTTGCCGGTGTTGCCGACCCCCATAACAATGCCAGGGGCTGGACTGGAGAATATCCTGCCTGCCTGCTTTGCATCGGTCACGGAGTGGAGGTGCAGCTTCTTTTCACCTGCCATAAGATCCTGGAATGTTCGGCCGTCATCAAAGCTGATTTGTGACATGATCTTCTTGTCAACAATGGTAGAAGCCTCAACTTCTCTCCAGTTGTCCACAGTATTGACAAGGACAATCCCCTGAATGTTCGAGACCTTCTCAAAGTCGACCCGCCCGTAAAGGTTTCGGTTGGTGTGGTCGATGTTGCGGGTAAAGTAGGTACCATTAGAATTTGACGTAAAGAGGTATCCCATCGGGTTGGAAGGCCTGGACCCGAGAACATCGACCTGCATGCTGTAGTTTGTACTCTCGAGGATGGTGTAAGCATCTTCATTAACTCGGTGTTGACCAAATTCGGCCCGGTGCCATTGCGAAGCATCTTTGGTCACGTATAAGGCCAGCTCATCCGTGCCCTCCGACTTTGCTGCTGCAACCAAGAAGCCCTTCACGGCAGCCATGCTTATGATCCCAGTCACCGCTCGACCTTCATCTAGCGCAGGCTCCACCTCATTCTGCATAAAGAAGTCGTCTGAGACGAGCAACCTGTTGTCCTTGGGCCAAGGGGAGTATAGGCCCTCCACGATGCAGAACACTCGATCGTCAACCTCGGTGGCAATCTCTTGTGCAAATTCCGGCGTGCCAACGGCCCATTGACAGCCTCTGGTTTGAGTGCCTATCTTGGTCACTGTCCTGAAATCATCGTCTGTGTATATGGCAACCTCGGTGCAAGCCAAGCCTACACATTGCTCACCATTCCAGATGACCCGTTTGGGATCTCGACCATGGAAGCTCAAAGGACTGCTGCGGAACAAGGCGAGTCCAGAGCCAGCACTACTGAATCGCCTCCAGGTCTCGCCTCTGTCCGTTGTGATCCAATGTTCATACGAAATTCCGAGGATGTAGGCGCGCTGGTTGTCCCAGGGATGAGGATACAGCTCCCAAGCGTTGCCCGATTGCCCGTCATCGTTGACCTCTTGCCACGTCTCACCGGCGTCCGCACTGCGCCAGACTTTGTTCAGTTCCCTATCCTGACCAATGATAACGTTGGAGTCGTCGAAGTAGAAGACATTTTCGAGGGCGTTCTCGAATTCCGTAGAGGTTATGGATGGGCCGTCTTTCTTTGCTTGCGTCGGCTGCGGCGAAAAGGCCAGCAGCAGGAGGACGAGGAATGACGTGGCGACCGCGCAACGACAACAAGATCGGAGTCTCATGTCTGATCACCGCATCGGAGGGGGAAGGAGAACCCGCAGTAATCAAGATACAAGAACTAAATGAGCGATGGAAAAGACGAAACGGCCACGTTGATGGTTTGTAGCACGCAGCTTCGAGTTCAGTTGCCTGCGAGCAGCAATTATTTCGAGGTTCAGCATGCATCGGCGCATGAAACGGGGGCTCAAATCCACTGCGGCAACTGTCCTTAGACTTTAGCGTGCATCACTGCACCAGCGTCCGAGGCTCTAAGTGCCAGTAGGTGCCAGGAGGCTGGAGGCTGACGCGGTTCACCCAACAAGTTGGTTGCACGGACAGGTTGAGTTCTCTTCTCATGCCGTCACTGGTAAGGTGCGAAGATGAGTCTATTCGTTCCATTCACACTGCTGATTGTAAACATATATGAGTACACAGTGCTGAATTAGAGATATCTCCTAAAGTGACAATGCCTCGTCTCAAAAGCATTACGTCGCCCCTTTTCCCAGCGGCCGGATAGGCAGCAACATTTGGCCCTGAACTCCTACGCTCAATGACATGGTGATACATAGTAGCATCTGCTCCTCCCAAACGCAAAAACACGATTGACCCAGAAACAACCACGCTGCAGGCTCACATCAGCCTCAATTTCCGCAGGAACCTCTTCATTCTCGACTGCTCAGGAGGTAGGGTGTCCCAGATCGATATACCATGGCCATCAGATACTAGTTCCGACCGTTCTAGAGGCAGGTCATTGATGTTGTTCTTCTGCAGCGGCTGAGACTCCTCCGGTGAACGTAAGTCCGGCCGTGTTAATGTCATATGGAGTGTCATCTCTCGGTCTGCAGTGACGCCGCGGTTGTATATCTCTGGCTGTCTCCTTATCGAGAACGGTCTTACTCCGGTGTTCCCGTCGCTGCTCGGCGTTTTGGATGGTTGGTGCATGTGAAACACTGCATCTTCAGGAGTCCTGGGATCGTAGAGGGTCTCGGGGTCATCCATATCGTCCCCATCATCGCCCGACAACGACGGCGTATCGTCATGGAAGAAAGTCCGGTTCACGTCAGGTCTCGGTTGAGGGCTTGTCATTGGCCTTGTGATGTTCCGTGTTTTGCTCTTCCCTTCAACAGATGGGAACCCGAACTCGATTGCCTCATCGAACTTCTGCGGAGACGCAAGGTAGAGCCTCAGCTTCATCCGAGCCGCGGGGTCCTGATAGTGTGTGGCACGAGGGTCGATGGAGGATAGCGATGCTTGGGATTTGAAGTGTTTAAGTGAGAAAGAGGATACTGCCGGGTTGTGGGGCGTCGGCGGTACGGCTGGTGCAGTTGAGAGTTCAATCTGACCGCGTGAGGATGAGGTTGAATTCCGACCACGTCGAATAGAAAGACTCGAGAGGGATGGGTTGTGCTTGAAGGGGCGTTTCACAGGTTCCGACATGGATGCAGTCCTCCGGGCAGTCTCAGCAATGGCTTCATGGTAGTCGTCCAACTGCAGGTCTAGATCCCCTTCGTCCTCCAGCCACCGAAACCCGTCCGTGGAATAGGTATGCATGTCGACTGCAGAGTCCATCCGTTCTTCGTCCTTGATGTTGCCAACGTCGACAACAGTCTCGTCGTTGGAGATGTTTGACTCGCATGCAGCCAATTGATTCGTACGAGAGCTGCGCCGTCGGAGGATTTCGTCTGCAGCGTCTAAGATGATGGTGTTCTTTCCTATAGTATAAAACGAGCACTCTTCCTTGGAGAATAGCTTTCTTTGGGCCGCAGGAGGGAGTGAGGCAAACCATGCAACCGACGAAGGGGCTGCCCGGTCGTTCGGTAAGGAGACTCGTCGTTTGCGGAGTCTGTTCGCGTTGCTCAACACCGCAGGCTGTAGAATGCCCGCCGTCAGAAGAAATGGTTTGTCCGAGGACCCTGCGGCGGTCCGAATATTGCTAGGCTGCAGGACGGACGGACGAGCATTATGAGGACGAGGGAGGCTGCTGCCATCTTGTGCTAATCTGAGACGTTCTAAGCTGCTAAAATACTGGTTCAACTGTTAGCCTGCAGACATGTAGGATAAGTGATCGACAAGATGTCAACGGTGGCGCGAAACGAAGCTGGTGTGTGCACAGAGTCTGGTTGGTGGGATAAGGCATTGATTGGGGCTGGATCCATTGAAATAGCGTCCCTGGGCTTGAGAGGACCGTGCCGTAGGCAGGGGATGGCCAGATGCCAACCACGCCCGGGCGCCCCATTCCGGCAGTGAGCAGCAAGCCTAAACCCCATGAATCCCAAGAGAGATAGGCGGCGTGCTCACCGTTCCTGACGGGCGCCTGAAGGCATGAATCCTCGACCGTGCTCGTGACGTGGACAATCCAACTGACGGATGGCAGACGTGGAAGGTTGTGGACTGGCTGCTCCAAGACACGTTGTACACTCTCGCCTTCTCCTTTCTGTCTCTGTTTCACAGATGATGGCCTGTCCATCGTCCAAAGAGTCGCCCAGGATTCCTCCTATTCTGGGATAGCTTTTCCCGGAGCATGTCCACAGAAGCAAGAGTAGGGATATAATGTGACAGAAGAAAAAGGAACTCACTTTGCGGCGGAGAGCCGGGGGAAGTGATTCGAAGGCCACCTCATTGGTGAGAGAGCGTCGATGAGACTTCCGCATCTTCGGTGAACTCTGACTCTTTTTCTCAATGGATGTCCTTTGCATATGCATACTTTGCCCGCCGTTGTTCTCGTAAACGTGCTGCGGAGATTTCGATCCTGGGCTTCGGCTTGAGACAAGCCTGCGTAGGTGATGACCAAAGCCAAATTCGATAGGCCAGCCGCCTAGGACTTTAATTGATTAGCCATTCTGCGTACCCATGCTTGGGACAGGTGGGAAGAGTACCGCTAGAAAAAAGCCTAGAAATTACTCATAAGCGAGCTGGATAGCTTTCCTCGAAGGTTGAGAGAAGCTTTGAAGGGGAGAAGACATTGTACCAGGCAGGAGGGCAAGGAGAACGAGGACAATATAACAACAACCAAGGTAAGTATTAAAGGGATTGACGAATAACTCGCCATGGGCCATGGAATGAAGCGATGCGCTGTCAGTCGCTCGCCCAGTGCGCCGTCCATGTATTATTTATTATTTGAAGCCTGTCACGCGAGGAGACAGTTTGACAGCATTCTCAAACCCGAGCGCCTGCACTTGAGATTGGACTACCACGGTATGGCTTAGAGACCGCGTTACAATGCGTCTGACCTTTTGTCAATCCCCTGCATACGGTACTCTGGCATTCTCGCAGCAGCCCGCAGCCCGTCGGACACTTTCGTGGCGTCGATCTCGTTGACCTACATTCCTGCAAGCCTCTTCAGCCTTCGGCTCCCTCTGAAACGCCCCAGTACACCACTACTCATGCGTTTGCTACCTTGCCCACCTATTCTGCAAGATTCCCGCGTGGTTCCTGTCAGAGGTTCATGCCGCCACGCGATGAAGCGAGTACGACGGTGAGCACCCGACGAACCGCAAACCAACAGGGGGTTCTCCCGTCGCCTAACCATCAGCAAACGAACTGCGGTAAGCATGGGCTTACGGTCGTCGCTAAAATCCTTGTCCTACCATGTCCTCAGCAAGAGTCCCGGAATTGCCGTGCACGAGGAATGATTTTCAGGAGAAGGCATATTTGCCGTGTCGTTTCAAGATGTTCGAAGTAAAGCTTCACTGGCTGTCACTTTTGGAGTAGTGCCAATGATCAATGAGCCGCATACCGCTGTATACACGGCCTTCGAGCAGAGATACGAATGACACCAAGCGCACACATGGAACGACATCTTTCCATCCATGTTGGTACTTTTCCCCGGGTATGTCAACGGATCCATGGCCGGGCAACACCGGAGAGACTACTGGCCATGTTCTTCGCGCCTGTGCAAACAAAGCACATGACTAGTGGCATGCAGGAGTCTTCACCGAAAAGGAAAAGAAGACGAAAAGAAGGCAAAGAAGGCGTCGGGAAGAACCAGCTGGACCAGGGGGGCTTCATCTGGCATCACTGCAGCCGGGGGAAAGGCGAGTTATCAATTGCGGTCTCACTCCAGGTACGTACGTAGTACACACTGGACATATGTTTCCGGACTGAAAGGCCCCGGGTGTTTGAGGTGTCGGCTGTTGTGTTACTGTATTGAAAGAACAGCCTGAAAGGTAGGTCTTGACCTTGTGCTCACAGGAACGTGGCCGACGCTATGTCGGACTGGTCCGGGTCATGTCAACGAATGCCTAGTGCTTGGTTCACACGCGGGCTGGTAGCATCGAATGCTTATGCATGGCGCAAGGAAGTTTCTATAGCTCATCGGCCTCTGCCTGAAGGAGGGCAGTATGGTCCGGCTGAAGCCACTACACCTCACACGCGGGCGCTCATCTGATGACAAGTCACGGCCGTTGCCCAAGGTTGTACGGCTTCCCAGCGGCAGCGGGTATGAAATTTGTGGGCCTCCATAACCCAGGGAAGGCAGCCCTTTTGGCGAAATGCTCTCCGTGCAACCAGGTACGTTAGCTCTGGCATAGCTGGGTGATATCAGGCGAACACAGGAGGAGGATCGAGCGTTCGTCACACTTTGGCGTTCAGGCTAAGGTCGACAGTAACTTCAGGTCATCGCTGTGGCCAATAGTGACCAGTCAGTATAATTCTTGCTTGAAGCAGGAGATTTGGATACTGGGGATGATGGCGCGAGGAGTAGTTGCCGACTACTATGCCTTGAAGCCGCTTCCTACACAGCATTCCGAAGCACAACACCTCAGCCTGACGAACGTGATATTGAAACTGGAAGACTGTGGTTCCTGCCAGGGCATGCAGTAAGCGAGAAGGAACATGACATACTTCCGGAACCATCCGTAGCCAATTTCAATTTGAAGGAGAATGGACATAGAAGACATGGTACAAACCAACCCCAAGGGTGCGCCATGGGGGTTAACATCCACTGATTTCCATCATTGCAACCCTCTCACAGACGGCAAGGTCCTGCCAGATCTTCAATATAGGATACTGTGCCATAGAGCCACAGACAACAGCCTTTTCAGCTCTGAGTATTCATTCTGCAGCAGTGCTTGACGAGGCTCGGATACTCTAGTCTACGGATATTTTGGGAACGAGGTCAACTGACCAACGAGGGGACGGTGCCTGGAACAAGGTCTCGGATTCTGGGGAGACTGTAAGGGCAGTTGGAGCCTGAATGCCCAATCAAGGGGCAAAGGTAGAGGTTGATACCCCTACACTTGCCCGTAATCTGTTTAGCTGGCTCAATGGGTGGCTTAACCCTGGCGCCAATTGGGCCTAAACAGCCACCTAAAGACCCCTAAAGCCCCTAAGCTTTCGGTTGTCGCGCACAGCATCTTGACAACGCGATTTTTCAGCTGTGTAGCAAACAACCGCCGCTGCCGCTGTCGCCGCCGCCGCCGCCATCTCCAAACACACGGAAGGCTCCTCAAGGCTCCAGAATAAACGAACATGGTGACATCGAAAAGCAGCCTAGTATACTGTTTATGTTGCCACCAGGTACCATGACCTATTTTCATTCATAACTCGCATCAACATTTTCATCACCTCCAACCCTGTCTGTATATCACTCACTCACACCAGTCATAACACAATCAACCAGTCATCGCGTCACTCATCAAGTCGTGCTTCGTTCCACAACCTCCAACATGCGTTTCGTCACCGCCGCAGTCGCCGCTCTTTGCGCAGCTGCTGTGTCCGCAGCGAACAATGCCATTCTCATACCTGCAGGTCAATCCACCTTGAATGTCACTGCTGGGAGCCCTTTGACGATTCAATGGAGCAATCCGTCGAGCTCAACAGTCACCATCAAGCTACAGCAGGATCCTGTTACCCCTGACTCTGGCATTGTTCTAGCCTGTAAGTATTTTGCCTGCGCCTTAGTAAAGAGAAAGACACTGACAATCTTTGCGCAGCCGATGTTCCTGCCTCCGACCGTAGTGCGACTGTCCAGATTCCTCCTGCCAACGACGTCAACTCTCACCTGTACACAATTGAGATCATCGACGATAGCGATACGAGCAACATAAACTTCTCCCCGAACTTTGGTATCAAGGGTGCCACTGGAACTCAGACTGGCGTTGCGTCAACCGCTTCCTCGACCGGTGCTGCGTCCAGTACTGCGTCCGGTTCGACCAGTACTGATTCGAGCTCCTCATCCGCCGCGGCCTCATCTGCGGCAGCCACATCTGCCGCGGCCACATCGTCCTCCGCAGCCACAACTAGCGACAGCAGCAGCAGCAGTACTTCTTCGGCTTCCGCGAGTGCCAGTGCTACCTCTTCCCAGTCAGCATCATCCACCAGTTCCTCTGCCGCCGCAAGCCAGACCACTTCTGTTCCAAACACCAACGACAGCGCTGCAGGCTCCTTGAAGGTCCAGGGAGGTCTCCTTGCAATGGCAGTTGGCTTGGTCGCAGTACTGTAAAGATGACCGGAAAAACACCCTGGGCTGCCAGCCTATGTCGAAGGCATACATATGTGGTTCGCGTGCGACCAGTACCCTGCTCTTCCGGCGACGACTCTCTTGTACATCAAAATTCATCCCCTAGCTTGAAGCACTTTCTCCGCGGTGGCTTGTGTGTATAGCATCTTATCATTCTTGTCTCATTCTTCTTCGCCATGTACACTTTCTCGACCGGACAAAACGAAGGCTTGGTCACGGGCGGGAGGCTTGGACTGGACAATGGAATAGCGTTCGACATAGGATTTCTTGGTTTCCAAAGCATAGCGCTGGATAACGGAAATGGAATGGTCTCGGATGATATCGTTGCTAGCTTGCAATCATCAGCATCAAACTTCGACTGATCTCACCCACGCTTTGGCGGTGCCGTTTCAAGTCACTGTAGGCACAGTAGCGGACGTCACAGTGAGCTCAAGGCCTGCGTGCATAAGGTCCAACATCATTTGCAACAAAGGTCTGGCCTGCCCAAGCCGGCTATCAACCTGCGTGCGACACGCAGAAAGTAAAAATGTGCAACTTTGGCCGACACCAGCACGAGAGACCTGCAGATACCTCAGTTGGAGGGTAGGACAGTGAAACCTACCTATACAGGAAACATGAACGAGACGTAAGAGCTAGGATTCAAAGCTTGAGATGCAGTGTTCAGGAAATGGGACTGTTTGTGCCATCCCCCTTGCATTTTCGCAGTTACTTGCCGTGTCCCACTGTCCACGCAATCGCAGTCGCAATCATGATCGATGGAACCCCGTTGTCCTCAATTTGATTTGGTATGCGACTTCCCAGCTAAACTGCAGTACGGACATCATCGAAAGTAAGGAGGCCTGTGTGATGAAGAAGATTATTGCAAGTCCTGCATCAAGTACTTTCGGGTACATAGAGGAATGTCTGTATCTTAATATATCTCGAGGTACCACAATTGTCCATATGGGTCTTGTTTCTTTTCCACATGCTTCAGAACAGCAAGACTAGGTATTGTCCCCGGTTCCTTGTGTCTCGACAACATGACGGCAGACAATGTCGGCTCGATTGGCCCAACACACCTTCTTCGACTTTAATTACGCATGGCATCGACGATGGACTGCGCGAGCAGACTTGAAGGTAATTCACAGCGAGAGAAGAGCACATGCAATATGCAGCAAACAAAGACGCAAGACGCAATGCAACATGCTACATGCCTGCTGAAGCCAGGATGTGTGCATGTCACACACAGCCATGCAGCAGCAGTCGAAGCCACTGACTGCTACTATGTGCCATGCACCCCTCATACTTGCATAATACATGCAGGTAACGAACTGCGCAGCATCACGTTATGGCAGTGAGTGGTCAAGGGTAACTTCCCGCCACTGCCAACACAGCACGCCACCCACATTGAAGCAACTGCAGCGCACAGGAAAAGCATGTCTTGGATCGTTACTGCTACTGGCGCGGGTTCATCCCCAGGTATGCTACGGACAGTATTTCGCAATCCCAACACTTTCGCATTAGGAAGTCGGTAGGCAATCGATCGTGAAACGGGATTCACAATCCAGTCCAATCCAATTATCAATCCATTTAACCGGTGGTCAAACGACGGGTCTGGAGGACACGACAATGCAACATGAGTATGGCCTCTTGGCTCTATCAAGAACCCTGTTATGTGATATCAAAATGCTTTTCCTTTACCGACCTGCTCCACCATGAGCCAGCCATTTTACTACCCGAGATGTGAGGGCAGCTCTCGCCCAAGAGTCAAGGTACATTTGCGCTATACTACGCCGACTGTGGCGCTTCCAAAACGACTATCATACTACTACCAGAAGACCATCTGCTTCTTTGGCCCCCGTGCTAGGTAGGATCCTGGCCTTCGATCTGTCCAATCTATCTATCCGTTGTTGCCGTCTTGTTTATCGTGGCTTATTGTGTCTACCTAGTAGAAGCGGCATCTCTTGACATAAGTACCAGATACCCACCCGAGGTCAGGTAGTAGGTATGTATCTACCTTCACAAAAATGATAAACTACTACCTAGGTAGGTAACTACCTATATCTGTTGCACACCGATAAGTTGTTGAGATAGGTACCTAGCAGATACCTTACTTTCCCGGCACCTACGTACCTAAGGTAGTTCCACGATCCCCGCAAAATCTAATAAGAGAAAAGGGGAACCGACCGCGGGGGATACTGTAGATCAAGGTACAGTAGTATGTACCCGTATGCTTTCAGTTTGGTAATGCCATGCCCATGCCATCATGTTCAGCCCGATGATGACGATTATTATCTTCCCTTCCCTCTTGGCAAATGACCGCAACGCGTACCCGAGTTCAAGTTTGACGTCTTGGTCTGGAGGGGGTTAGGGGAGATGTTCAGAACCCAACATATTGGGCACAGCTGACACAACCAACCCCGGCGGAAAAAGACTCAAGGCACAAGTGAGCTGGGTGAGGCAATAACATTAATTTGTGGACGGCTAAACAAAGAACGCTCTATCGTTATTTCCCGAGAACTCCCACTGAGCCCTGTCCAAGCCGGCCCCCTCTCTTTGTGCAACGAGAATTCTTCGGAGCCTCAATTCGTGTTTCTCGTCCCGCAGATTTGATAGGTATTTGTCCTACCACACTACTGCTCTTCCATTATTGTTCTGAATGCAAGGTCCTCTGCCTTCCCTATGATCGGGGGCAATTCATGTTTGACAGTGATGCCTCCCCTGAGATATTTGTCCCGAGTCTATACCGCCAGGACCAAACCGTAGTCTATATGTGTACGAAAAGACGAGAATGTTCACCCTCAGTCCAGCCGATCCACCAGTCTCAATGTACCCGTTCCATATATACAACATCTCCAATGCCACACTCCATTCGTAGTAGGTCGTCATTAAGGACCAAAACTGCCCTCAAATATCCCATTTGTGTTGCTCCCGAAGCCTCATCTCAAACATTCATGTCTCTCTGTTTCTCGTAAGCCACCGAAGCTAGCACCAAACTGGGTCCTATACGTTCGGATTGGTGACTGTAGTGCGAGTTCATAAGCGCAAAGGTGCAAATCCAAGAGACACCGCGCTATGCTGCCGTGAATGCACACGAAATTCCCAATTTTCCGCCATTGATCCATCAGCAGCAGCTTCAACTCCGATTCCAGCCCACGTTCCAAACCACGTGGGCTATATCCTTGAAAGTGTTGACCGCGTACATGGCTTGGCCAAACAGCGTATTGTTCATCGCGGCCTCTTCTTCATTGTCATCGTACGGCATAAACATGCCGGATTCGGTTCGCCTCAGAGGTGGATGTGAGTCGCTGTCTTCGTCTTCGTCGTCGTAGGGAGAACGTCCTATCCGTAGATGCGGTTGCGGTTGCCATGGCTCGTCCACAAGTTCGGGGTCGTCATCGATCAAGAAGTTCTGGTGCGGCCGGGGCGGCCTCAGCGTCTCTTGAGATGGGTTGGAAGAGAGCGTGCGGGAATTCGGCCAAAGAAAACTCGGCCCGCTAGGCACGTCCGGGGGCTCAGGGGTATCAGTCCTGTACTTAAGTGTCGTGGACGGTAATGGCACGATGGTTTTCGACTCGTTGCTAAAGCTGCCTCGAGGAGTAGTTCGACAGCTGCCATTGGCCGACCGGTGAGAGGGAGCCATCATGAGTCCACAGTCATCGTCTTCATCGTCTTCAAAACTCGATTCATCCTCTTCATCCGGCTTGTCGTCCTCTTCCGAGTCGATGGCCTGGACTTGTCTTACCTCCTCATCGAACAGGACATGTTTGCACTCCGAAGGTGTCGGGAGGTCGCCAAATCCGAACGAGGCGCGTGGTCCTGTAGGTCCAGGCGTCTCATGCTCAGCCGGGGTGTTGAGCACTGAGCTATTGCTATACCGGGGCAAGGCAAATTCCGAATTACCGCGCCGGAGGATTGGCCGACCTAGACCGGAAGGGTTGGATTGTTGTACCCGGATGATATCGCCAGCTCTCTGCAGCAGCGAGTGTTGTGACCTGGATCTCTCTAGGATAACAGCGGACGCTGACTTCTTCTTGAGGATGGGCTTCTTCGAGATGAAAGAGGATGAGTGAGACAGTCGACTCGGGAGTGGCGAGGTGTTTCCTATCGACTGAGTCGGGGTTTTGCTCGTCTGGAGTGGTCCATACAGCCAAGTCACATCACAATCCTTGAGCCAGTTGAGCGTTTCCGGTGATATGGTTCGGAGTCTATTTTTCGTCTTCGTCCATGACCTCCATGAAGCATTTTCTAGCCGTGTACTATTGGCCAGACCGTCCCGTTTGTGAACCACGTAGCTCCATGATAGCCAAATGTCTTCTTCCTTCCATTCGTGCGACAGATAATCAACATGTCTGGTTGGTTCCGATTCTATGGATTGATCATCCTGAGTTGTCTTCCTTGAAAGCGAGGAATCTTCCACTGCAGGACCGGGTGTTGAGGCGGTGCGCTCGTCACTTCCAAGCTGTATATGTGTGTTTTGGCCGGGTTTGCTTGACAGCCCTGAGCTCTCGAAGGCTGGGAATGCCATGTCATCATCGTCATCATCATCGATGCTCTCTCTGTGATCCAATGACAAACTACTGGCCGGTGTCGAGGCGTATGAGTCCCTCCTCGACGAATTTGAATGCTCCAATCGGGGAGAGGAAGGAGCAGTGGACGGCGAGGAGTCTGGAAGGGCCCCGGCATAGTGGCGGGAGTAGGCGGGCTGTCTGTCGTGAGGTCGACCAAAGGCCAATGAGTCGTTCAGAGAAGATAGATCATGGTATGAAGGTGAATCTATCGGACTTGAGGAGAAATGAGAGGCTCCGGGAAGAGGAGCCTGTAGGAGGGTTGTCATGAGGGCAACCTCATGAGTTATATTTTGTCTCTGTCGCTGTCCAACGCGTTTTCCGACGCAAGATGGAGGTGAAGGAGATGTCGAGGGCCAAATCCGTGGAGGGCTCTTCAGACAACAAAGGCAGCCGAGATATACCGTCCAAACTTCTCAGCTCAAGTGTATCTGCCTCGAGAAGGGTTTGTCCTTTTCTCAAGTCGAGAGTTGTCGAGGATTGTTCGATTATGCAGGGTGGGTATAGATGTACGTTGGTGCGAAGCTCTAGTGCTGAAGGCGTTTAAGGACGGTGAAAACCCCGGGGCTCGAAGATCGAAGACTCGCAAGGATCTGCAATATGGAATAAAGAGAATGGGTTGAGAACACAAGAACCGTCGGTCGCAGGTAACGGTAGCCGGGTGAAGGAGGCGGCTTTGCAGAGAGATGCAGGATTTGTGGGAGGAGTGGAGTGTTTGGTCACAGCTTCGCAGTTTGTATTCAAAGCTCCAATTGCAGTGGGCAAAGGGCAATGGGGGTGGGGAGTCTGGGAGGAGGAGCAAAGGGGTGGAGGCGCACGGGTGAGGCACGAGAATCAAGGGCCAGAAAATCTGAAGGAGGCAAGCCCTGGGCCTACGGCAAAAACCCTGCAGACTGTCTTTCTATCACAGTCCACCGCCATTGATTTCCCTGGCCAGATCCATACCCACTACGTAACAAGTACTGAAAGGGCATCTCAAGCAACAAGGACGAGTGGAGAGGAGAAGAGAGCCGCCTCCCGGACGGCACAGCAGCAGACGGTGAGGGAAGATCCAGACGCACCGACTAAACGAAACCTAACGGCCCAGTATCTCAGTATAGGATGAGTGGTTCCCTGGTTCCCTGGCGATCTTGCATGCAGTTATCTTATCCTCTTGTTTACCGCCCACGGGATGTTTCTGCCGGCCGCAGAGTACGCATAGGTATTTTAACTGAGTTATTTAGCTGCATGACTGAGACGGAGTAGACATACAGATTGATCGAGCTGGGGATGCAGGGAGGGATCGTGCAGCGCCAATAGTAGTGGACAGCCACAGGCCCTTGGCCTGGCGGCGTGGGGAGCAGGAAGCAAAACCTGGAACAGTGACTCCAGCGAGGCAAATCAGAACGCACTCCCATCACACAATGCCATACTGCCTGGGCTGCTAGGCGAGCCGAGGCCCTGCTAGTAACACGGTGCTAATAGGCGAAAGCGCCAGATAAAGGTCGAGAGTCGACTTGAGCCAACATTGGAGACGGAGATAGGGAGCTGCATGTCATTCAGTACAACGAGCAGCATCTTTGGGAGGCAATAGAAGTCCCTCTCGGCTTGCGACGGGCTTGGTTGACAATCCAGAGCCGAGGATATTGCTTTGCTTTTAGTCAACGTTGAAAGCTGCCGTGTAACAAGGGACAGAGGGGCTTCGCGTATACAGCAGCCCAAGGCCTAAGGTATGACATGACACGTTGTGGCTAAAAGAAACTTGGCCTTGATGGCGTCTTCGATAGGCGGGCGTGTTTGACAGCGAGCGAAGATTGCGGGGGGAGAAGCGACGTCTGGTTGCCATCAAGTATCTGGACCACACCCCTAAAAGGCGCCTATACCAGAGGTGCCTACCTCCCTACCTAACCTACCTTACCTAAGGTCCCTCCCTACACACTACCTTCCAGGATATTAGTTTCTCCTATAACAATCAATAGTCGCAAGGAGCGTTATTCTATCCTCGTCTTCTGACGCGTCTGACCATAGCAAAAGCCTCAGTCCAACCATGGCCTGATGTTTTTGTCCATGCTCACGATAGGCGCCTTTTTCTGTTCTCAGTAGCAAGCAGGGGCCACCTCATCCCTTTGTCTGCGATCAAGACCTCTTTCGAAACGGTCAGCCCACTACCTAAGGTAGGATGATACGTTTATGCATCTTACCCCCAAGCTTGTCCTTGCTCACTAAAGGTACCAATAGGTAAGTTGCTAGGCACATATTATGAGGTGTGCCACGCATCTTTGATTACCATTATTACTGGTACAAGATACTCCTATCACCATCCCACGCGTGGCATCGGACCCTTCGTCCTACCGCCTATCGGAAGGCTACTCGTGTTGACAATAACCTTCCAGCGACATCTCTCCGCCTACTGCTTTGTCTGATTACCCTCTGATAGACTTCATGCTGACTGGGAAACTCTTATACTTCCATGAGCAAGTTCTTCAAAGCACCTCTGACCTCTGCTGATGAAATTTGACCTTCGCATACCTTTAGCCAATCCAGGTTCTGGGCTTGAACACCACTGCCTGACTGTCCTTAACACTACGCAGTATCCATCCCCGGCTGCAGAGTGCGATAAGCCACATTTGTCCACTTTTACTCGACTTCTACCCACCGAGGCGCATAGATTGCGTTCTTTTACTCGGCGAAACACTGTTCGCTTAACATCAAACTTCGATTCTGGACCAAACCGCCCGTGCAAATGATAATGGCCTTTTCTTTTCTGGCATAGATGGAGGGTTGTTTGGACCTTTGATAAGGTGGGTCAATCGACTTGTGCACATAAGGATAACCTTCTGCGTTGTCATCAACACACTCCTTGTTACCTGTCGTTACCTGCGTCACACACTCACTGGTCACTTCCAAGGTGTTCAACCTCAACGCTACGACCTACTCCTCTTCGAAACATAATACACATGGCTTTGCAATCTGCAAAAGATGGTGCAGGGCCTCACCGGTCGACTACAGCCGTGGTCCTCTATCGTCCTATCTAGCAGGACACCTTCGGGGTCATTCTCCCGACGAGTCCCCCTGTCACTGCCCAGCATGGCAAAGACGCATGCATCCCGGCGGCGCCCCTGCAAGTCTATGTACATGATCAGCATCGACCGCCCGGTCTGCGGCATAAACTCTGTACCCAAGATCATCGCTGCTGTCACGCCGCTGGAATTCAGCCCGGGCTGGCCCGAGTCTTGAATAGCAGTACTGCCGGTGCAGTCAAAAGCGAGGGTTACGTCTACTTCGGGGATGCGAGATACTGCAATGTCATCCTCCATTAATCCAGTAATGCCGATCATAACGTGCCTCGCCACCCCCCTGGGCACTGGCATATCAGCACAGTAGCTACGGCTCTAGCCCTGCACCAGACTTTGCTCAAGATAAGCTGCCGCTCAGCGTTGCCAAAGGCAAAGCCACCTGTCAATTGAGCCGGACCGTGGTCGCTAAACAATAATAACTACTCTAGTTCGTCGCCTTCTAGATGACGGGGAGATAAATCCTCGGTTCGACGCAATCCATCCCCAGATCACCCATACACCAGGTGATGGCTGGATGCCCATGTGAAGCGAGGCTGACCTGGGTAGTTGCCTAGCAAACGACGACTGGTGAAGACTACTTTGCCGGCTTAGCACCTCTGAAATCCCCATCCATAGTTGCTATAGCCCAAAGGTATGTCCCTGTCCTTACTCACGCCTGGCACCTTGTGCTTGCGGCCAAAGCTTACCGACACCCGATACGAGGCAAGCAGCACACTTCTTACGCATGCAGCCGATTCTCTCCACAGCTTCATTCAATATGCAACCTATTGTGTCTCATCTGCAGACGGCTTGCGCCTTGAGGGTGGTGTCCGGATGAGACAGCCACAACGTTGGCGAAGGCGGTAAGTTGCAGCATACTACAACGGTCATTATATGACACCAAAACTGGGCTTGGTGTTTACACCCAACTACTCAATGCCTTGACCGTCTTCCTGAATGCAAATGCAGAGGCATGAGCAGGCTTCCAGATGTCCTCGACCCAAATAGGACGATCCGATGGTCGTGCTGAGTATGCTGAGTCCACTGTCAAGGGTCAATGGATCCGTTTCTGTTGTCCAGCCAAGTGCAACCACGAACCTGACTCAACAAAGAGCATCTCATTAGCTAGGCTGGCAGATTGGTCCAATATCAGGAAGAGGGAGGCTTGTTAATCACGCCATTGGTACTGCTATCTACGTTGTTCATCAGACAAAGTGGTGACCAGATTGGAGTTTTGTGTCCACCATGCATTCACGTCACAGTCAACGAGCTCCAGAGTGCCTGTCAGCAAGCAATATGTGGGAAGTGGCCAAGGATGGCATACTTCGCCTGGTTCCCCTGTCACACCCCGCTTTCTTCAGCCAGCCAGGTGTGGATGCATGCTGTACATGCTCTGGGCTGTGGGACATCAAATTGCCTTTCCCGTGTTGTTGACGAAAGGCGGTCTTGAGAGAAGTATGGGAGTCAATCCTACAGACGCGATTATCACATGCTACGATATAACAAACATCTTCCTGTCCTCAGTCGAGGACTTGAAGTGTCCAGACGGAGATCATTTTGCCCCTTGGTCTCTTTGATATAGACCATGAAGCGCCATCAGCTGCAGGCGAAATCCATATGGCTTTTCTTTGCAATGTGATTGCCACAGCCCCAGATTCGAATGCGGATATCCTCTTCCATTCTCCGCGAAAAGTACTGCTTCCGGGAATTCCCGTTTCCAGTCCAATTTCTTTGTCTGGAAAGCTACATGCGGAGTAACGGCAGCCAGTTTTAGGTCGAGAGCTCGAGGGTCCGGAGAGTGCATTTACCTCTCAAAGGTGTCACTGCTTGGGATCGAGGGCACCCCAAGCATAAAGCCAAGGACTCGCTTGCCAGGTGGTAAAGTTCTTTCTTGCAAGAGCATGGCCGTTGGAGCGTAGGGATCCCGCATGCTTAGTATACGGTGGGCGGACAGGCAAATAGAGCAGGGTATCGACTGGCCGAGATTCATAGCAGTAATAGACTGATGTTTTCGGGCTTGATAAGAGTCCTGCTGTCACATGAGGTATACGAGGCGCTCAACCATTTCTCAGCTCACGCAAGTAATCTGTTTCTCAGATCCAAAGTGCCTCAACCATGTAAGCCGCAGTGATAGTTAACTTGGGACGAGTAACGTACGCTCGCATCTGGTAGAATGAAGCACGCCCGTGGACAAGTGCAGGTGCCGAAGTTTTGCCGGTATGCGCATGCCTTGGCAGATCCTTCTGCGTCGCCCGCAGCCCGCAGCCTGTTGAACGAATCCACGGTGTTGGAACGGTGACAGCGAGGGGGGTAGAAAGCCACATGCAACACCGCTTTTTACACCACTGCTTGCATTCATCGGGCGTGACTTGACACGTTAGCGGGATATCAGTCTAAGTCAATGGCGGACACCGCGACAGAACCTGTGGCGCCTCCAGCCCGACAAGTGGTCTATTGTGGAGGTGAGCGAAGACTGCTGTGCAGAGATACGAACGGAACGCTAATCATGAGTGCTTGCAGTTTGCAGTCTTCCCCCAGAGGTGCGGCGTTTTCCCAGATATCTACGTCTTGTCTTTCCACTGACATGTTTGACAACAGTATTGCGAGTTTGGCGGCACGGCAAAGAAATGCGAGGAATGGCTCCAGAAAACCCATCCTGATCTACATCAGAAGTTATACTCGGCTGGTACGTGGGCCACCACAGGTTTCAGGTATTAGTTGTCAGAATCTGACCTTTCTACTTTGACAGAAGCCTTGAGCGCCAACCTATCTGCACTTTCGGTCGATGCCCAAAAACGAGCAGAGAAGGACGCAGCAAAGAAGACTGCAAAAGCTGCGGCGGCGGAACAACGCGAAGCCGAAAGGAAGGCCGAGGCCGTCGTCCTCATCAAGAGAGTAGAACGGAACAAGCGGAAATATGTCACGGTCGTATCGGGTCTGGAGGAGCATGGATTGGAGCTGAAGAAAGTGGCCAAAGAGTTAGGCAAGAAATTTGCGACAGGTAGTAGTGTCACGAAGACGGCGGCGGGAGGAGAAGAAATCACCGTGCAAGGAGATGTCAGCGACGACTTGTATGACTGGCTGCTGGAGAAGTATCCTGAGATACCAGAGGACAATCTGGATATGAAGGATGAAGCCAAGAAGAAAGGCTGAAGCACTCCCGCTGAATGGAATTGCGTGACATTGGGTTGCTACCGATGCTAGTGTAGGACCACGAGCGAGCAAGTGAATCCTTGTGGCGCAGTGTTGAAACATCTTATTATCCATGCCCAAACCATCACCATCTTTCACCTGACTTGCATCTCATCTCCATTCTTGGCTGTAGATGTAGTTTATCTCCTACCCTCGAATCACCCGACGCTTGACTTCGGGTCCCAAAATGTCGGATCACACGCTCTTTGGTTCAGACGATTCGTCTGACTGGGTCTCGTACAGCGCCAGTTCCTCTTGTCGCAGCCTAACCGCCAGTGAGGATATCAACATCCATACCGGCCTCGTGTCGACGTTGAAAAGTGATTCGTGGTTGACGTCATATGCGCGCTTCCGCCCGCGATCGCTGCTCTCCGCACTGGCAGGTAACAGGCACAACATTATTAGCCGCAAGCTTAGGGGCGGTAGGGGCGGTGATCGGGTGCCTGGCCAGGGTGACAAGGCTGCCACTGCCAGAGCCAACGCCGCCAATGATAATACCGCCCTTACCCGTGCCGCCGCCGGGGCGCCTACTACGCTTGTACCCGAGGCTGGGACAGCGTCAGAGGTGTCTCAGAAGCTGGAGAGTCGACTAAACCAGCGCCGGTCACTGAACACTACTGCTTCCGAGACTCAAAGTTGCTCTGACCACCGCAAACTTGCACTACCAACCAGAACAGCCATTGTCCAGCATGGCAGCACAGAAGAGATATCGTCGAGAGTCAATCTCCTGCCTACTGTGCCGTTGACCTGTCCACCAGTTCGCTCTCACGCCCATGTCTGGACCGAGATTTCCAGCATGGATCCCATTCACCCAGGACAAAGCCCTGATCTGGCCGAGCTCCTCACCAACTTGTCCAGCCACGAAGATGCAAGTCGCAAGATGGCAGCCTTCAAGCTGCAGTCGCTCATTAACGATCCTTCCTTCGCCGAGCGCTTTGTCCTAGCCGGTGGCCTCCCGCTCCTCCGCACCCTGATCCTCGAAAGCACCGGCAATACGCTTGCATACAGTCTGGCTAGCTTCGCGAGGTCATTAGAGGTGGATCAAGGGTGGGAAGCGGTCGATGACAGGGTGGTTGAAAAGGCAAGGTCCATGCATACTGCAAGGAGAAGAAGAATGCTGACGGGGACGTCTACAGGTCGTGGAGCTGGTTGTGTGCCAGCCGCTGGTTAACATTCTGCGAGGGGCCATGGCTATATTGGTATCCATTGTCTCACGACCTTACCATGCCGACCGGTCTTCACAAATGAATACTCCTAATAATGCTGGCGGCTTTCAGGCTCTCAAACCCGCCATTGCAGTGTACCCGCAGTTCCTGGAGATGCTTGTGACACGACTGTCATCTGCCGATCATGCTCTCTGCGCCAATGCCCTACAATTAATCAACTCTCTCATGCGTGATGCCATCACCAATGACAACGAGACAGAGTGGCCGAAATTCATCAAACGGATCCAAGATCTAGGTGTGATCAAGGCGGTCTACATGCTCATGCAAAGCTCTGCCCTCCAAGACTTGGCCCATCCGTTGCTGGAATTTCAGGCCTTGACCAAAATTCTGCTCAGACGGTGGAGGGATGTCCCAGTTGACCTGTTGAAGCCCGAACATAGGCGAACGATCAAAGCCATTCATCTTGCCAGCAATCCCGAGAAGCAATCCCAGCAAGAAGGCCAGAATGGTGATGCGAAACACAAACACAATCCCTACAAGTGGAGGCGTCTTGGTTTCACGACGGAAAACCCGGAATCCGACTTCGCAGACATGGGCTTCTTGGGGATGATGGACCTCTCCGACTATGTTCGCAAACACCAAGACGAATTCCAAAGGATATTGATGGAACAGTCAATCTCTCCGGAGCAGAAACGGTGCCCATTGGCGCGGGCAAGTCTGACATTGACCGCCATTCTCTTTGAACACTTCGAAGTGGATAAGATGGATTTGGAGGACTCTAAGAGCTACCTGGCCCTCGAAAGCCGGACGAATTTTGACAAAGTATTCAAGCCACTACTGTTGCATTGGAGTCGGCTGCATGTTGCGGGATTCCATGCATTTCTTAGGTTATGGAAGGCAACCGGTGCCGAGACCGAGGACTTTACCAAGATCGTGGAGCTGGTACGTATATTGGTGGAGAGTGTTGTGGGTAGCGCAGACCGTACCAAAGGCATCGAAGAAATCGAGAAGGAGATGGCTGCGTTCGAATGCAGCAAGCTTCGAGAACTTCAGATGGAGCTTTTGGAATTGACTTACGAGGATGTTTGGGGTAGACATCTACGAGGAGTCAAAGACGAGTTGCGAAGCGAAGCCTTGCTGTTTGTCAAAGAGCAGAGAATTCGGTGTCTTCTGGCCGGGGCCTGGTTTCCCAATGGCGGCACATACCCCGACCAAGAAACGGGAGGTCCTGTCACGGAAGAGTCACTCCTCCAGAGCGGACCACAGAGTTATCGCTTTGTCAGACTTTCGGAGAACCGAAAATACCTTCATTGGGGTGACTTTAGTGAGAAGGAGGAGCAGACACCCTTGATCCCCAGTCTACGAGACAAGATCGACCTTTCGATTGTCTCTTCCGTGGTATCCAACGTGACGGCGAATGACCGGTCATCCATCGTGTCAGATTCGACGTTGAGAGAGCTGCCGCAGGACAAATTCACGACGACCAAAATCACCATCCACGGTCATCTTCCTAAATCGCGCGGTGGACGTGACGGCCATTCCCGGACCTCTTCCAAGACCTCATCGGCGCGAAGTGGATCGAAGGAGACGGTATTGCTGACATTCCAGCCCCCGAGTCACAGTGTGGCTTCCGAATGGCTAGATGGGCTCTTGATGCTTCTGGATCAGCAACCTATTACAGCCGAGACCAACAAACTCATCAATATGATCACCGGTTATGGGCTCAAGGTTCGCTTGCTGAATGTACGTTTCAATGATGAAGAGGGTATCGTGGAGGGCATGGACGGGATGGACGGACCAGACATTCCTACCCGAGAAGGCTTGGACGAAGATTACTACTATGATATATGAGGCGAGCGAGCATATTGACTTTAGCGATTGAATCCTTTGCTCCAAAATGTTGGCGTTGGTCAGCTCGCATTTCTGCCACGCCGTATTGCGACTATATATGGCAAGCTTAGCGAAGGTGTTTGAGGCTGATGGTTCACGGAGCCAAGCGAAGAGAATCTGGGAATTCGGACTTTGTCAATAGTTGAGATACCCTCTTGTTCTAGACCGCTCCAATAGAAGAAGGAAAGAGACCTTTCATGAACAAAGGACGACATGAGTCTACTGGTATAGACAACAAAAGCATCTTCGGCAGTGCAAGCGGTACTTGTATGGAAGTGTATGTTCGGTGGACAGAGAAGAGACTTCGGATGGCATGATGTTGGCATCGTCTATCTCAGAAGACACCGTATTAGGTACATATTTCCTGCAGCTGTTATCTCAATCTTCAGATAGGAACCCCGGAAACAAGTGTCAAACGACGGTCACGGATGATCTTCGTCTGGGGATTGGTGCTCTTGACATCCCACTGCTATACGACCTTCCCGAAGCAGTTTGGGACCCAGAGGGACTGGAGATCGTTGCCTCTTGGCTGCAACGGTGCGCCATTGACGTCTCGACACAATATCTATCAGTGCCACCAGGGTCTCATCAACCATCAACCAGCAGACTGTCTGTACCCATGTAGGTCCGTGCCACCAGACACCAGCGCTTTTGTTTGGTGGGCTGTCACGTTCCACGGCTTGATTGACATAAGACTCTGCAGGGATGCTTATCCCACCCTGGCGTCGATACTGGCGTGGCATTTGATGCAACGACGCTTAACGCCATTTCGTTACATGGTCGAATGGATGGCAGGTGGCAAGTCTGGAATGGAATGGCCGGTCGAGATAACATCACGGCATCTTGTCCGTTCGAGGGTTTTATCTTCAGCCGTTTTCTCTATATCTGTCCTCGGTGACGAGTTGTCTGCCGTTCATCGACAATCCTGTATCCCAGTTCAAGAAAGGTAGAGTGTCTAAGGGACTTCGAGGTCGTTTCTATCTTCTCCTCCGGCCGACCTACGTCGTCCATTTCTACCGGTTACAATATATCGACTTACGATTGACCTTGGCAAGACAAGATGGCTGATATCCAAGGTGACGAGAAGACGGTGCCCATCCACACTCTTCCTGGAGGCCGATCAGTGTCGCCCGTAAACCTGGACGAGAAGCGCGCCTCGGTCTCATCTGCGAAGGCGGCACAGAAGATCCTCGCCCACAGCAACGATGCCGACGAAGCCATGAAAGCGTTTGACCATGGCGAGGTTTTGGAAATCGACGAGGCCACCAATAAACGGTTACTGCGCATCATTGACTGGCATCTCATGCCTCTTCTTTGTGTCATCTATGGTCTGAATTACCTGGACAAGACCACCTTGTCGTATGCCAGTATCATGGGTATCAAGAAAGATATCAACCTCAAGGGTGACGACTATCAGTGGTTGGGAAGTATGTTCTACTTTGGTTATCTTGCCTGGGAATATCCGACCAATCGACTTCTCCAGAGACTGCCTCTTGCAAAGTACTCTGCCTTTTGCGTTACCGCTTGGGGGATTATATTGGCCTTGTTTGCGACGGTGTCGAGTTTTGGTGGTGCCGTGGCTATTAGATGTGAGTTTTATCCCATCCTCTTCTTCTTCTTTTTCCTTCTTCTTCTTCTCCTTCTCCTCTTCACCTTTGTCTTCTCCTTCTACTTCTGCCATATTGTTCGCCCGAAAGGTATCATACTCGGGGCGTGCCAGTGGCTACTGTTCCGGGGAGTAGCGTTTGTTCTGTCAATCTAACCTTGGTCTTAGTCTTCCTGGGAGTCTTCGAAGCCGCAGTCACGCCTGGCTTCGCCCTGTTCACGTCCCAATGGTACACGAAACGGGAACAAGGTGCCCGGACTGGATTCTGGTTCTCTTTCAACGGGTTCGGCCAGATCTTCGGCGGGTTGGTGTCGTACGGGATCGCCGTCGGAGCCCGCAAGCACGGCACAGCCATTGCACCATGGAAGATTGTGTTTCTTGTCAATGGCTGTCTGACCGCCGTGCTGGGTGTTGTCTTCTTCTTCGTCATGCCCGACAACCAGCTGAATGCGCGATGGCTCAAACCCCGAGATCGCGTCCTCGCCGTCGAACGTGTCCGAGTCAACCAACAGGGCATTGGCAACAAACATTTCAAGATGTACCAGCTGAAGGAAGCCCTGACTGACCCGTTGACATGGGCTTTTGTGTTCTACGCCTTGACCGCCGATATCCCCAATGGAGGAATCAGCAATTTCTTCTCGCAGCTGGTAAGTATATTCGACCAGTATGGTTCAACTTTGTTTGCTGCAAGCGATCATATGATTCGATCTCCGTCCTTTCCTTCCAGGGCTAACAATTGCGTCAAACAGATCGTCTCCTTCGGCTATACTCCCGAAGAGTCTCTCTTGTACGGCACCCCCGGCGGCGCCGTCGAAGTCGTGTCTCTCATGTTCTGCGGCTGGCTGGGCGACCGGCTCGGACAACGTATCCTGGTATCCATGGGAGGACTAACTGTGGCATTGCTCGGCATGATCCTCATCGTCGCTTTACCTCTCGACCACAATTCCGGCCGTCTTGCTGGATATTATCTCACACAAGCCTCGCCAACCCCATTCGTCGCGCTCCTCAGTCTGATCGCCACCAACGTCGCCGGATATACCAAGAAAACCACCGTCGCCGCGCTATATTGCGTCGCGTACTGCGTCGGCAACATAATAGGCCCTCAGACCTTTAGGCCTAAAGACGCCCCGAGGTATGTGCCGGCAGAGATCACCATTATCGCCTGTTGGGGGGTGTGTTTGTTCGATCTGGCTTTCATATGGTGGTACTGCAGGCGCATGAATAAGCGCAAGGCAGCGATCAGGGCCGAGCCTGGTTATTTGAAGCTGCAGAATCAAGAGTAAGTCTTGGAGAGATTCCTTTGTTTCGTTGTGTTGTGTTGAGATGCGTTTACTATTCTGTCTTGTCGTCCCCTTCCATTCACGTATGCAGAACACTAACTAATATGGTTTCATAGATGGCTCGATCTTACCGACAAAGAGAACCCAGAGTTCGTTTACAGTCTCTAGGTTTCTAACTTTGACTGGGAGATATCCGAGAATCCAGCTGATGGGGTGGTGCACAGCAACATGACCCGTGTTTTGGTTCATACGAAGGAACAGACGTTATGTGATGTATATGCTGTGATGTGGTATAAGATGAGATGGGACGATCATGCCATATATACATGTTTGGAAAGGACCGTATAAAGATATATAGGTGCAGGCGGTATATTCTTTCCATATATAGGTGCAGGCGGTATATCTTTCTATCTGGTTGCAAGCCCTCAATGAGACGAGTTGAACGCCTTTCGAGACCACAGTTTATAACGCCCGTTAAGATGAGAGTTACAGTCTCTGACTTCGACTGTACCTAGTATCTCACCGTCCGAGAGCAAAGAACGACACGCACCCATGGAAAGATATCCAGTATATATGCGCATAATCCTTGCCTTACCTTATCTATATACATACCTAGATGCCTATATACACAGCTTATTTCAACCACATTGCTCACTTCCTTATCCCCTCCATCTGCCTAGCACTCTCTGTACACATTACATACGTATGTAAATACCGCATACCTGCATACTCAACCCAATATACACAGGTACCGACTTCCGAAATCCCGACTCCCTGCTTCCCTGCTTCCCCTGACTGTGGATGTGAAGTGTGGATGTGGACGTTGCGCCAAGACATAAACCACGTACCCTTTTCGTAGAGCGTACGCGTACGTCAGTGGACGCGTGCCACAGCCTCGTTAGACCCATGCATGCACGGACCCGCCCCGCCTGTTTTGGATCTTTTTCTTCCTTCCCTTTTACCAAGGAAATACTACACAACATAGGAGATGAGCGGACAGTACGAGTTTACAACACAGGAGATGAGCGGACAGCACGAGTGTCGTCGAACCCAAGAAGAGGTCTCCACGGCGATAGTCCACCCAGCCTACGAAGGGAATACGGTAGAGAGAAGAAAAAAGGCTAGACCGACAACAACAAACGGTAGAGGCGGCATGGCATGTATGCGTGGATGGTATGCACACTGCACAGAGCACAGGGCCCTACACGCAAGGCTACACGCAAGGCTCTACGCAAAAGACCCCATTCAGCTTCACCTCGGTGTCAGCATGATGGACGGTGGATCTGATCTCTCCCCGAAACTCAGCGCCGACCTACTACCGTACACGTACCTTGACTTTGGTACCTACCTTGAATACCCTACCTAGACTGGTGGAGTTGTCGACGCTGTTCGACCTACAGTGTTACAGGTTGCAGTGTTACAGTGTCAAAGTGGTACAGGTTGCAGTGTACAAACCAGACGCAGCATGCACCGAATATACTCCATTCCATGTCTACCTTATATTCAAGGTCCACTGTCCAATGTCCACTACAGCCTCGTGGCGGCGGGCGGGGACATCATCACTATCACGGAACACCCGTCGCTTTTTCGATCCCAATTCCGGAGCTGACGACTGACTTTACTTAGTTTCGATCGAGATTCGAGATTCGAGATTGGATTGGATTGAATTGTCGCATTCAGCCAGTCGATCCCTCGCTGGGTCTGGGTCATTGCTTCAAGTGTCCTGCAGGTCCTACGTACAACGGTCAAGTCTGAACCAGATGTCCACTGCCCACTGCCCACTGCCCGCTTAGGTTCCGCGTTCTTCAGCATCCGTTATTATACTGCCTTATACTATGCGGCGCCGATTTATTTCCAACCGGGAGATAGATACATACACACGCATCTAACACCTAACACCTGACATCTAACACCGGTACACATTCTCTCGAGTCGTCATTACGAAGTCTACACCTTTGACAAACTCCCTCTGCTTCTCTCCCTCTCTCCCTGTCTTTCTCCCTCTTTCTGCCTCTTTCTCCCTCTTAAAGATATCACTTTTCACTTTTTCATTAAGGAGAAGAAAAAGACAAAAATGCACCAAAAATGACAAGGCAAGCATCTCCTTTAATTCTCTTCCTCACCACCATACTCATCACCATCGCCTACACCTACGCCGACCTAGGCCCCTTCCTACACGACACAGACTTCGACAACGGCACCTACGGCCTCTACGTCCCCGAAGTATACCACTCACCAAGTCCGTCCATTTCCGCACCACGCCCCAACCTCTGGGAGACGCGACGCGGAAGTTGCCAGCGCAATCATGACGACGGTCTCCTGGTCATGCTCGCGCTGCGAGGCTGGGCGGTGCCGCATCCGGGTCCGATGATCCTTGATGGACGCGGTGGTCTCGTCTGGACGGACCCCAGCTATGTGCAGCCTTATAATCTCCAGGTGCAGACGTATCGGGGCGAACGGTTCCTGACGTTTTGGGCTGGTGATGATGGTGTGAAGGGGCATGGGTCGGGGGGTTTATTATATGGTGAGTTGTGAGTTACTGTAGTTTGTTGATGCTGGGTTGGGATGGGCTTGGTTTGGTTTGGCTTGCTTTGCTTTGCTTTACCTTGCTTTGCTTTACCTTGCCTTACTTTGCTTTGCTTTGCTTTACCTTACTTTAATGTATATCACCGCACGCGTGGTGGTGTTGTCTTGTGGCAGTGTCGTTCCTATCGCCCAACCTATCCCTGCCGGTACCACTCGTGGCAGCGTCTTTTGTTATTTTGTTGGATCGGATCGTACATGGGGTTGAAGTATGGTATTCTTTATCGGATTCTACATGCGCGTTCAAGTCTAGTGTTTCATCTGTTTCGTTCAGCACACTCTACTCCTGTATATGGACTCAACCCCCAAAAGCCTCCCTCCCTACCTGACTGACTCGATGTGTTCATCTATCAGCTAGACTCACACTATACGCCACGATACCGACTCACCGGCGGCGACGGGCTAGACGGCGACCTGCACGAATTCCGAATCACACCCTCCGGAACGGCGCTGATAACAGTGTACCAGACCACCCAGGCCAATCTGACATCAGTAGGCAAATCGGCGCACGGCTGGATCTGGGACGGCCTCTTCCAAGAACTCGACATCGAAACCAACGCGGTGCTCTTCCAGTGGCGAGCGTCCGACCACCTCGCCTTCACCGAGTCGTACTGGGGTCCCGGCACTCTAGGCGAAACAGAGGACGACGCATGGGACTGGTTCCACATCAACAGTGTCGAGAAAGACGCCGTGGGGAATTACCTGGTTTCCTCGCGCTGGCTGCACGCCATCCTCTACATCAACGGCACATCAGGCGACGTGATATGGCGACTAGGGGGCAAGTTGAGCGATTTCCGCGATCTCTCCGACGACGGCCACAGCGCCACGTCGTTCGCCTCGCAGCACCATGCGCGCTGGCATGACGGGTTCACTTCTATCACGTTGTTTGACAATTCTGATCCCGGCCCCGGGTATCCTTCTGCGGGAGTCTGGCTGGATGTCGAATTGACCGCTATGACTGTTAAGCTGAGGAAGAGGTATTTGTCCTTGAATCGCACTGTGTCGGGGTCGCAGGGTTCGATGCAGACCTTGCCTAGTGGGAATGTCCTTGTCGGGTATGGCATGGATGCGCAGTATGTCGAGTTCAGCCGGGCGGGACAGGTCTTGTGTGAGGTGCATTTGGGGCCGCCTGCACATTTCGATAGTGCGCCGTTACAGTCGTACCGGGTGGAGAAGTATGCTTGGGTCGGTAGACCGATCTCGAGGCCGGATATCAATCAGGTCAATGGCACAATTTATCTCAGCTGGAATGGCGCTACGGAAATCCGATACTGGATGTTGGAGGAGTCGGATACTGAGGAGGAGGATGGTGACCCGTTCCGTGAAGTCTGGAGGGTTAGGAAGCTGGGGTTCGAGACTGCCGTGCCTAATTCTAGGGTCGAGAAGGCTTATGTCCGAGCTGTCGCGCTGGATAAGGAGGGCAATGTGTTGGGTACGACTCGAGCTATCTTGAGAGGAGAGTTGGTTCAAGATACAGCTACTCAGGAAAATGAAGATGAAGATGAAGATGAGGAAGCAGAAGCAGAAGAAGAAGAAGACCAACAACTTACAGCAGAACAAATCAAAGGAACCACCCAAGAAGCTGAAGCTGAAGCTGTCTCGGAAACAGACTCAGACACACCAGAAAAGCGCCATGTCCGCCAACATCTGGCACTCGCTGCAATGGCACTCGTGGTTGTGCCAGCCGTCATTTGGCTGGCGGTTTGTCTTGTTCTCGGGCTTCGATGTATGGCTGGATACTATTCCTTCTACCGTGGGAAAGGGAAAGGGAAAGGGAAAGGGAAAGGGAAAAGGGGGTATGGGTATATCCAAGCGCAGCATGACGCTGTAGAAAGTAGAAGTCTGGTTTTCGAGAATGATGTTACGGTGTAAAAGTAACGAAACTTTTTGACGTCAATAAGTAGCAAGCAGTGCCGTGATTATAGGTGGTTGTCAAGACATAAAAACTTGAAGACTACATAAGTACTAAGTACCTCGTATACTACTAACCAGTATACTAACTAGTATACTGAGTACGGCACTTTACCTCAATACTGATATCGACATGGGGAATGGGAATGAAATCAGGGATCGCTATAAGCTCCTCTTACTGTATCGTTACGTCTATCCTGAACACTGAGACCAGAACCGTAACTAAAGTAATATTCAATCTTCGAACCAAACCGATCCCAATCTCAATCCCCATCCAAAGCCAGACCAAACCAAGCCATCCAAAGCAAACCAAACCCAAAGCAACCTCAACACCATCTAGAAGCTGCTTAACAAGTGTTTCATCCGCTCCATCACCTGCTTCACCTGCATTTCGTCCACCATGTCTTGCGGGACAAATACCCCAATCCCAAGATATCCATCTTCGACCTTTGCTTCAATATCAATTGCAGGCTTCACGCGTGATGGAAAAAGTCAGCAATCCATCCATGCAGTATAGTCCACATCAATGCAAACTGAAACCAAACCAAACCAAACCTAAACCAAACCGAAGTGTACTTAGTGCTGTACTGGGGAAGAACTTACCATACACCATTCTGTCGTCGTCACATGTGGCTTCGTTCCCTTGAAGAAGGGAGATGTAGTGCCCAGTTCGCGCTTGTCGCTCGAATCGATCGCGGCATGGGTCACCACAACCGACTCTTGTTGATTATCTGTCTTGCTTACCGACTCTTGTTGATTATCTGTCTTGCTTACCGACTCTTGTTGCTTATCTGTCTCGCTTACCGACGCAAGCTTATCGTCTTCGAGGACCTGGTGGTCGTTCTGGTCGGGCAACGAAAGGAAATTGACAAAAGTGTCGATCTGGACACCAGTCCAAGCGTAGATATCCCTCATGCTGACTCCGCAGTGTTCGGCTTTGCTGAGCTGGGCCAGGTCGCTCTGTACCTGCAACGCCGAGTCGACGAGCGTCGTCGTGCCCTCGAGACGGACTTTCAGTGGGACGATGTTGAATGTGGGAGCAATCAGCTCTGTGAGACCGTCGATGTCGAGTGATCGATTGGCGAGGTACACTCCCATCACCACGTTGCGAGGTGCATGTGGTTGATCTGTTTCTGCCTGACGACATATTCCTGAATAGACTTGAGCATATGCGGCGAAGAACATGGCTTGCAGACTGATTCCATATCCATTGAGCCTGTCCCGGATCCGGCCGGTTTGTAGGATATGAGGCTCAAACTTCTCGATGCGGGGACTTTGTAACGAACCAGCCTGAAAGCTGGAGTGAGAATGGTGATCGCCGCGCAGGTGTAGGTATGATGTCCAGAACTGCTTTGCTTCGGCACGTTTCGCCGTCGTCCTTGAAACGAATTCCTGCGGTGACGTGTGCAGCTGTAATGGAGAGTTGACATCCTGGCACAACTTGCCTAGTGTAGAGACAATACGTTGGAAGCTCACAGCGTCGTACAGAGCATGATGGAGCCGTAGGGTCAGAAGTGATCCGTTCTCGCGGTCTGTGATATCCATCGACCAAGGTAACTGGTAGTCATGGGCAACTTTGCTCTTCAACACCACTTGCCACGTCTCTTCGTGGCCATTGTCGTCGATGTTGACGAAAACGGTCCTCAAGGTCGGGATTTGCTCGACAAGCTTATCGAACGCATTCCGAAGTGCTCCGCCACTTATCCCCGCCAGCTGTAACCGGAATGTCGGATAGAACAAACGGCCATCGCTTGCAGACCACATGTCGAGCATGTATATCTGACCGCCGGTACACAGCATAATGTCTTCCATGTCAGTGTGCGGGATACCAATCCTCTTCTTGACGGCTTCGAAGGCCGAACTGGTCTGATGTGAGGCATTCGGCGGTGATGAAGCCACTTCACCCTCGACCTTTGGCTGGTCTGCCGCGGCCGCCATCTTTTCGATTGTCTGCGCTTTGATGATCTCACTGACTGGAAGCCTTATACCTTTCTTCCTCAAGAGTCCCGCCACTTTGATTGCACTGACACTATCCAGACCAAGGTGGAAGATACCTGTAGTCTTTTGGATTCTCTCCTTGTCTGTACCGGATATTTCAGCTAGAACCTCTTTGATGGTGGTTTCAGTCGTGGTCCAGGTGTCAGTGTCATGGCTCCCATCTATACTTTGCTCCGAAGATGGTTGGCCATGATCAATCCCGGCGGTTGGTCTCCGAGCCGTCAAAGAAATGCCAGGCAAGCCGCAGATCGACACATTGGGGCCGTCGTTTCGCAATAAGGGTTCCTCCGGCGTGTTCATGAAGGAGGACAAGGCCGAGTTGAGTTCCTGCAATACACGCTCTCCGAATGGCTTCTCGGCAACACCGGCTTGCACCGCTATTGTCCAGACCAGAGCATTCTTCCGTCCCTCCAATTCGATGTTGACTGGATATGGCGGCTGTATCGGCGTACCGTCAATGTCCAACTCGTCGTAGAGGCCCATCGTGTCACCCCCTACTTCTGGCAATTTCTGGAACGTGAAAAGCGAGTCGAAGAGTGGCGTCTCAGCGACTTGGTCTCGGGCATAGCGGAGAGCCTCACGTAATGGAAACTGCTGGTGCTCGGATACTCGAACAGCTGCGTCGTGCACTGCTTTGAGGACCTCGCGCTTAGTGGAATATTGATGGATCATTGGCCGGAAAACGACGGTATTAAAGGTGGGAAATACAATAGCATCTGAGCCTTCGGTGGTGCGACCAGAGAGAACCAGCCCAAAACAAACATCCAGTTGACGGGTATAATGTGCTAAGACAACAGTCCAGCAGGCAAGACCAAGGGATTGAAGGGTCACTCCTTGTTGTTGGCAGAACCTCGTTGTCTCAACCAGTGTCTTGGACGAGGGGGCCTGCAGCAGGAAGCTTGTCGACTGCTCTGGCCGAGAAAGAGGCCCCTTGAGAAGGCTAGGTCTGATCTTTGACACTTGTCCGCGCCAAAACCTTCGTGACTGACTGCTTTGTGCCTGGCTCAAGACATCTTCCAAATGCCTTTCGTAAGGGAGCGTTGTGGAAGGTTTTTGGTCGTCGTCGTCGTCCACAGGGTGATGATAGAGCCTCGCAACTTGCTGATGGAGCAAATGTAGTGACCATGCATCGTACAATGCATGGGGCATTGAAAGCAGCAGCAAGGCATTCTCCTCGTGGTCGAGGAGTATACGTATGTCGGTTTTCTGATCTTGCAAGTTTCGTCTTGCAGCATCTCGCCTCATGGTCTGGAGCAGCTCGTCCAAAGTCTTGTCGTGGACAACCTGCACCAGATCGTCGTTCCGCGTGACATACTGGACAAAAGAACCTTGTACCTCGGTCGCTTCAATTGTTGCAAAGCGAGTCCTTAAGACTGGCTCTAGTCGTGCGACGGTTTTCCACGCCTCGATCATCCTGTCTGTGTCGACCGCGGGTTTTAGCTGGAAGACCATGGTGTTGAGGTACTTCTCAGACTCGAGGAGCAAGCCTTCCTGCATTGGAGTCACGGGCAAGACCCTTTCTACCGTGTCAAGTTCGACGCCTTGAGTTTGCAGAAGTTTCCTATAGGTGGCTTGCAAGCCTGACATGGAGATCGTGCCTTGGCCATCGTCGGTCCGGTTGTGAGCAGTTTCAGCTTCCCTGGCAATACCGGTGACAGTTGGGGATCTCATGATCGCACTGACCGGGACTTTGAGTCCAATGTTCCGGAGACGAGCTGCAAGTTTCATTCCTTCAATACTATCCAGCCCAAGTTCGAAAAGAGTGGGTCTGTGTGGGCTGATGGTCTCTTCATCCACCGAAGCCAATGCAGCGACTTGGGCTCTAATGGCCAGCTCCGTCTTGCTCCAGTGGGTGTCTTCAAGAACTCCATTCCTCGCATTGCCCAGTTGGGGTTTATCATTGACTTGGGCTGTGGGTTGTGTCTTGGAGAAATCTGCAGAAAGGACGGAATTCACATTGTCCAGATCCTGTACCTGGTTGAGGTACATCTCCAGCAATACCCTCGCATCCGCCTCACTGAAATACTCGGTTCGTGCAACCAGAGTAACTGTGAACGTGTGGTCCAGCTGTTCAACTTCCATATTCAGTGGATAATCTGGCGTGCTTTGAGAGGGGATTTCATGCCACATTTGAGAGGGCCCGCCATCTGAGCGAGGCTTCTGAAAAACGAAAAGTGTGTCAAACAAGTCGGTGTTGGGGGTATGTCCAAGATATTTGGCGACCCTCCGTAATGGCGAATGCTGATAGGGGACCACATCGACGTTGAATCGATGACAGGCACGAATGAGATCTGCGACAGTAGAGCCTTGGCTCAGATTGTTGATGCCGAAAGGAATAGTGTTGAACATTGGACCGATGACTTCTTCGGCGTTCAGGTCTGTCAATGCTCGCCCTGACACAACAGCCCCAATCATGGGATTGACATTGAACATCTTTTGCAGGACAAGCAAGAAAGATGCTTGAAAGTACGCCGATGTGGTCACATCAAGCTGCCTGCAGAGTCGTTGCGGCCGAGTATCCGATATATGCTGCTTTAGATGGATGTGTCCCGTTTCCCCCTTGAGGTTGGATCGAGTAAGAGGTATACGCAGTGGCTGCAATGTACCTAATCTCGACAACCAGAAGTCTTTCTCGCCACGCACTGAGTGTAGAGGGCCGTAGGCTAAGGTTTCATAAAATTGCAGGCCGACTCTGACATTTTCATTGGGATCATCATACAGCCTGGCGACCACATTCAGAAGTAGCGGGAGGCTGACGCCGTCATAAAGTCCATGGAAGATATCCAGAACCATGTATCTGGATTCGCCCGAGGTGCTCAACGTGACTTTCCATGGTAGTGCTTTGCCCAGAGATTGGACAGATTGAATCCATTCTCTGAACGATGGACTGGTCACGTCCGGATATTGTTTGTTTCTCTCACCAACCTCCAGAGCTACGCCGTTGTGGCCGTTGTGGAGCACGACCTGGGCAACTCCATCCCCTGTGGGCACAAAATAGGTTCTCAGGACTGAGACTAACTGCTGGGTTGAGTTCCACGCATCTCTCAAACGTGCAAGGTCTATATCACGGCCGAGTTCGAAGCCAAAGCGCGTAAAATAGATGGTGTCACTATGCTCATTGCGCAAGACCTTCGAAACCATGCCCTCTTGTAAGGGTGTGCCTGGAGCAATGTGCTCGATGTCCTGTTTAGTGACACCAAGAGACTGGATGACTGCTTCATGATGAGCTATTGCGAACGACTGGATCATGCCTTGGGCAGCCGCCACCGATTTGTCATGGTCGGATGTCGTCTTCTGACTGATGGCTTGCGCCAAATCGCGGACCACAGGATGTCGAAGTATCGTAGCCACATCTGAAGACTTGAACCCGTGTTTTTTGAGAGCTCGGGATAGTCCAATTGCTGATATCGAGTCCAACCCAAGCTCAAAGAGCCTCGAACCAGGCTGGATGGAAGAGGTGGGGATCTGTAGGAAGGTTCCAAGTACCTCTATCACCTCTTTGGCTGCCCCCGGGACCTCACTTTCCTGTTGTGCCTGATCATCGGTCACTGGTTGTCCGGATACCAGTGACGAGCGTTCGAAAAGTGCTTTCAGTGTCTTGTGGTCGACTTTGTTGTTGGTCGATAGCGGGATGGATGAAACACGTATCACATAGGTAGGCACCATGTATACCGGTAATTTCTCAGCGCACCTTTGTTGTAGCTTTGCCGCCAGGTCCTTGCTATCCGGGCTGAATACGATTGACGGCCTTTCATTCTTTGATTTCCTTCTCTCGGTGGCGAAGAAGGTTACCAGTTGGTCCTTTTGCTGCGTCGGGTGTTTGATCACCATGGTAACCACGTCTTTCAGGCTGGATGAAGCACTCAATGCAACATGGTTGATCTCACCAATCTCCAGCCTTTGCCCACGTAATTTGACTTGATCATCGATGCGACCCAAGAACTCAAAGCTGTTGTCATGCAACAATCTCACCAGGTCGCCCGTCCGGTACACTCTTGTTTTATACTCGTCCAAAAGCACGAATTTCTCCGTCGTCAACTCCGGACGATTGAGATAGCCTTTTCCGACAAGGGGTCCTGACAAGCACAGTTCTCCAATAGCACCGCGTAATACTGGTCTTTGTGAGGTTGGCTCCAACACGAAAGAACCTACATTGTCCCACTGCTGGCCGATGTTTGTTGGCTTCGCGGTCTTTGGAACTTGGCGGTGGACTGTACATCCAATAGTCACCTCACTTGGGCCGTAAAAGTTGTACAGACAGTGACTATCTCCCCAGGTCTCCAATATGTCCTGCCGCACTTGTTCGCCGCCGACGATGAAGACCCCTTGACACAAGCTCGGGACTTCCTCTGGGGTGAGTAAGCGTGCCAGACTTGGAGTCAGGTCTAGATGTGTAATGTTCAATGTGTTGATAAACCCTGGAAGATCCTCGAACATCAGGTCCCGGGGAGCGGATGTAACGTAAATGCCTACACTCCAGCTCCAGAATTGTTCCAACACACTGACATCAAAGTGGAATGATGCAAACTGTAGCCACCGAGACGTCTCATTCCACCTGCCTTGGAAGATACGTTGGAATGACAGCATTGCTTGAACAGCACTGTCATGGCTGATCAAACATCCCTTTGGTGTTCCAGTTGTGCCTGAGGTGTATAGGCAGTAACAGGTATCTTCTGCCGTGAGCTTTCTCGCAAGGAGGGGCCTCTCATCCGGGAGGTGAAGCCAAGTACCCTCGTCGATCGCAAACACGGCAACAGTTCCAGGAGGAAAGTCAAGCACCCTGTCGCGGGTTGTAAGCACGATCTTACAGCTTGAGTCCTGGAGGATGAATTCCTTCCTTGCTTTGGGGGCGCCAGGGTCGATAGCGACATAACCACATCCGGCTTTCAAAACTCCTAATATGGCGAATGAAGCTTCCGGGCATTTATCAAAGCACACAGCCACCAGTTCTCCCACCTTGGCGCCCTGGCCTTGGAGGAGATGAGCAATCCGGTTCCCATTCGAATTTAGCTCCCAATAAGTCCAAGTTCTTTTGGTTGGCCTGGAGCCATTCAGGTCAGTAACAAATTCCAGAGCCGTGGTTTGAGGCTTTTGTTCCACTGTCAGTTCGACAAGTTCATGGAGGTACGATACATCGGTAGCAATCCGCTCATCCCTCGCAGGGACAACGGACTTCAGTGCCTTGGGAACTGGATCACCTACATGGCTCAAGAGAGCCATGAAAAGTGCGTCAAATTCCTGAAGGATGTAGCTGGCTTGCTTTTCGGGGACAACATCATCCCGGAATGTGAGCTGGAAATCCAACTGACCTTCAGCGGCAGGGATGATTTCCAACGAGACAGCATACTCGGCCGTAGCATCATCCTTGACGAGAGTCCATGGCCTTCTAGGCCCACGTTCAATGTCGTATTTCTGTAAAGCAATGATGGTATCGAAGAGCTCATCTTCAACCCCTGTCCAGCGCTTGATCGAACTTATTGGCGAATGCTGATGCCTTATCATTTCGGCACAGCGTCTCGTGGTACGTCTGAGGAGGTCAGGCAAGTCTTGAGAGACTTCAATAGCAAATGGAACGGTGGTGATACAGGGGAAGGCGGCCGTATTGTGCTCTTCTAGCTCGAAATCGCGGCCAGACATAACAACCCCAAACGTTATATGATCTTGTGTGGTATATGCCGAGAGAAGCAGAGCCCATGCGCTCGCGCACACCGCCTGCATCGTCGTTCCAACATTGGCACACGCTTGTCCGGCGGCCCCAACAGACAACTTTGACCGATGACAGGCGACATGGAATTGCACCTCCTTCTTAACATATATCCTCATGTCAGGAAAGTGAGTAGAACAGAGGTCTGCCGAGACTTCCGACCAGAATTGACTTGGGCTCTCTTCAGCGCTTAAAGCCAGGATACTTGAGATCACGGGATTCAGAGCTACAGCCTTCGGAGGCTGACTGCCGTGGTATATGAAGGACACGTCTCGCAAGATTATGTCCACAGATGTTGCATCATAGAGGGCATGCAGCATCGACAGCTCTAGCTTGACCACTCGAGCGTTTTTGGACAACCGTAGCTGCCATGGTGGCTCCGTGAAGTTCGCAGGAGAGCCCGCGTCTGCTGTAGGATTGTGTCCGTCGACCTCACCGTCATTCCAAGGCAGTTTAATTGCATTTGCCTTGTACGTTACCATGGCGAACGGATACCCGGGGTCATCTGTTTCCACAAATCCTGTCCTGAGCATCTCGTGGAGGTCTTGGGCAGTTTTCCATGACTTCCTCAACAGCTCCAAGTCCACGTCCTCTTCCAGTTGAAAGTCCATGTGATTGAAGTAGAGCAAGCCGCTCGAACGAAGATAATGGGACAGTATGCCTGACTGGGTAGGAGTACAGGGCCGAATGGCTTGAACTCTCCCTGGATCGATCTTGTTGTCCAGGCAGATTGACGGTCGACACTTTCGATCAAATGCCTCGAGGTCAAATGCGGGTTGGGAGAGGGATAATGACCTGGCGGCATCACATACTGCGGCTATCTTCTGGATATTAACAGCTTCCAAGATGTCCGCACGCGATATGTTGTATCCATGCTTTCGAAGCCTTGCGGCGATTTGTGCAGCACTGATACTATCGAACCCCAGGCGATAGATGCTTTTGCTTCTGCTTATGCGTTGCGAGATATCGGGTTTCAGTTGCGTCAGCACATCCCTGACAAGCTTCTCCGTTTCCGACACCTCAGAGGCGCTGTCATCCAGTCCATCAGTCCGTTCCTCGGTCGGTAAGACAGCGCGACGCCCCGTGTCACTCTTTGGCTGCAGGTCGGGTAATATCGGGGTCAAAGCAGAATAGTCTGAGGCTCTGGACTGAGGATACCTCGCCGTATGTATGAGGAGAGTATCGAAGCAATTCAGTAGGTGGCTCAAAAAGTCCTCACTTGCCGACTGTGAATGCAGTCTGAGACTCATGGCATCAGAATCCTCATGCGTCAGGATCTCAAGGATGAACGGGAAGGGCATATCGCCAGACTCCCCAAGGAGAGTCCAAATACGTTGGTCCAGCTGCAGTTCATTCTGTTGGAAGAGTAATAACGTGTCAAACAACGCTCTGCCGTCGCTGCTATTTTGGTGTTGTATTCGGCGAAGCGAGCTGGGTTGGTAAGGCAGTAGTTCCAGATTTGTTTCCTGGATGCGGTGGCACAATACCAGATTGGATTGTTCACGCTGGAGTTGTACGCGCATTGGAATAGTATTGAAACACGGAGCTATGATTCGTTCAATCCCTTCGATAGGTAGATTTCGTCCACTCAGGACGTTTCCGAAGCAGATATCTTGTCGTTCAAGAAGGCAAGAGAGCAAACGACTCCAAGCAGTTTGAAGAAGAGCAAGGGGCGTGCAAGAGATTTTTCGGGAGCATCTTTGGAACTCAGAAAGGCTTAGGATGGCTTTGCGTGCTGATATTGCCGTGCTGGTTGGTGAGATCCTGTCCTCAAGCTTGACGACCTCCGCAAGCCTGCTGCAAGCAACACCTCCTAATCTCTGCCTCCAGAAGCGGTCAGTGTCCTCGGAGCGGAGTGATAACATATAGTTTAGATAGCGTTCAAAGGAAATAGGCAATGGCGGTTGCTGGCCAAGATACTCGGATTGTATTTCGTTCAATAGAACAGACATGGCCTCTGCGTCGTACAGGCAATGGTGCATTTCAAGGCTCAGCTCATAGGGGCCATCATCTTGTCGGCTCAACCTTAGCTTCCACGGTGGAAGCATCAAGAAGGGCAGGTCCCGGGTGGAAGTATCGTGGCCGTCGTCAGTCAGCCAGGGGAGTTCGAAGTTCTTCAATACCACCTGCACAAAAGATGTTTCAGCAGACTCCGTGGAAGCGAAGCCTGTTCGGAGAAGCTGATGTCTAGATATTGCGCCAGCCCAGGCTGCACGCAACTTGGATACATCGCCGCGGACTTCAAACCGTAAGGTGTTCTGATACGCGGCAGTCGAGGAACTGGTGGAGCTGGTGGCCATGGCTTCTTGTAAAGGCGTACACGGTAGGAAGCTTTCCACCACTAACCCTGCTTGTGCGTACGTAGCAGTGACCGTAGCTTTCCACGATTCATCAAGGAGGTGCTTCATGTTCTTGTCTGGCTGTACCTTCGTAGAGTCTTCCTGCACCGTATCCAGAACTCCCATGAGTTGGCCAATCGACGGATATCGCAAGATCATGGAAATTTCCACAAACGGAAAGTATTCTCGAAGCGTCCGAGCAACGTGTATCACGCTGATTGAGTCTAGTCCCAAGGCATAGAAAGAGCTATCCCGGTGGATAGCCTCGGGTCGTACCCCAAGTGCGTCTGAGATGGCACGGGCAATAACACTTTCGTGTTCCGACAGTGCGTTTGTGTCGCCCAAGAAATCGTTCTTTCTCGACATTTCATAGAGGTCCTCCTCTCCCAAGGTCTGATAAAAGGTGGCCAGTGCTCTTCGATCGACTTTCCCTTGCCGCGTCAATGGAACCTGATCAAGGCTGACTAAAACATCAGGGATCATGTAGCTGGGGAGTGCATTTTCAAGTCTGTGGAATAGAGCCCTTGTGACCTGCGACAAAGATGAAAACATTTTGGATTGACGTGGAGTCCAGAAAGCGACAATCCTTGCATTCTGGCCGATATCAATAACCATGGAGACCGCATCTTGCACTTCCTCACACTTGATCAAGCAGGAATTGATCTCGCCCAGCTCGATACGCTGCCCCCTAAGTTTGACTTGGTCGTCCTCTCTGCCGATGATTACCAGAGTACCATCAACAAGGAGTCTCCCGATATCTCCAGAGCGATATAGACGGCCGTACTGGGGATGTTCAAAGAATGCTTTTGCTGTGAGCTCTGCGTCAATGTAACCGCGGCCGACCTGCTCGCCACCTACCCAAATCTCACCGACTCCGCCTGTGGGAACTGGTTCGAAAGTCAGAGGAGGGCGTCCAGCGGCCGAATCTTCCGTCATAATGGCGGGCGCAGGGTGCTGTCTTCTGCATATGAAAATGGATGTCTTTGGCAGCGCAGGTCCTACGTTGTTGGGGGCATCCCGCTTCGTAACGTAGGGCCGAACATTGCATATGTTCGTGGTCTCACTTGGACCGTACCCCTGGAACAAGCCATGGTCTGCCCAGGCCGCGAAAACTCTCGAATTCATCGGCTCCCCTGCAGTCACTAGCATTTTCACATGCGGGACATGATCAGGGTGAACAAGGGCCGCAACAGAGGGCGTCATGCTGAGGTGGGTGATATTCAAGGTGTTGATAAGGCGCTCAAGGTCTTTGAAAAGAACATCGTTCGATGCCGCACACAGGGTCATCCCCATATGCCAGGTCCAAAAAATCTCAAAAACCGAAACATCAAACGCTGGAGAGCAGGCCTGTAGGAGCCGGTCCTCTTCAGGGTTACATGGATATATGCGTGACAAATCCTCCAGATTGCTCAGCAGGTTTTTGCGAGTAATGAGGACGCCTTTGGGAATGCCGGTACTGCCAGATGTGAATACTGTGTAGGCCATTTGGTGGCCTCTCAAGTCAGGCCAGTTGTCCCGGGTCAAAGGTGCCCACTGCTTCAGGAGTTCGGTGATGGATACCATGGTGGCTGCGCCAGGTTGCGTCCCAAAACCGGGCTCATGGGTCGTAAGGATAACACGGCAAGCGGACTCTGAGAGTATATGCCGGATACGGTCCGTAGGGGTTCGCGGATCAACGCATAAATACCCAGCACCAGCGAGCACCACCCCTAGAATGCCGACATAGAGCTCTATCGACTTTGTGGCAAGGAGGGCAACAATATCGCCCTCTCCAACCATATAAGATTTCTGTAATGCCGATGCCACTGTTGAGGCTTTTTCGAACAGTCCATGGTATGTTAAAGTCATTTTCTCCACCCGGCCTGCCTCAGGGTCAAAGGCTTGAACAAATTCAACAGCTACTCTTGCTGGGTCGGTATTTGCAAGTTTTGCAATCGTCGTAGTGAGGCCAAACCTGCCACTAAACTTTTCAGGCATCGTATTCCAGAGCGAGAGGATTTCCTCGCTCGAGCTTCGCCACAAGTCGTGTAAGCCTAGCTCGACATTGTCCAGCATTTCCAGTGTGACGTGGTCCAGCTGTGCAGCCAGAAGCTTTGCGTGCGCATCAGGTATTAAAGCCTCGTCGAAGGTAAGTTTCAGATGGATTTTGCCACCGTGTGGCTCGAATTCGAGTACAATGGCATAGTCAAGAGCGTCCCAAGTTTCTGTGGTGGCCACCTTGGACCTATCACGAGTGTGCCCTTCGTCGTTGTGTTGCCAGACGCATAGCGTATCAAATAGTCTCTCTTGAGAAGTCACACCTGCTGCACGATTGATGTCTCGAAGTGTGATATTGCCGTGCTTCAAGCAATCGATCCGTTGTCTTTGTATGTAGCTCAAGAGATCTCGCACTGTCCTCAATGCATCGAGCTCTACACGGAACGGGAAAGTTGCCAAACATGGACCGATAATGGACTCAATACCGGAAAAGGGTTGGTGACGGCCGGCGAAGACGACGCCAATGGTGACATCTCGGCTGTCGACGTAGCACGATAGCAGAATTGACCATGCTGCTTCTATGATCGTCTCCCGACTGCAGTGCAGCGCCTGCGCATTTTCTGACAGCCGTTCATAAGATACGGACAGAGGCTCTACCAAGCAGCGCCTTGAGGGAGACCGGGGTCGGGTTGAAGACAAAGCTGGAAAAGCCGATGGGACGAAATTTGCAAACCGCTCACGCCAATATTCATTGTTACCGGCGGTTTCCACAAGAATCTGGGAATGCTGAAACGAGCTATATTGTGAAAACTGGGTTCGACGTGGCGCATCTTTTCCAGAGAGGATGTCGTTCAAATCGTCCAGTACTAGATCCCAGGACCAGCCATCATATAAAGCATGATGAATTCGGATCAGAACCTCCCCACCTTCAGGGCCATTGGGAGCGTCCAACTGTAGTGGTCGAAGGATGCTGAGGTCGCCGTGGGCCATATTTCGCCAAACCACCTGCGCAAATGGCATGCTTGATTGTCCAGTGGGGACGAACCCTGCTCGTAGAATCTCGTTTCGTTGGGCAAGGGTGTCGAGAGCTCGACAAAAGTCGTCAAAGCTGACTCTGGGAGCCAGCTGGAGCCGGATTTCATTGAAGTTCAAACGTTCGTTCGACGAAGTCTCCACAAGCATCGCTACCTGCATGCTACTGCAAGGCATGACCTTTTCACACATCGACTGCAGACCTGTGGAAATGAGCTGTTCGCGCACAGATGCCTCTATTGCGACCCATTCATCTGACAAATCGTACCTCGCCTGCGGAAAAAATGGTGCTTCCACCGACCGGGAATTCATGACTATCCTTGAGAGTTCTGCCACCGTTTCGGCCTCCAAGATACTTGCAGCGTTGATCTGGCCGTATTGCTTGCGAAGTCTTGATGCTACTCTGATAGCGCGAAGCGAGTCCAGGCCTAGTGACCAAAGAGACGTTGATCTGTCCACCTGGCGACCCAGTTCGTCTTGTATGATTTCAGCCATATCCCGCTCCGTGTCACTGACAAAGTCATTGTCCTGAACTTGTGGACGAGATGCTTGGAAGTCGCGCTCGAGCGCCTTTCGGTCCACCTTACCAGATTGCAATCGAGGAACGCCTCCTGGCAGCATGACTATTTCACTAGGTCGCATATATGGTGGCAACCACGATTTGCATGTTTTCGCAATATCGTTAGCACGGATTTGGTGGCTTGCCGAACAAAACAGGACTAGCATGTCGTCGATGATATTCGCAATGGCGATTTGCACTCCAGGAGTCTTCGAAGCAACCTCCTCTACCTCTCCGAGCTCGACCCTTTGGCCTCTAAGTTTGACCTGTCCGGAAGTTATACGCCCAAGGATCTCCAGCTCTCCGTCGATACGGCATCTCGCCCGATCACCGGTTCGATAGATAGGACCGTGTCCGGGTAAATCGACGAATGCCTGCTTATTCTGATCGGGTCGGTTCAGGTAGCCATGGGCCAGCTGCCCAGCAATGGCTAGTTCACCAGGCTCACCAGCAGGAGCTATTGCGAGAGTGTCAGATTCCTTCAGGATGAAGGCTGTGACCGTCCGAAAAGGCCGCCCAATGCTGCGTACAGAGGCGTCAGAGGCTAGTCTAGGGGCCACGGTGCAGTGAATGGCGGCCTCCGTGGGCCCATACATTGCGTACAACATGCTGGGTTTGTCGGCACTTCCCCCCAAACTCCGCCACGACTTGTGGTGTCAGCATTTCTCCGATTGTTAAGAGTGTTCTTAGACATGGCGCAGCCTTTCTGCTGCCGAGAAGGGTGCCTGCCACGGTGGGCGTGAGTTCGGCAGCATCTGCATTGAGCAGTCGAATGGTAGCGGGGGAGATCAGAAAGCATACGCTCACGCTCGCAGCCAACTAACGTCATTCCTCGAAAAAACGGAAAGAATATTTCAAATATTGACACATCAAATGTAGGGGAAGCAAACTGTAGAAATCTTTTGAAATGGGGTATATGTTCGTCGTGAGCAAGCAGTGACTGAGTCACCGACAGATGTGACACCATAACGCCTTTTGGCATGCCCGTAGAACCAGAGGTATACATCACATAGGCCGGCGAGCTAGGACGCACGTCTGGAAGACTGCCAAAGACTCGGCCATGATTCTCGAGACAGGCGGCCCTGTGATCAAGATCGCCCAGCGATAGAGGCATGCAATCGAGATCCGGAAGCACATGTCGAACAAACCCCAGGGTATTGGATGTGGTCAACACGAAGGACGCTGAGACATCCTTGACAAGGAACTTTAATCTCTCTGGAGGGACATCATGGCTAACGGGGCAGAAGGCTGCCCCAGCCTTCAACGCGGCTACCCAAGCGATGTAAAGCTCGGGGCATTGCGGTATTATGACGGGAATGATATGCTCGCCATTCTGCTTGCCTGGTAGTCGATCTCTGATATCCCAGGCAAGTACATCTGTTAAGCGGTGAAACTGCCGGTATGTGAGGTTCACACGCGCTCCATCCGAAACCAAGAAGTCAAGAATAAGTTTGTCCTCAGCTGGATCTGCAACTAATTGGTGCAGCAGTTGTGGTCCAGATAATGTCTCCCGATTCTGATTGACTATTGAGAGATCACGTGAAGCCGGAGTGCCGTTGGTCCAGGGTGCCATCGTCCTCAGACAATACCCAGCTGACAGCTTAAACCGGGAGGATTGGCCCGAATACTTCTAAGATGTCGACGCGATAACGAATGGTCCGGCAGACGTGCTGAAGCATGAAGCCAAGGCGAGCATAGATTATCTCCTTAGGTGTCCGACGTCATAGATATACCGGAGGCATTTGTATCTGTCGGTTTGAATCTGTCTGTTTGAAACAACCATGAATTGTGAGAGTTCTGCAATCGGGGTACCGTAACTCCCCGTTTACGGCGGCCAAAGGAAGTGGTTATACTCTTTTCTGGACTCATAAGCCGGTGCTGGAGAGTATTTCGTGACAGTTGTGGACATCGTGTGTCAACGGCAGCTGACTCTGCAAGAGTAAGTTGTCCCACCGCTGGCAGGGTGACTGAGACGTTCACCTCTATGCAGCCGGCATCGCTGGAGCTTGCCCAATCCACATGCTAATTTGAATGTGGGTAGAACGCCGGGCAGCGGGCTTGATTTGCGGAAGAAAAACCACAATCGAGGCTCAAGGCCGGCGAGGAAGATTCTTTTCCTCGTTTCCACCAGCTCCACGGCGGCAGGGATCGGCCGCGCCACCAGGATATCACGACGGCCAAAAGGATTAAGCAGACAAATCAATAAATAGGAGAGCCATCATCGTCTGCCCCGGAGTGGAAAGGGTGGAAAAGTGGTGAGAAAAAATCAGACTCCGATCCGTGGCGTGATCTCCGATTATCAGATAAAAATGCACAATCAGATGCAGATTATCTGATAATCGGCCCGGCTGCAACCATCTTGGCTCCGTCATCGGCTGCGTGGAATTGCAATTGCAGTGGTGCGTACAATTCTCTTACTGCTTTCCACTCGCATCCCAGCTTCCCTCCTCTGCCGTGTAACGCTCTGCGCATTAGGGCTGCAGGGCTGCTTCAATGCTGTCAAAGACCTCATACCCCTTGGTTGGCAAAAAAAGGGAGCTCCGATGCTGGTTCTAGTCAATTGGCCAAACTCTGGCTCACGGGAACTGTAACTTCTTGGTGGATGCTTCCGCCCTGGCAGCTCCGCCAATAGCACCCAAGTCTCCCGTGGCCTGGTACACACTTCAGATGCATGATCCATCTAATTGTCTTCTATAGTTTCGCTGCATATCTCTTGTTTCGATGCTGACATCCTTTTCAGGAGCTCTCGGAATCAGACACTGCAGCGGGCAAGGGCAAGTGCAACGTCGACGACCGTATGGCTCCCGGCGCTGTGAGCCAAACTCCTGGTTCGACGGAAACCGTCCCGGGTGCTAATAAATGGAGGAGCACTCTGTTGCTAAGCAATAATGATGAGCCGTCCTCTCGACCACTCCGTTCTCCGGCCAGCCTGTGTTCTCCCGTCTCGGAGGAGGTTCATGATCTGGTGGGTGTAGGCTTCGGGCCAGCGTCCCTGGCCATCGCCGTTGCCCTCAGCGACTTATTGCAGGCCGAGGCAGAAATTGGAAAGAGAATTGAGAGCCCGAAGGTGCGCTTCCTTGAGCGGCAGCAGTCATTCAAATGGCATGCAGGGATGCTGCTTCCCGGGGCCAAAATGCAGATATCCTTCATCAAAGACCTCGCGACGTTGCGAGATCCAACCAGCTATTTCACGTTTTTGAACTACCTGAAACAGCACGGAAGGCTCGTTCAATTTACCAACCTTGGCACCTTCTTGCCTTCCCGTCTCGAGTTCGACGACTATCTGCAATGGGCGGCGGGTCATTTTGATAACGTGGTGGAATATAGCCAGCAGGTCGAGTCGATACATCCCCGGAAACTGGGTGGTAACGACAAATACGATTGCTTGGAGGTGGTTTCGCGGAATCTGGCCACCGGCCAGGCGACCATTTTCTTGTCGCGGAACGTCGTGATTGCGGCAGGGGGCAGAGCATCGAGGCCAGCCATCTTCCCGCCCTACCATGGGCGCATTCTGCACTCTTCCGAATACAACACGAGGATCGAACAGGTCTTGCCGGACAAAAATAAGGCGTACACCATCGGCGTCGTAGGAGCCGGGCAAAGCGGCGCCGAGGTCTTCAATGACCTACACAGTCGGTACCCCCATGCCACAACAAGGTTGATATTCAGGGATACTGCTCTGCGCCCGAGCGATGACTCCCCATTTGTCAACGAAGTCTTCAACCCGGAGGCAGTCGACACGTTTTTCCACCTACCTGAAGAGTCCCGCTGCCACGCTCTGAAGACGAATAGGGCGACAAACTACAGTGTCGTTAGGCTGGAGCTCATTGAGAAGATATACCATGATCTATATCTCCAAGGGATCAAACAACCAGACAAGACTCGTTGGCAGCATCAGGTCATGCCATCCCAAGAAATCACCGCGGTTACCGAAGACCCTGCTACCAAAAATCTGAAGCTTACCTTGACCAGCTTGGACCCGTTGCGAAACAAAGCCCAGGAAACTTTGGCTTTCGACGCCGTTGTGCTGGCCACTGGGTACAGGCGGGACGCGCACATTGACATGCTTAGGGATTGCCAGAGCATCAACGCCAACAAGAATGGAGTATGGCAAGCCGGTCGTGACTATGGGTTGAAGCTAAATCCCGAAGTTGTTGAGGAAGGCACGGGAATCTGGCTGCAAGGCTGCAACGAGAATACTCACGGGTTGTCCGACTCATTATTGTCAATTTTGGCCACTCGCAGCGGGGAGATGGTGGATTCTATCTTCGGTAAGGATTTGAAACTGCGCGGTCACTGATTCGGCGACGACCTAATGTTCTATATTGTCTGCCCTATTCCAGTAGTTATTTCCCCGGATTCGCCTTGCCGGAGATAGAGCGTGATGATTTCAATACAGCGTTTGGATATACCGAGTGCGCCGGTAGCATCCCTCGTCCGTTTCCATCAGCAGAACAGCATCAAGTCTGTGTATCAAGTCATGCTCTTTTGGGCTGTATGCTCTTCGGACGAACTGAAGGTATTCCGCCACATGTGGAAAGTCCTATGGAGTCCCGAGAAAGCCCGGCGAGGTGTGATCTCTCGTGTGCTGTATGGACGCCACCTCCGCAAGATCTGAGGACAACTGGAGGTAATCAGCCAATGTTGAAGCTGCGGAGATGCTTGTCCATCATGGTTGATGAGGGCTTGGTTTTTGTTAACTGCCGTCCGGGAAGAGGGGACGGGTGGCCTTCGATGGCCAGACCTCCTTTGGGGCCATATCTGTTAGCCATGTGCATTGTAGTCGCCTATTTGTACCATGAGGGCTCTGCTCAGGCCGTAGCAAGATCGGAGGGAATGAGAGTCTGTATGGTCGAGTGTGAAATTCTGGGGTTCGGCCGCCTCCATTTGTGCCTCGGCAGAGCTGGTTTCGACTTGGCCAACTGACTGGAGCCGAACACCAACTGCATTTCCTCCACAAGTCAGCGCCTGCAGTTGCTGTCCTTGTGCATTGTCTATACCTTTTCTTCCGTCTGCCGGAACCTCAGCTCGCGTGTCCTTCGTTTCATGGTTGATCGAATGCCAGCCGCGGACAATTGAGCGGTCATGGACACCCTCCAACATGACCTCGAGCATCCTAAAAAGCGTCGGCGGCGTGAGATCTCCCAGCGGCCATTGTCCGCCAGACTGATATTCGATGACACCGTTAAAGGCGATGCCGCATTGGTCTCGGGAAGCATCTGGACCAAACTCGGGGGCAGCGATGAGGGTATGGCTACAAATCTCGGGCTTCGTTTGTTGGGAGAACACCCGCGCTGACCAGCAGTGTAGACCCCAGTCGACTGAGACCGACGCCCTTCGTGGCTGTAACGCCATGGTCTCCTCTGCACGCCGACATACAAGACTCGACATGGACGATCCTACCGACCCAGCTCTTCGATCCTCAGTCTGCGAGTGAAGATTTTGGCGAATCCAACGTTGTCAAAATATCACCCACTTCCTCTGCCTGCCAATCCATTTTGAAGACATACGCCGCAGTCGATCGAGACCGTCATCCCGGTCACGTACCCAAGTCCATTGAGATTCGTGCTATCGCTACGAAACCCCTTGTCCTGGAAAATGTCTATGTATCGGTGGAAAAGGGACTGCTTGACAAGGTGGATGATGTCCAGAGCAAGTTTGGCGGCGGTTTTCAATATGCAAGAAACCTTAGGGGCGACAAGAAGCCGGGCATGGTCAATGGTGTTCTACCAAACGTGCCTGCTCAGACCTCTCGAATGAGCTCTCTCGTTCGGGATGCGCTCTCTCAATTGCCTGTCATTCATACGGGCGATGTCTTGCCTTTACCACTACCGGCGCATCCTATCACCCACGTGCGACCTCCTCCGGGCATTATCGTGGAATGCGAGCCCGTTGCTCAGGGTCTACTATCTCCCAAAACGAAAATCATTCTAATACAGACGGGATCATCCCAGGAGAAGGCCCTCAAAAAACTAGCACCAGTGCAGCCCATCATCGAAGAGTCACTCGAGGATACCGCGGAAGACACTTCCAACGACCAGTTCTTTTCGGCCGCGGAAGACAGACACACGGAGACAGGATCAGATGGAGACGAAGTGTCCGATGAGGAGACCGAGTCCGATGTTTCCACCCGCGAAGGGAGTGACGACGATTCTGACTCAATGGATGACATGATCTCGCTGAGTGCGCCTGGTCTGCCGCCTCAGCAGGCCGGAACTCTTTCAGCAATGACCGCGGCGACTCCACGGGCCGGTGGCAAGAGAGCAACGGGGACTCACACTCCCGGCTCTCTGTATTCGAGTTTTACTTCGGCAACCGCTCGGGCTGGCACCCGACTTGGCAGAGTCTTCAGGACTGAAGCCCTTCTTCGGAAGGTTCCCATTGAGCTGATGCATCCCAAACCTAGTCCTGAGGATGACGAGGGGTCTTTCGTGTTCATCGACACCAGTGCTCTAGCAAAGATCGGATGTTTCTCTGGCGACTGGGTCCGCATTGAGGTCACCCGAAACGTGAACTCACAGGGTCTTCCGCCCTCTGGAATTAAGACCTTGAGCGGGTTTGCTGATGACGAAGAATCTGACTGGCGGACCGTGAGGGTTTTCGGTCTATCTGGTTTATCAGCTCTGCAACCACGTTATACTGTTGACAAGACTGGTGACAGAAGGACAAGCTTTTCACAGCGAGACCTGCTTATGCCATTGTCTCCAGTAATCTACCTCTCTCCCGTGCTCCTTGCCAATCTGTCGAACGCCCAGTACGTCAAAGTTGGTGCATTACCGGCGATACCGCGCCATCAGGATACCAGATCTGCACAAATCCCGCGTATGAGCAATTCCAAATCTCCTCCCTTGGCCAAAGAGGTTGTATTTTCGAAACTGTCCGACCCCACAACCACCAATCCTGTCCTACAGGCTACTTTGTTCTCATCCTTGAAGCATCACTTGGAAAGCAAAAAGAGGACACTGAAGAAGGGTGACCTTATTGGGGTCGCGGTCGATCGTGAGCTTGGAAAGGTCATTTCCTCATCAGCTGCATCGGAGGATAGCCCTGGGGACGATGAGACCATAACCAAACTCAACGACCCACAGCAGTCAGATTCTGCTCGATTCGCCATCGCTTGGTTTTCGGTGGAACAGATTGATGCGGAATCTTCAAACAATGAAGGAGATGCGGAGCAAGACATGTGGGGGGGAGTAGTTACGCTTGATACATCACAAGCCCGAGTCTCGCAGAGCGGCAGCAGCATTCATTCCGTCTCACATCTGACTGAGATCTGGAGCAGGTATTGGTTTGGAATCAGCAAACTCTCTCAGCGACAGGTGCACAAGATTGATCATATTGCAACCGCCGCAGATCTGCCTCCGTTGGAAAAGCTACCGCTGGAAAAGCGCCTGGCAAGCCTGATATCAGCGTCAGTCAGCACCCGGGCCATCAACCTAGCGCTTCCTCCTCTGGTGATACTGCTACATTCCGCCCAGCGACAGATTGGAAAATCCTACATTGCCAGTTCCGCTTGCTCGGCGGTTGGCGTGCATACTTTTCCGATATCCGCTCACGACCTGCTCTCGGAAAATGCTTCAACAACGGGTGGCGGCGACGTGAAAACTGAGGCTTTACTGCGAACGCGGGCCGAACGCGCGCTTTCTGGCGGTGCCCAACAAACATCGTTACTTATTCAGCACATTGATGCTTTGACGGCCGATAGAATGATACCAGTCTTGCAGGAGATCATTTCTTGGTCTCGTGTATTGATCGCGACCACGACCAAGATCGATGACATCCCGGCAGGTGTTCGAAGCCTGTTTTCGCATGAATTCGAGGTGACGGCGCCGGACGAGACAGCTCGTGAGCTGATCCTGCGGAATGCCTGTCTGTCCACCTCGACGGCTCTCTCGCCGAGCATCAATCTGAAAAGCATCGCCCTTCAGACCGCCGCTCTGGTCGCTGGGGATCTGCTTGATGTTGTCAACCGGGCCTTGCTCGCACGGTCTGCCCGTCTCCTGGCTCTTGCTGAGGCGCAATCTTCTCGCATCTCTGATATCTACTTATCTGGTGGTCAAGCAGCCACGCACCTTCTGCCCAGCGACTTCAGCCGCGCAATATCTGCAGCTCGATCTACCTTTTCCGATGCCATCGGTGCTCCGAAGATTCCGACAGTCACATGGAAAGACGTCGGCGGTCTTTCATCGCAAAAGGACGCTATCATGGAGACCATTTCATTGCCCCTTACACATCCCGAACTTTTCGCCAATGGTATCCGAAAAAGATCTGGTATTTTGTTCTATGGGCCACCGGGCACCGGAAAGACACTTCTTGCGAAGGCGATTGCGACCGAATTCAGCTTGAATTTCTTCAGCGTCAAAGGGCCTGAATTGCTTAACATGTACATTGGTGAATCGGAGGCCAATGTGCGGCGAGTCTTCCAACGTGCTCGAGACGCTCGTCCATGCGTTGTTTTCTTCGACGAGTTGGACTCTGTTGCGCCAAAGCGAGGGAACCAAGGTGACAGTGGAGGAGTCATGGACCGCATTGTCTCTCAGCTATTAGCAGAACTGGACGGTATGTCGAGCGGAGGCGGAAGCAGCGACGGTGCAGACGAAACTTCGCCGTCAAATGCTGGAGGAGTCTTTGTTATCGGTGCGACGAACAGACCCGATCTGCTCGATCCGGCGCTGCTACGACCAGGCCGGTTTGATAAAATGCTCTACCTAGGAGTTGCTGACACCCATGATCAACAAGTGACGATTCTGAGAGCCTTGACTCGGAACTTCACCCTCGCACCGGACGTCGACCTGAAGCGAGTAGCCAGCCACTTGCCGTTCACCTACACGGGGGCGGACCTGTACGCTCTTTGCAGTGATGCCATGCTGAAGGCCATTACGCGAAAGACACAAGCAGTGGACGAGAAGGTTCGACAAATCAGCAAGGCCCGCGGCGAGGAGATTAGCACAGGCTATTTCTTCGACCATTTGGCCGGAGAGGAGGATGTCCAGGTTGTGGTAGGCGAGGAAGACTTTGCCGCTGCACAGGCAGAGTTGGTTGGCAGCGTCAGTAAGAAGGAATTGGAGCATTTTGAAAGAATCCGAAATATGTTTGAGGAGCAGGACATCACTGTTCCGTCCACGGGTGGCCAGAATGGGGCGAATAAGGGAACGGCAGGGGGGAAAAATGGCGCACAAACGACGTTACCTGTTCGCCAGATCCCGCCTGCATCCACCACGGTCGCTCCAAGACCTGATCAATCTCGACAGCGACCGCAGCAGCCACGGGCTGTAATATCCTCAAACGACACGGCCCAGTCCAAAGGGCAGGGTAAACAAAAAGCATATGCGCCGGCATACAACGGCACTACCAACACCAACACTCTTACCGCCAGTGCACATCCTGCACCTCCGCAGATCCCTAACCAAGCTCCGCGGATTGGTAACCCTGACTCTGGCGCCTCGTCGGACGCAGACGATGATTATGGTGTGAGTATGACACGTCTGAACGGCACATCAGCAACAGTGAACGGGACCAATCCAGACAAGGGGAAGGGGAAAGGCAAAGCCCCTCGCACATTCGATACAAGGGAGGAGGAGGATGGCCACAGTGACGGGTTCCTCAATGACGCAGGAGGCGACGACGAAGGACTTTACGATGACTGATCACTTGCTCGACGTGCTGTTAAACATACCTTACCTTACTGTTAAACGTACGTACTGGGGCCATTACCTGTACCTATTTACCTGATATGCTGTGGCAAACGGACAGGAGCGGTATTGAAGTTGTGGGCAAACTATACCTATCTCGTCGCCCGGACTATGCAATGCAATGCCTCAACAATGGTTGGGAACTGCCTATCGGCTCCTGGATAAGGTATCCTCGACCACAAGCCCATACCACACTGGACAGTGGACACCAAAATGTCTGGCAGGGTGTTGTGTTGGTACGATCTCCCGGGAATGTTTCCGAATCCCTCTCAATCCGCGGTTAGGTCACTGCGATCAAATCGGCGCGATTGGACTATTGTATTGTATTGCTTCTGACTATACGCCGTGTCCAATCAGTGTAGTCTGTAGTCTATTATAGTATTATTAAGGTATGTTTCTAGCAAACAGGTTACAGCTCCAATCATTAAGTCTATTGGATTGGATTGGCTGGGAATGAATCGAATTGAAATAGAATGGGATAGGCCCTATAAAAGACGGGCAAGAAAAGTTACCAATGCAATAAATGGACAGTACGTTTATCACTTTATCACTTGGTACTGTATATATACATTGACTAATATAATAAATATATATGTAACATATATTTGTGTTTGTGTTTGTGTTTATGTGGGTGTGGGTGTGTGTGTGTGTATACCTAGGTATGTAGGTGTATATGTATATATACAATACTTTATATAAAGATATCTATTTATCTACCTTATATTAGGTAGGTATCTACATCCAAATCTATCACTGTAAATCACATTCATCTCTCAGCTATAGTATCCACTGCACTGTCCTATCTGCCGTCATCTTACCCGTTTCTGCTTGTACAAGTACCACAGAAACAGAAAGAAAAGAGGACTCGGAACGAAACAAAGATATAGTCAAAGATGTGTAAAGTCTACCACACCACTACTAGATACAGGTACCTAAGGTAAGGAAGGTGAGGGTGGGTGTGTGGAGACATACTATACACTTTTGTAATATTTCCCCTTTGGCCTATTGACAAGGTGACTGATTGACGAGGTGACTGACTACAGGATATACCTTACCTTAGATATTTCCAGAGATCCTCCTCTTAGTACCTAGGTAGGTATATAATATAGTATAGGTGCCTAGGTGCAGTATCAGTTCACAAGTACGGATCATATATACATACATTACCTAGGTGTCTAAGGAAGGTAAGGTAGAGAGAGGTTTAGGGTAAAGTCTACTGGTAACGGGGTTTCAAGGTTGGGTACCTACCTACTCTCAGGTTAATACTGGCTATGGTCATGGTTACGGCGATATAGGAGGTAAGGTAAGGTAAGGTAGGTAGTTATACTACTTGAGGTAAGGTAAGGTAGGTCAATAACGGGTCTGGCAACTGTATGTCCACCTTTTATATGTGCAATACTATAGTCTCTACCTTGGTGTCGTTGTCGGCGTCGGTATCTCTGTCGATTTGAGTCTCAGACTGGGAATATAAAGTCTGATCTGAAGTCAAAGTCTCGACCTCATCCTCAATCTCAATCTCGTTTCCGTTAGCCCGCTATACTAATACCGGTTTCTAGAAAAAGAAAAAGACGAAAAGGAAAAGGAATAACAAAAGGAGCAGGAAAAGGAATAGGAAAAGGAACAGGAAAAGGAACAGGAAGAGGAACAGGAAGAGGAACAGGAAGAGGAACAGGAAGAGGAACAGGAAAAGGGGCTGGCGGAAGACACATACGAGTAAATACGGAAAGCAGTATCTGTCGACCACGACGATTTCTCCGCCAGATAGATGGCAGGTTCTCCTTTCCAGTTGCAAGACATGGCCAACATCGTAGATTGATAAATATGGTATGGATGATAGAGTACGTACCTACCTTATGTGAATAGGGGGTGCAGATATCAGAGCCAGTTTAACTTCCCTTCCTTTCGATATAGACAAGTGAAAAGTAATAGAGGATCAAGATTGTCACCGTCATTAAGACATTCGTTCCGTCTCCTGTCATGTTGTCCAGAAGCCATATATAATATACCTAATATACCTTATACCTCATACCATATTAATGATTATCGTTTCTTTTGTCCCGATCCAAGTATCTTTCCGGCGCGAATCCAACGTCTCACCCCAAGCCTGTCCCTTTTACCAGGACTCATGAATTCAGTCCTGACCTGCAGGCCCATCCATCTCGTCCCTCGGATTATAGAAATACATCAGAACAGATGGTAAGTGACAGTGTGGTGCGCGTCTCGGCGCACATGTCTCTGTATATACTCATGCGGTGAGGTTTCTCCATGCCAGTATGCGGTCGCTCGGTCGGGAATGAGTTGTAGAAGAATTGATGGAAACAAACGCGTAAACAAACGCAAAACCCGCCTTGGTCTGTCCGTCAAGTCCATGGGTATCGTCTACACTTTGTTCGCTCCTGTTTCTATAGTCATGGCTCATGGAAGGTGTGATCGCTGTTTTCGGGGAAGTATGGTTGCATGAATGGTGACTGACTGATGCAGCTGCTGCAGTGCTGCCTGAGCTGGGCATTGCATGTACAGTCCTATATGGCTGAACGGCCGCGGTGCTGTGATTCGTGCCTTGGGTCCGACTCTGCTTCTTGCCAGGTGCGAGGGCTTTGGGCCTGTGCTATATTTCGAGCGACAGAAGCCACGGCTTGAGCGCGTTCGGCGGACCTCAGTAAGAGCCTGTCTGAGGGACTTTGAGCCGCGTCTGTACTCCTTTCATTACCAGAATCGTCCAAAGGAGACTGAGGGACCGTATGGTGAGTAGCCTCCTCCTCTGCAGGCTGCTGTCTCGTCTGTCTCAGTCCGGTCGACGCCTTTTCCGAGTGGTCAGGATGCTGCGACAATGGAGTTTGTAGTCCAGGAGAGGTTGCAGGCCGCGGATCAGAAAACGATCCAGGTGTGCCGGAGAGCCTGGCCTTCTTGGGCGCCCGTTTCTTTGGCTCATAAGTCCGACCCGTCGCGGCCAGCCTTCTGTCGCGCTCTTCAGCCTCTTCTTTGGTCGGACGGCCGCGCTTCTTCGGCCTTTCCGCGCCTGTCTCGTACCCAGCCGGAGGCAAGATGGTGAACGTGTCCCCGTTTGTGACAGGAGGCAAGGACGTATCCGAAACTCGCGTCGGTCGAGGCCGAATCAAGCGGTGGGGTGGCGCCCGAACCTCGTGTTCAGACACAGCTCTTACTGGGGTGAAACTGGGCCCTAAAGGCTGAGGAGCATAAGTGGTAGGTATGATCGCGGAGACGGAGCGCGGCTGTATAGGAGAAACGTGTAGCATCTCCTGATAGATCTTCTGGCATGCGCTGAGCGAACGGCCTATGCGCGACAAGGGTCAGCCGGTCTACATCTAACAAACATAATATCTTCGCGGGTGTCAGCAGGAGCACAAGGAATGCATCCTACTAAAATGCGCAAGACCATCTGTATATATCTCAAGCATACCTGCAGGCAAAGGTATCTCAGTCCATCTGGGCTGTATGTCGCGCTCGGCTATAGCCTGAAGGAGCAACGAAGGTACATCGTGCCCGACGTCTTGGATGATATTGGTCAAGAGGACGATTTTCTCCGAAACTGTCCATGCAGTACCGAGCATATGTGACATGGAAGGCCAAAATAGGGTCGCGGGTGCTGGCTTGCGCAAAGGAAGGACTGCATGTGACGGTCATCAAGCGCAATGGCGAACGGCATATGGCTCCTGCGCGCTGCTCATCAAGAAAGTAATTATGTTGAGAAAATCCCAAACTCCCAATACAAAGGACGGAAAGGACTGGAGGCGACCCGGCTGAGTCGTTGTATATCTCTTTAGCGAAGCGCGTTTCCGGCGTAGTCTGGTCGCAGTTTGAGTTGTAGCAAGAAATGTTCCTGGCCCTGTTGCTCGAAGGACTCAGTCAGCCATGTAGAATGAGCAACTGACTGGCCAGCAACAGAGGCAGATGATCAGGAGGGCACAGGTAGGCCAATGTAGGCCGCAGCTGCAAGACACGCAACGGCGCGCTGTGAGTGGCCGGTGCTGGCCATCTAACTGCTGAGCGAGGGTTCTGTGTCTGGTCTGTTCAAGGGAAGGTTCCGTAGGAGGTCGACCAGCCGTCCATGCTCTGGGTCTGGGAGATTTCTCTGAGCAGTTTGCAGCTGCAGTATTCGAGAGCTATGCAGAGCTAGAGCGGCTTGGTGGATGCGGGCGTAGAGGAGGTAAGGAAGGATAGTGGGCGGTAGATGGAGCTCGACTGAAGGACGACGTGGTGAATGGTGGGAATTCTGGTCTCCTGCAGCGGTCCCAGAGTCGAACAGGTTTAGCCAGGCAGGTCTTGGTGCTGCTGGTTCATGCTGGCAAGATTAGGACGCGCAGCGTGAACCCTTTGGCCTCTCCACGCCCCTGCAGCATGCGCCAGAGATTGGGTTGTTGTTGTTTTCGACCGTCCGGCTGAGATTGTGCGATACTGTATGTTTCCACCTGCGTTTCTCCTGCCTCTGATATTGATGGAGGATCGATAGAGGAAGTGGATAAACCAGACGCAATCCAAGGATCTCTAAGGGTTCCTCAACGGACGGCGCCATCCCGCTCGCTGGTCGCCAGGTGTCGAATGGGATGCCTGGACAAGGTGCCCCGGCTGCCGAATCAGCGCCTGGAACAGGCCTAAGCTTCAAGGCGCCTGCGGGCAGCTGGGATCTTTTGTCGTGCTTCTCCCCCATCTTTCCCATCCATCACCGCATCCACATGATTTCAATCACATCTCGCTGCCTCGTTGCCTGGCGTCCAACAGTCGCTCCCGAAATAACTGGATCCTCGTGGTGTCGCAGCCTTGTCTACGAGCACTGGCCGACGTTGGCTTCAACCATCCATATGCTGATTACAGCAGACCCAAGCAGCAGTCGACCATTGCGGGATCCGTCACCCTGTCAAACTGCGCAAGGCCATGACACCTACCTGACTTCCAACAAACAAGCCCTCAGTGGTCGACAGCGGTCGACAGCGGTCATTTCCTCCTCCGGTCTCTCCTCTATCACCGTCCCACTACCAATTGCTACGTCTGCGATGTCGTCGTTTATATAGGTGTCGTCGTCGCTTTGACCGCCTTTTGCCGCGTGCTTCGGCTACGCCAAAATGCGCCAACGCATCAATGACGGTGTCGGGCACTTTTGCAGCAAGCCACGTTGCGCCTTACAAGAGCGCTTCTTCCTCATCCCCGGGAACTAAATGGGAGTCGCCTCACTCTAGCGATCATCCAGAACGCTCGAATTGCTGCGCTAGTAGTGCCCATTGACCCAGTCTTGCATCGAAACTCGGTCAGGTGTCCGTGTGAGATGTTGCTCTCGTTCCACAATATACCTCCGCTGGTTTTCATCTCCACTGTTGACCGGACACGTGGTCCATGTCAATGGGATCGCTCTGATCTACCTTGCGGAGACATTATGGTAACAGATCGCAAACAAGATAAGCATTGCGAACGGTGAGTCTATTGAAACAAGGTATGGTTGTGTACCATTCGCAATAGCACAGCGCTCCGAGATATCAAGTTTTCGGGCCAGACAATGCTATCTTGCCTCCAATCCAACACCCACTGCAACCGGGCGGATGACCAACTTCAGTGAGCTACTCCTTGCTCTCCGTGGTTCTGCGGTGGCAGAAAGAGTTGCAATGAGAAGCCTACTACGATGGAAGACAAATATGGAATTCATGTTGTTTGTTACTGTTGTTCAAGGCCACCTGACTGCTTGATATCCCGGAATGTCTTCGCAGGATTCTAACATATGAACTAGCAATCACACTGCTTTTGACTACCATGTTATTCCACCGTGGGAATAAATAATGGCCTTATACTAGAGACACTGGAAAGCACTACAGCCTGGCATCGACCATATATCCCTGGACAATGTCGCTGTCTCCGCCATTCGAAATATGGGGTCTGCACGTGATTCGCACGGCTTACCTGCTTCTTTGGGCGGAAGTGAAGAGCAGACCTGTTGGCTGAACGCTGCGCGTCCGTGTTGTTGGACATACTTCCCTGCTTTACCACAACACAAAGACCGAAGGGCACGTAGCTCAGCATGTCACAAGCTACCCACGACAATCCTTCAGTGGTCGTCAATGGTGCCAACAGCCGACAACAAGTTCCGCTGAGGGACTACCTTAATGCACGAGTTGCGCCCTTTTTAAAGAAAGCCGTCACAGAAAGCCTAGGCGTCGAGTACGTGGGGACTATTTGTTGACTGTTTTACCAGATGACCCTCGGCGGTCTGTTGTGTGCGCTTCAAGTTTGCGGACTAATCCTGGTTTCCTCTTCAGAGCAGAATTTCCCCTGCAATGGCTAGGAGAATGCCTGATCCACCAATCGATACTATACGAAGGGAATCCTGATCGGACCAACATTCGCGAAAGATTCGTCTACAAGTTTGAGACCCCAGCACCCAAAGAAGATCCGCCCGCTGCGTCTGCACCTACAGAACCTTCTGTGGTGCAACAACACGAGAACGAACCTGAGCGTCCACAGGTTGTCATTCAGGAGTCGTCTGTCACTGCTAGCGAGCCACCCGCAGCCACCGAACGCTCTGCAGATTTACAGGATGCGCCGGCTACCAATGGTGTGAAAGACGGGGATGATCAGAACGAGCAGGACGCTACAAGAGATGGTGATACAGAGATGGGAGGCATATCATAACGAGGCTCTTTGGATTTGGATCAATTTCGTAGCGCCGGCGTTTGGATATGCTATCACAACTGTATGGAGTGCATGGAGGGTGTACGGCAAAATTCGATACCCATGGGTAACGCGTACAAAGACTTTTGCCTGGAAATAATTCTTATGGCTAGCATTTCAAGACAGGTTCGCTCCAAAATGAAGAAAACGAAAATGAACTCTAGTTGGAGGAAACCCGCCAGAAGAGGCATGAGAAGGGAATGATCTGATCTTTCATTCTGCTTATTTTCTGTTTCAAGGCTGTTTCGAGGCCTTTTCAACCTGCAGTGCGTAGGTTAGCCCTCATCCCAAGACGAAGACTCGAGAATAAATGACGGACAACAAGACAATTCAGAAGTCCAGTAAGATCATCGAAGAAAACCTGCTTTGCAGCAGGCTCTTCTGACATAAGAGGTACCAGAAATATTGTATTTTTTCGAAGTTTGTCATCATGAAAACTTGTAGAGAGAGATGCAAAACAGGAGAAGTACGTACCTAATCTAGGAAACATGCAGCCGTAAGCTAGAGAGAAAGGTCAATGTCCTGGTATAAGATGCTTGGTGAATGCAGCGGCATTAGGTTTCATCTGGCCACCTGTCTTTGTAAAAGCTGAAATTGTAAAATATTGTCGCCATCGGACATTACACTTGACTGCAGTGCATGTTGAGTTGCCAACAAATCAACTGAAACGCAGTTGTTGAAGTTGTTAGGTCTGTATGTAGGAGAAAGTTGTCGGAGGCGGCATACTGAAAAAAGTTCCTCGAAGCCACCAACGTGCCAAGAGTTCAGGTCTTGGCAATCTCACACAAAATCGGCTCGCGGTCTCAACCTCCAACCTCGTGCGATCAACGACGACGGATTTGATTTCTCCCGACAATTCGACAACTCGACAACAGCCACCATGGGTCGTCTTCACAGCAAGGGAAAGGGTATCAGTGCTTCGGCCATCCCATATTCGCGATCCGTGCCTACGTGGTTCAAGAGCACCCCGGAGACGGTCGTCGACAACATCTGCAAGCTCGCCAAGAAGGGTGCAACTCCCTCCCAGATCGGTGTTGTTCTTCGAGACAGCCATGGTGTTGCCCAAGTGAAGGTTGTCACTGGTATGCAAATCTCTCTTACAGTCCGCCGGAGACATTGCTAATGTGTTCGCGCGCAGGTAACAAGATCCTGAGAATCCTCAAGTCAAACGGTATGCGCAGACCTCTTCTCCTCGCTCCGACATGAAAAAAGCCGGTGCCCGTAGTTGGACAACAGGAAGACGAGCACCTGCTTCATCTGCATGTGCCACCACGCTCTCATATTGGCTAGCCATATGAAAAGGCATCTGCCAAATTCAGCACAGCACAGCCTCTGCATTGGTCCATCAGACTGACAGAGTGACAATAGGTCTTGCACCCGAAATCCCAGAAGACCTTTACTTCCTGATCAAGAAGGTAAGCAGTAAAGAACCCTTGTGGAAGGGGTTGGATATTGATTTCGTCGCTATCAGGCCGTCGCCGTCCGCAAGCACCTCGAGCGCAACCGAAAGGACAAGGACTCCAAGTTCCGTCTTATTCTTATCGAATCCAGAATCCACCGTCTTAGCAGATACTACAAGACCGTCGGTGTCCTGCAACCCAACTGGAAGTACGAGAGCGCAACCGCCAGCACAATGGTCGCATAAACGAATCATTTTATGCGGGAGTTGTGGGAGATGGATATGGATATGGACCTGTGAACAGCGGGCCTTCGCTCCGGTGCGTGGTCATATCGACCCATCAACGCTGGGGAGGAACCAATGTGGATCGTCTTGACCGCGGAGATATCGCGCAGACGCATTTTCCACCATTGCAATGCATCCGGAAGGATGCCTACCTTACCTACATAGACCCGAGAAAGAGCAAAAGCCGCTCGGAGCAAATGTATTCGTCATGACATGCCAACACCTCCTTTCGTGCCATTCCCCTTAGCATCTCGGGCCGCTCGGTTCCCTGTTTCGCAGCCCTGTATCGTCGCTGATACTAACGGTCTCCCTGGGACTATTACCTGAAAGATCCGCACTCATATCTGCCGCTAGTGGTATCGCCTACAACATATAGTGTCGTGCTGTTCATGTCGAGGATATAGACTTAGCGGAGCTAGGAAGTTGTTGCGGGCACAACAATACGAGGCGACTAGGTGAACATGACCTGGTCACCCAGATTAAATGGGTGCATTGCGCCGTTCCAACTGCTCATAACATACCTTGGCCACCCGTTCTCTTATATCTGAGTGCCACTAAGGAAAAAGAAGATATCACTTCTTGGGCTCCCCTAAAACAACCGGGGGATAGGGGAGATCCAGGATGGGCGTGAAGATGCAGCACAGAAACGGAGAACCAGATAGGGGCGGAAACAAGCGACAGTATCGCGCAGTACGGACTTCAAGTACAAGTCCATGCCGGCTTTGGGCCGCAAACCAAACTTCCCAGCCACGACAAAGTGATGCCTGGTCTCCAGAACAGAATGCTAGGCATGCTGCTAACAATGGACCGCTTCCCTGGGTATGTTCGATAGACTGTCCAAACAAACGCCGTCCTCATGAATGCCGCCGAATCAAACGTAGATTTGGGTGATGACCTCTTTCTCGTTTCAACCTCCCCTGACTGGTGCCACCAGATTGCTGGAGCGCAGCAACCTGTTTGCGCAGATCAAGCCAGAAATCCTTGCCGTTGGCCATGGCTCCAGCTTCCCCTCATTATTAGTTGTGGTACATGAGCAAGGGCGAAGGAAGACCTACGCTTCAAACCCCAAGGGCTTTCCGGTTTTGTAGTCTCAGGCTTAGCGTCCGGTTTGTAAAGTGGCGCTTTAGCATCAAACCCTTGCTTGAGAGCGGCATCCACTGCATTTGAGTTGAAGCCCGCAATTGGGGTATGCTCGTCGGGAGGTGGAGGTGCACCATGTGCCACTGGGCCATTGTGCACAGAGTCGGTTGATCTACTCGTGTTCAACCCTGATTTTCCACCTCTTCTGAGTTGCGGCACACTTGGTGTTCCATCTCGGGATCCTGCAGGTGGACGCTGGTGGTTGACACCTTTGGAATCATTTCCTCGGCGGCCGTTGCGAGTCCTGTATCCGGGCATTCTGTAAGCATGTAATGTAGGAGGAAGTAGGGCAAGATGCGAATGTTTATTTTAAGCGGACAGGGGAGCGACTTACTCTTCGCTCATTGAAGGCGGCGGCAGAAAGTTGCTTGGTGACTGCGCTGTCACTGCATCGTGAATCTCAAGATATGCGATCACCGCGTTTGTCTTGCCGCGAAGATCTGTGCCAAGCATATAGGACCCACTCTTTACATCTCAGTCGCGCTTAACCCCATCTTGAAGGAGACGACAACCGTAGAGGTGCCCAGGAGAGACTCTCAACACCAAACCATTCTTTCACCGTACAAACGCTTATAGCGACCTGTATAGGGCTCTGGCGACGATCATATTGCTCTCCGCGCCATCTGAACTGCCTGAATGGCATCGCCTACGCCCGCACCTTATCTGAAACCGAAGTGCGCCACCTAGTCTCGAGCCTTGGAACACACCGTCGCGTCAGTTGCTGGACCGGCACAGGTAGAATGGGCCCGTTGAGGAGTGTACAAGGAAGAACGCGCCTGCGCAGAGATACCAAGAAACCCGCTACTATCTTTGATGATTTGGAACGCGACGATCTCGCAGACTTTCAGGACGTCGAACCCCCCTCGAAACGCATACGAACATCGCGCAAAGCCCAACCGCCGTCCAAGTGGATCCCGGGGGGACGTGGAGGAGGAGGAAGGCATATCGATAACGAGAGGACTCCGTCGGGTACCCGGACCCCGCGCCCAAACGACGAATATGTGCTTCCCCAGACACGCCCTCGTGCAAGTCGCGACCGGAGAAGAACAATGACAAGCACACCACGATATTCCGCCAGGAGTAGAAATCGAGGCTCCACTCGTCCAAGATACAGCACCGCTGCCGCAGCTTCTGCAGCGGTGGCGCATGGCGATGGGTACAAGCCCAGAGAAGAGCGAGGGTGGGAAGAGTTCCATCCCGATCTAGATCTCGAGTCTGATTTTGCGGTCATACCATCTGAAGAGGTCGATGGGCTCGTTAAGAAGCCTATCGTCAATGGGAACCCTGAAGATGGCAGTCAGGGGTTGGACGGCATCCATCCCGCCTCTGGGAGTGCGACTCCTCCTAAAAGAAGACCTGGACGACCTCACCGCACGCAGAACTCCATGGTCAACGCACTTTTAACACCCGAAGTACCAAAGCTAGTTCCAATGCCTGGCCCAAACCCACGCGAACGCTTGACTTTGCCCAAGCCTTCATATCGGATTCTGGACCCGTTCGTGTCTTACGAGCAAAAGGACTTTGCACAGGTAGACTTTGTGGACAAATCTATGGCAAATGTTGGATATCAAGAGAGCGAAATCTTTCTCCGGCCGTCTCGTCACTACATAAGGCAAACGGAGGGATCTGCAGAGGAAGACCTCGATCTGAGTCCGGACCTTATCACCAACGGGGAGAACTCGGCCATTGGCAGTGGCGGTGTTGGACGTGTTGAATACGATATGGACGAGCAAGATGTCAAGTGGCTGGAAGCTTTCAACAGAGGGCGTAGTAAAGACGGGGTGCAAACCATCAAGCCTGCGATCTTCGAAATAACGATGACCAAGATTGAAAAGGAGTGGCACGCCTTGGAGAAAAGGATACCCAAACCAAATCCGAAGGCCCCCCAGACGCAGCGTCCACGATCCAGCTCTGCTGCTGCTGTTAATGGTGAACCCGCTGTGGAGGAACCAGACAGCAAATGTGCTATATGCGATGACGGCGATTGTGAAAATGCGAACGCAATTGTCTTCTGCGACGGTTGTGACCTAGCCGTGCATCAAGAGTGTTATGGTGTGCCATACATTCCCGAAGGTCAGTGGCTGTGTAGGAAATGTCAGTTGGTGGGGAACTCCCGCCCAAGTTGCATATTCTGCCCGAACGAGGGAGGTGCGTTCAAACAAACCAACAACTCGAAATGGGCACACCTGTTCTGTGCCACTTGGATCCCAGAAGTCACTATCGGCAACCCTTCCCTTATGGAGCCTATCACGGATGTCGAAAAAGTACCTCCGGGGCGGTGGAAGCTCGTGTGTTACATTTGCAAGCAGGAAATGGGTGCCAGCATCCAATGTAGTGATGGCCGTTGCTATGAGGCATTCCACTTGACGTGTGCGCGGCAAGCAGGTCTGTACCTACGGATGAAAACAGGGGGCGGTCAAAACACTCTCATGGACAAATCTCAGCTCCGTGCTTATTGCCACAAACACACACCTGCAGACTGGAAACAGGAGCACAATACCGACAGAGCCTATGAAGACGCTACTAAATACTTCAAGGAACATTTCCGCGGACAGATTTGGGCCGACAGTCGCGCGTCTGCTCTGGCAATCAATGACACCCATGAAACACCCAGCGCTGATAAAGGCCACCTCAAAGTGACTCTCACCAACAAGAAAGGTCAGAAACCTAAGACAGTGTGGCGTTTGCCGTCAGGCGCTCCTGTTATTCCAGAGGTGATTTTGAAATCGATTGAAGATTCCTTGGTCAGGTTCACCGTTCAGAAAAAGAAAGAGTTCGTTTCAGAGATTTGCAAATATTGGACTCTCAAGCGCGAAGCACGTCGAGGCGCCGCTTTGTTGAAGAGGTTACAACTACAAATGGATACATTCAGCTCTTTCGAAGTCACTCGCCGCGACTACAAGGCTCAAGGCGCAGCTGGTCGTGCGAGACTGGACCGCCGAATCGAGTTTGCTGAGAGATTGGCCAAAGACATGGAACGGATTGTCCAACTCTGCGATCTGATCAAGCAACGCGAAGCACTGAAATTACAGGAAGCACTCTTGTTGAAGGACGTTGTTGACACAGTCTATTTCCCAATCCCGCCTTTGCTGGAGCCTATCGTGGATAAAGCGATCAAGTAAATTTCCCCCCTTCTGAGGCAAGTGCCGTGCTGACCTTTGACAGGCTTGACCGCGGGCTATTCCGGCAGAACTTGCTCGAGATCCGTGCTCGGATTCAGAGAAATGAGCATTCTTCAGTGGCGAGCTTCGTGCAGGATATTCTCAGGGCCATTACCTCACAGTTTGGCTACGATGCAGGCACTCTATCCGAATTGGTCACTCTTTTAAGTGGCAGGGCTGAGGATATGAGCCTGGAAGACCGCGATCGACGAACACTCGCACGACGTATCGTGAAGGCCATCGAACCACTCATTGAAGACGCCTCCCGCAAAGAGGCGGAGTTGAACGGACGTCCATACGCCCAGCAGATCAGAGAATTGGACGATGCAATTGCCGCTCGACATGATTCCCTACTGGACTTGTTGGAAATGCCACTGCTCGACCCTGTTGAACCCAAACACGAAACAGGCATCGCAAGTCCCGAGGACGGCGATGTTGATATGATGGACTCGACGCATCCTGACGGCGAATTGCAAGCTAATCCGGAGATGGTTGACGGTGGTAGAAACGAGATCGCTCAGGGAGCAGACCTCGTTAAGCAGCACGGGCTACGTGTGGAAGCTGCCGCACTGTCAGCTGATACACCACCTGCATCGACGAATGGCTTCAGACATGACCAGCCGGCAAATGTCGACATCGCCATGGGACAAGCCCAGGGCATCGAACCTCCAACACCTCCAATGAGTCTACAAGGTCACAATCAAGCACCTCCTTCCCAAGGTGGGATTCCCTGGTACGCCACTCCTTTTGACCCCGAAGGGACGACGATTTTCGAAGAGCGTTGGACTGGACCAGAAGTCTTGCGCGAAATGAGTGAGGAGTTGAGTGAGATGGATGAGGATGAGCTTCAAGGACTGGGCGCAGGCGACGACATGGCTGAGCCCATCATTGATGGCCCCCCTTCCACAGCTCAGGCGGAGGCCGCATCCACCGATTCGATGGCTAAGAAAAAGGCTTTGAAGAGAGTTGGTAGGCGTGGCCGAAGCTCTGAGTGGGTGGCACGGTCCTCGCGACGTCGGAGATGAGGAAGCTCAGTCAGGGTTTGTATAGGTAGTTATTGGTACTGCAGGAGAGCCCCCCGTGCGCAATCAACCGGTGATGCTGTGTTATTCCTGGCCGCGGTAACGACTGGCCACTGCGAGTTGCACCTCTTCTATGAAGCTACTATGAGACATCCTTCACAGTCCCTCAGAGTTCTTACTCTCGCTTGTGAGACAAGAGTCTCAGCTGTTGTAAATCAACGTACTTGTAGTGTATCTACCGATCTTATTCTGTCATGCGTCTTAGAAGAACCATTTGTGGTCTTATGCGCCGCAGTAGCAAGCTTGGCAATTCCGACCGGAAGAACAATTCACCGTGCCAGATCCGCGCTAGTCTTTTCTGGAGCGTGTCCTTAATTTTCGCCTACTACTAGATCCTCGCCTCAGAGCCTCACAAACAAACCAACCGCAACTTGTCCATCTCTCAGTTGCTGTAACCAGTATTTCCTTCATTCCTGCATTTAGGTTTCCGCAACTCAAAGTCTTTCGTGTTGCCTTTTGACACGTTTCGCAGATCGCGCCCTTTCCTCGCGCAGAAAACCAACGTGCACGCCCCTTTCGCCAACTCATAACCTCCTACAATGGCTGACTTCGAAGACTCGGCTGCTCGCTACGAAGGTACGGCGCTCGTTGAACAGACCTGAAATGGATGTCTCTAACCATGTTACCACAGATGACCGTGGATACGAACGTCGTGATAGATCGGCATCGCCTCGCGGTGATCGTGATGAACGCAACCGCAGCCGCTCGCCCAACGGACGCGACAGACCGTGGGTGACCATCTACTCCCGTCTTGACTACGAAGCTAATCATTTCGCAGTCCACCACCACCTTCTGACACTCGTATGAAAGATGCTGAAGAGGAAGGCGCAGTCAACACTGGCACCAATCTCTTCGTCACCGGAATTCATCCTCGTCTCACGGAAGCCGATGTCTCTCGTCTGTTTGAGAAGTATGGCGAAGTCGAAAGCTGCTCCATAATGCTGGATCCTCACACCAAGGAGTCTCGTGGATTCGGTTTCGTCAAGATGGTGACACCGGACCAGGCTGAAGCTGCCAAGGAAGGTCTACAAGGTGAAGTGATTGAAGGCCGCACTCTGAGCATTGAGAAAGCCCGTCGTGCCCGTCCTCGCACTCCGACCCCAGGCAAATACTTTGGTCCTCCCAAACGTGGTCAGTACTTTGATGTTGTCAGTGATGGATCGTTATTGACTTCGTTAGGTGATTTCCGTGGCCCACCCCGTGGTGGCTATCGTGATCGTTACGACGATCGTCGAGGAGGTTACTCATCGCGCCGTGACGACTACCGTGGTGGCTCTCGCGGTGACGACTATGACCGTGGCGCTCCTCGTCATGACGATTACAGCGACCGTCGCGGCTACGGTGGCGGCAGACGTGACAAAGATGACGGTGGCTACGGCGGTCGTGGTATTGATCGTTATGAGAGCAGGCGCGATGAAAGCTACAGCGGCCGTGGAGACCGACGTGGATACTACGACCGCAGTGATGACCGTGCCTACGCTCCACCAGCACGCGAGGAAGCTCCTCGTGAGTATGCCGGCGGCCGTGACTACAGTCGCGACGATCGCTACGGGAGTAGGTAAAGCAGCATGGACGAACCGGACTCTACCTCTCTTTCTCGAGCGCAACTCCTCCATGAGATTGGCGCCGGGGACCTTGATTTCGATTGCCTCCATGTATTTGCGCTATGGTCTATTCAAGCTGCGGCTACAAAAAGTGTCACTTGTTATTTCGAGACAGAAAGGGGTTTTCCGACACACAGAGAAGTCATGATCCAAACCACGGCACAGCGGGAACACCGTTTATGAACTGGGCAAATGGCCACCAGGCTGGAATTGCTACTCATTTGACGGCTTGGTGGTCGACATGTATCACAACGACATCGGCATGGGTTTTTCTTTCTCGTTTTCGACTGCATCATCATGACCTTTTGCGGCAGTCAGCATACTTTCATTCATCGCCTTGCTTCAGCTCGATAGTCCGGCTTGTCGCGCAACCCCGGTGTCAACATCGACTCGCTTCTTGCCTTACGCACATTGCAATCCAAAATGACAAAATCACTGCCTCGCCGTACACGCCATGACATCTATACACCAGTAGTCCCACCTACAGCTGCTGAACCGCCCTTCTCAATTCTCCCTACCACATCATGCTTAGGGCAACGTCAGACCAATTTAAGTGCACGAAAGCACGGGCCTCCTGTCAAGTCTGCAGGCTCTCAACATGTAATGCGCCACTGCACCGTCTTATGGTGCAACCATGCATCAGGTCAAGGACACAAGTTCCAAGGTAAGCTCTTAAACGACAGGTTGCCTGACTCGGTCAGTATATGCGATTGCCCTTCTGTGCGAGGTCGTCTGCCAGCTGTTGTCAAGATCGCATGGCGCACAGATCATTCACTTCTTGGTTCACGAGGCTACAACTCAAGGCTCTTATAGAGTGCTTGTTGGACATCGCCCTGCTCTGCCATTTGATGCCTTCGGCTTTGAGCGAGAGCTTGTGTGGGCGCATTCTCATCGAGGCTACCTCGGTCGAGATTCACCCCCAGGCAGCAAAGACCTGGATGGAACAGCTGCTATGCGCGTCTATGTGCTCCAAGAAGTTTGCATGAGAGGCAGGACTTGGCGGAGGATCGTGTGATTACCGATGCGGATGGCTTCGCGCCTTACTCGTGCTTCTCTGTGAGTGACTTGAGATCCATTATCACGACACCACAGTGAATGCCGTGCCTCAGGTAAGTGATTGGAACATGCACTGCGATTTACATGTGGTCTTGCCATTGGAGGCGTAGATGAAGAACTCAGCTGGAGCTTCAAGCTTCCGCCTGCAGATATCTTCCACGCATTGGCTTGTGAGCTCGCCAGGACTATTAGCTCTGGTCCTCGGCGCAACTTCTTTCTGCAATGTCGAATGTCAGTCATGATTACAACTCTCTTGCCCCTCCTTCACAGGCCGCTCTGTTTCCATACGCAAACATTCTTCATCCAAGCGCTACAAGGGTAGTGCTCGAATGCACTACCTCCCCGTAGCACTGTTTTCATCACACAATATCACAATGCAATAGCACAGAAACTGCTAGGAGGACCATGCAGAGAATCGATAGTCTGGCAGTCGGCCGGTAACATCGACCCTGAAAGAGGGCAGAGTTATGCAGATGACTTGTCACAATGCCAGCTGTTTACGTCCCAACCTCTTGTGGCGTTGGGTAGCAGAACCTTGAGCACATTCATCATGCACAGTGCTAGGACGATGGTACATGTGCTAGAAGAGAGCATTCAGTCAATTGGATGGTCGGCATAGAGATGCACAAATATCACAAAGTGAGCGCCTCCACAAGACTGCTGATTGGGTCTTGATGCAGGGAACATTGAACCATCACGACCTCCAGCGATGAGACGAAAAACGAATGCCGCCCGCCCCCCCCTTGCCAGCCTCCAGCCAACGAACTTCCCCATGTTTCGAAAACATACATAGCCGCCCTTCCGACCGCCTCGTCGACCAACTTCTTCCTCTTCCTCTTCTCCACGCCAAACATTGATTGTCTGGACGCCTCTCTTGTTTTCTGCTTTCATACTATCTTAAGCCTCTACGGTCTTTGCAATTGGCTGGTCCAATTGCTATTTTCATCCATCTGCTCTGTGCTATTCTGGCAAAGCCACCTGGCTCCCGTTGACCACCTAATCATCCTTTTTTATATCCAAGAGGCATTACCGGTTCTTTCAGCCTTGTCCGAGACTCAAGACTCGACATATTCGTTATCTCCAGTTGCAGTTCAATTCGTCGCCGCAGCCCTTCCATCCCAACCACCATCAAGATGCTTACCTCCCGCGTTGCAAAGCCCAAGTTGTCTTTGAGCATCTCCACCACGGCCCCTTCTTCGGCAGCAAGACCAAGCCTGTCGCTGAAGTCCCCGATGAGCCCGATGAGGTCTCCCGTTCCCCCGTCTCCAGTCAGTCCGACCGCACGGAACACCCGGCTCAACCAGAGGGGATACTCGACCATGCAGCAGCCAACATATGCGTATGCAAACTCCAGCTCTTCCAGAAGTATCTTGAAGAAGTCCTCCAAGTCTTCTGCCTCAGCGTCGCGGCAGTTGTCTTTCGCCGAGACTCCGGTCGTGTACTGCGTGACGCCAATTGATGATGATGGGTACTACGGCACGCATACCAAGATGTCCAAGGACGAGCGAAGATGGCAACGGAGATGAACGATGCGTTGAAGCGAGATTAAATTGTACTGATGTGATGACGTGAATGACTGGGAAGGCAGGGCGAGTATGACCCGGTAATGGCGTCTGTCCTTCTCTCCTTGATGATATAGCAATCGGATACAAGCAGCAATGACACCACCATGGGGGTGCGTTGCAGGCTGGTCACTCCCTTGATGAACCATAGCAGGAGACAGACTTGTTGTCCCTGCTGTCCCCTAGAATAGGCAATCAGATCTAAACCCGCGAACACAGTCCTTGTTCTCTGGTAGATTGATCCATTCCTGCCGTTGCAGTTGGAAGATGGCAGCAATTGTCCCTCCATCTGCTCATCCTTGACCTAGCTTCAGGGAGGTGTCCTTCAACTTCAGATTCGTGTGTCTCCGACGAACTAGTCTGAATGTTGCTTGGCAGCACGTACTGTGAATCCGTTTTAGTGAATCCATTTTATTAGGTATATAATTAGCCCGTCCTTCTTCTGCATTCTCCAGCAGCCCAACCTCATCAACAGGGACTTTGGTTTGATTTCGGAATCATGAGACGACGATCTGAGCAACCGAGACTGCCAATCGATCATATGGCCCGCCTGCCGGTCATGGAGTCAGATCGTGTTGGCTGCTATATTTAGCGGCCAAGGTTCCAAGGGGGACTTTAAGCGCCTCAGTGCCCCAGGAGCCATTCAGGTTTCATGTTTTCTGAAGCAGAGTTGGAGCAGCGCGACACACAATCCTAACGTAAGTAGTGTTTACATACGTGCCCAACAGGATGAGCAACGAAGCACGAGAAAAGGCGTTGAAGCATCCGATTGAATACGCACGACTGGCGTCCTAGGAAGGAAGTCATACTATATGATACCTAGGTAGGGTCATGGGTCATGGCATAGCTAAGTGACTATCCGACTGCGTAAGATCGAGCAGACGTTATTACAGTCTTTAAGACCGGCCAATCCAGACAATACGTGTCAAGACGCACTTGGGCTTTTGCAGCGCTCTACCTTACGCCAATGAAGGATGCTGCTGCGAGGACAAAAATGTCCGAGACCTGAGGCTCAGATCAGCCGTAACCGGGCTCCCATGTCATCCGGCGGCTACTGGAGATTCGTTTTATCAACAGCCGCTCGATATCTTGCTCTAATGGCTCGCTTCGAACCTGAGGGAGGCCCCAACACCAAATATACGTCGTTCAGCCGCATACTGTTGACCCACTGCATCGACCACCACCACGAGGCTCAGAGTTTCAGGTTTGCTGCAACAGGCATTGAACCAATGATGGTCAGGACTCATCCTCCAAAGCCGTAAACCTCAAGCTGTGCATGACGCCGATGGTGCGCCTACACCATGGGAGTCTGGGAGGTGTGTTATGGATATTCCGAGACCAGATCTGAAGCATGCGATCCCGCGCCTCTTTCCATCTGAAATTGACGCCCGTCTGTTTGAGGTTTCTCTGATGGGTTGCTTGCGCTGGACACAAACCTTCATAAGACAGCGGTCGGGCTCATGGCATCCAGGTGTCCAACATCATCATTCTGTCCAGTCCCTTGTCCTTCCAGGCAGTCACTCCGATCGTTTGCATCATTGGGCTGCTTTTGTGTTCTTCACTCGTTCCATTTCGGCCTCCATAATCATAATCCCCATTCTTTCTTTTCCGTCCCTCGGCCAGCCTGGTTGTTGACAAGAGGTCGAGGTCTCGACCCTCTGGCATATCCCTCTGGCAAGGAATGCCAAAGCAACACACAGCACTACGTGCCTCTGCCACTGCCACTGCCACCAAAAGACCGGCCCCGTACCCGATACGAGGCTCGACCAACATGGTGACCAACATGGCAGCATGGCCTCACAACCAGCCGGGCGCCAGTATGGGTTGGCCAGAGCACCACCTTCAATACTCCCAGCAATCCATGCTACAGGCATACATGCAGGGAGCTCCTGTGCGGCCTCCTCCGTCGATGTCGATGCACCAGCCCGTCCAGCCGGAGCCGGTTCCCCGGCCGGGCCAAAGTCTTCCTTGGACACCGGAGGAGGATAATGCGCTTCTTGAGGCCAAGAGTCAAGACATGTCTTGGGACGAGATACACAATCAATACTTCCCCAACAAAACAGGCAACGCGTGCCGCAAACGACACGAGAGACTGCTACAGAAGGCTCGGGGCCATTGGGACGAAGCAAGGATCCAACGAGTGGTCACTTGCTACAGCCGAAATCGAGAACAGCTGTGGCGCAGTCTTGGTGAGCAGGTTGGAGAGAGATGGGATGAAGTGGAAAAGATGGTAAGTGCTCTACTTGTAGCAGTGCATGCTGTTGAGCTGTTCGAAAACTAATGCCAGGGACAGATACTGCAACAAGGCTTTCGACGGCTAGGGATTGCGCGTCCTCGCCATATCCGCGCTCGGTCCCGTGCTAGTTCTGGCCAGACAGGCTTGGTTGAATCCGAACATGTTTCCTCCACAGATGAGTATGAGAATGCAGATGATAGTGGCATCGGTCTTAGTCATGCTGGGCACAGTCGTCGTGCTAGCGAAATTGGGATGATGCAGCAACAGAACCTACCTGGCGTATGTCACATTCTTTCCGATACTGAAGGGGCTTATAAAGTCGATGGTGGGTATCAATACACCGCATGAACGGAGAAAGCTGGATGGGAACGATAGATGGAATGGCGGTCACTGTCAATGCAGGAAATAGGGATGGTTACCTGCTGATGATCTGATAACGTTAGCGGGTTCGTTGGGAGATCTTGTACCAGACATTTTGGGATACGGGATGGTACTCACCTTGGTTGTGGGCAGCCTTGGTTTGATATGTATGTACGTTGTATATTAGGGCGTCTGATCACATAGGGGAACGGCTAGATATGGCCATGAATTGCGACAAGTAGATGATTTACAACAAGAACATAGACTCTGTCTCTGTATCGCCCACATACCTGGGTAGCAGTCAGTTCTATCTGACTCTCTCTTCTCCCTTCATCCGAGAATGATAGCAGTAGCACTGCCTAGGGTGTGTACTGGGTACCTTATAGGTACCTTATAGGTGCCGACACCCGATATGGTCTCGTCAAGCCGTTTCCGCCGGAACGGTTTTGAGTTAAGCTCCTTCGGCTCGCGGAAAATAGCACCGAGTGACCGAGCGCTTAACTCGTTTGGTGTCTGGTCGCAATACCGTCCCTGCAGCGGATCGCCTATCGTGGTTAGAATGCGGCTAAGTCCTCGAGGCGGGCCGCATTAGAATTTGGGAAGTGTTGATTACACCGGGTAAAAGCGTAAGAAAACGTTTTATCTGACAACGGACCAAAGGGCGGGCACCGTTAACAATTTAAGCGCATCTAAATGCATCCTTAGTGTCTGCTTGAGCTTAACTCCGTTGTCGCAGCTCAATCTCGAATTTCTCCAGAAAGTCAAGTCAGTCAACTCGACTCTCCATTCCCGTTCCCGTTCCCAGTTCCCCAGATTGATTGCTCTTTGACTGCTGACCTGACTTCAACTCCTGTCTCACCACCCTTGACCCCCTTCTTTGCGTCGGTATTGCATTGCATCGCGACAAAGCTGCTCACTGCACTTTCAACGTCCTGACTCTCTTCATGTCTGCGCAGTGTTGATCTTCTTTTCACACCACGCGACTGCAACTCCAATCCGTGCGCCACGCCAACCGATCTCGGCGATCCTCTACCTTACTTTACTCCTCTACCATTGCCGATTCTCTCGTTTTGGAACATGGCTACCGTTACTGAGGCTGTCAAAGAGTCGCTGGTCGGCACGACACAACCGGAGAGCTTGACAAATGAGGCCCGACTCACCTTTCTCAAACACTCCAGACGGGACGATAATGGGGAGCTCTACATGAACGAGGAGGACTTTATTGATGCTATTGCACCACCTGATGAAGACTATGTATGTTGTCCCACCTAGACCGATCTAACCGGTGTCGCGTTCACATTCTGACATTTACTTTGTTTGTCGCGCACTTAGCACAAAATCAAGAGAGAACAATATGGCATCCTCTTCAATGTCGCCGATCGGCACAAGCGTGGCAAGATCAGCATGTCGGAATGGGCCGCCTTTGAGAACTTGCTCGCCAAAGCCGACGCAGAGTACGAGATCCCCTTTCGACTGTTCGATGTCGACGGCACCGGCTTGATCAAGTCAGAAGCCTTCCAGAGAATCTACGAGCAGAACCGAGGTCGTGACAGTATCCCCTTCGACTTCAACTCGGAGTGGGCATCGCTGTACATCGGCGGCAAAAACAAGAGACACGAAATGACATATCCCGAGTTCGCACAGATGATGCGTGGTCTACAGGGTGAGCGGATACGACAGGCGTTCCATCTCTTCGACAAGGACAAAGATGGATACATTGAGCCCGAAGACTTTGAACGTATCATCCGAGATGCCGCCGGACATAAGCTATCAGATCATGTACTAGAGAATCTCCCGACCCTGTGCAACATCTCGACAGGAAGCAAGATCTCTTACGCCAATGTTCGAGCCTTCCAGAATGTCATTCGTGAGATGGATCTGCTAGATCTCATTCTGCGCAATGCCACCGCCAAATCATCCGATGGAAAAATCGACCGGACCGATTTCCTCAACGAGGCCGCACGTTTGACCCGTTTCTCCCTCTACACGCCTATGGAGGCCGATATTCTCTTCCACTTTGCCGGTCTCGACGTGCCCTCTGGACGACTAGGCCTGGACGACTTTGCCAAAGTCCTGGATGCGAGCTGGCAAACTTCAGGAGCCAAACTCGGCGCCATCAACGATACGGCAGATCGCGTGGTTTCCAAATCCCAACAGTTCCTCCACAGCCTTCTGGAATCCGCCCATCATTTCGGCCTCGGTAGTATCGCGGGCGCATTTGGTGCTTTTATGGTTTACCCTATCGATCTGGTCAAGACTCGCATGCAGAACCAACGCAGTGTGCTCCCCGGTGAACGTCTATACGAGAACTCACTGGACTGCGCACGCAAGGTCATTCGCAACGAAGGGTTCCGAGGTTTGTATTCTGGTGTTCTTCCACAACTGGTCGGTGTCGCGCCGGAAAAGGCCATCAAATTGACGGTCAACGACCTTGTGCGGGCACGCTTCACCGACAAACAGACCAACGCCATTCCTTTGGCTGCCGAGATTCTTGCCGGTGGTTCTGCAGGTGCATGTCAAGTGGTACGTTCACCACATTCCTAGCCTTTGTCTTTCTCCTTTCTGTCTTGAAGGCGGGGTTTATTGACGTCTATATGTTTGTTTCTGTCACAGGTCTTCACCAATCCTCTTGAAATCGTCAAGATTCGACTCCAAGTTCAAGGTGAACTGGCCAAGAAGTCCGATGCCGTGCCCCGACGCTCGGCCATGTGGATCGTTCGCAATCTAGGCATTCTCGGGCTGTACAAAGGAGCATCGGCCTGTCTTTTGCGCGATGTTCCCTTCTCGGCAATCTATTTCCCCACCTACAACCACCTGAAGCGCGACATGTTCGGCGAAACCCAACAGAAGAAACTGGGCATCCTCCAGCTCCTGACTGCTGGCGCCATCGCGGGCATGCCGGCCGCATATCTCACCACTCCATGCGACGTGATCAAGACCCGACTGCAGGTCGAAGCGCGCAAAGGCGATGTCGTGTACAATGGTCTGACGGATTGTGCTCGCAAGATCTGGAAACAGGAGGGCTTCCGCGCCTTTTTCAAAGGTGGTCCCGCCCGAATCTTGCGTTCGTCACCACAGTTCGGATTCACTTTGGCCGCGTACGAGTTCTTGAGCAAGGTGTTGCCGTTCGGCGAGGAGGCCGAGCTCCAGCACTCGGCGGCTGGCAAGATGGAACCCGGCGTCGGTCTGAGAGAGGCTAAAGCCCCCTTGCCGTATTTGCGCAGTCGGAATGCGTTGAAGATCCTGCTCGATTTGGATAATAGTTTTGGAAGGATCCGTGTGCCCACCAGTCTGGAGGGTTCGAGGTTCTTTTCTTCTGCTTCCAAGAACTAATTCAGATGCCATTCGAGGATGAAGTGGTGGCCAGTCAGTTGGGCTTGTTCGGTCTGTCTTGCTTTGCCTTGCCTGCTTTTGCTCTGCTGGGCGGCATTGGTTGGGTTGGGTGGGGTTAGGCCAAACTGAGCTGGGCTGAACCGTGGTTGTGGTAGTGGCTGTGATGGTGGAGGTGGAGGTGGCAGTGGTGGTGGTGGCAGTGGTGGTGGTGTGTACGAGTATTAGCGTGTACAGAAGAAAAAAGACGAAGACGAAGGCGAAGAAGACGAAGAAAGACGAAAGACTCAAGAGACGTCAAGACGTTTTTTAGACATTTTCGCGGCCTGCTCACGCAACCGTTGGGAAAGAATTCAATAGCTAGAATTGATATCAGCCAGCATCAAGGGGAGGAGTCTTGAACTGAGCTGAGCTGGAGCTGAGCCGAGCTGAGCCTGGCTCGGCCCAAGATAATGGCAATCACAATCACAATCACAATTCAACTGAATTCAATCCACTCACTACTGAGTACTCTAGTTGATATGTATGTACTAGCAGTTTGACTTGGACTTTGACTTTGACTTGGACTTGGACTTTGACTTTGACTTGGACTTTGACTTTGACTTGGACTTTGACTTTGACTTTGACTTTGACTTTGACTTTCACTTTGGACCCTGTGAAATTGATCGATCACTACTCTTCTCTTGTTATCCGGTTCTCCTATTGTCCTGTTCTCCTGTTCTCATACTTCCCTACTACTTCCTACAACATACTACACTCTCCTCACATCGCCAGCAACAGCATGGCATAGCTCGACTTTGACGCCTGCGCCGAGCAACGCGGAGATCCAGAGACGTTGAGTATCGCTGAGCCGGTCGTTGGCTGATTTGACTTCGACGAAGAGGATTTCTCCTTTTGGTCCATGTCCATGTCCATGGTTTGGAACGTTGGTGTCGTCGGGCTTTGCGGTGTCGCCGTTCTCAGCATTCTTTCCAGTCTCTCCTATCTTCTCCGAATCGTCGCCGTTCTCAGCATTCTTTCCATTCTCCAAAATCTTCTCAGCATCGTCGCCATCCTCAGCATTGTTTCCACTCTCTCCCATCTTCTCCTTTTCATGCAGACATCCATGCTGAGCGTCAACCGGGTCCCCGTCCCGCCCACGGCCAACAGTATCCCCTCGTTTCTCGTCTCCCCCCGGTGACACCGACGTCTTTCATCTCCTCGCCACCACCACCACCACCACCACCACCACCGTACTTCTTCCATAAAACCAAATCAGGCACTCCGCCCCCACGGCTCTGATACTCCTGCGCCATGATGAGCATGACGGTACCCAAAGCCTGACCGTCCCAACAGGCAATCATTTCAAGCAGATCGTCCCTCTCGAACCCATCCCACTGCACGCCGACAATACATGTCTTCCGAGCATAATGGTCGTCCCAGACCTGGCGGGCAATATCCACGGCTTCACCATTCGAGATCTGATTGATGCGGCCCAGAATCTCGGGGACGCGCGAAGAGAAGAAACTGTCGGTATGCAGATCGAGCGGACAGGTCTGGTACGCCGTCTGGAAGACATTCGGGATATAAGGGTTGAAGAAGAGGATGTCGTAGAACAACAGCCCGAAAAGGGTGCGCAAGATCCCGCCTTCGCTGTGATATCCCTTGTAGCCTAGGACGTGGCGGTAGTAGGAGAGACACATTGCTTCGACGCTCACGGGGAGATTGGTGTCGAGAGTGTCGAGCCAGATTGTTTTGGATCCTACGCCTACGCCTACGCCGCCTTCTGATATACTGGGTTGATGGACCAGAGGGGGAGGTTTGCTGCTGCTGCTGCTGCTGCTGCTGCTGCCCGGTTCCGAATGTCCTTGACCTTGACTTTGGCCGGTGACGGTTCCGGTTCCAACGCTGTTCTTCCGATTGAGTGATATGGTTCGGGCCGGAGTGTCTTCACGCTCGATCTTGATCCCCGTGACATGGCGCTCCACAGCCTTGCTTAGCCTGACGTGGCCGAAATCATGTTGTTCTCTCAACGGCAGGTGCAGTTGTTTTTCCAGTTTCTTGATCCGCTTCTGCAGGTCGTAATGATAGATGACGTGACATTCTTTGTCTTGTAGACCCTGCTCACAGGTCTGGAGTGCGATCCGTTTCCAATGTTTCTTGTTTGCCTCGACGGTGCGATTCTCCCGAGGTAAAAGGGCGTGCATGTAGTGTTCTTCAAGAAGTGCTTTGCGCTGGTACCATGCTCCTCGTCTGGCGGCGTGAAAGAGCCGCTGGTCCAGCAGTTCGCTCAAGAGTTCGTGTTCGCGGACGTGTTCTTTAAATCTGGCCAAGGCATGGAGTGCTTTATGTACAATGCGCGTGTATACCCAGGCGGGACTGAATCGGCGAAGATAAGCGCCCTCACCACTCTCATAAGATCGATCTTCTTTTCGTTGTTCCTCAACCAGGAGCGCCTTCCAGCGCGGGTAGACAGCCTCGAAAATCTCCTTGACCTCCTCGAGGGACTTGCGTCCGGGAGTGCCGTTGAACTCTAAGATATTGTCCACCCGAAATTGCGTGCGTAGGCTGGCTTCAAACTCAAGTAGGAGAGCTCTTGACTCGAAAATAGTACTCGACCGACTGACCAGGTACTCCGGGAAAATCCGCCTTGAGATCTTAGCCAGGATCAGCGTGGTCAGACTCTTCTCTGTCCACTCGGTGCTGCGGTAGAAGACAAGATGGACTCGTTCGAACAGTTTCAACGGCGTCAGAGAAAGGCGAATACATCGTCCGGTCTGGTCAAGGATCTTCTTGGTGAAATGCGCATCTCGGTTGTTGTTGTTGTTGATAACGGGCGTTGGGGTTCGAGATCCACTGCTTTCTTCCTCTTCATCTGCATAGACTGACTGAGTCCGGCTGTCCTCCGACACGACACTTGCAGCTGTGGATTCTTCGGTTTCCGTGCGTCGAAGATCTCTGAACCCAAGCCCGGTCTGTCTGCCACTGGTGCAACGGAAATTCTGCAACAGCTCCCGCTTATTCTTCCCCTGCACCTTGACCTGTTTTGCCAGGCTTTTCAGCTCATCTAGAAGCAACAGGCTACTCGCCTCGTCCAGCGTCTTGATATGCTCGGACGAACACTCGGCGAATGCGAATTTCTCGCCCAACACTGTACCCTCTGGCGGCTCCAACTCTCCTGGATGAAGTCCGACCTCGGGCTCCACTGCAGGGAGCGTTCTTTCTCTTTGCAGCTCTTTGACTGCGGCGTCAATGTCTGCGACATCGCTGTAATACTGCAAATCTTTGACACGAAACCACTTGCTCGTTTTCCTCAAGAACAGCCTGACGTAGAGATACTGGGCTTCGTAACCTAGCTCTCGCCAGATCTGGAAGAGACGCAACTCGGCTTCATTGAACAAATGGCCCTCCTCTTCCAGCACGGTGTCTAGCGCGAGATTAAAGGCATCGACATAGATAGAACTGCGTCCCCTTATCCACGACCGGGACCTCAGCCGAGACAAAGTTGCACTGCCATCATATTCCCCCCTCGGCTTTGGAGTATTCCTCCGCCTTATACGCCTCATAAGCCTCTATGGCTTCTTCATCTGTCTGGATAGGTGGTAGGGTGGCTTCCAACTGGGTACCTCTCGGAGGGACAGAGAGCCCGACTCCCCCCATCTTCCGTATCTTGGTCCTCTTCTTCTGAGTCTGGAACCTCATTCTTGATCGTTCGCCTCGGAGCATGTTTTCTAGGCGATCCTCGTTTCGGACTATTGCCCGCCTTGGATATCGCAGTTTTGACTCTCTTGGCGGGTGGAAAAGGGAACTCGTCAGTGTCGTCGAAATGGGTCGAGGGCGGATGAGGGATTCTCGTACCCATCAGGCGGTTATGCTTGGATGAAGACGAGGATTGAAGGGCCATGCTATGGCATAGGCACCTGGCCCGTCAGCAACCCTGGTGAAATTGCAGGCCGAGAAAACTGGAGTATTTGACGTTATCGATTCTTGGAGGCGGGGAGAACTTTGGCTGTAGAACGCGTCGCGCAAGGCGCGCGTAGTCACGGGATTGAGATAAAGTGGCCTACGTATCATAATGTTCCAGGTCTCCTTATTGACACGAGCCTCATGAAGTCACGGCGTGCGCAGTGTATCAAAACTAGCTGTTTCCATTGATTCAAAATAATACAACCACTAGGTGGTAATCAGTCTTAACCAGGGTATACGCTCATATAACAATTCAAGTAGAAAATCACATCTGGCAACACCACTCACTACCTACACCTCAACAGCCTTGCCCCCATCTTTGGTAGGAATCGGCGAAGTTTGCGATCCGGTATCTGAACCACCATCTTTGGCATCGAGAATGTTCTCTTCCCTACCAAGCATTGTATGCTCAACATTGACTTTGGGTCCCTTGAACCATTTGTGGGCGTCGACAACCCACCAGACCAGGACCATCAGCATGGGACCACCCCATACAAGACATGTCCAATTCATCAGAGAAGGGGTCAAGTCGGAACCTGTCACACTGGGGAGGCAGAGGATCGGTATCATCAAGACAGTGAAGCTGGTAGATGCGACACCGATGGGATATGAGAATTTGCCCAAATGCCACGGGCCGCGTCGAAAACGGCTACCAACGAAGAAGGTGCGGATGGTGATGGGAATGGTGAAGGCGACAAATGCAGCGAGGGCTCCGACACTGAAAATGGCACCGATAGATGCCTCGCCGCCAAATAGAAGCAAGGTCAGGAGAATACCCACGACACAGTTGAACCATACGGCGTTGACAGGGGTCTTAGTCCAAGGATGGACTTGCTTCCAGATGTTGGAGTAGGGAAAGCAGCCATCGCGTGCGTAAGCGTAGGTGACTCGTGACGCTGCGACCATGCAACCTTGACCCATTGAGAAGCCGCAAATAATAGTCAATGCCAGCAGGGCTAAGGCGGTGTTCTTGGGCAGAACCTCCATCAAATACGAAGCCCAAGGCTGACCAATGTCGGAACCGAGGACTTCATCAATGTCGATCACGGTATACGCGACCACCAACTGTAGGAACCACCCCATCAGTCCGCCCACCCCGGAAGTCAAGACGATCGCGCGAGGACTCGCGATGTTGGCATTGCTGCATTCTTCCGCCAAATGGAAAGGTGCGTCGTAGCCTGACATGGTCCAGATGACCGCAATAAAGGACATGAGTACCGCAACGCCGTTGGGAAAGTCGGTTCCCTCATAGAAATTGCCCCAAACCGTACTGCTTTTTGTGAAACGTGGCAGCCCTTTATCGGGGCGGTTGGTGGCGGCTGGAATGGTGATGATGGTGACCACCAATGCAATGATATTGAAGGTGCTGCCGTACGAGTTGAAGGTAGCAATCCAGCGAGTGGGCATCGATGAGATCATAGCGTGGATGATCATGATCAAGGTGGTAAGAAGGAAGACCTGGTAGTTTTGAGGGACGTAGGAAGGGTCGTTGATAGATCCAGCGGCCAGAATCATGGACGCCAAAGCGTAGTCGACTGAAGGAGCGCCAGTAACCTGGACGAGCCAATTCGACCAGCCAGTAATCCATGCAGCGAGAGGGCCATATCCTGGGGGGGCCAGGACGGCTGCGGCATAGTAGAGACCTCCGCTGGTGGGCATCGAAGAACACAATTCAGCTATCGCGTATTAGTCTCGAGGGCGCAGACGTGCTCGAACGATAGTGACTGACCCATGCCCATTGCAACGCATTGGATAAATGCCATAGCAATCAACCATCCCCAGACCATACCAGGGGTACCTGCGTAACCCATACCGTAGTAGACGGTAGAAGCGAAAGACGGCAGCAGGCCGAGAACGGCGAAAGATACACAGAAAGAGGTCCATAGGGAAAATTCACGCTTGAACTCGGGTCTTGAGGGTCTCTATCAGTATGTGTCTCTCTCTGCAGGAGGAATATAGAACATACTTGTAACCTAGAGCTGCCAGGACCTCCTCATCGGCAGTCAGCTCTCGATCTAGTATTGGTACTTCACCTGGTGCAAGGACCGAGGTGACCGGCTCCTCTGCGACCGACTTGCGGTGCATGCCAGAGGCAGTGCTGACGTTGCGCTGTGCGCTCATCTTTGCAGCGTGGCCAGGTTATATCCTCCTCAAAGTCGATTGTCGTTCGTGCTTATACAACGTCAATTGGTAAGCTCGGTCGTCTTTAGAGTAGGATGTTGTCGTCGCCTGAGGTATCGTCAATTAAAAAGGCAGTACGTCCACCCGGTTGAGGTCGTTTATATGGGGGAGAGAGCGCGAGGAGGAACTGAGCTGGAGAGGTGGCACTCCCGTATCCATAATATATCTCAGATCAAGAAGCGGGAGAAGGGATAATCAAAGCCTCGAGTCGCTAGCTCGTTATTGAGGAGCAGTCGATGAGCATGGGTAGGGTGTCGTGAACCAGGCGACAAGCCCATGAGGCACGATTCAACCAGCCGTGGGATGAACGAGACTAACTCTCCATCGGGCAAGTTGATGCTGGTTATCGGAGGAGAACTCCAGTTTCCACAGGCCATCATGGGCCCTGAAGTGTACGATCAGGAGTTGATGAGTGGTGAGTGGTGGGTCGTTGGCGAAGGCAAAGATAAGGAAGATGGAGCAGCAAGAAGCAAGCAGTGCGACAGTGAGTGATGTACGTAGCAGTGAGGAGACAATTTCATTAGTGGCAGTGAGGGGAGATGGAGACAGAGCATCGGGAGGATTATTCGATCGGCAGGCAGATACACCACAGTTAGAGGCTGAAGTATGCTTGGTTTAGGGACCAAGTAGGCTGGGGAAGCCAATTACACACGCCTGCCAGTGCCTGGGACACTGGCTTTAGGCATCCTCCGGCCCTTAAGCTGCCCCCTAGGCTCCCTAAGTGGAGCTTCGCCTGTTCCTTGGACCACTAGAATCATTTATCGCCGTCAGGGCTTCAACTGCCACGAGGACATCGGGAACCTGCAGCAGACGATTGGGACGTACGTAGCAATAATAAGCTACTATCACAGTAGACACCCTACCTACCTAGGCACTTACCTCACGCATTAGCCATGATATTGAATGATGGGACCACCTGGTCAACTTCGCCGAGTCCAAGAGATTGAAAGAACTATGGGCATATCGATGATGATTGATGATCGCACATAGCACATAGCATATAGCACATACCTACAGTAGCTCCTTATCAGCCTCACAGCGCCGCCAACACCACTGAATAAGGCGCATACTACACTACGTAGTACGCAAGGTAATTGTTTTATTATAGAAAGGCGCCTATCTTGCCCTGACATGTCGCTTTATGTCATCTTATTATAGACTACGGAATCCACCGATATCTGAGCGCCTATCATCTGTCAATTTAATGCGAGAACCGTCGCCTTCACCCAGTTAGTTCCTGCACAACACTAAGGTATGTACTATCTGTCCCATGTTGATCCCATGTTGAAGAGCAGTCAGGGTGTCTCATCCCTTGCTAGACCGTCCAAATCCGCCGTCTGGGATCTTGACGTGCTGTACTTCCAAGACCAAGACTCAGGTTGCTCGCATGGCCCTTCCAAAACAAGTAAAATCTAAACAACATCCAATACCTACCTCATGTATTCGCTCCCACTTGAACACCATACTCTGACAGCGCAGTACCTGGGGATATCGAGCTCGGCGGATTCCCAGATTACTACTAGTACGTAGAAGACCTACCTAAAGTGACGCGGAATTCGGTATCCCAAGGGCAAGTCTGCCGTATCTTTCGTGATCATTATTCGCTTCCAGCAAACATCACAAACACGAATCCCGAATCCCGAATCCAAAATCCAAAACCCAGAATCGATATACCAAAAAAGCCCCAAAAAACTTTTTCCTCGAGAGCAGCCACATTACTTTGCGGTGCTACTCGAGGGAAGTGAAAACCCTCATTGAAGTAGAGGGTTTCTTTTTTTTTTTTAACAGATCAGAAGATACTTCCTCTCCTAGCCGTCGCCTCTGAGGTGTGGCCGGTGATTCGAGGTAGACGAGATAACCGGTGCACCAACGGGCCCAAACAAGATCGGTTGCCAACTGATTGTTGGAGGAAAATGCGTGGGAAAAATACATGACCTTTGAATAATGCGGTGGTCTGTAGTGTTGGGATGGGGGAGGGCACCCGGGAAAAAGGTGAGTATAGCATGAGGTACGAGGATGAGGATGTGAATATGAATCCGAATATGAATAGGTATGCTAGACGGGTGGGGGGTACCAACGTATATGGGTATCTAGGGTATCAACATCGTATATATCTCTGTAAATTGCTCTTAGCAGCGACAAGCACAAAGCACTTCAAGCATGCCTTCTCAGGTTTCCTCCAGCTTTTCGGTTCGTAGATCAGCGTCTGGATCACTGTCCACTACGCCCTGAATCTTGCGGCACACTTTTCTTGCATCCTCGGGCATTGTCTTCCAGAGGACATCGCGCACTTCCTTGCCGACCTGCTCCACGGCATCCAGGGCCCAAATCACGTCGAGATGCTCATATTCTTCAATGATCTTGCTGTGGACCACTTTGACATATGGCTCACGACCACGCTCGAATCTTCTCAGCAGTCTTTTCCCATCCACAAGGTCGTCGCTCCCGGCGACCCACAATGCCATAGGGGGGACATGCTCGTCGTACCATGCAGTTCTGCCCCGATCGGGCCGCTGGGCCATGGACTCTTCTTGTTGTTCTTCTTCGGATTCGTCTTCGACCTCCTCCATGTGCCCTTCCTCCTGCGTAGCCAGGACACAACTATGTTTCGCGAAACATTCCCGTCCAAGCCACCATCGCATACTTTCGGCGCTCACATAGACCGGCGAGAACTGGAACAGTCGATCTCGCAATCCTCGATCCCATCGAGTGTCGCTCCAATTGAACAGGAACGAGAACACCAGATACCCCATTGCCCCGTAGATCTTACCTGGAAGCACTCGGTGCATGGTCATCATGATGGGGATGAAGCTGTGGATCCCAAAGAAGACTCGGAACATGGCTGGCGAGATGATCCGCATGAACTTGAAGTACATCTTCCCAATCAGAGGCCCAGCATACACCGCCGGTGCGAGAGCGCAGAACACACTAATTTTGTCTCCTAGGTCAGGTCGCTGCTCCTTGGCCAGTGCCACAAACGTCTGCGTCGTACCCTGGCTGTGGCAGACTAGACCTAGCTTCCCGAATCCCGTCTCTTGAAGTACGCGCGACATCAGTGCTGGCAGGTCCATGACACCCATTTGTCGGATATTCCACGCCCACATGCGCGGATCGCTGTATTCCAGCAGACTGTGCTCAGGAGTAAAGCCACACCGATTGTTTCCTAACCACACATCGTACCCGGATTTGCAGAGGAAAAACGCCAGGCTGTCGTCATCGTTCGAGCAATATGCCCCGGCGCTTTGCAGTAAGCCGTGGACAAGAAGCACTGGGTATTGTCGGTTCCCGTCATGGTATTGCCCATGCACATGTCCAGGGCGGTCGTCAGCCCCATCCGGGAAGACTTCAGGGGAGGTCGGTTTGCGTTCGGACCTGGGAGCTGGAGTATATTCTTTGGGATTGAAGACGTGCCAGAGTGTGAGAATGAACCCATCTTCGGTCTGCACCTTGAACTCTTCCACATCTAATCCCACTCTTCGTGCATAGTAGCCAATGTCACATATAAGCTTGTCCGGGCCACCCTCTAAAGGTTCATAGGACTCGTCTGAACAGGATGACAAGCTGGCCTTGTCAGGCTGGGCATTGGCAGGTGGCTTCTGTCGCCTTGACCATTCAACCTCTTGCTGTCTACGAATTTCTGCTCGCCTTTTTTTCCTCCTCATAAAAGGGTCTTCGAGTATCAGGATCCCGAAATGTCAACCACAACCAGAAATGATTTAATAGGGTTGGAATTGAGGTGAAGACTGCCCCAAGAACAATCACTGCCAGGAATGCGTTGGACAAAAAGAATGAGGTGGTCCCGAAAAGCCGCACATTGTAGTTCTCGAGTGAATGACGGAGGCCCATATAGAGGCAACGGAGGGAACAGAGGATGAGTATGCGATGGCGGTATGGCTTCGTTTAGGTGACTAGCTGTACTTTCACGGTCTGCTTGTCTCTGTTCCTCGTCCGCGGTGCATGCCTTCTCTTCGTTCTTCGCCTCCTGGGCCTGCGCATCCTCACTCAGTCCGAATCGGCTCAAGCCTCGTGGTCGAACTGCACCAGGGCGGTATGCTCGGCCTTCGGCCTTGTGTTTCAATAGATTGATCTTGTGCGCTTCAGGAACAGGGACCGAGGGTAACCTATTGCCATCTACAGTCTCAATGACCGGATCTAGTGGAGTGATGAATTTTGCTTGAACGGCAACGCCATGGTCCACGCCGTCGACGGTCTGGGTGGATACCTCGAGGGAGAGCTTTTCAGACTGTTGGGCATATTCGGCACTTGCGTCTGCACGAGTGCGCAGTTGAGTTTCCGACATTTATCACACATTCAATGCGATGTTGGGCGAAAGTTTGGAGATGTTTGTTGATGTTTGTTTTGCATTGGGCTCCGAGGTGAACGAGCGGATTCCCGTATTTTTAGATCGGGCGACAAGCGATGACTATCTTTCACATGCAGCAGAAAGGTAGGAGTTGGTAGCGAACAGTAGACGAGACTCGAAAGAACAAGGAATTCAAACCAGAGAATGCGACCTGGAGGTCGTCCAGAAACAGCGAGAACCGGGCACATGTCGCAACATGGGTGAGGAACCAGCAATCTTGCGCAGCCTCTACCACTGGCTGGATGTCTGAGGCGGAGGTCGGTGGAACCTGTTGATCTGGGAAACGGACAAACCAGAGCTGGCTGAGCAAAGATAGATTTGTCCACCAGCGTATCTGGCAAGGGTCTTGTCTGTTGCTCGTCGCTTGTCCTGGCAGATGCGACATCATAGTTGGATGGTGCGTACGATTAGCACAGCCATCGCTCGATCTCAGGACGCGCCACACGTTGGAGCCCGGGCCCCCAGGTACGTAACCGTTGTGACGCGGGCGTCTTTTTGAAGGCCGCCTTTACCGAGAAGGTGAAGAGGGTCAGATCGCTCTTAAGCTTACACATCGCCATTGGCCTGGTCGTCAACTTTTACCTTGTGTGGTAGGTCTTGTGTGCAGTGAGTAGTGGCTGGGAGCGTGGCTGTTGGATTGGACTTTGAGAAAACGTTGGATGACATCATGGACATCATGGGGCGTACAATGCAAATGATGCACCGTTGTACCCTGACACTCAATTAGTACTAATGGGCGAAATGCTTCACCGTAATACTGGCCGAGGCTTGGCATTAATTTCGCGATTCCGGCGGAGACGCATCTCGTGCAATTCGACAAGGCTCCGCGGTGTTGGCTCTCGATTACTGATCCCCGTGCGACCCTCACCTGCAACGTGGAATAGGCCAAGGAACCCTCACACTCACCTACGTATTTCACTGGTGTTGTTCAGGCACAATGCTTTTCTTTAGGTGAGGACTCTATCGCGTCTCTCTGCTCGACTGCCGGAGAGCAATACTGATGCATCACCGAATCTAGCTTCTTCAAAACGCTGACCCAGCAAACCGTGACCGTCGAGTTGAAGAACGACATTTCTATCCGCGGAACCCTTAAATCAGTCGACCAGTACCTGAATATCAAACTCGACGACATCGTTGTCCTCGATGAGTTGAAGTATCCTCACCTGAGCTCGGTGAAGAACGTCTTCATCCGTGGCTCCGTGGTACGATACGTCCACCTACCCCCGGATAAGGTTGACCGTGGACTACTGGAGGATGCTTGTCGGAGGGAGGCTATGGCGCAGAAGGGAAAAGCTGCCTGAGATATGAGCTGAGCTGAGCTGTCGGAGTGTTCTATGAAACTGCAATCTCGGATATGCAATAAAAACAAGGACTTGCGGCATAGAGCCATTGGGACATCTAGTATCCCGAAATGACGAGGAGTCCGGATTCGGCTGTCTAGGCTGCCACGTTGAGTCAGCAACGGTTAGGTCACCTATCGAGCCCCTCGTCCGTTGGGCCTTATTGCTCCCGCCTTGGTATCATGTGGTGGGAATAAGGAAGCCGAAATGGCACTATGCGTCAGGATGCATTGCAATTACAAACATGCAGCGGAGAGGGAGCTAACTGGCCCCCAGGAGAATGAAGCTGCCGCTTCTTGGGTCAGTTGTTGGATGATATGACTTGAGGACAGAAGAAGGCAGGAGTCTACATTGGACTTAAGGTGGGCTCAATACAGGGGGAGCCGGTGCGCTTCAAGGGCGTCATCATATGATTTGTTTGCTTCTCCCATGCGGAAGCTGGATTGCTTTCGAGCAATAGACGTCTAACAGAGTTCTGAGTCTACATGATTTCACGCTTTTTGCGCCCGCGTCACTTTTCAACATTCCTACACTCCGTACCGGAGCTTGCCATCTCCACTGCCCCAGCCTTCAACGCCAGCTTCGACTTTGAAGAGCCCGTTCTTTCGCTTCTCAGCATCCCACTTCTCAATCCATGCCTTCATCTTCTCCCGGCTCTTTGCGCTGCCTACATTGACAGTCGGCACGATTCGATTGATGCGTAGAGCACAGCAGAACATGGTGAGCTCTCTGAACGAGCTATGTTCGGAATAGGGGACCCCAAAACAATTGAACTCTCTTGTACTTCCTCGCTGAGGTGCCAGATCGCGCATTGTGTATCGAGTCTTCCACCCTTCGGAATGAAGGACTGTGTTTACCGCCGGATTCTCCGTGAAGCGCGAGGCTGGTGGACGATAGGACCAGCCGGTCGGTCGGAATCCAACGACGCGAGCAAAGTGACCTTTGAAAGATGTCATGTACTCGTGCAATGTGTCGGCTCGGATCTCCATCAATGTATGCATGTGAACCTGTGCCTCGAGTGGGTTGTCCGTCAGTCGTGCATTGAGTTCCTCATCCTCAAGACAAGCACATATGCGCATCTTGGCTGGTGGAGCATAGATCTTGGAGTTCAACGCTTTGGCGATTCCCAGACATACTCTCTCTTTGCCAATCGAGTAGGTGCCGATAACGACGAGGAGACGCCCTCGGCGCTTTTGGTTTTTCCCCTCAGACTCGTCTGCTTTGGACATGTTACTCTCGCCCTGTTCTAGGAACTTTTTCATCGTGCTGCCAGCTCGCTCAGCTTTGGTCTTCTCCCAGCTGTCGTTTGTATCGACAATCTCCCGCGACAAACTGACGCACATCTGGGCGCAGGCATCGATGACGTCCTGTTGGCTGGGAAAGGCATATTTCGGAGTCAAATACGTGGTATCGAGGTAGCAAGTGTCGATGACCTGCTGCTTCGTCTGACCGGTTATGCTATCCACGACATCAGGTCGGAGCAGAGGATGGCTAACATGAGCAGGACAAGCGCGAAAATCGCCGCAATGAAGGACTCGAGTCATCCTGGGAGACCCGTCGCGGTTTGTACCAATCACCTTCTCGAACAGATACAGTGACGAGCCGGGACAATGGTTTGCGGGAATCATGGTGACATGCACCCCATTGGTGTTGGGCACTTCGACCTTTTTGTCGAACTCAAGCGGAACCACCCACTTCGGATTGACCTTCAGCTGCTGCACCATCAGGTTGCAGGTAACCTTGCTAGCATATATCGGACCGTGGGACCAAGACGAGGTGAGACCGATGTAGTGGTCACTATGAAAATGGCTGAGGAAATAGGCATTTTGGCCTTCAACTTTACCGTACCGAAAAGCATCCACGCAAATTGAAAAGCCAGGCAAGATCTTGTAGAAGGGACAGGTCCGTTGGTACGCAGGCTTGCCACGAGAGTGGACCTCGTTTGCCGCAGCCGCAGCCCAGGCAGCGTCTTCTGCATGTCCGGACATCAACCGAGTAAACGCAGAGCCTCCTTTCGCCGTGCTCCCGATCGTGAATGGATTTGATTGAGCAGGCCGCGGTATAGCAGCACGCCTAAAGCGCTTGGGAGTTGGACCATCGTAGGTGTCGACAGCGCTCTTCTGACCTCCAGGACCATCAGTTGGGGTTTCTGCTATCGCTTTGTCGGGTTCAGTTTCATCTGGCAGGGGTTCGGCATTGCCGTCGAGGCACGCATTGACATGCGCAGAAGCCTGGGATTGGGAAAGGTCCTTCATGCTCCCATTGCAGATTGGACATAGAGAGACACCGGTATTGCCATTCTCACTTTCAAGTTGGACATCGCCAAGGTAGCTCTGTGGTGTTCTGATACTTTCAGCACCACTCTCTGATTTCGAGTCTTCATCCAGGTCCGGTTCCAGATCTCGTTGTTCTTCCATCCACCGTCTTTCCATGTATTCTTCTCCCCCTTCGAAGAACTCGTCATTCTCGAATTCATCGTCTTCAGCAAACTCCTCGGCAGCAAACAAGCTTGTTCCTTCACGTGTCAATCCCGGTACTATTCCGACGTTGTTTTCCGTGCGTTCATGCCTATCGTAGCCAATATTTCCATCCTCCGTGACATTAGCAGGTTCTGACGAAGCCCGCCTCATTCTGGATCCTGTATGGGGGTCAATGTTGGACGAAGCATGTACGGCGTTTTCCAGTACATCACCAGTATGATCGATTTTGTCGCTGACTTTGTGCAAGACAGCACCCCAGTCGTTATCTTCTTCGTCGCTCGAATTCTCCAGGAAGCCGCCGCGCCGCTTTTGAGGCTTTGGCTCATGGTTGACCTCTGTGTCCAGATCCTCGCCGTCCTGGGAGTCGGCGCGACTACTCGGGAGTTCGGGAGAGGGTGTCCGAATGATAAGATCGGCATCGTCTTCGAGGGTTCGCCTCCTCTTGATGGGCCCCTCCTCCTCATTGAATCGTGTTATTTCTCCTTCATCGGCACCGTCTGGTGTTGTGTCAGATACCTTATGCTCTTCTTTTCTGCTCCGAGCATCCTGGAAGAAGAGAGGAGTGCTGGCTTTGGGATCGCTTCCAGCGTTGGGTTTCTTGTCGGGCTTGTTGAAGAAGCTGAGGATGGTATTTTGACGGAAGCCGTCTCTTTTCGGCCTGGAAGTTTTAGAGGGAGGTTGCCGCCCATAAGCAGGGTTGTTCGCCATTGAGCCTAGTCTCTTTGCATGGCCAGGAGTCGTCGAGAAGTAGGGAGAGCGACACGGTTGTCCATTGCCGTTGGGCGGTGGAGTGGGTGGACGACCGGTTGAACGAAAAGGCACACTGGTATCGTTTACCACGCCGTGAGTGCGAGGATTTCGGAACATGGCGGCGAAGCTTTCATTTGGATCATTATCAGACAAACACGACAAGAGAACTGTGGGAGAGAATGACAAGGGTCACTGCCAGTGGGGGGCGCATACAAAGAACGAGGGTAGACGATGCGCAGAAGTTCAAAAATCCGCTCAGGCTCATGACGCGGTTAAAGTTGCGCACGGCCCATGCGGAGCCTTGCCTTATTTCTATACCAGTCACCTAGTCGACTTCACACTTTCACTTCAAGTCCACACTGGCACCTACCACTGCATGCGGAGGGGCAATAGTACAGATTTGCCATACTGACATGAACAATGCTTAACATGCTCCCATTGTTTACCTGGAGTACATGATAGCAAACCTTTGGCTGTCAAGTGTAGGGTCAGGCGGGCTTTTCTTTGGCTTTTTTGCATGTTCGCTCAAGTACTAGAGACAGAGAAATCTACGATCTAGACTCTCAAGTTTCCTGGCTTAGTAAGGAGAGCATCAAGGTGTCCTTCATGCACCTGGAGGTATGTTGGGCGTTACATATATCTACCTAGATAGGTAGCCACGTAGGCAGCATAAGGATATAGCGAGAGAGGATTCATTGGTGCCGGGAAAGGCGTGGATCTACCATAGATCAATCACAGATACACATCCTTCTGACCGAACCTTGATGCATCCACTATCTTGCATTGCAGAGCAGGATGAAGATATCCAGTACCTACACTGGAGTAATAGGAATTGGTCCGTCATTTGTCTCGTCCACAGGATTCAAAGAAACGACATCGCGTCGCTGGCACTTAACGCGTGATCACGTGAAGCATGGATTATCGCGTGGATTTCCCCGGAATTCGAGTCTGACGAACTATTTCTGCCCAACATTTATTATTTACTTTGATAAGTCAGAGATATGCTTCCACCATTGACAAAGCAACCTCGATCAATATCAATCCTTCGCGGACTTTGATCTTCCCGACATCAGCCGCATCTGTCCGTGCAGGGCTCGCTGCTGTACAAGTACAAGGAGACAGCCACACGGCCCGGACGCATGCCGGAGGGGGTAGAGCGGCTGAAGGATGAGGTAAGAGACCGGCATAGGTCCAAGGACGCAGGAATTGCTTATCATAAAACAGGGCACGAGAAAGCAGGTCGTGATCGCCGGTGGAGTGGCAGGGCTGGTGTCTCGCTTCTGCATTGCACCACTCGACGTTGTCAAGATCCGGCTCCAGCTGCAGCCGCACTCGCTATCAGATCCTCTGTCGTGCGACGGCATCAAGGGCCCGATATACAAAGGCGTGTTCTCGACCATGAGAGCGATAGTGCGCCAGGAAGGCATCCGCGCCCTATGGAAAGGCAACGTGCCCGCGGAACTCATGTACGTTTGCTACGGCGGCGTGCAATTCACCGCCTATCGCTCCATCACCCAGCTTCAGAGTCTACTACCTCAACGCGCTCCTCCGTCCGTCGAGTCTTTCATCAGTGGCGCCGGGGCCGGTGCTACGGCCACGACAGCGACCTATCCATTGGATCTATTGAGGACGCGATTCGCCGCCCAGGGCCCCCAGCGAGTCTACAATGGCCTGTTCTATGCCTTGCGGGATATCGGTCGGACCGAAGGGTTTCGCGGATTCTTCAGAGGGCTCAGTGCCGCAGTCGGCCAGATCGTGCCGTACATGGGTCTCTTCTTCAGCAGCTACGAGTTTCTGCACCAACGGATCGGTGGCAAGACCTTGCCGCTCGGTTCGGGCGATGCTACTGCGGGCATCCTCGCCAGTGTCTTTGCAAAGACTGCTGTCTTCCCGCTCGACCTGGTGAGGAAGAGACTGCAGGTCCAGGGCCCCACGAGGACGAGGTATATTCATAGCAATATCCCTGAATATAAGGGTGTGATACGCGGCTTGGCAGCAATCTGGAAGAGAGAAGGGTATCGAGGCTGGTACCGTGGCCTGACTGTCAGTTTGATCAAGGTAAGAATAAGATAAGCACCAGCCTTATCAAAATCGAGTCGATCAGCTAATGCACAATCACAGGCTGCTCCGGCATCAGCAGTCACAATGTGGACCTACGAACAGGTTCTCCACGCGTTGATTACAACGGACGACAACCATGAGCTGTGGGAAATGTATACCGGTTATGATGAAGACGAAGATGACTAAGACTTTGAACAGGCGCTAGAATGCACTAGATTACAGACTCGTTCAACGAACTCACGGCACCAAAGCAATTCATATCGACCAAGGGGCCACCACGGCTGATATCGTGGTATGTTGCAGCTCCCTTGCCACTCGAAAACAGCAGCTGGAGACGCAAATACCTCATCGTCGAACGAAATATGCCGTCGACCAGAAGTCCCGATCATGGAACACAGTCCGAGGTTGAAGCGGATCAGACTTACGACGCCGTGAGTCTCCTGTCCTGACCATACCAGTGGCCGTTCACCGACATGTTTCAGTACTACACAGTATGTATTCGCGCTTTTGAGCTCCGTTGGTGTCCCAGCAAGGCTGCTTGCCCAGGCGGGGAACAACCAACCACTCTTGGACGGCAAAGACAAGGCACGAACCGTGCTGGACTTGGAAAGCATTTTTCGACGCCACAGCTCATATACATCGACGGTGTCGGCAGTGACAAGAGTCCTTCTGATATCAAGGCACTTCTACATTGGAATTAGGTGTGAGGAGTCATATTGCCTTGTTGTTTTAGGCGCCAGCCTCACTTGACTTCTTAGCGAAAACGGCTGGACCAGGACCTGACTTTCTGTTCTCTAGCGGGCGTTCAGGATTTGGACAGTATGATCCCCCTGGATCCCTTAAGTAGCTAGGGTGACCGGTTTCAGGTGTCCATCCCACCAGTACTACTGTACATGCTTTTAATGTAGTGAAATATCCGGAAACTTGTCCCATGTCTCATCGGCCAAATCGCATTTCTGCACCAGCATACTTCCATAGACCTCTCAAGAAGGCCTGATATTCGACCCTGGTACTACGGCTTCCAGAGACGTCCCCTCCGGAGTCCCCTACGCAGAAGATCTCGCTAAGTCGAATCTGCCAGGGCGGATATCCGTCCAGCTTCACATAGGGGCCGAAAATGATAACCAGATCGGGCTCTGCAGGGTCGACTTCTTTGCCAGCGGGTTTTATGCCCTGACCATGGATCTCCCGCAAGTCCGATATTGAGGTGGTCGCGCTGATTTCGGTGTTGATGAGGTCCGAGGTTATGTCTTTCGGACTGAGCTTTCTTGCCTGTGACATCTCTGCCAGAGTTCTGGTCAGGTCAACCAGAGTGTCTCTCCCATCGGTTGCCGACAAGAGCAGGAGATTGAAGTGTGGTCGCTCTGGAGTGGCGGAGCCTTTGTGTCCATTAGGTGTCTGGGCCGAGATTCGCGGAGACGCTGTAGGTGAGGAATTTGTAGATGGGTGATTTGGAGCAAAGACCCTCAGAATCGGCGCTGCAGGGGGTGGACCGAAGTATGCGGCAAGCTTCTGTTCCACCAACTCTTTGAGAGACGTCGTGTATGACTTTAGGATTCCCGACTTCTCATAAACGCTCAACAATGGGATTCCAGCAGCTGCGGACCAGGCACAAAGCTCTGCCACCTCGTCCATCAATGCCTCCCATCCACCATCTTCCTCTGACTTGAATTTGAGTATGACACTCAGGTGTTCGGGTATCCGTTCCAGGCTTTGTACATCTCTTCGTATGAGTTCGGGGGTGCGGTGGTGGTAGTGTCGAATGGCTAATAACCGATCGAGCGTGGCATGATAGATTTGGCGCAGGCGAATATATATGCCAAAGACAAGTTGGATGAGGAAGAAGATAAAGGAATGCAGCTTGAGTTTCAGAAAAGGCCGTACCCTTCGTCTGCGGGCTTTCAGTTTCTTCTGCGTGGCAGTTGCGGACAGATGGGACTCCGTCCTAGCGGACTTTGATGGCGGAGGAGGGAGATATGGTCGAAGGAGCTTTTCGCGCTCTGCAGGCGTCAGAGAACGACCTCCGGAAGCCACATCTCTGCGGTATATGGTAGTGTCGGTCTCTGTAAAGGGAGGCATGGTTATGGGTGCGTGAAAGCGCTGCCAGCACACAGTGGCATGAGCACTGGGTAAATAGTAACAAGCCTCCAAACTACGAGACCAGCATTAACAATGTCGAAACTGACGCACTCTAACCGCTCAACAGATGGAAATAAGCCACTGTATTTAGTGCTGCTCAAATGCTTTAGGTCAGGCAGGAGTTTCGTCGAGGCTGCGGCTCAACAATGTCGAAGTCCCAAATCCGCCAATCGGAGCTCATTTTGTAGATGACATCCGCCAAGGTCGGTACATGGGACCACTGCACCTCATCGCTGCTCCCCAGCTTGGACATTCTCAAGCTTCCTTGCCGCCGTCGCCCTCCGCTCTTAGGTTCACTCGATTACCCTACCTAGCGTGACAACCTATACGGTCCTCTTTCAAACTGACGGAATTACCTGGTATCTCAATTATTTCGCGGCTCCCACCAGCCTGCGTTCCCACGAAAGCCTCCTAGCTACTAAGTCTTCTACCTATCATCTTCTATCGCGCCTGTCCTCTTGACCTTCACTGTAGCTTCAGACGAACTGGGTAGTCCCGCCGTGGTTATAACACATCCAGATCACTTAATTTGACCATGGCCAGCGATTTCAGATCTAGCCCGCGTACTCACAAAATAGGATCCTGCTCTCACGTGTGTTTCAAGGAACTACTGACAGTGCCATGTTTAAGGGCTTATTGAGCAGGTCCTATATCACTTTAGTGATTATTCGGTACGCATCACCGATAGCCATGTTCTTCTTCTGAGGAGGAAAACCCACCTTCAAGGTCGTTCGCTAAGTCCGGTGACGAATCTTCGGCCACGGGTCCCTCCATCCAGAGTCGGAACATGCTCGTGACTGTTCAGTCCCATCCCGTCCATCTTGGAGGGTCATGCCCGCCACAGATCACGCGGTGCCCGGAGTAAAGCCTGCGGCGATGGAGAAACTCGTGGATGAGTTCGCGGTCTCGGGATCTGCCGGAGACCTGGCCTCAAATCGCAGGTTCCGACCCTCGATGATCAACCAAAGATCAAAGAAAATCTTGTAATAAGTATGCGATACCCCCTCGTCGTCGACGTGGGTGACGGGCTGGTACGCACCGTCGTGCTTGATGAAGGTCAAATCCACCGTGATCGTGCCGGCAACTTCGGCGCCTAGATGTCGAAGTCTTAGTCGGCGCGACCGTCTCGACGAACCAGATGGGATCGACCTACCTCTGTTCTTCGCGTGTCGACACCGGTACCCAGATTCGTGCTTCTGGCCCGAGACCCAGAGCTCTTCCTCGCACTCGAAGGTCTTCCAGTGTGGCTTGAAGATACACTCCCGTGGGATCCGTATTTTATGCACGACGGGGATCTCATCGCCCTGGTCATTCATGAGACCCTGCAGGGCAGGAAACGTGGGGAAAATGGAGCTCACCTGGAGAATTTGCCAGTGGATGCATTTCTCGATGTACATTTGCCCATCAACGGGGTGCCTCCGGCCCCGAAGTCCTCGATGCTCTGGCAAATCTGGATCGTACAGGTCCGAGCGAAGGATGCCGTAACTGGTTCTTGTAATCCTCCTCGGTCCATCCTCCTTGTTCAATGCTCGCAGCACCGCACCACGCGCCACCGCAGAGTCGATATAGCGGGTAGCGGGCAGCCGGATGGGCTGGCCTAGGACATTCCGTTCTTTGGACAGCACATCTCGGATGTGGTTTTGGAGGGATGGGGACTCGGCGAACCCCCCGATCAAGAAGACCCTTTGGACGTTGAATCCGAGACCGGTGTCAGGATCTATACTGTCTTTCGCGGCCTGGAGTTGGTTCCGCAGTAACTTGGCAACGTCTCGCAGGCTTTCTTTGAACACATCCTTCATCTCTTTCCGGTTGAAGAGAATCCGGTTGCTGCGGATCCTCTGGGGCAAATTTTCTTGAAGTCCGGGAATTTCCAGCCCGGGAAACCTTTGCTCTTTGATGTTGATGTCAATATCTCTCTTATATCCATTCTCCCACTGAATCATTGTCGGCTCGATGATTTCCTTCAAGGATCTGCCATTGCCGACCAGCGTGGCTCTTTTGAGGCGGCTTTCCAACAACTTGCGGAACCTGTCGTTGAGGAAGGTCGATCCGCACGAGGCGCCGTCGGTCGGCACCACTTCCTTCAGACGCACCGGGTCGGTCTGGACCACTTTGTAGGTGATGGCGTCGACCGTTCCGCCGCCGCAGTCCAAGAGGACAAATGTCTCGCCTAGGTTGATGAACTTGGCGTGCTCGGGTTGGGAAATGACAAAGGCTGCTGCGGCTTCGGGCTCGGCAACGATGAACAAGTCCTTGACACCCCCGTTCGCTAGTCGGCCGAGGTTGGATGCCTTGATGGCCCTCTGCATGGCCTCTTGCATTCGTCGGCAGGCTTTGTCGCTCCACTTGACGGGCACACAGAGCACAAATTCCACGGGATTGTCATCACCGAGGCCGTGGAAGGCTGTCAATTGGTCTTTGACGTGTTTGAACATGCCCTCCAAATAATCGGCGATGAGATCCACAGGTCCCTGCGCCAGCTCCTTTGACGACAGTGCCCTCAGATCCGTTGCTGCCTTGGCACGCAGGTCCGTGGTGGCCTCATCCTCGTCCAGCAGGAGCTTGAATTTGGTGATGTGCTTGGACTTCCGCGCTGTGCCATCAGGCTCCGCAATCTTCTTATGGACCGCCCAACCCCAGAGGCTCTGCGGACGCTGATTCTTTCGAGGAGGTTCCGGCTTCACATATTCAGGGGCGGAATTGTCCGACGCCGGAACGCCCCCTTCTTCGTCTAGGGGCGAGGAGTAACCGTCCTCGTCATCGGTGAGTTGGTCGGTTGCCATGTATTCATCTTCGTCTCTGGCAGCGGACGTGCCAACGGTGTACCAAAGTTCAGAAGGAACCGTGGTGTTGTCAGCGAACGCACTGGCAGCAAACGCAGAGGGCTTGTGGGCGCGAGGGAAGTTGTGGATGCACTGAACACTTTCTGGGGCGACGAAGCGCGTCTGGGTGCCGGGCTCGACCCGCGCAAACGAGATCGTGGAGAAGGTGGTTCCAAAGTCAACGCCCACGATGAAACTGGGGACTGTACCTTCTCGATGCCGGGTGTCCGCGCTGGATTGCTGGTCAGGGGAGGTGTTCGCTGGTATGTCCCCGTCGTCGACCGTTTCATCTTCGAAGTCCGGCAGCTGCTCGACATGTTCACGTCCCCGGCCCATGGGCGCAGGGTCTGACATCTCGACATCTTCGCGCATCAAGATCGGAGGCAGTCTCACGAAGCGTTTGACGAGATGGGCTGTTGTTGCTGCTGTCGGGTGAGAAGCCATCGTGGACGGAGATCCTTGATCTTCAGGTTCCGGCTATGATGGACCCGGAGAGACAGTGGCCGCGTCGCAGTCTTTGTGATTAAGAAGCTGCCGGTTCACTTGGATGCTAAGATGCGTATCCACCCTGCCATTCTGCCTTGGCTGGGAGGAGGTCATCTGGCCTGGTTATGGTGTAGGAGGAAAACGCCTTATCACTCTCAGCTCCAACAGGAGTTACGAAACCGCCATGAGGATACTGCGCCGGGGTCAGCCCCCACCTTGATGTTGCAATAACAGTAGCGACGGTCCGCCGGGTCCGTTTCCGGTTCCGCAGACGCGCGCGCTTACCTGCGTGGGTGGTGAATGGCCCACCCACAGCCCCAATAATTACCAGGATCATGTCAAGGTGTACTGGCCGCGAGCAGGTCACCGAAGTGCATTATGAGTAGAGATTGAGGCCAGAGGCTGGGGGCTGGGGCGGCGCTTCTTCACCACCAAGGCTGCTGCCTGTTATGTTGGATAAGCCCCGACCGAGCGTTATTATGTATTCAGTCGTCTTCCTCAACCTGACACATGAACGTGCAGTGACAACGGTCCGCATCACCGACCGGAATCATGGCCAGAACCCGAATTCGCCCCCTTCTGGTTAGTGAATTTGGCTCGTCATGCCTCACTCGACCCTCGAGCCATATTGGTGGCGAGGATGCTGTTGAGCTCTTAGCCTACCTGGATGCTGTCTCCAGCGAAGGGCTCCCCCCGGAAATATTGAAGAAGCGCTACGCTTCCTACATATACAGGGTCTACCAGCGGCAGATCCGCCTGGACTTTGTCGAAGACAAGCTGAAGTACATTTGGGAGCACACAGGTCCGATCAAGGCTGGAATTGCGGGATACAGACAGCTCTACCATGAAGGATCTAAAAGTCTGCCGCGTCTGGACGGCAGGGTCAGAGACATGGTTGACAAAAGGGCACAAGAGCTCCGCATCAATCTCAGCAACACGGAAAAGTTCTGGCGATTGCGAAGCTCCTCAGTCACGCCTTCGCCTGTTCGCTTGCAAACTCCGCGCAGGACATCTCAAAGACTGAGGCGCCGTGAGAAAGCCCGCAGAACTCGACGAGCGTCGAGCCGACCTGAGAAGCCTACTGGCATCAGCACCAGTGCCCTCGGATCAGCTCCATCGGTGAGTTTTGGAAAACCACTCAGCCACATTTCGGTTCATATTCTGACTGGGCCGGGGGCGCAGCCAGTAGCGGAAGACGCATTGTGCCCTCCAAGGCCAGACATTCCCGGTTGTGTGAAGATTGAGCGCCCAAATGTCGAACCGACAGATGACCAAGAGTTGGCATCGAGCTTCGACGGAGACCTTCGGCACTCGGCACCCGTCACAAGAGCCAACAGTCCCAACAGAACAGAAAGGGTGAATAGTTCAGTGGATATTTCAATCCAAGTGGATTTGACCTCAAGAACGCACTACTCGAGTTTTGAACCCTCGTTGACAAGTACCGATGGTCATGACGACTACAGGGGAAATCCGGAAAGTGAGCTGGATAATCTGATTGCCCAGAAGACTCGCGAGATTGAATACTGGAGATCTCGTTGTTACAAAGCTCAACTTGAGTGCGAGAGATATCAAGTACAAAATGGGCTCCTGCAGACCAGGGTGCCAAACTCTCTTCCGTCTGCCGTTTCTGACCAGAATATCCGACTTCGACAGGATGTCGTCAACTTGAAAAGGGAGTTGACCGAAATTCGAAAGATGCTAGGATTCTCCCAGTTGAGCAAAGTTCCTTTCCCGGCCTTTCATGCTCGCGCGGCCGAGTTCGAGATGAAGAAAATTCACACCGGGCTGCGGAATCTTCTGCTAGATGGCGATGCAGATTTCATCTTTAAAGCTAAAACGGTGACTGGCAATCCTGACCTCCAGATGCTCTTCCGACGAAGCTTCGGGCTTGGTGTTGGCTCGTCGATAAACAAGACCATCATCGACAGTCTCTTCTCGGGCACGAAACTGAGCTCGATCCTGCAGGCTCTGGTGTCGGCGGCTCTCTGTGAGTGGGTGTTTGAAGCCGATCTCAGGCCTCTGTTCCAAGAAAGCAGCCGTGTGTATCCGAAGCTCATGGATCTCATCGCTACCGCTACTCAAGGCAAGTATACCCATCACTCCGATTGGAACGTTCTGTTGCTGACGCATCTGCCAGGCCTCGATCTTGCACGGAGCGTGGAGTTTGCAGCTCACCAAAAAGTGCTCGATGATCCCGTCATGGACGAATTCGTTCTTCCTGGGCGTGCTGGACAGCTCTCAGAACGTCTTCTGTGCTGTGTCGTGCCGCTGATTAATTCTCAACGGCCCAAGGCCGCTTTCGCCGGCACAAAGAGTCGATGGCTCCACGAAGACGCATGTCTAAGGGACATCTTTAAGGCTGCGCTCCAGATCAAGACTCGGCTTTTGATCAGCACCGACTGGTTCCAATGTCTGTTGCCTCGTCCTGGTGCCCCTTTCCTGGGCGACAGCATCGAGAATGATATTTCGGAATCTTCAACCGCTCCAGGTCAGGGTTCCCGGGTCAAATTCGCAGTAGTGCCCGGGATACAGAGAGCGTTTGCGAATGAAATGGCTTTCAACAGCAACCGCTTCCTCAAAGAGGGCCAATCGCGGGAAGGAATGGTTTTCGAGCCCATGTACAAGGCGGTAGCTCTTACATTGTAAATCCCACGACCATAGTCCATCAGAAATCGCAATGCTTTTTCAATTGTTGACCATGGTTGACGTTCGCAGATGGCAGACTCGCTTGTGTGCGCCGTGCTATTCGGCCAAAGCTATGCTGGTTGGTTTTTGAGACGGCGTCGCCGGCACCTTCCCGGAGAAGGTTATGCCAGCATGCACAGCTGAGTAGAACCAGGGCTGGGGCTCGCCAGGCTCACTAGGGCGGGCGATGGGGCCCAAAGGCTCCCCTAGGCTCTGAAGCTCCTGAAGCTCCTGAAGCTCCTGAAGCTCCTGAGGCTGGTGGCTTGCAGGAGGGTATACTCTGTACACTTCTAGTTCCACTCGACCGGTCTGCTTGAAAGGATGGATAAGGTACCTAAGGTACCTACCTCTAAGGTACCTAGGTAGAATACAGGAAATGCGGATACGGCCAAGCTGCGACTCTCGGCCTACCTTCTTTTTCGGTAAAAGTACTTACCGCATGTAGGATGCGGTGGTGGGTCGTGCAGGCTGCCCACGGTCGCCTTGCGGTTACATAGCATGCATACAAGGGGAGCCAGCCACACAGGAGCCACCCCCGGCGCCCTGCCGTGCTCCCCGGCCTCCAATTCCTCCTGCTTTCCCACCACCTTCGCCTCGTGGGTCTTAAATGGGATTGGGAGGCTAGATGGATGCCATGCCATCCCATTCCCTCCTTCTTTCCTTCCTCTCTTCCTTGATCGTGCAATGCCTGGTGTCAAATAGAGAGCAAGACTCATCGGCCTGGGCGCCTGCTCCAGACGCACCCTGCACCAGCGACCCGGCCTTGTTACTTATCTCGCCCCGAGATGGCTCGTCGGACGGACCTCAAAGCGTGGGCACTCCAGGAGTTGTTGAAGAAGTACGGAATTGACTTCGAGGGTCCCATCGAACCAGACCGCTGGCCTCGGGGTTATGCGGCCAGGTTCCAGCCAATTCGTGACATAGGCGCCATGAGGTTCGAAAATTACGTCCAGGGTCCCGAAGACGAGGTTTTGGCCAAGATGATAATTCGAGTCGAACAACTCGTTCACTCTGCATCGGAATGCCTGCAGACTCTGTCCCACGAAATAGAGTGGAGGGAGAAGACCGAAACCAGAGTCTTCAGTCGTCTCGATTCGGAAGTTGTCTGGTGAGAACCACGACCCTCTTGTCTCTCTCTTGCTCTCTCTCTCTCACAAGGCATTTGTGGTCTCTGACTTCACGTCCTGGCAGCCGCTCCTGCGGACAACCCACTTGGTTCTCCGAGTATCCGGCCAACATCGATGAACAGGACCATCTGCGTCTGCAGCGCAAGAAAAGACGATTGTGCCAGTGCAGCATTCTTGACCTCGTCAGGACCAATGGGTGAGTTCTGTGTCCCGAGCAGGAGGGAGGCATGTTGCTGAGTAGCAGGCAGAAAGTCCAAGCGCAGCGTGAGAATCTTTTCCAGACGAGCCAGTAAAAGGATGCAACATGAAGACGTGGAGGACCTCCAAAAAGATGGGCTCAAGAAACAGGAGCCCGATCGGGTGATAGGCCTTGTGCCAACCGATACTTTTCAGCAGTACCTATCACTCACCGATCTTCGGCACAGTCCGTTCGAGGGGGACAGTGTTCTCTATCCCTTCATCGTATTCGAGGCCAAATCTGATACAGGGCCAGGCTTCCCCAGCATTGAACGTCAATCTGCGTTTGCCATTCGGACATGCTTAAAGTTGCAGCAACGCTTGGAAACAAGATCCGGCGTGACCCACCAGAGTTTGGTGTGGTTCTTCGCCTGCCAGGGCGAGGAGTGGCGGGTCTATGCCGCGGTCCCAGAAGGACACAAAACAGTATGTCTCGTTCTCTTGCGCCGCCACCCCGACTGACCCCCGAGGCAGCGTGTGATCGACCTGTGGCATGGGACAGTGCTTTCCAAAGACGGAGCACTTCAAGTGTTACTCGTCGTAGACTTTATCTGCGAGTGGGCGCGGAGGCATTATCGAGAAAGCATCCTCACATGCCTGGCCGGCAGCAAAGAGAGCCTCCGGAGGCTCACCACTCCCGCCTCAAGCATCTTCTCGTCCCAGCGTAGCGAATCCGACATGACTAATCATTGGGAGATTACCTCGCTGCCTCTGCGATCTTCTCAAGGTCCCGACGCTCGAATCACCCCCATACCGGAGAGGCCAGCCTATCCTCCTCCCGGTGCCAACGCCAGCGATTCTCACAGCGTTGTGAATCCAAGACTCTCGGCGGTGCCGGAAGATGACCACAATTGGCTGTGTTGGACTAGCTCCGGGCCTGACGAGCCTCGGTGGACTCGAGAGGCAACGGTTCGGCATTCCAATGTCGTCCAGCTGTCTTTTCAGGGACTGGCGTTGCCGGAGGACGGTTCCACATTGCGACAATGTCTTGAAACTTGCTTTCCGAGCGCGAGGCCCGAGAGCATTGCCACGAGGCTGCTGGCGACGATGGTCGATCCCGACTTTGCAGTGACTACGAGCAGTTTCATGTTCACCAGTCAAACAAGTTTCCGGGATGGAAGCTCGTCTCCCATCAGGGCCTTCATCTTCTTCCGAAGCTTTCTAAGACCAGAAGATTGGCAGGTGGCTCGACAGTTGCTGTATATCACTTGTAGTGCGGTGGCCATGGAAGCGTTGGCCTCGATCGCCGGGACTGACGCACGCTTTTCCGCCCAACCTGGGTGGAGCGCGCACGAATGCGATTGCTTGTCCGAAATTATGAGCTGGCTCCGCCGGCTTCGTGGGCGTGAATCGGCCGGGTTGGCTCTGGTGGATCACCAGATGTGCCTCCGTGTCTCTACAAGCCCAGACGGGGCCGGCCACTTCCAGCCGGTCGAATACAATCCCACCGGCGTCGAGGGCAGACTGACCTTGGACGATTTACTTTCGCTCTCCAATGTTCTTGCGAGCGGGGCCGCCTCGGAAAGCTTTGCGCCCGAGCATCGAACGATGCTCTACCGGGCTCATGGCTCGGATAAGCCGCCGGATTGGCTGGCTCACATGTTGCACGTCCCGGATTTGGGCACGAGCAGGGGTATCTTGATCAAGAAGCCCAGCGACTGGCCGCCTGCCATTCCAGAGTTCTGCCTCTTGGTCGTTGACGAGACCGTCAATTTCAAAGATGAGGTTCAGCTCGGCCAGCTGATTCGGGAGGCTAGAGAAGGCGCCGTCTTTGGCATTCCAGATGGAAACATGCACCCTGCTGATGGGCTGTTGCTTGACCGCTGGGTAGATGAACTGCTGGGGATTGTGCCGGAGGACCTGACGTGACCGTGAAACTTTGTTGGGCGGCTTGTTGGTCAATTGGCAGCTCACTATCAATGAGATGGCATTGCGTCTGACGACCCCGATTCCGGCTCCCGGTTGAGGCCGGATCTCGACGTCGCAAACCCAATGCTGGTCTCTGCAGTCGTGTTTTACCGACTGAAATAGATGGAACCAGATGCTGCCAAGAAGACCGGGGTTTCGGGCTCTCCGACGTCTTTTATCTACGCATCCTTCCAGAACACAGTCAGTGTCCGTCGCGGACCGTTGTCAGGATTGCAAACTAGAGATATCATCGCGTGAGCCTGGGACTGTTCTGAAGAAAAGAAGACAGAAGAAAGGAAAAGAAGTTCAGAACCAGATTCAGCCGAATTATGACTGAACTGAGGGACTCATTTGCGGTACACAAATCTAGTGATTTGACATATAGTTGTATGCAGATATAAATATGAAATAATAGACTTTGCGACCCCTTTTTGTGTCTGGTGGTCCATCGGCAGGAGGGCTGGTCAGTCTAGACGAGGGGACGAGACGAGGGTCGCAAGTCGGCAAGGCGTCGAAGAGCGAACGGTCGGCGCGCCGCCTGCGGTGGACCGGGTACAGCACGAAGGGTGAGCGTGAAGGTGACCAAGGTGAGCGAGGAGCGAGGTGAGCGCGCAGGTGAAGGTGAGGGCCACGGCGAGTCGTTGGAAAAGCGGCACGGTCGCGGTGAGTCGCACGTGAGCTCCGAGCAGTTTTTATTCGTCTTTGGCTGCCAAGGGCAAACAAGCCCACACCTCGTGCTCTTTCGCACCGACCACAACCGTAGATTGACTTCCTCTGTAGGCACATTTGGTTCATAAGGGTTCTTGTTATCGATCCTCGTAGAGAAATGGCCTGACTGACCTTGCACCATGTCATGAGAAGATGTGGAACTTCCAACCTCTGACAGAGTCGACATCGTTGCCGGACCGATGACCACCGTGGTTCGAAGCTGACCCAGACAAGCCATCCGAGAAACCTAACCCGAGGGTGCCTGTCTCCTATCGCGGTTAAAGGCCTCCGTGAGGGTGCGGAAGCGAGTGGGTGAATATCCAGGTAGGGAAGAAATGGGAAACGGACATTTGAAGACGTCAACGTAACCTGTTAGGTTGCTGAGCAAGACATCCAATGAGAATCCTAAAATCCAGGGCTTCCCAGCTGGCCCCAGAGGAACGACGGACAGCATACCTACCTGGTTGAGTTGAGCAGGTCTCAAGACTTGACAAAGGGCAGAAGAGGTGTAAGCGAAACGCAGGTACATGAAGACGCCGAATTGTTCATGGCTGCCACAGCTATCGCGAGATCGCCGCGCTTCACGGATGGCCATGCTCAGGGCAAAGGCCTCGGTTTGATACACCATCCTACCCAAGACCGACCACCGTCTGATCGACAGAAAGAAGGTGGCTCGCCTTGAAGCACAAAATAATCCAGTATGAACGGACAAAGCAGTATCGGGCGATTGCGAAAAAGTCCTGTCTCCAACATAAGAATTTCACTTCCCACAACCCACGACTCGGGGGTCTGTGTGAGAATTTTTGACGAGGGCATTGATGTATCGGGAAGACGATACCTGACACATTTCGAAGCTGTGTCAAGGCTGCAAATGAGCGACGATTTTATGATTTCTTCTCAGCTCACTATGTTCACTTGACTCGGAAGGATATGGTCCCATTGCAGGTACATGATGTCCCTCACTCTCCACATCCCAGAATTTCACTTCATAGCTGTGACTGTTCAATATGATCTCTTATGCTTTTGAAATGAGATCGTTCTGGTCTATCGTTTGGTGGGGGTTGCCAGTGGAAGTCCTGTAGCAGTCTGATAAGTCGGGTGCCTGCGCTGTTTCTTTTTGACTTCACCGCATTCAAATTTTTGCGCGACCTTCATCTTTATCTTCAGCTTTTGCTCCTGCTCCTGCTCCTGCCATCTCATCATGTGGCAGACACCAGGCAACGGCAACGGCAACGGCAACTGCTCTTATCCAGCCAATGCAAGCGTCTATTATCCTTCATACGACGCTTACTTCGGGTGGCAAGACGATAACAACTCTACTTCTAGGTCAGTCTGATTTCTGCCGTCACCCAAACTTGATTACTCGGTTTTTTCTTTGTGCCGACATGATGACAGCAACTGAGCCTCAGTCATGGATCGCCCTTTGGTCTGGATCGAACGAGGTCGCGATGGACGGGCCTACTTTGTCAGGCGGAAGCCAAAGCTGCCTTCCATCAGACAATTTCTGCTTCAAGCCTTGCTTCCTCGAAATGCTCGCTCACTGTTGTCTTTCAGGGACTCACGTGTCAATCACCACGTCCAAGGCGTCTCTACATCCGGCAACTTCCTCGCTTTGCCTGCGCCCAACTCACCGAATCCTCCTTCCGCGCAACCACAACCAAACAATCCATCCCCCATGGAACCCAGTACTTCCCAGGCTCAGCCGCAACCAGTCACCATGTATCTCCTGCCTCCTCAGCAAAATCCAGGACCTCCAGAACTCAAAGCTCAAGATAAGCCGGCGAATTTTGTGATTCCACCTCCACAATTCTTTCCAATCGCACAGCCTCCTGCAATGTATCCTCCTCCTCCTCATCCTATGGCACCGCAACCGCAACCGTTGTTTCAACAGCCAAATCCTTTCCAAAGTCATCCTCCACCATTTCCGATGGCTCCTCCCGGTGCGATTCCTGTGCAAAACCAACAACCACAGGGCCCCTATCCCCAGGGACTGCCTCCTGTTGCCACTCAGCCCGATATGAGATACAGATGTGAGGTCTGTGGAAGGTTCAGATCGACGAGATACCACTACAGACACCCGCTACAGCCTGGACAACTCCCAGGCAAGACAATATGTCGGAAATGCCGGGAACAGGCTACGGACAGCGAGGACTACAGTAGCACTGACAGCTACAGATCGGGCGTGTCACATCACAATAGAGGAACGAGGCGGAGGAGTAGGTCGGTGCATCGGAGACAAGGACACAAGTCAGGAGGGCGAGGCCATTCCATGCGACGGATCAGATCACCCGATGATGGTCATTCTCGGTATGAGGGTTCAACAGCCTCGAACTCGGATTCGTCGGAGCTGCACAGAGAGCGATTCCGCGGCAGACATCGTCGGCGCAGCCGTGCTGCCTCGGTAGCAGACACACGAGGATTGCGACTCTCACCACGCGGAGAAAGAACTTTTTACGAGAGTGACGTTAGAGATTTTGACGAAGAGGAATATGAGTATGAAATCCCGAGAAGGTGAGAGCGGAAAGTCATGGTCGGAATGTGTTGAAAACACTGACAGTGGCAGTATACGCGTTCCATCGAGGGCTTCGTCACGCCGGCGCAGGACCGTCCGCCGGCGTTATTCAAACGTCTATTTGGATGACCCTCAGGCACCAGAGCATCATGTGGAACAGTACGAATACATCGCTCAGCCCCTCATACGACCACATCACCGTTACCCGCCACAACAGGGACCTCCGTTGCCCAGCATAAGAGCAGGGACAGGGCCTATCCCCGGCCGAGCTTCGCAAACTCACCAGCATCATTATGCGTTGGAGGACTACGAAGGAGATGGTGAGGAAGGATACAAACGACGCTCGAGATCCACCCGGCGTGGCCGACTTAGGAGTAGGGAAACAAACGTCGACCACGGTAGTACGATGCCTTCTCCAAACACGCGTATCTTGCGACATAACGGCCTCGAGGCTGACCAAGGAGCTGGAGCTGCAAGGCAAGACAGACGCAGGCGCCGGTTGGTGTATGCACCCAGTCCTCCTCCAGCCCGGGCCTCATCTTTAGGGTACATGACGGGCCCAGAGATGGATGAAAACGAACGCCATCACAGCCCCTTGGGAGATAGACGACATCGTCGATCCAGGTCTCGACCCTTTGAAGGAGACCCGAGGGGTACAACCATTCTGAGACCCGGGGATGAGTTGACAGTTGTTGAAAGACATGGACCACAACCAAGCCAGGATTATGATTGGTATGACCATGAGGGGATCAGGGTGAGGGTGCGCGAAATCTGACTATCCGCTCAGCTCTGATCAACGTCAGAGCCATCCCCAAAACCAAAAGAAGAAAAAAGGGAAACAAAAGAAAATGGCTCCTTCGTACGCGTGAATGGCGTCTACAGCAACCATCGTGTACCGGGGTACGAGATTGCTCGACAACGAGCTACACCCTTGGGGAGTGAAAGATTTATCCAGACGATTGGGGGCCAGGGAATGCTCGTTGGCTGAACAGATGGTTGGCATGTCAGGCACAAAAGTGGAGGGTGTTGGATGTTCAACTAGCGGCATCCAGGGCAGGAGAGAGACTGCTCAAAGTGGCAGAGGGCTGGACAACAGAGAAGCTGCTTGCTGGGATGATGCCAACGACATACTGGAACAGCGCCCAAATCACGTAAAGGACAAGGATGGCAACTGCAACTAGAAGAGCGTCCTAGTGCCTGGCCATTCGATGCGCCGGCTGCGCCCTGAAGCCTATCCGGTCCCAAGACGCGCGAAGTATCGAAAGATGGGTGAACTGGCACGGAAGTCAAAGCGCAGGTAAAGGGGCCACGTGGAACAGAATGGATCTCGGCTGACCTCTGATGGTTTTGCTGGATTGTGGGAGGGGATCAAAGCGCCTGCGCTGTAGTGTTGGTGCTGCCCAGGTATCATCGACTCAAAGAATTCGGAAGTCCACGACGCTAGGATGCGAGGATGCCAGGGTACCGCAAGGCAGTGATGACAGGGCAGGCGAGCTCCCCACAGCGGCTGAAGTGGTCACATCTCTCGTCTCGTAGCCACAGCCATGCCTGCAAGCCAAAAGTCGAGGGTGACTGGCTAACGCAGAGGAAATGCAGCTACCGGGGGGAAGTGACAATATTGAGACGCTGAGACTCATCCACGCACAATACTAAGGTAGTAATGGATGTTTTGAGCAGGGATAACCATCCGAAGATTGATCAGAGAGACACTTGTACGTACTGCTTGCATCTGGGGCCGCAATTGTCGCTTAGCAGGCTGGGAGCGAGGACAGAGCAGCCATGGGTCGCAATTCTCGACGGACTCTAGGTTTGAGCTGGAAGGTTACAGACGAGACAATTTACGCTTCTACGCCGAAGCGCAGTGTAGGTAACCGGGGATCCTGGCTGCTGATCCATCTAGGTATTCTTGTTCTATCGTTTCTTCTACTGCATATCGGGAGCAACCAAACTTGAAGCCACCCACGGTAGTACTTTGGTCTCAGTACATGCATTGCTTCTCTGCTGTCAAGAGGTGCTGATTGCCTTTCCACGCCGGCAACCCTCCTCACCTCCTCACCTCACACCATTTTCCCTGCCTGCGCCTTGACCGACCACTTCTGCGGCCATGAAACGAAACCAACCCAATCCAAAGCAAAGCGCTTCATTCGACCCTCCTGTCAGCCCACCTCTCACGTACATATCGAGTCCTCGACTGTGCAGCAACAAGCGCACCCCTCCCCGTCCTTACGCCCAAATCCTTGTCTCTGCTTTCACGCACCCTGGCGCTTCATTGCGAGTAGCGATGCTAGTGATACTGGACCTGGCTCTGTCCATGTCGGGCCCCATCTGACCTTCATCCGTACCTCCCATAATGCCTCCGAAGTTTGATGTTTAGCCGCCTTTTGCCTCGCCTGCGCTACACCATTTCGACCTCTAGCTTCCCTCGCTTGGACTGCGATGGCAACTTTTCAAGTTGTGCGAAGATCAGAAATAAAGCACAAAACTACAAGCGTCCCGGGTCCAGGAAGCATAACTCATGACAGGGGATGACACCCTTTCGCAGTGTGTCTTCAGCCACCATCGACCTAGACCCCAATCACGATGCCACTCAAAAGCGCCTTGCCATATTGAGGCTTTCTGATGCACACCGCTGCAGTATCGGGCTTGATGGTGCCTTTTGTTCGTGAGAGTCTCGAACAGTTACAGCAAGCTTCTTTTGGTCCGCCTTTACGTCGCTGGTCATATTGCGAAGGTCGATCGACCCACAACGAGCAGCCGACCAGGGCCGGTCCTTCTCCAGGTTCCACTTGATTGTTGGGATCCAGTTCGTCCTCTAAATGGTCCTTCTGCTCAGTAGATACGAGCCAGGCTTGTCGCCATTGCCTGTTGCGCATACGTTCATGCTTCACTGGATTTCAGCCTAGGAACTAGCTTCTGTCGATCGAGGATACCACTCGTCGTGCACACATCTCCATCAGGTTACGGCTATCTGCGCCAAAGACGTAGACCTGAGAACTCATTTCCCGAACGGGATGTATTGTTCCCCCAGACCCTTCGACGAAACTGTCCGGCATGGATTTACCGAGCGCTTCGAAGAGTGTACAGGGGAAACCCTGTATGAATTATACCCTACAAGACAATAATCAGTGACTGTTCGCCTGTTGCCATGCTGATGCAGGGGCCAACCAACATGGGCGACTGCCATAACTGCGCAATGCGCAAGAATGGTATTGAGTGGGCCGTGGAAGAGCCAGAGCAGAGCAATTGACCCTGGCTCAGCTCAGTCGAAAGGCAACTTCTTCTGCAGGGGGTTATTGTGGCCCCAATACACGTCCATACACCGGTCTTCACATTACAGCCAACCAGGCTCAAAGATTACAACCAGGGGATCTTGTTCAGTCCGTCCCCTAAGCATCGGACCACACCTTTGGGACCAAGGACAGGCTGGCCGTCTCCCGTCGCCTGTTCCAAGCCAGCGCGCGATTCTACTAGTTTATCTAGCTAACCCGATGAGAACCTTTTTGGTGAGTATGAGGCTCTGCCACCTTGGAGGTACGAGTAAGGCGCTGTGAGGTGGCCGCCCATGCATGGCAACAGACGCATTGCAGGGAGTGATGCTCATGTCCAACCCCTACACGGTGGGCGACTCCCGTGCTAGGGTATTCCGGCCCCCGTGCCCTTCTCTGATCGCTTCTGCGCCACTGAAGTGGTGGTCGCTTCGCCGCGAAACCGGTCCACCCATGTACTTGCAAGACATTTGGACTCATATATTCCAAACTCCTCTTCTCGCAGGCATCCAACATCCTCCAGCTGAGGTATCCTGGGCACTGCACTAAATACTACTTGTTGTCTCTCTGGTCTTTTCGGTTTTGTGTTGCTGTTGTTATACCCATAGATGGTTGCTCGAGTCTGAAGGTGGACATCATGTACCTTCAACCACAGGACTTTTTGGAAAGCGAAGGCTACGCGTATCCTCAAGGAGGATATACGTACGGGTACATGGCTCATGATTCTCTCTGGGAAGGTGACAATGAACTATCCTGCATCGACCCCGAACTTCGACCCCCTCCAAACGTCGTCAGCCATTGCTCAACCACACCACGACAGTGTCATACCGCCTATGATCCCGTGGCCCATGGCTTTGCACATCCGGCATTCCAACGACAGACCTCAGGAGGTAGCCTATATCCCAATGTGCTCACGAACCCCTGGATCGATGACTTGGATCAAGCTCGACCGATGCGCTACCTGTCACCAACCGAACCTGGCGGGAGTACGTTCTCCAGCAATGCGTCCTCGCTCAGCGACTACGCCCTTAGTCCAGATGCCGGAGGGAGCCCCCGAGATGTCCCTCTTCAGCTCGTCAATGCCGACTTCTACGTGCCAACATATAGATCTGCGTCGTCATCTGACCATATATGGAGCCCAGGTCCTTGTCTCCTGCCGTCCCTTGCAACCTCCAGTCCATCTCATCAAGTCGCATTGAGCTTGAGAGACCTTCAAGTCACGCCAGATCCCGAAATCGACGACGATATCATGGACGAAAAGGACGTTCTGCCCTCGAGAATGCCACCTGAGGAGCTTGAGCTGTCGGAGCAGGCGGCCAGCCCCGCCAATTCCGGCCTTGGTCAATCAATTGATGGCGAGATAAAAGATGAGGTAGAAGATTCCGGTGCACATAACAGCGACCATGATAAGGATTTTGTGCCAGCAAGACGATCGCAACGTCGCTGCGTCACCGCCACGCGCCGTGCAGTGCATTCACCCCAACGATCACCTGCAAGGGGAGTGACGGATAAGAAATCACACGTCCATAAGCCGTCGCGTGCCCCAGCACGACCGAATGGCCCCAACAACTCCCGGTCCAAGTTCAAAAGAGTTCCGCAAGTAGACAGCGACAGTGCGTCTGCGAACAAATCATTCCATTGCGCTTTTCATCATTATGGCTGTCGCTCCACTTTTGCCAGCAAGAATGAATGGAAACGACATGTGGCATCCCAACACCTTCAACTGGGTTACTACCGTTGTGACATGGGGGATTGCATACCTGAAGTTGCCGGGAAACGCCACCCAGGTTACAATGACTTCAACCGCAAAGACCTTTTCACTCAACACTGTCGGAGGATGCATGCGCCTTGGGTAGCATCTGGGAAGGGTGCAGGTGCGGTCACCAAGAAAGAAAGGGTCGCCTATGAGAGACAACTGGAGAACATTCGCACTCGCTGCTGGGTTGATCAGCGAACAGCACCGGAAAAGAGTCGTTGTGGCTTTTGCGGGCAGGAGTTTGTCAATGGCCCGGATTGCAAGGCCTGGCAGGAGCGAATGGAACATGTTGGCCGACATCTTGACAAAGATGGGTTGAAGGTGGAAGATGAGCAAGTTGACGAGGGGCTTAAGGAGTGGGCCATCGTCGAGGGTGTTATTCGAGCCGGGAGGAAGAAGGGTACCTTTTGGCTGGTGGATCTTGAACCTGCGGCGTCCGACAACAGAGGCAAAGCAGGTCGAAGGGGGGAGTGGGAGGCCTGTGGGGAGACCAGTCAGGGGGGGAAGCGGATGGCCAAGATGATGGCGATGATGAAGACGAGGCTGAAGACGAGGCTGCCGACGAGGATGCTGAAGTCGACGATGAGTGACACCTTGGCCACTGGTTGTTGATTGATGAAAGAAATGAAGCACGGGTGTATACAAGGGATGTATTCGACCGGGAAAAGGAGTGGAATGTAGAGAAGAATGACTGTGCTCTGCTTTGCTTTGCTTTGCTTTGCGTGATGGTGGAACATAATGATACCCGACATGGTTGACCTGGTCTTTAGTCTTAGTGTTCAGTCTTGAGTCTTTGGTGTTTCGTGTTTGATCTTTTACAGAATAAATACTATATTGTTCACAGTCAGTTCTTCTTATCTTCTTGATTCTATTGCGTTACTGGCTACTGTATGTCTGTGTAACTGGGGCTCAGGGGAGAGTCACCGGCGGTTTCATCAGCAAGATCCAGAACCAACATGGTAGAATCTGACTGGATTGCAGACTCTGGCAGCGATGCATGTCTTTTGATGATTTGATTCTTCTTCCATCCTCTATCTCACCTTTCCTCTCCTTCTTCTCCGATATTGCGTTTCAGACCAACATATCAAACGAGTAATAAGTTACGGTTATTGATATCAACGCCCCTCGGTCTGTTCGTCAATCAGCTCAAACCACAATCAAGGACAGTCTCCCCCGTTCATCTTCGTTAAAGTCCCCACCCTGACAAGGCTGTATAGTCATTCACTTATTCATTCATCCATTTCCAGCTTTCACTGACTTCTCCTCTTTACCACTTTCCTTGTTACATTCCCACATCTATCACTTCTTTATTCAAGAGCTTATGGCACAATCAAACTCCACGACAAACGACTTCGCCCCTTTGAACTAATGCACGTGCATATTCTTTGTCTACCACCTATCACTCACTTAGTGTCTGGGTCATTGTGACAGCCTTACACTCCCGGCTTTCCCATTGACTCATTTTCTTGAACCATACTGTCTGTTCACTCATTCAGCATCTACAGAACAAAGACCAAGACAAAGAAAGCAGGAAGAGTAGCTGGATCTACCGTTCCTGACCTTACCTTTGACTTTCTATCTTGTTGCATATCCACTTGGACAGCAACCTCTTTCGAATCACTTCGTTCATCATATCACCAGATCTGATCTGATCTCTTACTTGACGTCTATACACTACCTACAAACCGCCGAAGCAAAAGAGACTATACACCTCTCCCACTCTACCACTCTACCACTCTCGCACAAATCCAACCAATTCAACCAGTCCAACAAACCAGCACAGCAGAGAAGAAACCAAACCAGACCACCAACAATCAACCATCCAAGATGCATTCCATCCTCCATCTTCTCACCCTCGCACTCGCATTCTCAACCACTACATTCGCCATCCCCTTCCACTCCTGGTCCTCCTCCTCCTCATTCAACCACAACCACAACCACAACCACAACCACAAATCACCTCAACCACACCCCCTCCAACCTCGAGCAACCCACCCCAACCCAGTCCAGCAACTCCTACAAATCGCCCCAACCTCAAACACCTGCACCGGCGCGACCTTCCCAACCGAATGCACCACCTCCTCCATCTCCGTGGTCCAAGCCATGGTCGACAGTTTCGCCCACTACAACATCACCACGGCGACAGAGCAAGCGGCGCTCCTGTCGTGGATGGCGTTCGAATCCGGCGAATTCAAATATAACCGCAATCATTTCCCCGCGCCGGGCCGGCCGGGCCAGGGCACCCGCGTGATGCTGATGCCGAATTTCGTGCAGGAGTACGCGGCAAGTATTCCGGCTTTGAAGGGGAAGGTTGCCGCCATAGGTGGTGGAGGTGGTGGAGGTGGTGGAAGTGCTGATCCGGATGCAGTTCTAGCACTGGTCATGGGAGACAAGTACTCGTTTGGGGCGGCGGCGTGGTATTACAGTGTTCATTGTAGCGCTGAGCAGAAGAAGGCTGTCAAGGCGGGTGGGCGGCAGGCGTGGGAAACGGCGTTTGTGACGGGGTGTGTGGGCACCACTGTGACGGATGAGAGAGTGCTGTATTGGGCTAGAGCTAGTCTGGCTTTGGGGGTGTCTACTGCTTGAAGTGACTTGGGTAGACGTGGGACGTTGGGACGTTGATAGTTGTGGTTGAGGTTGAGGTTGAGGTATCTACCCTATGTATTAAGGCAGGCCTACTGAGGGACGTCGGGTATCTGTTATCTATTCAATGAGTGGGTTGGAGAATGATGGGCTGGAGAATGATAAGCTGGAGCAGAACAGGACAGGACAGGACAGGATAGGGCTGATCGAAAGAGGCAGTAGATGGTAGTGGTGGTGTGAATAGAAGTGGTGGTGGTACACTACTGGTGGTCGTAGTAGTGATGCCCATAAAAAGGTTCATAAAAAGGTCCATACCGTTAAAGTCTGTCAGTCTGGTCCCAACCCATGCTTTTCCATGATACCAACCTAACTATCACTACCCAGGTAGGTAGGTAGGTAGGTACGTAGGGAGGGAGGATATAGTATTAGATTGTAATAGCAGTAGCTGTGGCAGTACCAGTGGCAGTGGCAGTAGCACTAGCACAACGACGTAGTATATGTTATAGCGTACCATATACCATACCTTATACCTTCTGCCTTATACCTTATACATCGTACATTGTACATCAATATATCTGAACAAAGTACAGTACGTTATTGTCAAATCTAGAATAAAAAGGGGGTGATAGATAGGTACCGATTCCGCTTAGGTATTCTGTCATACAGTACAGTACCTCGGGGTATAGTGTAGCCTTGACTCTACTAGGGTAGGTAGGTAGGTAGGTAGGTAGGTAGGTTACAGGTATATTGTTTTTAGATAATGGGAAATTGGGAATCAAGACCGTGAAGACCGTGAAGACCGTGAAGACTATAGTAAGTGATGATCGTTATTGTGATGACATGTGGGACGGTTGCAAGTGTATTCATCGTTATTAGATTCATCTACAGTTTAGCAGTAGTAGCAGCAAGAGTATCAGTACCAATATCAGCTTCGACATTAGCATCAACATCAGCTTCAGTATCACGATAAGCATGAATATGGAATCCACGCACCCAAAGTCCCAGACATATGAATCCAAAAGGGCCGCACACACGCACGCACGTACAACATATACGTGGTGACCGCGTCCATCACTGATGCCAATATCTATTTCTTAGAAAGTTGCACCACCCTCTCAAACACCACCTTCAAAGCCCCCCGCTTCAGGTCCAGAAGCACAGAGTCATGACTCGTCCCCGCAAACGTGCGACTATGGAAGTCGACTTCCCGCTTGACTGCGTCGTCTTGCCAGCATTGCTCAAAGTATTTCTGCCCGCGGCTGGAAATCAGGATATCCGACTCGGCGAAGAAGGCGTCAACTGTCAACTTTGGCTTACAGCCCCGGGCAGCAGCAGAAGCAGTAAATGTTGCTTCCTGGCTGGCAATCTGGCGAATACATGTCTCATAGTCGGCCGCTTGTTCCCAGTTGGATCCGGTGGTGTGGCATTTCCGCAAACAGAGCTTCACTTCGTCGTTGGCGCCGGTATTGGGTTCTGCGAGTTGGTATTTTGATAATAGTTTCTTGATGTGTTGGGCTGTGGCGGTGTCGAAACCATATTGTTCGACTAGTGGATTTGGATTTGGAGGTGGATTTGGATTTGCACCTGTGCTTGTGCTTGTATTTGTACCTGTACTTGTACTTGAACTTGTACCTGTGGTGGTGGTTGTCCCGACTTGGACTTGGACTTCGACTCCAGGAAGGTCAGTGCTAGCTGATGTCGAGAGTAGCGCTGCTGGTGCTGGTGATGATGCTGGTGATGCTGCTGGTGATGCTGCTGGTGCTGCTGCTGCTGCTGCTGGTGCTGGGGACGATGATGATGAGGAGAGTACTTGTGGCAATACCGCTCCTGATGACGACAATGACAGAATACCTCCAGACCACGACGCACTAGGCAGGATCTTGGTGTTGATGAACGTGATAAGACCGGCCCACGAATCAAGTAGACGAGTGGGAAGTTTCGACACAATAGTGCTGACTGTGGCGCCTGAGTGTGCCACCGGTACCCAGGGTGCTATTGGTAGTAAATGTTAGCCTGTCAGATCTTCGTTCGTGGAAAAGATGGAAGAATATTGTGAAGCTATCGTTTGTGGAAAAAATGGAAGAATATTGTGAAGCTATTGTTCGTGGAAAAAATGCAAGAATATGGTGTGTGAGATAGTGCCGGCACGAACCTAAGAATGCCACATACGGTGCCTTTGGGTCAAGGAGGTCGCGGTGCTGTAAGATCGTGTTGAGCGTATATATTGTGCCGGCGGAATGGGTCATGATGGCGGCGAGATGTGGAATGTGAAGTTGGCGGAGAAGACATGGCACGGTTTCGAGCCAGACGCGGACCCGGATGTCGATGTTTACGGGTGTTGAGCCGCCGAAGCCTGGTCTGGGACATTGTTTAGTGTGGGAATCTTTGCTTGTCGTGTCTTCTCAGCGGGCAGAGAAACACAAGAATGCGGAGATGGGGTGCAGGGAGGGAGGGAGGGAGGGAGACAGGGTGTGTGTTTGTGTGAGAGATAGAGAGACACACACGGCAGGAGAGCGACGAACCGCGGGAAAGCGATAGAATGGAGGCAGAGCCAGAGCCAGAGATAGAGACAGAGACAGGGAGAGAGGGAGATACAGCGAGAGAGGAGAAAGGAGAGGACCATCCATGTCTGCGTATCATACCTATCAACACAAATAACCCGCACACCACACTCTCTCGCCAACTTGTCAAACTGTAAAGCCCCCCATCGCGTACCGAACATAGGCCCAATGAACAGAATCGCCGGACTCTCAATGTCGTCGAAATTCGTCGTCGTCGAATACGTCACTCGGAGCTTCCCATGGTCTGTCGTCGCCGGAAGCCAGAGTGCTTGGTGGAAATGTTTCGAGCATAGGGCGCGGATGGCCTGGTCTTGGGGTGATAGTGATGGGGGTGTCATTGTATCTGTTGTTCAGCTCTTGGATCTGCTGTTCGACTCTCGCATCTGCTGTTCAACTCTTGGATCTGTTGTTCAACTCTTGTATCTGCTGTTCACCTTGGGAAAGAAACAGAACAGGAGGATCCGTGAGATGATGGCTGGACCTAAGCCGAGTTGAGTTGAGTCGAGTCGAGTTGAGTTGAGTTGAGCCGGACTGAGCTTGGACAAATCCTCAGAAGGCTCAGATCGATGACTGGTTCCTGATTCTGCTTTGAGATGTACCCAGGTACCAACCATAGGTATATCTTCTGTTGCGCTCCGGCTCATCCAGTACCGTACAGGACAGAACAGTACGCAATCCAGTCAGTGCCTACCTTATACAGCTCGTATAAGTGTGGTGGAGGTCTGGTCTCAGGATATTCTGGCGTAACAAACTCCGCTCTGCGTACAATACCTCGAAGCTGGGCGGAGGCGAGCAAGCCGACCCAATTCACCTGTAGTAATAGTAATAACACTCTAATCCCTTCGATCGTAAAAAAAGATACCGTGAGTAGAAAGTCTCGCTTCACCTGAGAAAGTAGGCAGCAGTGTAAATAAAGATGTGGATTCTACACAGATATCAAACTCCATAATCATGCCTCGGCCCCACATAATGAATAAATCAATACGATAATCAGACTGTCTTTTTGGAATGAACTTCCCATTCATGGACGAGAAGTGCAGGAAAAGTAGATCACTCGCCCAGGACAGCCAACGAGCCAACCTGACAGCCAGCCTGACACAGTTGTGAGTTGTGCGTTGTCGGTTTCGGTTTCGGCGGCTATACAAGGTACTTAGGTTATCAGAGATGGCATTCATCTACTACGACCGGGGTGTAGACGGAACAGGGGGCCTGAAAGGATAGAAACAATGGATGAGAAGACAAGTTGAGCATTCAACCATTCATTGAATCATCGGGTTTTTGGAAGAGAGCGCCAGAATTCCCTTCTTCTAACAGACCGCACAGCATATTTGGCAAGGTCGAAGCTAGATGGACGCCGGGTGGAAGAGGGAAAAGAAATCCATCGTTGTCATGTCTGCTTCGATTTCACGGTGGATGATCCAAGGTATCCGATCAGACTCGTTGCAAACATACAGTACATCCAAAGCAATCATTAGAAGTGCAAACCATCAGCAACATCCCCGTGGCTGGCACAACTCGCTTTTCCCGTCCCATTCGCCCTTCCCTCCCGTTTTTGCTTCCTTCAATGGTTGATTCCCATTATCCAAGACCTTTCCGCTGGTATAACAACCAAATCAATCATATTCGACATGATCCTCCTTCCGTCCATCCAACCACTGCCGCGCCTTTCTCAGACTAAAGTTCCTTCGCGGTTTGGGTTCTTGGTACGCTTCGATTCCTGAATATCCTCGTGGCCTTTGTTGTTGCTGCTGCTGCGGCGGCGGCGGCGGCGTCTGTAGCTGTGGCTGGCTATCGTAGGCTGACGGTGGATATTCCTTGCCAAGGATCCCATTGCCTCGCAGTTGATGTTGTAGCGGAGGGTCTGCTTGCGATATGCCTAGAATCCGTTCTTGTTTGCTGAGTTTGCGTTGATGCATCCCAGTATCTTGGGTCGACGCTGATGGCGGGTACTGAGATGGATAGCCTTCACTGACATTTCTCGTTGTTGATCCTCTCCCTCCACTACTAACGACATTCGTGCCAGCTGGTGGGCCGCTTGAAGACCTGATGATCAACGACCGACGGGCGCCAGAATGATTCGTTGGTTCTATATTGTGGTTTGGTGGTGGCCGTCGTTGGGTATCATATAGTAAGTCATGATTTGGTGGAGTGGCACGATGATGAGATGCCCCGTGCTCCGTCTGATAATTCTGTCTTGGCTGAGAAGCGGTGACAGGACGAGATGTGTTCATTGGCGGCTGCGGCTGCGGCTTCGGCTGCGGTGGTTGTTGCGGTTCTGGTTGATCCCACCCCCGTGCTGCTTGTCCTGCACTGCCCGGATTTACTGTGCCCGAATTTGCTGTGCCCGAATTTGCCATCTCATCGTGATCCGACTCGGAATCGCTGAGAGACTCGACCTTCCTGGGTGTGCGGCTCCCGAAAAGACTGAACCTCCGTCGTGATGCTCCTGGCCTCGGCACACCTTCACCCTCACCCTCACTGTAGCTTTCATCATCGCTTTGCTCTTGATCCCAGTTGCCTTCTCCTTGTCGCGACGGTTTGTGACTGCGTCTTCTGCCGACGGTAAGTCGATTCAACAGTGTCGGTCTGCTATGTACCCCCGAAGTCTCATCAAGCTTCTCCCGGTCAGAACTACCATCATACCACAGCGCTGGGACCAGCAGTCGATATGGTACGGTGATTCCCGATGGATCTCTCTGGTTCACCTCGACGTAGAGAACGACATCAAGACCCCCCTTCAAGGTTGATCCCATCATTGACGTCAAACTCATTGCCTTCAGCATCAATCGCAGGCACATTCCCCTTTTTGGCCGCTTTCTCCGTCATATTGGTAGGCCGGCGCAACATTCCTGGTCTAGCTAGAGCGCCAGACGATGTGTGATCAAAAGACGAGGCACGTCGATTGGGAAGAGCCTGAAACTCCCCCCGAGGATTGCCGTGAACTGGGCCCATTTCTGCCAGATTGGGTGGTGCCATCATGGGACGCAGATCGACCTTGGTTGTACATGTTTTCACGATATGATGTCGGAGGTGTATTTCGCGAGCTCAATCTTCGGAACAAAGCTCGTGGATTGACGTCTTCTTTGGAGAAAGAAAATCGACGCGGACGAGCATCCGAACTCTCTTGTTGCTCCTCTTCTGCTTCTGACATCTCCGGACTTTCCGGAGGCGTCGGGGTAGGCGGAGGCGTCGAACCCGGAACATACTCTCGAATCGAACACCAATTCCGTCGTGGGAGCATGTGTTTGTTGTTTCGCTTCCGGTCGTCGACATCATGCGTAAACATGGGAATCATGTTTTCATCCGTGTACTTGTCTAGATGATGTGTTTTGTTGCGTTTGTTGAGAATGTCCGCCAACATGTCGGATGGGGGAGTGTTCACGATCGCCGACGAGATGATATTCGGCATGTATCGATGGTCCTTGTCCTTGGGAATCTTGAGTTTCGGATTGGAATGGAACTGGCCAACGGCGGCTAGATGGACGTCTCCGCTCAGAATGGTGACTCGACAAGACTTTTCTGCTGCCAGGTCTTGGAAGTCTCGAACGAGGTCGTTGCGTTCACGTTTATGGTGAGTCGCGGTCCAATGATCGTCCAAATCATCAAGAATCTCAACACCGCCGTCAAACTTGTTGAGGAAGCCGCCTTTCAGAACCCCGACTCTGCCTAGAGCCTTGACTGGGTCCATCAGCCGACTGGTCAAGACATTTTCCAACCAGACCAGTCGAGGGTAGGCAATAGGAACTCCCAGCAGGATGATCAGATGTTTTGTTTCACCTTCCACCAACTCTCGGCGGCACCGCTCAAGAAGGACATCGACCGTGTCCACGCTCAAGACTTCATCACGCATTCGTTCGGTGCGGCAATCCACTCCCAAGAACGCTACATGCTTCCCCAAGTGCATAAAAACACTTCTGCTGAGTTGATGGATATAAGGCCCAGGCTCTCGTCCTAAAACCCAACTCGGTTCATGGGCTGTCGTCTCCTCGGCCACGCTCTGATGTTGAAAGAGCATGTAATACTTGAATGCGACATTCCCCAGCCCCGAGAAGACGGGTGTTTCCATGAAACGATGCGGATAGGATCCGAACCCGTCGATAATGTCATGGTCGTCCCAGATGTTGACCATTGGGATCTGACTTGCCGCCATTCCAAAAAGACCTTGGGAGAACCACATCGCATATCTGTTGAGATAGAAGCTTTCCAGCTCTTCCTTCATTTCATTCGTGAACGGTGCGTGATGTTTGTGACTCGGATTGCGGAGCCTAGTCCACTCCCCAAACAATGGAGACTCAAGCATGACTCGGTCGTTGTAAACCTGATCGCCACCACCGATCATGACATGGAACGGACGTGTCTGGTGTGTGTTCAAAACATCCCTCCACATAGGATCAGGCCCACTGAAATTGTCGGGATTCACCGACAAACTGAACCCGTTGCAACTGTGAAACATGATGTTCATCGTCTGTCCACGCCCAGGCACCCAGAAGCCGATCGAAGCGCCACGGTTGATCCGGTAGCCGATGCGTTGCTGATTATCTCCAAGTTCGACCTCGAGATTGAACCGCCAGAAAGTCACGTCCCGGTCGGGATCGGCGTATAGCCTTGCTCCTTGCACCTCTTGATATCGGCCTAGTCGCTCGCCGTCAGTATCGAAAGCCCTTTTGTTGCTCGGTCTCGGTCCATCACCAGAAGCTCTTGAATCGGTGGGAGTGGGCGAGCTTTCGTAGAGTCCATCGTCAGTTTCGATGTGGGACAAGTCTTTGCCCTCTTCAAGATGATCGACCGGACGCACATACAGTGCACGCCCCGTCCTCGAGAGCTTGGTCAAGCCCGCAATTGGATCGACGTATTCCGGATCGAGTTCGTCTCCAGTAATTTGATGCGGTGGAGGAGGTAGCAGCCTCTGCGGCTGGGAGAAAAGACGCAAAGTGGGTGGAGGATCGTAAGAAGAATATGAATCCTGAGTGACAATCAACACGCTGCCTCGCCAGAACTCGCGATCTTCTCCTTTCTCCAACTTTTGTCTTCTTATCCCAGTGTACCGAAGCAATGGCCCACAGCGCAAATAAAGCTTTGGCTTGAATTCCGCCGCTTTGTCATCAATTGGCTCGTCGAATGCAGTTTGATCAGACGCTCTGGTCGACTTGCTCTTCCGGCGACTGGATGAAGTACCGTGCTGTTCCCACCAAGTCTTGCTCCTTTCGGACTGCGATACATTCTCTGTTGATAAATCGACAAGTGTAAGTCGCGCTGTTCCTGCATCTTTCCATTCATCCACGGGACGACGGGGCATTGGCTCTTTGAACGACACGCTTGATTTCTGTTGTCTGTGACGTGTCGCATCAGCCACCTTTCCTGGCGGAGATCGTGGGCTGCTTGGATGTGGCGATGATTGAATGCCTAGCCCTTCTGGAGGAGTCACCAGTCGCTCTTGAGTGTGTGAAGCGTCAGGGTCTGCATGAGCTATACCATGCTCGGATGGCCCTGGTCTACCTGCTCCGGATATCGTCACCATCGCAGGCATGAGAATTCTACTGGGGTTGCTGCCAGTAGATAGCTTCCTCCCATCCACAGAGGCGGGAGCGTTTTTCTGAAGTTTCCGAGAATCCCCTCTCGCGACGTTGACTGGCTGAGACAAACCAGTTAGCTTTTCTAACGCTGCCTTGTGGGATGCGTTTCGTTGGCGTTCCGCGAGGTCGTGTCGAGCAGCCACATATGCACCCCGGGCCCTGGGAGCCGGAACGGAAGTCTGAGGTGCAACGTCGGCGTGCTGCAAGGCTTCGTCGCCGGTAGGCGGGATATCGCGGGGTTTCCTAGGTTGAGCCTTCTCTTGCTGCATTGGCAGACCTTCCCGCGGGCCTTGATCAAGGGCATTTTCTCTCCGATACTTGCTACTTGACTGACGAGGCTGGGGTGTTACTCCAGACCGGAGTGTAGATGAATGTGTATCGTCAGAAACAGGATAACCCTCGCCCGACAAACTTCGCACGTCGGGCCGATGAGTGTCGACTTTCGTACTATGCTGTAGACGTTGGTGCTGAGTATTGCTCATGTTCCGGGTAAGGCCAGCATCTTCCATGGTAGTGCCCCCAGAATCAGTCGCACGCTGTCGATCCGACACAGACCGTCTCTTTGAAGACGCTGCCTCACGAGGTGACTCCATAAGATTGCGGCCAGCTTTCGCTTCCCGCTCTCGTAGCAACATTTCGGCCTCTTGGACTCTTGCCCGCTTCTCCTCCTTGCTTATATCGTTCAGAGTGACCTCTAACTTTTGAAGCGGCGATCGCTCAGGCGCCCAATCGCGCCTTAGCGACTCATCTCGAAATGTACTTCGCTTGCTGACAGCAGAAGTTGGTTCTCCAGTCAATCGAGGGGTATCGGAAGTCTGGCGAGGCTTCTGCACGAGTCTATCTCTATCCAACAGAGGCCCGCGAGCTGATTGACTGACCCGCTCCTGTGCCCTGGAGGGAGCAACACCACCGAGATTTGCAGTGTCCAAGCGCAATCCGTCCGGTGGCATCGCCTTTCGCTGCACATTTGTAGGAGCCTCCCTGCGGACTGCATTTGGGGCCATCCGTGTCTTTCCTTTGATGTTGTCGTCGACGTGTTCGTCCTCCATATCCGAGAAAGCTTCCCGATGGAAAGGGGTCCCTTTAGCTCTTTGAGAGAAAGACCGCTGAATAGTCCCCTCGTCCTGACGGCCTCGATATGAGATCGGTGGTCCGCGGGGAACCTCGGGCGCAAGAGGAGGTGCCTGAACCGAGGAGTCTGAAGTTTCCGAGTCGGAACGCTTGCTCTGTCGCCGGCCTGCACCGTTGTTCGAGGTTCTTGTTCTGCTTGCCATGACGAGGTTATCAAGAGATGGATCATGGTAGAGCTCGACGGGATTCATAGAGGTAGCCATTTAGGCGCTGTGTTTGTCGGGTGCTGCGCCAATGCGTCAACAGAGCTGCGACGGTTGTTTCCACACCTGCAGTCAACCAACGAAGTCAGAAAAAGGGTCGATCGGGCATCCAAAGCAAGAAGTAGGCAAGGTGTTGGACCGCGACTTGAGGTAGACAAAAGATATCAAAAACGACTGGATAGGCTTGCAAGGCGCGGACCGAAGGTGAAATGTAACACAACTGGCGGAGAATGTCAATTGATAGAGAAGCTATAAGACAGCAACATTATGTACAAGAGAAAGGTCAAGCCAACCTCAATGAAGCCAAAACGCAGCAGAAAAAGCAGATTGAGTTGAGAAAGCGGACATCAAGGAATGGACTGCATGGTTTCTGTGTGGCTGGTAAAGCAGCTGATGCATCTTCAACCATGGTGAGAAGTAGCAGACTGAAATAACGAGCACCAAACAAAGCTCCAGGGATTGCATGCACTATCCGGCACGGAGTTTGGTAGGTGACGTGGAGGGACGCGGCCCGCAGGATAGCCGCTTTAAGGGCTTGGGCGCCTTATTCGTCAGGCTTATTAGGCTCCGTTGACCCTAACCATTAGCACCCCTTGGCGAGGCGGGGGGGCTTGGTCCAACTATCGCAGGGCAAAATTGCTTAGCAGGCCCAGCGCCCCAGCAAGAGAGGAACCAGCTCGCGGGAGACTGTGGCTGCACAGGACAAAGCAGAGAGCCAGACTGTCAGAAAGCCGACAAGTAACAGTAATACAAAAGTGAACCGTCTTTGACAAAGCAGACGGCCTGTCACTGTGATGCGTCCTTCTCCTCCTCTTTCACCTTTCCTACAGCATATTGCGTTCTTTGTACTATTCTTTCCTTGAACCCAACCACTTTCTCGGCCCTGCGACTCATCCCGGGGTGCTCTGCGTGGTTTTAAACATCGTATCGGACCTGCGGTTGACACCTTGTCACTACGTGCACCACGCGCCATCGTTGATGCTGACTTCCTGTCCAGCTCACGCTCGCTGTTAGAAAAGCATAAGCAAGATATCTTGATACCATCCTTTCAATCACAAGGCATGCCGGTCGTCCTTCGCTGATCCTAATTCCATATTTACCATGCGGTTGCCATCATGGCTCTTCCCACTGCTCCTAGCCAAAAGCATCAATGCCAGTTCACGAGACTACGAACGTTATGACTATTTTGCTCTCCACCTCGAACCCACCGCTGTGCCTCAAGATGTGGCTCGACGACTTGGTATGCAATATGAAGGGCAAGTGGGGGAGTTGTCCCATCATTACACCTTCTCTTGTCCGAAAGAGTCGTGTTCGGACCTTGAGGAGTCCTTCGAAGAGTTGCAGAGGCGGAAGAAACGAAGACGACGTCACGCGGACGGAGTGGAAGAGCATAAGTTCCAAAGAGAGACGCCGGTTGACCTGAGGGGTGTTCTGTGGTCAGAGAAGCAGCAGCTACGCCAACGCCATGTGAAACGGATTCCTCCTCCCCCGACGTTCGATATACGCGCGAGGCAGGAGGCGGTCGATCCAGCAGCGCATCCGGACTTGAATGAGGACCCGCAACATCAGGAAGCCATCCAACGCTTAGACGTGATTGCGCAAACATTAGACATCAAGGATCCCATTTTCAAAGAGCAATGGCATCTTTTCAATACAGAACAGTTGGGCCACGATTTGAATGTCACAGGAGTCTGGTTAGACGGCATCACAGGCAACGGCAGTATCTCTGCAGTCATTGATGACGGTCTGGATCTGTACAGCAATGATCTCAAGGACAACTACTTCGCTGAGGGCTCGTACGACTTCAATGAAAAGGAGCCCGAACCCAAACCCCGCCTCTTTGACGATAAACATGGCACTCGATGCGCTGGTGAGATTGCCGCAGTAAGGAACAACGTTTGCGGCGTCGGAATGGCCTATGACAGCAAGGTCGCCGGGATACGCATCTTGTCAAAGCCTATAAGTGATGAGGACGAAGCCACCGCGATCAATTACCATTATCAGGAGAACCAGATCTACTCCTGTTCCTGGGGACCCCCTGACGACGGCGCAACCATGGAAGCTCCCGGGATCCTCATACAGCGTGCACTAGTGAATGGTGTGCAAAAGGGACGCGACGGCCTGGGGTCGGTTTTCGTCTTTGCTGCGGGCAACGGAGCTGCAAGTGAGGACAATTGCAACTTTGACGGATATACCAACAGCATCTATTCAATTACTGTTGGTGGCATCGACCGAGAGGGCAACCATCCGTATTACTCAGAACATTGCTCTGCACAGCTTGTGGTGACTTACAGCTCAGGCAATCGAGATGCTATCCACACGACCGATGTGGGTACCGACAAGTGCTATAATGGCCACGGAGGCACATCTGCTGCTGGCCCGCTCGTGGTCGGGACAGTTGCCCTTGCCCTCAGCGTTAGACCAGATCTCTCATGGCGAGATCTGCAATATCTATGCGTGGACACTGCTGTCCCCATTCACCTAGACGATGGCAGTTGGCAGAATACAACAATTGGGAAGAAATTCAGTCACACTTATGGCTACGGCAAGATGGACGCCTATCGTTTTGTCGAGGCTGCAAAATCATTCAAATCAGTCAAACCCCAGGCATGGTTTCACTCGCCATGGATCAGCGTTCAGCACACGATTCCTGAGGGTGACCGTGGACTTGCGGCGAGCTTCCAGGTCACAGAAGAGATGTTGCGAGATGCCAACCTCGAGAGGTTGGAGCATGTAACAGTGACCATGAATATCGAGCACGGTAGAAGGGGTGATTTGAGTGCCGATTTGATCAGCCCCAATGGAGTAGTCAGTCGCATTGCTACCGCTCGTCGTCCAGATGGCGCTACAACAGGTTATGACGACTGGACCTTTATGTCGGTGGTTCATTGGTAAGTGCAGACGGTTGGAAATATTCTCTCATGCTTCGACTGACGAAGTACAGGGGGGAATCTGGCATTGGCAACTGGACCGTAGTGGTTAAGGATGCCTTCCCGAACGAATTCAACGGCACTTTCATTGACTGGCGCCTCAATCTCTGGGGCGAATGCATCGATGCTCAAGCTCAAAATCTCCATCCACTGCCTGATGAGCATGATGACGACCATGTAACAGCCACGGCCGTTGTAAGCACGACCAGTGTCGAAGCAGGAAGCCCGTCAACTCCTCTACCGGCCACACCAACTGATCATATTGAGCGGCCCACAAGGCCAAAACCGAGTGAGGCCTCGGATACAATCCCCACCACCACGGCTACCAACACCATCTCTGTGCCTGCTACCACGACTACAGTTGTATCGGAACCAACCCACACCTACTCCGATAGCTTCCTGCCCGCCTTTTTCCCGACCTTTGGTGTTTCCAAACGGACTCAGGTTTGGATATATGGCTCGATCGGGCTGATTGCGGTCTTCTGTTCGAGCCTTGGAGTATACTTTCTCCTACAGCGAAGAAAGCGATTGAGGAATGATCCTCGTGACGCGTACGAGTTTGAGATGGTGGGTGATGCCGATGAGGACGACCAGCCAGGCGTGAATACCCGAGCAGGGCGTGGCAAGGGAAGAGCTCGGCGCGGCGGTGAGCTGTACGATGCTTTCGCGGGTGAGAGTGACGAGGATCTCTACAGCGACGAAGAGACCTATCAGGATACGCCTAGCAATGACACTGGGACGGGGTCTAGGTCCGGGAGTTTCGAAGGCCAGGAAAAGTGAACATGACAGAAGCAATGAGCCTTGAGATAGCAAATCCCAGCCCAACGGCCAGGCCACTTTATCAGACACAGCTCCTACAGCAAAATACCTATTGAATGGTATGCTTACGGCGGATACAGTTCAGGCTCAGTGTCCGACTTGAAAGTATTTGCGCTACCTACCTATCTACCTACCTTAGATACCCCTAAAAAGAGAAAGGCCATCAAACAGTTAATTCATTGAGTTCCCATCCTGTGCCCGATGGTTCCGACGCCTTCTGTAGATAAGTACTATCCTCAGGATGGCCGTCCGTCTCCTTTGCAGAGCGCCGAAATGGATCCAATTTGAGTACCAGGTACGATACGGTACAGGATATACGGGGTCTAATTTCAAAAGACATGATTTCCTGACAGCGGGAGACGCGCAGTTTGCATCAATCTCCAGCAAGATCAGTGCAGTCAATGATGATCAGTGTCATGATCTAGCCACGAATGAATAATTCATAGACGACTGCGGCCGCAGCATCATGAGCCCTCAAACACGACCGATAACATGGTGGCCGGCTCCAGGTCGTCATTGAGGCGTCCTACGTTACAAGGTCACAAACCAAGAAGGTCAAGCAGCCCGCCAAACGACGACACGCCACCACTGCTCCCGCAGCCCGGCGAGAGTGGGAATGCGCACCGAGTCAAACGCGCCCGTACTTCTACTCTCACGGGACAGGAGCAGGATCAAAAAAAGACGTCGTCTATCGACTCGAAATGGCGAAGTACAACAATTACGCATACCCTTGCGGAATCGAGGGGGGGTGCGCCGAAACTCTTCTCACCACCCTCGGGCGTCGCCGCGAACGCGTCGTTGCCCAAGCTGCTCGCTGTAGACACATCACCAGCCGCCAGACCCTTGGATTCGCCCAGCGGAAAACCACAATATGATCAGATCAAGATTATTGAAGAACGGGCCAAGGCCGCGATTCGAGGAGGAGGGTCGTTGTCGACGCCTGAGGCTGAACGACGAAAGCTACGGTCCGAAGATGGAGGGTCTCGCGCCAAAACAGAGCTGGCACAATACTTTCCGGACTTTGAGGAGATGCTCAGTCTGAAGCCTCCTGATCCAGGTCGGTTTCGATCCCTGCTAAACCTAGCACTGACTGACATACAGCGGATAGAAGCGTTGACCGTACGAACAAAAATCGTCCTCATCGACGATACCCCGGATTTCACACCGAAACCTCCCCGGCCGGACCCATTTGGCGCAAAGAAGCCGCTGCACAATACGGAAGTCGTGCAGTTCGATCGTCGCGGATTCTCGACAGGAGCAGCTTCTCATGACCCCCTGAACGAGGAGGTGTATTTGAAACTGCATGCGAAGGCTGAGCGGCATGAAAAGCAGATGAAGAACAGTGACCGAGAGCGGGCACAACACGAGAAATACCAGTTAGAGAAACTGCTGGATGACCTGCGTGGACCGGACTGGCTGAAAACATTGGGAATCAGCGGCGTGACCGACACAGAGAAGAAACGATACGAGCCTAAGCGGTTGCTGTTCATACGAGAAACTCAAGCGTTGATCGACAAATTCAAACGGTGGAAGGAGGAAGAAAAGCGCAGGAAGCTGGAGAAAGAGCAGGCGCTTCTAGAGAAGGCTCTGGAGAACGAGGACAATGCTGAAGAGTCCTCGTCGGACGACGAGACGAGCGTTGCCAGCGAAGAGTCAACCCAGGCGCCCGATTCCAGTGAGCTTGACGCCCTGGCTTCACAACAACTCATTGAGGAAGCGAATTATGCCAACAAACGAAAGAAGCCTGCAGCTTTACCAGTAGCAGAGCCGCCTCCCCCGAAGCCTTTTGTCTCTTTCTTCGAAAAGAGACATCTTCGGGATGCTGCGGTGGCCGGCCGTCAAAGGGGCCGTACGGTTCTAGCTTTTGGTCAACCCCTGCCCGAGTTGGAGGAGAATGAATTCGAGCTGCCAGATTACATTCTCACAGAAGAGGCGATCCGCGCGGGTCAGCGTGCCCGCAGGCGTCTTCGGCGTGGTGTTGATGACTGAACGTTGGGCAGTTCCGCAAGTCTGTTTTGCATTACGTTGTTGTATAGGTACTTCGAGACACGTATGGATTCGAAAAGCGAATATGGGTTGGGGGAAGGTCAAGCCTTGTAAAGTATCGTCGGAACAGGATTGCAACTTGTGTTAGGCCTTGAGAAAAGGCGCTGTCGAACTAGTCTGCGCTGTACGGAAACTCTAGGTGGCGGGAAGTCTAGCGAAGCTTTATTCTTGAGCGATGAATGAGCCAGGGCTTCGAATCACTTGTATAGCATCGTAGATATCCATTGACCGGTATTGACTGGCTTTCATCCCCGTTTTCATCGAGCGGGTGGAGTCTAGGAATGTCGAGGGAGCGGCAGCCCCAGAATTAGAATCGCGTTCAAGGTTCAGGCTCAGACTCAGCCTCACACATCATCCTCAGCCCAGGGGCATGTTGCTACTGTCGCGCCCGCCACAAACCACTGGTAGGGGGAGGCTGGCCTCGAGATGCTGACCGGGGCTCGTCTTCTGTGACAATACGAGCGAGTGCGGCTTTTCCATCATCATGACCTGTTTTGTACCGGTAGGTGACTCTGTCGGGGTTACTACTGCACTATCTTTGCAGATGTCGTCTTGAACCATTGCTTCGTGTGAAAATCCCCTTGATCCCGCTCTTTCCAAACCTTTTGGAGGCCGGACACATCAACGCCATTCTACAAGCGGCTGGTCTAAGAAATTGCTTCATCGGCGTGGCATGGCCATGGCCGCGGGCTGGCAGCGTGCATGTGTCTACGCAGCGGTTTGCGTCGCTCAACTCGTGGCGGGCTACGATGTGGCAGCTGCTGCTCGTGCTCATGAGTTACGGACTGCTGGCACGGGGCCTCCTTCGTCGACAAATACGGCCTGCGCGGTAGCCTCGCGAGCTTCAGAGTCATATGTGTCCGCTCACCCCGAAGGCGAGTGCCCCTGAGACTAGCCTTGGTCTGAAGCTAACGGTCGGTCAAAGCAACTCAAGTCGTGGTCGACGCCGGAGTGGCTTACGCATGCCTCACATCTGTCCCAAACCGGCAGAAACCTGCTCTCCGTCTACTCAATTCCCTACGGACATATCTAGAGTTCCAGAGCACGAAAGAATACTTGCGTGACCCTCCTTCTGGCTACCTATTGTCTAGAGTGGACCTTGATGTTGGCCTAGACAATATCCAGAAGAAGGTAGAGCAAGGGGAATACGATGGCGAGTATGATTTACAAGCTGACATAGTCTCACTGTTGGCCGCGGCGCACGACGACAATCTATATTGGTCTGGGGATCTAATGGGGGCGTTCACATTCCAGAGGCCTGAAAGCCTAGTAACTGTCTCTTCTGACGGAGAGCAGACGCCCCGGGTGTACATTGCCAGTGAGAAATCACGATGTCCATCCGCGCCCACTCAAGCTGACAGATGCCAGGCGATCTCGTCTTCGAGGACAGCCAGGGACGTAAGGTTCCGGTAACTGGTTATACGCCATCGCCTGTCGACAGCATCAATGGAGTTGATGTCGTCTCCTTTTTATTATCTCAATCCATGGTTGCCTCGGCGCATGATCCTGATGCCCTCTGGAACCAGCTTTCCCCTGTCCTCGGCCGCTCTTTGGTTTCAGGGACCTTCACCATTCCCGTCATGTATCCGGGGCCTGCGACCAATGTTACATTCTCGAATAGCACCACACGTGAATATCGGAACATAGCTGTTGTGAATGTTGACCTGGCCGGTGTTGTTGACGGGGACACTGCATATACGGCATTCTGTCCGTTGGCTCAACAGACCACAGCAGCATCAGCCTCTGGGAGCGCCGCCCCTTCATCTACTACAGCACTCGACAGCCCATCAAGCTCACCAAGCAGCCTGGGCTTCGCGCGAGAGGTGATCAGGCACGCCGCCAATTCAGTTGTCGGGTACTACCTCAGTGAAGCAGGGCTGAATGATGCTGCCGTTTTGCAAGTCAGCGATTTCCGCCGCCCAACTGGCTACGGGGGAAGGTTATGAACACGAATTTCAGATGGTGGTCCAGAAATTCTTTGACGCGGCTGTGCGTACTGGAAAAGAGGAAGTTGGTCATTGATCTCCATGGAAATCAGGGTAAGCGATAGATGCATTGGCTTGCACCCTGACACCCAGGTACTGACTTGATATGTATAGGCGGCATCATTGATCTGGGCATCGAGCTGTTCGCACAGCTCTTCCCATCTATTCCTCCTAACACCAAGTCCAATATGCGGGATCATTTGGGTCTGTGGATTCTGGGAAATGTGGCTTCGCTCAATGTCACTGATACAGAGGGGACGACCAGCGCAGATGACGAAGCAGTCGCTGAAAACCTATATGCGCCGCTGGCTTTCCAAAGCATAGTTGATCCAGGTTTTCGCAACTTCTTTGATTTTCAATCATTCTATGGCCCGCAGGAGCTGCACGGCGGCCAGTTTACGTCTTTCTTCCAGAATAACTACACGAATCCCGCCTGTTCTGATTATCAGGGACACGGTCTCATTATCACCGGGACCAACAACCGGACGGGATTTCGACAACCCTTCGCACCGCAAGATATCGTGGTGCTCACAGATGGGATCTGCGGCGGTCCTTGCGCAGTGTTCTCCGAAATGGTCAAAAACTACGGCAACGTCCAGTTCATAGCTACTGGAGGCCGGCCACAGCCAGGTCCAATGCAAGGTATCGGCGGTGTCAAGGGAGCACAGTTATTCGACGGAGACATGCTCGCCGACTGGATTGATCTGTTCCAGAGTCCGCAAGATATGCTCCGGGACCAAGCTAATGGCACGATCTGGGAGAACTTCACGGACGACGCCATTTTGCGAGCGGGGGCAGTAGGAGTCAACGGACGCAATCATTTCCGCATGGGCGACGAAAGTGAAACGCCGCTCCAATTCGTCTATGAAGCCGCTGATTGTCGGATGTGGTGGACCCATGAAATGCTGTATGATGTATCGTTTCTCTGGGCACGCGTAGCTCGAATGGCTTTCAAAGAGCGAAGAGGCACACAGTTCAACTCGAAATACTGCGTGCAGAACAGCAGGGGGCATCCTACTAGTATTTCCGGGGGCTGGAAAAAGGGTAGCCTTGGACCCCAGGAGCCGCCTCAGAACGCCAGAGGTACGCTTGAAGGGTGGAAGCTTGATGGAAGTCCACTTGGCCCAGTCTCCCAAGCAGTTAATGTCGAGTTGAAATAATGAAGGAGGCTTGTCCGTCTTTGGATCTTTGGGGAGCGGAGCTAGGGATGGGATATCGAGTAGATGGAAATTTCTGCATTCAGTCAGCGTGCATTGCCAGGAGTTGTGAGTCATATTGATTCGGGACATGATGTATCTGTTTTTCTTATCATTATCCATGTTCACGCCGAAGTTGTCTATGTCTTCTGCGTTCGACGGGGTTCAGGTCAAGGCGCACTCTTGTGTAGTGTGTGGATATACCGTCTTGTCTAGAATAGGCAACCGAGACTCTCTAAGCTCAGCACGAATCCACTGGCAACACAGACGGCCACGGAGAAGGTAGTCACTCATCCGTACCTGGGTATTTGTGCAAGCGATGTCACGTCTATGGCAATGATAAGGGGACTAGATAGAGCACACCGCCAGATGGGGGTAAGGCAGCGAGTGGCATCAACGTATCCAAAATGCAGCGAGGCTGTATCATCTGTTGACTCAAGGGATGCGATGAGAGACGAGCGAGCTTGATAGGAAGAGAGGCTAGTCTCATCATCTGATGGCAGTATCTCCTTCATACTTACCTAGGTATGTACATATCTATGTACATATCTAAAGGCCCATGTATGTAGTCGAGGTTGCAGTCCCACCCCCTTAATGATGGTATCCACTGAAAAGTGCCAAGAGATAAGATTGTCGAGATTGACGTCGAACCTTTTCATAACTTCAAGTTCAACAGCGATTGCACGTCCTGCCCAAACAGCAGTCAGTCAGGTGCCAATTGCTACGCTCAGAACTTGGACTTGGCTTGCTTTCTATCTGCTCAACTGTGCTGCATTGGGTGCGGTGTCCCCCAGTACATGATTAGTCCAGCCGATCCAGAGCACAGAGGCCGGCTGTTTGCATCCAGTCAGCGCGGCCAGCCCACTGGAGGCCATGGATAGCCGCAATCCTGCACTCCCTGTGGCACCAAATGGTATGACGGCCGACTCGGACGAAGAGGATGATGTCTATGACTGGAAGTCGCGCATTACAGGAATGCAGGACGACTCGGGGGCTGAGGAGACGGCCCAGCGCAATGCATCTCGTCAAGACCCAAACCCTGAGAATGGCGACAAGCACGACCAAAACACAAATACCTCCGAAGCCGGTGACACTGACTCCCCGGACGAGCTTCAGGAAGATGACCAGGTTCCTCATCCATTCTATCATTATGCCGCCGAGAAACGCGATACATATGCCGATGCAAAGCTTATCTATCAGCGGCATCGCATGGACACAAAGTCCGAGAAGGACATGCCTAGTCCCAGTTTACTCAGCAAATCATTCACCTTGCCTCCTTCGCTGGAAAACGATTCCTTCCTGAATCGGACCCCTAGCATGACGTCGAGGCAATCCCGTATGAGCCAACGCGGGAATGGTCCTAGCGGGCAGCAGTTGAGTTCGTCAAGGGACGCGTTACCTAGTTTGCAGACTCAAGGGGGTGTCGCTGGTCAGGATGGGCATCCCGATCCTGCTCTGGTTGCTGACGCCATGGCGCGAAACCACAAACTCCATCCACGGCTGCCGCACGAGTTCAAGGACCCTTTACTGGCCCAAGAAGGCGTCCATGGTGCCGGGGCCGGTGTCGGCTTGGGCAGTGGCCCAGGAGGAATGGCATCCAGCGATGAGAGTATCGTCAGTGAGGTGCAGGCCATCTGTGACAAGATCAAGACACTGCTGGACTTGCGACAAAAGTACATGCGAGTCTCTCTTCAGTGCCCTGGCGTAAACCCCAAAGATGAAGAAACTTGGGAGATATACCCACCTCCTCCAAACCCCGTCTGGAACGAGCAAAAGGCCCGAGAATCGACTCAGGACTATATCCCTCCCAACAGCACTTCGAGCAGTTTGTACATGGCCGACACGAAAGCCCAGGGATCTGGAAGCACTGCCGATGTGAACAGAGGGCCGACAGCGGAGCCAGACAGAGGCCCGCCATCGCCCACCAACCCCAAGAAGGCGCGAAAGCACGGCCAGGCAATTGGAGAGGACTTCGACCTGAAGGAGTGCTATATTCCACCCAAAGATTCGAAGATGCGCTATGAAGTGGATGCGGGCAGCGTCTTTCAGGTGTACGATGAGCATGACCGCCCGCTGGTCGAGGTGCCGACGTTGAGAGATTACTACATCGCATTGGACACTATTCTGGACCTCGCCTCCGACGGACCGGCGAAAAGCTTTGCATATCGCCGGCTGCAGTATCTGGAAGGGCGGTATAACCTGTACACGCTGTTGAACGAATACCAAGAAGTGGCGGATACCAAGAAAGTCCCTCATCGTGATTTCTATAATGTCCGAAAGGTCGATACGCACGTCCATCATTCTGCTTGCATGAACCAGAAGCATCTGTTGCGGTTCATCAAAAGCAAGATGAAGAGATGCCCCGACGAAGTCGTCATCGATCGAGACGGCAAGCAGTTGACATTGAGAGAGGTGTTTGAAAGTATCAATCTTACCGCGTACGATTTGAGCATTGACACCTTGGATATGCACGCCCATACCGACTCATTCCATCGGTTCGACAAATTTAACCTGAAATACAATCCCATCGGTCAGTCTCGGCTCAGGGAAATATTTCTCAAAACAGACAACTTCATCAAAGGCCGATATCTTGCCGAGATCACGCGTGAAGTCATAGCGGATTTGGAGTCGAGCAAGTATCAGATGGTGAGTAGATCAGCAACTCCCAAGGCTAGCAACTGACGTTAAGTACAGGTCGAATGGCGGATTAGCATCTACGGCCGCAGTATTGACGAATGGGACAAGTTGGCTGGATGGGTGGTCGACAACAAGCTCTTCTCGCACAACGTTCGCTGGCTGATCCAGATCCCGCGACTCTATGCACTGTATAAATCGATGAAGTCGGTGGACAACTTTGAACAAGTCATCAAGAATGTCTTCCAGCCGTTGTTCGAGGTCACCCAGGATCCTTCCTCGCATCCCAAATTGCACATCTTCTTGCAAAGAGTGATTGGCTTCGATAGTGTTGATGATGAGAGCAAGGTCGAACGGCGCCTGTATCGGAAGTTTCCTGTACCCAAGGACTGGAACACCAAACAAAACCCACCGTACGGATACTGGATTTACTACCTGTTTGCGAACATGACGTCGCTGAACGCCTGGCGAAAGAAGAGAGGATTCAACACCTTTTTGCTGCGACCGCATTGTGGCGAAGCGGGGGACACCGACCATCTTGCGGCGGCATTCTTGTGCTGTCACAGTATAGCGCACGGCATCACACTTCGCAAGGTGCCTCTGATCCAGTACGTCTTCTACTTGGAGCAGATCGGGATTGCCATGTCGCCGCTGAGCAACAATGCGCTCTTCCTGACGTATGACCGCAACCCGTTCATCAGCTACTTCAAAAAGGGACTGAACGTGTCGTTGTCCACCGACGATCCACTCCAGTTCGCCTTTACCAAGGAGCCATTGATCGAAGAGTATTCGGTGGCAGCGCAGATTTACAAGTTGAGCAACGTGGAAATGTGCGAGCTGGCCAAGCATTCCGTGGACCAATGTGGCTTCGAACTGACTCTGAAACAACGCTGGCTCGGCAAGTTCTGCTACCTTCCGGGCGTGCTGGGCAACGATGTGGCCAAGTGCAACGTGCCGGACGTCAGGGAAGCATTCCGCCACGAGACGTTGAAAGCCGAACATGCATTTGTGGCCAAATACACCCAGGACTACTCTCACTATAACCGGTGCACTCCTGATTTCCAAGACCCTTCAGACCCCCTCACGCCCATCGAGGAGGCCTACAAGGAACTCGAGTCGCCGCAACAGTATTACGCCGCGAGCGCGGGCCATCCATCATCGACGACGGCGCCGGGCCCGACCGCCAGATGGCCACATTCGAGATCGAGTGCGACGCTCGATCGTAGCACGGCTAGCATCTCCACCTCGCCCACACGACCCCGGACCATGTCCAGTGCATTGTATACGGTGCCATCGCATCCGGACGCGCACATCTCAGGCCAAGAGCCACGTGCTTTCCCCGGCGTGGTCCACCAGCGCGAGCGGAGACGCAGCTTGAGAGTCAGCTCCAGCCATTCCGACATGGCGGCGCCGGAGTCCATGAGTCAGAGTACCAGTATGAGCATGAGCATGAGTTCAAGTCAGCAACTGGAACCGGCGCTGGCTAAACTCAGGGTCAGGGAGGACTCGGAACTGGCCGCGCAGATGGAGCAGTCGGATTGAGATTGAGATTGAGATTGAGATTGAATTGGGATTTGAGCGTGCATCAGCGTCGTCCTTTCTAGCCCTGCAGGCTCGGCTTAGGCTTTTCACCGCCATGTTGGTCGGTGTCGGTGTCGGTGTTGGTTTGGAGCATATTAGTTGGATACCTTACCTACCTTACCTTGGTTGTTGCTTTCCCTGATGCAATAGACTCTAGACTCTAGGATTTGGGGGGGTTTCAAGTTGTTTGGCGCCGCTGGGTTAATTACAAGACGCTGATGCCTGCGGGAGGATGCATACGTATCGCATGTGCATGTGCTTGAGCCATGGTACTTACTTATCGGGATACCCAATAAGGGCCAGAAACGGCATGGGGCTTCCTTACAATCCAGAATGAAGAAACGGAAACGAGAAAGATACAGTACAGTGTGGTGTTGGTTCATCCGGTCCATCGTTTTGTTGGATGTTGGATGTTGGATCGTTGGATCGTTGGATCGTTGAGTCGCGGTCAAGGCTACCTTAGCCAGAAGCGAATCGTGTTGGAAATCGGAATACACGATGCACGATGCAGAGGTAGGGGTAAGGTATGGTAGGTGCGGTATACCTTTAGAAGTGCTAGGCCAATAGGTAGATGAATCAGCTGCTCAGTGATGTGTCGAGGTTCATAAGGGTTGGGGAGGTGTTGTAGGTGCATAAGGTCCTCTCCCTACCTACCTAACTGATACCTCGGACTGGGCCGGTGTGGTGTTTGTTGATATTGTGTCTGCTCGATCGAGGCCATACCAGTAGGATTCGAATTACAGTATTATGGGTAGTAGGTAGCAAGTCCGTCGTCCCGAGTCTCCATGCGTAATAAGGTATTATGTTACCTGATGACCTGATGCTAAAGGGTGGTTCAGACGCCCCAGGCCTAAGCACATTTTGTACTTTATCTAACTTTGTTGGTTCGGTTGGACCTTAGCAAAAGCAATAACAATTCGACATTACGGCTGATAAAGGATGGTATTGTGATTAGTACACACTAAAGGTAAGGAAGTGGTAAGGTACTAGGTAGTGTATACAGTACGTGTTATCATCGTTATTCCCCCGCTACTAAATACCCCAAGCTTGCCCTGGTACTGTCCTCCCCTGTAGGTGGCTCTAGGCGCCTAGACCGCTCGTTGAATCTGCCCTCGACGCCTGAGATCTACTCAAGCGCATGCCCCGAGACGCACAAACCCGGGCCTCCGGATCGCCCCCGTGCCAATGATTCCCACCGCATATCGCATCCTACGCAACTTGAGCTCATCGTCGATGATATAGAGGCACGTCGGTTCAGTTCTCGATTGACCGCCAGATGAATCAGTGCGTGTCAGTGGCTTGTTGTCGCTTCAACTTCTCCATCATCCCACATTCATCAGTCTCATTCGTCGCTTGCTGAGTCGCTCGTCATTCTTTCGATTTTATCGCTAGACGCCACCACGTACCTGAGATACTGACTGCGGCTGCGACTGCAACCGCAACTGCCTCTGTCATTTCACTTTCTGGCGGTGGCCTCCATTTCATCCCACGTCCATTCTATGTCCCGTGCGTCCGTCAACGCAAGTCAAGTCAAGTCATCCGTCTGAAATCAGACTCTTGTCAATATTCTCTTCCATCTCTACCACTCTGTACCTGACCGACTACCGCCAGCTTTTCCTCCTCACTGTGTTCTCTTCATCTGCCATTCTCGAGGCCGATCCCCCGATCCCCCTACGTCCAACCCTTGCTCCTACTTCTCTCCGTCCTCTACGGCCTCCGTCTATTCCCGATCTCTCCTACCAAAGCATCTCACACGTCCCCGCATTCTGTGTGCTCGCGTATTGTATCTCTACGTTGATGCTCGCGTGCTCCTGAGGCTAGCCAGGCAGCGAGGCAAGCCAGACCATCTGGAAGGGGGGAAGGTTATGGCTTGAACCATCCATATCACCGACCAGAATCATGTCGACTTCCCCACCTCCGCGCCGGCGGTTTATCCCTGAGCCTGTCGAGACGACAGTTCGAACTTCAAGATTGGGACACAGTCCGTCTCCAGACTCGTCGTCCAGTCACTCAGTCAACAACCCGCCTGTCTCAAATCCCGACCCCATGCCTCCTCAGAGCAGACCTCGCAGGTTTCTACCTCAACCGGTGGAAGAAAGTACCAGGAGCTCCAGGAAGAAGGCCGTCGAGCATATTGAAGCTTCTACAAGCACAAAAGAAGTGAATGGGGTACCTACACATGAGCCCGTGGTATCTTCCCTTCCCAATGGCAAACCATCCACCACCCCGAGGCGCTTTGCACCAGAGCCGGTAGAGACAAGTACGAGAAGCAGCAAGGACAAGGACAAGGACAACCCTCCATCCAAGCCTTGTCGCAAGTTTGCCCCGGAACCCGTGGAAACGTCAACCAGGAGTAGCAAAGACAAGAACGCCCAGGACACTCAGACCGCTCGCCCTCGCCGGAAATTTCTCCCCGAGCCCATCGAGACCACGACAAGGAGGAGGAGGAACACAGAAATCGAAAACAACGAAGAGGACCTCTCCAAATCCGCAGGTTCATCGGCTTCCAGCAGGGCGTCTAGTGGACCGCGGAAGTTCTCGCCTGAGCTTTTGGAAACAGCTAAAGGCTCATATCGACGTGTCCATCCGCCTCCACCTGAAGTTGGAAGGTCACTTCCTCAGCGTCCGGCGTCACCACGCCCGGTACAAGCGACCAGAGTGGATGAAGCCACCGGCTTGGAAGAATCACCGTTCTCAGCGGCCGCCCTCGCTCGCAAACGACCCGATGCAAATCGACAGCATTCATTTGTTGTTCCTGACTTGCCAATGATTGAATCCACTACAGAAGAAGACAGTTCTGAAGCACCGTCCTTGAGTGAATCGCCTTCGTCGGTGTCGACAAGTATCAGGCAAGATACCAGCCGTCCACCGATACAAAGTAGCTACACCGACTACGTCCTTAGCCTGGCCGCCGAAACTGTGAGTGAAAAAGAGTTACAGGAGCAGGCGATGGCCGCCTATATCAATGAACGGCCACACGAGCCTGTAGATCATTTTGCCATTGATGACGACGGCGAGGATGAGCCTCTCGCCGTCCCCATGTTCCAAGGGGAAAAGGGGGTTGACGTTCAGACATTTCGACGATCGTCGGCAGCAGAGCTACATCTGGAATTGCAAAGTATGCAGAAGCATCACGAGCAGCTGGAATCGGCCAAGAATGAGACGAAAGGGGACACTGTCGGTCACAGCCGGTTCAGTGCGGCTGCGCTGGCTGCCCGTCATGCTTTAGAAACAAAGCAGATGAACAAGTCCAAAAAGGTCAAAGCCGCCGAAGAGGACGCGGAACTGGCTCGTATGATGGCGGCGGCATCTCCGCCCATGTTGGGTGGCAGCCTTGTTTTCCCATTCACCATCACACCGAAAATGACGCGGTGTGACCCTGATCAGCCCCCAAGACCGCGGCGTGCAGAAAGTCACGATGAGTCGACGGACACGGGCATTCCCAAACTGTGGAGCTCACCGGAGGGACCGCAAAACAACGCCGATGGAGGCTTGTGGATGGGCATGTGTCAAGCAGGCATGTGGCAACCGGTAAACCATGCATTAGATGGGTTGAGAAGCGGCATTCAAACACCCACAGCTCTGAGTCCCGTGTTGGAAAGGAACAACCCTTTCGACGCGATGACGCCCGGCCGAGGGGAAGCAAACTCCTGCAAGACAGCGGCCTTATTCGGGCATGAACTTTCTACCTCTGACACCTCCGCGCAGCACCGATGGCGACGATGGGTTCACCAGCACAATCGACAAGAAGCTTCAACTGGAGAAGCAGATTGATGAAGAGTTCCCTCCCCCGCGTCATCACTCAGATCTACAATTACTTGAGCCTGGGATATCCCAGTCTTGCTCACATGTTCGACGAGGAGTTGAGCAAAATCAGCCGCATCCCCATCGAGGAGCTGAGGAAGGACGACAACCACGTCGACGCCAAGGGCTACGTGGGCGCCCCCGAGGGTGACGGGAGCCATGAAAGCGATGTCGTCGGGAAATGCAAGCGATGGGAAGCCTTGCGATTATATGTTCGCGAATGGGCCCGCCAGAGTCCCAACTTTTTACATGAATCCATGGGTCCGGTCGTGGCCAGTGCCAACGATGACTGGGGTGCTCGAGCCAGAAAAGGAAGTTGGGGTTTGTAAAATAGATGCATGCGATTGATTTTATTATATGCTAGTACCTAGGCACCTTAACCTAGTTACACCCGAGCGCTATTCGTCGCTTGGGTCGGGTCGGGTCGGGTCAATCCAGTCTATGGGACTATTGGGTTCGGCAATGGTCGAATCGAGATAGAGATAGAGATATATATTCTCGACCTTGCATTGTCTCTTAGACGACTTAGCAGAGGGAATTGACGACTTATGATTTGGCCATTGCCCATTATTCACCTGCTTATCAGGGGTAGAGAGAGCATAAATGAATCAGAGGGCTATAAAGGCACCCGTGCTATTATATTCCGTTTGTTGTGGTATATAGGGAGTACCGGTGTGAAATATAGAGACTACATAGATTAGGGAGACTAGATCGACCAGGTAGACTGCCATTACAGAGTACAAGGTCTTTGTTTTCCTAGTGTTGCTTGATGATTGTTGATTATATTTTTCATTCTCGTCATATCTCAATCTCAATGTTAATGTCAATGTCAATCTGGATTTGCATCTGGATCTGGATCTGCATCTGCATCTGGAACTGGATCTGGATCTGGATCTGAATCTGAATCTGCATCTGAATCGGGATGTCCAGAATCCAGAATATCTTTAATATATGAATTCATGCGCACTTCACTTGGTAGTACTTGGTAGTTAGGTGCCTACCTAGGTAGATAGATACCTAGGGGTCGATGCGAGAATCGCCCTGGTTTCTTTATGCCCTGTTTTGGTGTGAAGGGTCGTCGTCTGGCCCGTGATGCCCGTGATGGCCCTGATGACTCGGCCATGGTCTCGTTGAGGTTGAAGTTCAGAAGTTGAAAAGCTAAGGTCAAGGTCGAGGCTGAGAAGGTTGAGGTTGGGGTTGGGATTGGGGTTGTCATGCTGGAGTGAGAGAACATGAGAGAATGAGACTCTTTTGCCCATGGCCAGAACAACACAACACAACACAACACGATCACAATATCAATATCAATATAATATTGTCTTTTTGACCGGGTCCTCTTCTCTCGCGTCTCCTAGTTCATAGAAATCAATTGATTGACTTGGCGGCCTTTCATGAAATTGAAATTGTCGTCAAATCGTAGCCTCTGCGTTGTGTTTTGTGCCATCTGCCTTGTGACCGACATCTCCGCTTCCCGAGAGCATTGTAGGCTTGCAAGAATCACTGTCGTCACAAGGAGACATTCGGCCCAGTGGTCGGGCTTTGTGGTATCGCATGGTGCATGTGCTTCATGTTTCATGTTTGGTGTTTCATGACTGATATGAGGGACATTCCTACTATGCTCTGTGCCTCTGGTCGGGGTCGGGGTCGGGGTCGGTCACACCCTCTTCCAAGGCTGTACTGACTCGTGTCCAGGTTTCGAACAGGCGGGCTTTCTTTCTCAGTGGACCACCGGCGGTGCGGTGCTAGTGCCCTGACCACTCACGAGACTGCCACGCTTCTCTTGATAATCTCTCAAAGTGCCTGTGCCTTCTACTGTTTCGTGAACGGTAATCTCGTCAAAGACATCGACATTGGTGCTTGCGAATTTCCTCGCACTGACACGCCGCTCAAACAGCAGATCCAACTCGGCAAAGCTGCGGCCAGCCGGTTCGGGGACGCGGAAGTATGTGTAGATGATGCAGCAGAAGCAGATGCCACCCCAGAAGAAGCCGGCATAGTTACGCCAGTTCCATTCTCCCGGGTTGAGCATATATGGTGTCAAGACGGAGCATACTATGCCCACCACGTTGTAGAGATTTCGGCCCAGCACGACAGTCTTGATTTGTAGCCGGCGCGTCGACAGCTCGGCAACAAGCGAGTAACAGACGGTGCCGACGGTGAGTTGATAGCAAAGCGCCCAGACCAACATCATGGAACCAGTCGCCAGTGACGCCGCTCGACGATGTGACTCCGGAACCAGACCTAGAAAGCCCATGATAAATAACATTATGCACAATCCGCACAGGCCCCAGAGGTAGAGAGAACGGCGACCGAAACCAATGGTCATAAGAAACCAGGCCCCAAAGACGCCGGCCATATTGATTCCGTATTGGCCCAGCGCGAAATCATAAGACGTGCTGTCCGGTAGACCGGCTTGTTCGAGGAAATAGGTCGAATATCCCGAGAAGGAGTTGCCCGAAAGATTTTGGATCGCCCAGACCATGCACACAATCTCGGTTCGTCGCAAATCCGTGCCCTTGAAGCAATCCAAATATGAAGCTCCCTTGGTGATCTTCTCTTCCAAGGCAGTCGTGTGAACCATCATGGCAATAGTTTCATCCGCATCAAAATCGGTCTCGCGATTCAGTGAGGTTAGGCGTAACAGTGACTTCTTGGCGGCCTCAAGTCGACCCTTTCGAACAAGCCACCAGGGCGATTCCGGTGCCAGCAGTACGCCAACCAACAATGGGACCGGCCACATCCATTGCAAGGCGTACGGGATCCGGTAGGACCACTGGTCGTCTCGAGGGAGCATGGATTTGATAACGCCAATGCCAACGACCTGACCCAAACCCCAGCAAAAGTTGACATAGGTGGTGAGATAACCCCGGAGAGCCACAGGGCAGACTTCGCTGGCGTAAGTGATGGTAAGCGTCTGGAAGACACCCCAAGGAATACCACATAGAATCTCGGCGACCTGGAGCGCTACAACCGTTTGCGCCGTGAAGAAGACGGCAGTGAAAACAATGATCAAGACCAGACAAGTCATGACAGTGTACCGATAACCGAACCGCTCCGAGACATAGCCGTTGATGAAGAGTCCGATGATCTCTCCCACGTTTGCACCGTTGCTAAGACCTGCTTGCCATGGTGCGGTGATCTGGTAACTTCCATCAGGCAGTTGTTCGCCATACTTCTTGCGGAATTGAGGGAATGCATCTGCCAGCACGGGTTAGACCGGGTCTCGCAGCTGCTCAGAACGAGACATACAGAAATTGCTCAATAAACAAACATCGTAACCCTCCATGCAAATACACGTGGAGATCAGAATACTCCAGCCGACAGCTTTCGGGTATAGTTTGATACCTTGCCATAAGCTCATCTTGTGCTCCTTCTCGGTTGCTCTTTGAGCGTTATGGACGACATCGTCCATGGCCTTTGACGAAGTGTCCAGGTGGTCTCTCTGGGGGAAATGGAGAGGCTGTTCAGTGGTGCCATGGGAGCGTTGGGGTTCAATGATATTGTCCCCTGTAGTCTTTTCCGACATTATGAGGAGCTTCTCCAGCTTTTAGCTTCTCAAGGACCAGTGTCCAGAGTTTGATGTTCACCTCGTCTGGTCAACCTGCCCAACCAGAAACGAGAGTAAACAAAGTCGCGAGTCTGTTAGGCCAGATATCGTCAACAGTGCAGCTAGGGACAAGCAAGTCCAAGCCTGGGCATCGACCGTGCTGATCCAACCGACCGTGACGCGGTGCGAAAAAGAGAATGGAGATGAGGTCGAAACCAGAGAACCATGCACGGGTCGATCAGCCGACCTTATATTCTCTTCCCTCCTATGGGGTAGGGACAACGTCCTCCGGCTAATTGGTGCGAGAGAGGATTGAGGAATCGTTCACACCGGCCTACACCCCACGATGTCGGGGTTAACTTTTCTTGGTCTGGGGGGTTGGCTCTTGCATGGTAAAGCGAAGGAATTGCCAGTTTGTGAAAAGAGAGGAGGTGGCCATCGGAGCTGTCAGAGTAATAGTGTGTCACGCGGGCTTCAATTGACCGAATCGCAGCTCCACAACAGAGGGGCCGGTCGAGGCGAGAGGAGTCGTCGAACAGGGCATCTTGCACTGTGGTACCAATGGGAGGGCTACTCATGGAGTCCTGGGCTCTGCTTGTTCCTGGGTCGGTGGGGATGTCATGGTAGTCTCTATAGCGGGTAGTCAAGGCAGGTCAGGAGTGAGGTCGTATCGGCAAATAATAAGATGGCGAGGATGGTTCGGTCGGCATGGATTTGTTTGTGGGTTGAGAGAATTGAAAAATTGGGCAAAAAGCGGCGCGGCGCAGGAAATATTATTATCAAATGACCAGCTATTTTCGTCAGACGCGTCGCGGGGTTGTCGCGTGCATGATTGGCTGCCGCTCACGAGGACCGCAGCTTCCCACGTTGCTGCTTTAGAGTTATTCTTTCCTTCTATGATCCTTCCGTGGAAACGTTCCACACTGTCAGTATCTCTCTGATTAACTCCCTACGTGTGTGTTATACCGTTCTACTACCACATTCCTCTGGCAGCATCGTGGCTTCATGTCTCTCCTTGAGCACTAGAGCTGCCGTGTCAGCAGATGGCCTAAAATCAAAGTCGAGTTGACCTCAATCTCGCAGGTTCCAAGTCTGCATGGCACCCGAGAAGATGGTAAAGAGCCGTTAGACGGTTAACTAGGGCGGTTGCGGTACGTACTACCACATGTCACAAGACCGGAATGATAGGGTGTCAGCAGCTGTAGGAATCCTGTTGTACGTACCTTAGTTTCTTGTCATGGCAAGCAACCTGCTATCGCGTCTCGACGGGAACCAGCAAACGAGGCTTGCCGAGGCATCTCTTTCTTCGGTTCAATCACAGCAACAGCGCCGACATCCATGATCTAGATTGTAGCACTTGGACCTTGGTTTTTTTCTACATACCTCCTCTTCAAACTGTGGGATGAAGGGCAGAATAGGACCAGCCAGTTGACGTCCCGGCATGCCTCAAGACGGATATGGATGTATATAACCGCCTAGTTTCAACCCGACCAAGGAATATATATACAATCCCAGGCTTTAGGAGTACTCAATCCCAAATCAGGCCTCACTATAGCATTCGGCCTCTAGCCCATAATCCGGGCAACTGTGATCCTTTTTCAATCTTAAATCAATCGTACATAAATTTCCTCTCGCGCTAAAGTTCAAGATTCTGGGGACATCGCTTCCATGCCCAAAAAAGGCGAGTCCATATACGGCCAAATCAAATCAAGACTGGCCCATGACTTCAATGCCCGCGCCGACTTGGACGACAGGCCTTCCCGACAAAGTGCTGCTCGCCTTCCTCTTTTCCGCGCCTCTGGTCTTTCTGTCGCCCTCTTCAGAAAGACACATGTCTATAGGACTAAGCGGACTCTCCAGACCCAGCGGGTCGAACCGATCGTGGCGACACAGATTTTCGGCCTCACGCTGTAACATGGCTGCATCGACTTTCAGATTGAAATCGGCGAGGTAGCAGAAGGTGATTTCCAGCCTGCCCAGTTCGGCCTCGGACACTCCGCCCACTTTACTCACTCGGCCGTGCGGCCACGATAGATCTTCGAGTGCCTTCATGGCCACGCGTAGACAGGCTAGAAGCAGACGATGGACATTGCGCGGCGTCACGGGAAGGATCTTATCCAGGACAGCCAGTCGCGTAATGTATAGTGACGAGGCGAGGTACACGCCCGTCGAGGTAGGACAATATTTGTGCATGCGCATGAGATAGTCTTCGATCGAGATGGGCGGCGGGCGTTTCGAGTAGAATTTTCTCGCCAACGCCCCATGTTGGATATAGACTGGTTGTGCCTGCGCCCCGACGATTTGGTCGGCCGAAATGGGTTCGTGGGCATGCGCCTCGGGAGACCCAATGTGCGTGTTCACATATGAGACTCCGTCGATATGTTCCTGCTGCTTCTGGTGATGGAGGCCTGTTGATTCTGGAGCTGGATCGCGTAAGACCATGTTTTCTTTCTTTGCGGTGGTTGTGGGATCCGGCGCGTTGGTGTTATCGAGTGTGGTTGATTCCCGTAGCTTGGAGGCTCCTCGTACGGGCGATCCGCCGCGACTGCGTGCAGGAGGTGTGGGAGGGACGTCGCCCGTCATTTGGACTAGGTTGTCGATGCTTCGACATAGGAGTTTCAACGCCGCTACGGCGTCGAGTGTGAAGATGTCTACATTGTCTGGTGTGAGACTTTCCAATCCTTCGGGCGCGGGACTTCTGATCGACGGGGGGAAGATGCCTTTGTCGTTCTCAGGTTCGGGCGGCGCAGGCAGTTTGGGTGTACTTGTTGCTTGCTCTTTCCCGTTCTCTTGACCTTCTGGAGCTCCCATATCGCGAGCTGAGTTGAGGTGATGTCCCTGTTGGTAATGTCGCCTGTCGTCACTTTATCGTTCAGCCTTCTTCAAGCAGTGACGGTGCAGGCAGAGTAGGTTTCGCGGGGGTCTGTGGCTGACCGGTCGGATGCCACATGGTCAGGTCAAGCCTGGTGTTGAAGAGTATGGCCTCGTGCTCCGCAGAGAGCTATCGAGAGCCTGCAAGAGGCAGACAGTTCGAAACTCGAACACCGCAAGGTCTGGCAGGTGTTGGGTATGTCGGGTAGCTATCTGTGCTGTTTCTCGGGTAGTCCACCACGTGAGAGAGAGTTGGGAAGGAAAGGCACAGGTGTGACGTCGAGCGACCAGGATGTTGAAAGAATCAAGGATGGGTTTGACTTCGACTATGAGCGCGGCAAGGCGATTTGGAACAGTGATGCAATGATATGTGTGTACAGATGTGCAGAGGTGAAGAACACGGAGGAAAAGCCAGTAATTGGGTCTCTGGTCGTCAGGCTTTGTGCGTCGAGAGGACAGTGCGCTGGATGGTGCAGCCAGGTGTGTTGTCTTTTTGCCAATTAGGTGTTGTTGTCAAAGTTTGGGCAGCAGAACAGATGAAGAGATCAAGAACTCCAAGCAGGCCATTTAGAGCCAATGCAGGGCAAAGCGTGTTCTAGATTGACCACGAATCAACAGCTGCTGGAATGTGCGCCTATATGTATCTTTGCAGTGTTCAAGTCGGTGGTGAGAATTGAGGCTCCATCAAGCCAAAAAGGTCGAGATGGTCACGCGCCCCATTTGTATCTGCTTCCGCATCTGCCATATCCACCTCCGGTCTGCATTCGCATCTTACTCTGCACTGCATTGTGTAACTACGACCGAGCTACAAGATCCACCCTCTTGCCACCATCTTGCTGATCCTCGACAAGGACAGATCCCCGTGCTGCACGACATGTCTCGGCAGGTGTGCCCATAGGTGTATAGCTGGCAGCAAAGATATAGTGGATGTTGACTTCGTTCTGGGAAAAGTGGATCGGATTGTATCCCTCACCCTTATGCATCTCTGTTAAAAGGTCTATCTACTTCTATGTCTCACATCACTATGTGAGTTGATGTACTCAAACCTATGTAATCTATCGCCTTGCAGCCCTAACCCGATCCTTGACACCAATGTTGTCCGCCGCCGAGTTCCTCGTGCCAGTCATCGAAGCTTCAATGATAGACCAATGTTGGAATGACTTGTCGCAAATACTCCCCAATTCCCTCCCATCAGGTAGCCCAGAATCCCTCACGGGATCGGAAAGCCTTCCTAACTTTGCCTTGGGGCGGTTCATCCCAGCATGTTGAATCAGCCGTGCCATTTTCCACCTGTTCACCATTCAAGGACTATCGCCGTCTCCACCCTCGCTCGCGGTCGCGATCTCTGTCTCGCTCATCATCGATGGCGATAACGCTCTGCCGACGAGAACGTCTGTCAGCGGTTGCTGAGCGTTGACCCGCGTGCTCGGGATGCGTGCGTCGGTAATCTTCGCGAGCCCGGTCCAAGGGTGAGCGGTTGATGTCACGAACAGGTACGCCCTGAGGAGGATTGTGAACGACAACAATATCCTGGCGCTCGCGAGGTCGTCGTACTTCAACAAATCGAGCTGGCTCTTGGCTAAGTCGCCTTTCGCGTTCCCTGATCGCACACTCCCGTCGCTCTAAGGACCTCTGCCGCCTTTCCCGGAGCAATTCAGTCTTCAGTCTGTCAGCTGCCTCTTTAGCTGCGGTAGCTGCCATTTCCGCTTCGCGCCGCACTCGCCTTTCCCTTTGGAGATCGTCAACCAATCCCTGAACCTCGGGATCCGGTCGACGGCGTTCATATTCTTGCCGAGCGCCGCCCGATCCTGATGGCTCAACAACATAGTACTTGCCGCTGTCTCGTTTTCCTCTGGACGGAAGCCCCTCAACTTGAGGGTAGGCGTCTTCGTCGTTAGGGTGGCTATGGATAACCTTGACCTTGCGGAACCGAGGAGACCGTTCTTCGACTATATGGTCGATGCAATCGCCTTCGCGCTCTTTCTCTTTAGGGGGTAGCCTTGGTGGCAATGGAGCATAAATCCTATCTCTGAGCCTTGAAGACATGGCATAATACGGTACTCGTGGAAGGGGAGGAGGAGATGGGGACGGGGTCCGAATATCACGGTCTGTGCGTCGACTTAGTACAGGTGACTCTTCGATGATATGGATTCTCTTCTTCCTCGATCGGAAGAGATGGTACAGCTTCCAACCAATCGTTAGTTTCTTCTTTTCTGGGCACTTTGATCGCACAATGCAGTAGGTACGCACCTGAGGACCTCTGTCGACCACAACAGGCTCAGGCGAGTAGTTGTCAAGACTCTCACGGCGCCGGTTTGGCATTCAAGGGGAGGAGACACAGGCTTGATGCGGGGAATAGAGTAGAGCCGGCTGAATGTGTGCTGGATCCAAGGTCGGCAAAGGCAAGCAGAGGTAGGCGGATGGTAACTGTAGCGGTAGTGTCCCGAAAGCGGATGTCTCGATGGGTGCCTAGTACCTGATATGCCGGCCCATGCTTGTCGCGGTGGAAGACCTTCAGGTTATATCATCTTTGAGCAGCCGTTCAGAAGCAGGGCAAGTGATGAACGCTCTGAGACATCGCGGGCGATATGAAAGTAACGGTGCGTGTCGCAAGCGACATGCCCTTGCCGTCTCTCGAGGCTGTGGTCGTGGTCTGATGATTCGTTGCGACCTAGCCTCGGGCTCGAGCTCCGAACAACGGTGTGATAAATCTCGAGCGGAAGAGTACAAGGAAGCGATCGAACTGGTGACTGGGGACCTTTGGACCAAATGCAAGGGGTCAAGATTCTGTTTGGCCCAAAGCACGGCTGGGAGAAATGCAAAGAAGCTTAATGCCTCACCGACGTATCCGCATCTGAGGCAACCGTCCATCCCGATCAGCATGATGGGATCAGGCAGCCGGGAGATTTTGGCTGGTAGAAATGCAGCGGGAAGCACCGATGCAAGGCTGGCTCGAGTGATCCAGTTGCGGAGTGGCCTGCAAGCAGGGAGTCACCAAGCGCCAATGGGTGCCTGGTAGGATCCACGCATCCAGAGGTGAACCACTGTACCAGTATTGTTCGTGGGGGCCACGTTCCATTGATTCCGTCCCGAGATGCCAATGTTTCGTTTACCTGATGGTAGACCAATTCCAAGCGTGGTTACTGTCAGTGTCGCATGGTTGTGGCGGCCAATTAGGCCAGCGACCAGGCTGTGACTGGGTGTAAAGGCCAGCGGCATCACCCCGTAAATCAGTCTGTGTCTTTGTGCGGGATTGTTTCCAGGCTAATCGAATGCCCTCATTTTCCCTTCATGCCAGCGGTCTTTCTGAGGTGTGAAAGGGGCCTGCGACAAGAGCGGTGTGAAGCTAAAGTTGAAGGGTTGAAGCAAGCCACTGGTTTGCCCAGTCTCGTTGTGGCTGTGCTGCCCCCAAATAGTTTGACTGGCTTGACTGTCGACGATTGTTGTGGCGCCGCCGCAGGGACAAGCGGACCGTCTCCTGTCAGCACTGCCCGTTTCTTTATTCTGGGGTTGATTGCTAATCTGATACTATCACCACTTGCGATTTCTGGACCCGACTAAGCCTGTACCTCGACTAAGGTGGTCTGGCTTCGCGGTGATCAGAGGATGGGACCTTTTAGCATGGTTGTCTCCATGCTCTTATTGGGGGCAGTGCTGTACAAAGGTACCGTAGTTGCTTGTTAATACCTTGTGAACTGTGAAAAATCCCCGCCTTCCTCTGGTACATTCGTCTGATCAACAGGGAAGACCGTTGTGGTGATTTTGTCGACCTCTTCTTTGAACATCTCTGACTGACATCACTACCCCGAAGATGGGTGGCCTCAGTGGTAATGGCCTCTCTACAGCATGCTAGATTCCAAACCATGGGTAACTGCGCCGAGAGTCCGTCGACGTCTTGGAGAAGCTTGAAACGTGGGTAGCCTTCAATTCCTTAGCAGCTGCTCATGGACGATTGGCCGTGACAGTTGACGCGTGTGATATCGATCAGGCTACCGCTTGCAGGCCGCAACCGTTGGATGGCCCTGTTGCGCTGATGATAAGAGGCATGAAGTTGGTGCCCTGTATCAGGGTGGCTGGGTGGGAATGGCTGTGTTTTGGCAAGGCTGACCACCTAATGTGTATATATGTAGTGCAGGTAGTACATGCTGCCACTGTTTGCAGCATTCTCAGCCGAGCTGGGATAAGAATAGATTGATTGTCCCGGGCCATGTCTGTGCAATATCAACAACAGATGCCATTGCCCAATTGTGCAATCGTCGGCCTCATAGACCAGCTAGCAGCCTCAGGGAATTAATGCGCACGTTTGAAACATGTGCATGAATGATCAGTTTCTTATCATTATCCCTTGGTGATATGCCTCATCCCTTGGGCCCGTGGTTATGCCGCCCACCCGTTGGTTGGAGATCGCTGCTCCACTGAGACAGGAGCGGATCAATCTGACCACATGCTGGTCGGCGGAGGAGGTGGCGTGGCTGGGGTATCCAGCACAACCACTTTGGTTATCCGAAAGGCATGGCAAGGAGAAGGACCGATGAAGGGAGAATTCCACTATCCTCGAAACTCCCCTTTAGGGGGAGGACGTCACGGAGACGTGGGGGATGCACGAACCTTAGTGATTCGGATCGAGGCTCATGGCAGTGATAAAGCCGCTATCGTTACTACATGCAGCCTCGAGGGCAAGATGAAGACATCCAAGGCGGCTGAACGTGCAGTTGACAGCTCGCAAATAACGTGACGTGGCCGAGACTGGCTTGTGGCATGGGATCCCACGTCGTATAGCACAACTCAGAAAGCTGCAACAAAGGAAAGCTTGGGACCACCACCTACTGAGACCTGCATGGCAAGGAGCTTAAGGAGGGTTAGGTCAAGCAACATCGGAGAAGAAGCCACCGTAGAAAGGTGATACGGGAAATCTCAACGGCACAAGCGTGAGAAACGCGGATCCCCGCTCCAAGGCATCGGCGGATAGAGGGATGTCAAAGAGCGCCAAAGAAGATGGTGAGAAACGAGTAGATACAGTGCAGAGTCCAGGGCGACGGTAGTGAGTCTTCGAAGAAAGACGGGAGAGCGAATAGCATGAAGTCGAAGGGAAAAAGAACACCAGAGCAAGTCGCCACTTTAACACACGCCAAGATCACGCTAAAGCGGGAGTGCGGCCTATCCCGCCAATGACCTCGCATTCCGGTGTTTTGGGTTTAGCTTATTTAGACCTTCCTGTATCACTGCGCATCCGAGTCTCTTTTCTTTCCGCCATTCTTGGAACACCATCGGACAGCCACTATCCACGACTCGATTTTCACCACCGCTTGAGTTTCCAGGGTTGTAATCTGCGCTATCGCTTCTATCATCATGGCCATTTGCTTTGGGCCGGGTTTCCCTGGTTTGAGCGAGACAGGGTAACGCAGGCGACCTTTGGGTTGTCAGCGTGGCTTCTTCGTCCTGGCGCACAGCAATACACTGCCTACATGGCCATCGAGGAACCTGACTCAGCACTACTACCAAACAAGTTCGGAAGGGAGCTCGAGGGTAGATTTTCCTAAGCCCAAAACCAACCATTGTCCGCCTTTGGATGATCTACTCAACACACCATCCACTGCCGTTGTCCGCCAATAGTCTTTCTGCCTATTTGGAATTTGAATTCAACTCTAACGAGAATATTCAAGGCTCACTTACCGCGGAAGAGTGGTGAGAGCATCGCGAGCAGAGGCCAGCCAAGAAAGATGAATGGAAGACCTCGTCGGACTACCGGGCCTACCAGGATGCTGCCCGGACGAGCTCTGCATGGGACGCATCCTTGCCACCCAGTTATCCAACACAGTAGGTGAACCGCTCAAGACCAACGCCTTCCTTAGGTATGCTAGAGTTGTATGGTTGAGCCATCTGTCATGTTTATCTAAAAAGACAAGCTCAACGGGCACGGGTACCGAAGGACCCCCAAATCTCACATTAGCTATTGAGGTACATGCATTCGCCCCGCCAGGCTGCGCAAGTGGACAAATGCCTTGCCTGCCGTTGGGCTGAAAAGGCTTCTCGGCTGATCTTGGGGGCGGTCCTGAATGCAATTGATGTTTATGAAGCCGACCGTTCTAACAGCGCAACTAATCCATGCACGCAGTGCGACAGATTCATTCCCAGCTTCATGCAAGATCTCATGGTCTGAAGACGGGGCTTAGTACAGCCAAGCTATGACCGGAGAGGGTCTTTCACAACTGGCTGAGTTCGGTGCGCCGGTCGCGAACGAAGGGGGGCCCAAATCTGTCCAGATCTGCCTCTATCGCGAGATTGTTAGCACTGGCGGCACCACCGGATCACAAACCGAATTTTACATCTGGTCTATTCCTACGTTCCATTACACGGAGGTCGCTCCCAAAGATACGACATCCGGCCGCAGAGAGCATACTTTCGTATTGCCTACCGTGACCATATGTTTGTCATGGGAGAACAAACTATGTGCGTCTATTTTTGGGAGGCTAGCGGATCCAGATACTTAGTCTCTGGAGGATCGACTGGCAACTTTTATGTAATCAGGGCGAGTTGTCAAAATATCACGGACCAAGCCCAGGGTAATCGGGGCCAAAATGCCGCCAACATGGACCCAAATTTGGTGGCACTGTCCCTCTTTGAGATGGTCTGTCCGGAAGACAAATCACGGTCATGATACCATACGCAAAGCTCTCTGGGTAAGGCGAATGGCTGCATCTATTCTTGGAAGCCTGCTTGTCGTCGTTGCTTTGCTGCGGCCGTGGCAGTGGCCGTTTCCTTCATCTTGTTCTTTCGCGGTCGGGGAATAAATCACTTTGAAACAACTGCTGATTTTTCGAGCTCGGCCGGCCCCGAGACTCTGGCTGGATCTGGTTCATTCATGCATAGTGGCAGCGAGTCAATTGGTCGGATGAGGACAATCCGCCTAGTGAACATTACCATCGCCACAAATACCGTGCCGATGGGCTCGGCAGAAGTCCAATGCGAGCGCAACTCCTCCCAGACTGTTTGAGAGTGAAGAGCGCGTGGGAACCCTTCGCCGGGGATGGTTCGGATCCCACTACACAGTCAGACTGGCGAGAAGTGTGTATTGCCCCAGCCGAGCAACCCTCGTCACCGGATCCTGTCCCGGCACCAGTGGATTATCAGCAGCATGAGCAGCGGATTGTTAATCCAGAAGCCACCGACTCATGTCATCACCAAGGCCAGGAAAAAATAGATACCTTTTTCGAACACCCCTGAGAAGTTGTCAAGGGAGCGGTCTGTTGCAAGCAACCCCTGCAGATATGCCGCATCGAAAAGTGGACGATATATCCGCGCATAGTGCTTATGAGAGAACCAGGCACGTTTTCCAGATCTCAAGAGAGAGACATGGCGATGGGCACCGGCCAGAGATGGCAGATGCGCGAGACGGAGCCTCGTCCACGGACCTAGAGCCCCAAGGTCGCAAGGGTTCCCTCTTGTCAATACCCGGACATTATCAGCGCGATGCCTGGAGCATGACTCATTATGTGCAATGATAATACCAAAACGCACAGACAAGCAAGGACGATGATGGAAGTTATGACGAGAAGTAACGTCCCAACCGGATCATGCATGGATGCTGTGAAGTTAGCGACAACGCCATTATACTGTCGCAGCCACCTGCACTCGACTGAGACGGGGCCCGTTCGAGACCTTATGAAAAACGAGTCGGAGAACGAGTATAATATATTCTGACGGATTTGAGGAGAGCTCGACCTTCTCTTCTTTCACTTTGTGTCAGAACTTTCATATTATTTGGCAACCTCCAACCGGGATCAGTAGGGCTAAGGGTCAGAAAACCGGTGCGGATATTTAACCACGGAGACATGCCGTCCAGACATCAAACCGTCTGTGAAATAGAGGTCGCACATGCTTGAGTTCGCCATTTTAACCAACCAGGGTATGCTACTTAGCTATTGGTGGGCGAGACGCCTGAAAAAGCCATCGCATCCTCCAGTCTGCGCCATTGCTGCAATAGGCATCGTTACAGCCCCTGGACGGCTCTAGGGCTTGTGACATGCAAGCTTCCGAAGATTGACCAGGAGAGGTTGAATCATGATTTAGGCGCTCTCGGCGCTCCCGCGTCTGACCTGAGGGCATCTCACCCCAGTCTCTGTGTTCAGGGGATCTCTTTCAGCTCAGGATATATCACTGTATCGTCCTCAAATCCGACTACGAGTGCGGAGTCGGAGCTTAATCGTACGGCGTGAATGGCTGGACACACCGCCTCGACAACAGGGAATGAGTACAATCTGGACCATAACGAGGCGTACAACCTTTGTACGGCGAAGTTGAAACGGGCAGATACGGACAACTTCATAGTTCGCTTCAACGATGACGAGGTGAACTGCTCAATTGACATCGACCAGCAGCAGGCATTGCAATGGCTACAGCGGGAAAAGCGGCTTCCTAGCCAGGCAATCTGGTTCAATGTCTGGGCTTCGGATTCTCAAAGGCCCATTATTAGAGAGGTTGCGAAGAGGTACGACCTGTCGCCACGGCTCATTGCACTGTTCTGTCCTCCGAAGTCGTCAAGTACCAATCCCAAGAAGCCGACCAGCCCTTCTGGCAGCAGCGATGGCGTCCCAGCGAAAGCCAGGATATATACGAATGATGTCGAAATGGCGGCATCTCCGGCTCAAAAATCACTGGTACAACAATGTGCTTCCATCGACTTAAACGGACTGAATTTCGCCGATGTTGTTAATAATCTGTGGCATTTCTGTTCCGTCGACTTCGGCCGGCATTATATCTACCTGGGATTCAACGCCCTCTTTTCTTTCCCCGGCAGCGATAACGACAATGACAAACCTTCTGGACAGAAGATCTGGACGTCGTTGCTCCTGTGTGACGACGGCACTGTGGTGTCGGTTTTTGAGAGACCAAGCGATCCTGCAGCTGCGGCGGTAACAAGACGCAATGTCCTCAACGTCTTTCGGCATCTCTCCAAGCTGCATGACAGCGACGGTGCATTAGACACATTGATGAAAGTCCGCATCCGGTGGAATGAACATTCCAGCAAACCCGACAGCGAATATTCGGCTGGCGAGGCTGCCAGTCTTTTGTTCTATTATCTCTTCGACGACTGGCTTTCCACCTACGCTCTGATAGCTCGCATCGAACATCCGTATAGAAGGAAGCTTGAGGAATTGCGCCAGCTTATGTTTGAAGCGGCTGACGTTGCGCTGATCCGACAGGTCCACGATGTCGGGAGGCAACTAACAGTCTTGAAATTGATGTACCAAAGCTATGAACTGATCGTGGCGCGACTGCTTCATCGACACCGATCTAGTCTCATCCATGCCAACGCCATGCAGACCAACAGTACATTGTCTGGCGATGCCAACTATGCGCCGCCGGAGCAAGATGCCACCATATTTTCTTCACACGACGAGCCCCATCTGAGTGCCAGGCTGAGCATGTCCGCCATTGTCCGATTCGAAAGGCTTCTTGACCGGATCAGGTTGTACGCTCTTACTGAGATCGAAGAGTGTCTCAAAGAAAAGGAATCATTGGTACTGATGGTGCGTGGTATTGGACCTTGCGGATACGTTTTGCTTTGACATGGCTGACGCGCGATGGCTGCAGAATTTCAACTTGGTGGCACTCAAAGAGTCTCAAGCCGTCGAGAGACTCACCAGGACTACCATCCTTCTGGCCAAGGCAACAATCCTGTTTCTTCCCGTCAGCCTTATGACAGCCTATTTCTCCATCCAACTCCCCGAGATCGCGAAGATATACACCCTCAAGACGTACTGGTTGACGTTTATGGTCGTTGCCGTCTTGTCTGTGGGATTCTTGCTGATTTTCGGCGTCACCACACATACTATCGAGGGTAAGACCATCTATAAATCGATTACTAGGGTGCTATGGGACAAGGGCAAAAGCAAGCGGAAAAGGCAGTGATGGCTGCACCTGATTTCCAGGCTGGCTTGTATGAGCAGAAGGTCACACCCCCACAGATCTTTTATTTGGATGAATGGATTGACCAGTTCCGGCTTGGGCGACTCTGACCAAGGAACTTCACTTCGAGTCCACCGGCCTCGACCAAGGGACCATCTCCTTTTTTGGACTTGTCCCATCGGTACACTCCGCCAGCGCCGACATTGTACCGATAATAGTTCTCAGTCCCAGCGGGAATCATAGCCCGGCGCAAAGTAATGTTGATCCTACCCTTGTCGGCCTCGGCCCCCCTTGCGCTTGGGAATACTATGCAGCCAATTTGATTGAGTCGGACCACGCATAAGGACCATATCGCCACTGCCCAAGGACAACTTAACATCACTGCTGCCCAAGACTGGCTCATTTGCCTTGTCTTTGGGAGGTTTATGTCTCATGAGGAAGTCACGCCGGGCACCCAACGTAAACGATGCAATCGCCGGGTTCGGACCAAGGAAGTGCTCATCATCGCTATGGTATGATATACTATCGCTGCCCGAAGCATAGTAGTTGACCAAGCAGAAGTTATACTTGGTGTCGGTGCAAGCCTCGGTCACTCGACGCAATAGGTCCAGGCATTCCGGTATTGGCCTCGGAGCGCATTTGTATTTGTCCCTCCTGACGGGCCTAGAGGGATCGGATGCCTCAACAATGACAGGCACTCGTGGTGTATCAGCTTGGTCTGCGGAGACTTTGTCGTCGTCATCATTATCCCGAAACCGACTGGTCTCGTCAAGCCCGAAGACTGTGGTGAACCGGGGAGTGTTGATCACGGTTTCGTTGCCAAAGCGTTTGATCGTGTATCGGACACGATAGAAGAATAGCTCGCGTCGCAGAAATTCGAATAGATCCCGTGCAATCGACTTGGGAATAAACGGCTGGAAATACAGGATGTCAAGGTGTGGTTGGTCGCGTATTTCCTTTCCTTGCGCTGTCACGAGGAGTTCTATTTCCTCAGCAACTGGTGCTGGGAGGTGGGGAATGGGCCATGGATATGTCGAATGGTTTGAAGTCTTTAACGGTGTTTGCGCCTCGTCGTTTCCATTCCCGACGCTGTGCCTAGAAGTGTTGGTGGCTTTGAGTTCGGACGGTGGCGATGACCCATTCAGACGGATCTTCTTTGGTGTTGACGAGAAGAACGTATCGAGAGTGCGTTTGGACATGACCTATAGTCTATGCTTGCACCCGGCTCTGGATCGCTGATACACCCTGTGAGTATTCGGGTTCGATACCAGGAGTTCAAACCATTGCAAGAGAGGATGGTTGTCCAACGTCTTCCGCCTGTAAATAGGTACTTTTGGCTCTTGTTGCTCCATGCAATTGAAAGACGTCACCATTGGCCCTAGTAGGCTTGAGCTTATTCTTGAGCTTAACCTTATCTGGTCGATTAAGTAATACGCGTTTCACTTTATGCGCCGCGTCAATAATACGGGCACTTAAACGGGAACCTTGGCATCGGAAAATGAAGCAGTCACATGACGAGGCTGGAATTATCAAAATCTCCTACCAAACCGACGTTTCGAAGATCCCGAGTGTAACAAGTGCGACCGGCCATCTATTTACGTGCTGCATGGCAAATTATATTCGCCGGTTGATCTCCAGTCTAGCCCGCATAGAAGCTGCGCCAACGCCTAGAAAGATGAATATGAATTCTCCAGATCTGCCTGAAATTTTCCGGCCCCCTGTCAACCGGTCAATGCGAACTCTCGACAGATCATTCTTCCATAAAGTGGTTCCTCTAGCTGCCGCCAGCGTATCTGACCTGAAGCAACTCACCAACGTGCGGAAAGAATTGGACAGGTCCGGGGATATGCTCAGGTTGCATCCCATCAGACCTTTACGAGACGATGAAAGCACCCCCGGCGCCAAATGCTTTTTACTAAAGCCGGGGATTGATGCAAATGGTATTTCTGATGATCTACATCTTGGAAAGCTATGCTCACATGTCGAAAGTGCCTGCCACATGGACTCCGACCATATCAAAACTCGTGGAAGCCTCCCTTGCGAGGATACGACCGTACGACCTGACCATGACGTACGATGATTGGACGATGCGTAAGTGAGTCTCTGGGACGCATCCCGGACTGGGACGACATTTCTGACAATTCTTTAGACAATATACTTGAAGCTATCCTTCCTGAGATACCGGAAGACGAGAAGGAAACTCCCGCAGGCTTCGCACAGGTTGGCCATGTCGGTGAGTTGGAGCAGCGCGCTCATTTTGATCTATACTGATCCATCCCAGCACACGTCAACCTGCGCACGCCATATCTGCCTTACAAACACCTGATCGGGCAAGTACTGCTCGACAAGAATCCTACCATCACGACCGTCATCAACAAAACCCTCGATGTCGGTAAAGAGTCGGTCTTTCGAACATTTCCCTACGAAGTCCTTGCCGGCCCAGACGATCTGGATGTCCTTGTGCACGAAGCAGGATGTGAATTTAAATTCAACTTCGGCAAGGTCTACTGGAACTCTCGCCTGGGGACTGAACATGCGCGGGTCTTTGAGACTTTCAACGAAGGCGAGGCCGTCTGCGACGTCATGGCTGGAGTAGGGCCCTTTGCCGTGCCGGCCGGGAAAAGGAAGGTCTTTGTGAGGGCTAATGACTTGAATCCTGATTCGTATGCCAGCCTTCAAGATGCCATCACACGCAACAAAGTCTCCGATTTTGTAACAGCATCTTGCGAAGATGGAAGAGACTTTATCCGCCGAGCGACGAATGACTTGCGAAATAATCCACGGACTGTCAGATTGGCTCCGAAAACAAAAGTGTCACGCCATGCAAGCGAGGAAGAAAGGAAAACTGCTCAAGAGGCCGTTGAGAAGTCTACGCGAGTCCTGAAAGAGCCAGCGTCTTTCTCCCATTATGTCATGAACTTACCAGCTAGCGCGATCGAATTTCTCGACGCCTTCAAGGGTACTTATCACGGCCGAGAAGCTGAATTCGCCCCGCGCACCTCGACGAAACTGCCTCTGATACATTTGTATCTTTTCCAAACCAAATATGCCGACGAGGAACTCGAGTTGCTAGAGATTTGCGAGCGCATCTCCAAGCATATTGGGGCTGAAGTCAAGCTCGATGATCTAGATCTGGAAATGGACATACGATATGTCCGCCTTGTCGCTCCTAAAAAGAAGATGTTTTGCGCCACATTCCGGTTACCTGCAAGCGTTGCATTTGCTGAGCCTTAGCTTCTACACCGTTCCCGTCATTGGTTCTTCACAACCTCGGACGTGGCCAGGTTGTCAGATATTGTTTGCGCCCGACATTATCAGGATAGCTTTGCGGTTGGCTGTCAGGTCCGGCATATGGCTGTCCCATAGCAGTCATCCTCATTGCCTCGTCACTTCAACCAGGCTGGCACCACGATCTCTGATAACCCGTTGAACCCGTTGGTCAAGACCAGCGTCTTAAACTTAGTGTTCAAAGGCCACGAATAACTTCAAACCTTCCTGGCAAAAGCGTTGGCGTCATATGGAAACAGGACGACTTACATTTTCGGCCTAAAGAGCTTTCTTTACCCGTCTGTGTTGACAATCCATGGCATGGGACATTCGGAACACCATCAGAAATCAGCGAGGCAGCAGTGGATCACTGAATTCAAAAGTCTAGCAAATACTCGGGATTCAGGCTACCAGGCTTGGAGTGCAGCTGTCTACACTGCTCTTGATAGGAGTATATGAGAAGCTGGTTTACAGGGAGAAGAGAAGGGTTCGAAGATTGTGAATGGTCTTCACTTAATCACCGCATCTCTTTGTGTTGATGGACCATGGCTTGACCCTTCGCTTCAAATGTCCCAAGTATATGGATGAGTACATCATCACAGACCCAGGTATAACCATCAATATCCCAGCTGTTCGGCACCTCAAAGACTGTCTCGGGCTTCAACTTGCCTCACATCAATACACATTTGCAGCATGATATAGCAACATATCCGTCACGATAGTTCGGATCCCAACTATCAATTGACCAACCGTCCGACCCTGGTGTCTCCTTGTTCCAACCATCATATTCTCGAGGCTGAATCGGAAAGAGTTGTCGCTCGCGGGCCAGAACCTCATCTCCCTCTATTACAGATGGCATAGGCGGTTTGATGTCTGCCTCGCTCGGCGCAGGAGTATGAGTATCGGGGCTGCCATTTCCAGAAACCATGACTGTCTTGTTCTCGATTGGTGCAGTCATATCTGAAGCGGTTGGTGTGGGTGTGTGTGTGTGTGTGTGTGTGTGTGTGAGGATAGTTTTCCTCTCGCAATGGATCCAGGTTCGAAGCGTTTGTGTCAAGCATTGGCGCCCTGTACAACAATCAAGGAAAACAAGAGGGGCTCCCCACTTTCGTCTGTCAGTGGCTATAAAGCAGCAATGCTGACTGCTGTTGTCTAAGGGTCGATATCGAAGAGATGAGAGAGGTGGAAATGCTGAGAGGAAAAGGAAGTCTTCAAAAGCTTGTCCATGTTCCAGAAAGGTTCTAGCCATGAAAAACTAAGAGGACCTGCGTTACAGGACGATCTCTTTCTCATGACTGTGTCGAACCAAAAGATGTCACTCACGGAACTCATACCAGCCTGTCACCGTTCACTGTGGGGCGGGCAAACCGAACGGCTGCATGGTGCCGTGCCGGATCTAAAACAATCACATCACATGGCAATCCGTCACTTTACAGTTTGGGATCTCCCGTCACAATTCGGTTTCGAGGTCCCCGGTCAAAGCACGGGTCTGGTTATCACTTTTTACCTACGGTATTATGCTGTTCTGCCAGACTGCCACACAGAAAACGGAACATTTACTACTCGGCAAACTGCTCGATATCTCTTCCCCACTGCCTTTGGTAACGCTCATCACAATAACGCTGTCCGATCTGGGGCAAACGAGGACCAGATATACCATCGTCTGAGTCAGGCATGAATGTTGGTATCTGTGCACCTTTGTCATCCCCATTCATAGCAGCTCCATATCAAAGGTACCACTCCACCGGCACGTATACCCAAAAGCTACTTAGGAGGGAAGACCTGTCTCTTGTCGCTGCTAGACATGATCTCATCAGAGCGTACTTCAGCCATTCCCATCATCATCGCTATGGTCCTCATAGCTCCCCCAGCCCAGCTCTCACCTCTGAACGCTGCCTCAGCTGATCACGCGGATGTTCCACGACCACCCAAGCCGATCCAGGATATTACCTATTACATATTACATGACCATACACCCCCGCAACTCCTACAATGGTGCCCCTTTGCCCTACCATCCAACGGGCCCTCCGTCCACGCCCACGAATATCCACGTTGCCCTAGACTCTGGTGTCCCGAAAAGCCGCCGAAATCTCGGCTCGGCTCGCTGTGAATGGACCACCTTGTCGTCTGGGTGATGGTATTTGCTGGCGCCGGGGAACCTGGTTGTGTGCTCCAGCTCCATGGGAAGTTGAAGTTCATCCTGGGTGGAGACTAGTGACTGTCATCAGAGAGGAAAGACTCCAGGTGCTCGAGAGTCTAGAGTCTAGATCCCAATCTCAGCGATCACTGTCATTTGGACTTGAGCTACCCGAGAGGGAGAGGGTGAATGAACGTGAAGGCAAGAATAGTAAATGATGGAATGTGTGGGCAAGAAAGATAGACGAATTCAATGTGTTGGCAAGAGAAATAGAAACTTCAATGTATGGGCAAGAAGGGTGAAGGTGAATTGAATGGGATTCTGTGCGCAAGGATGTTTTCTCTCTTGATATAGTGAAGATGGTCATAGTCATATCATACCTTGTACACCGTCCAGACAGACAGAGCTTGGCCTTGGCCTTTGTGAAGGTAATCCGATCCTCCCTTTTGTTCCGTTGATGTGAAGAGAGACCAGGATATCTATTTGCCTTGAGAGATACGGTCTGGGTATTCCTGAAGAATGAGGAATGAGGAATGCAGGATGAAGGATGCAGGATGAAAAGAAACGCGGGTATAGCGAGAACTTCTCTCGAGGATCAGAATCAGGAAACGGGAGAGCGGGTAATGTCGAGACTGGAGGTCTCAGAAGGGGCGTTCATTGATATAGCTGTTTGTCCGTTTTCCAGTTCCGTTCCATGGCCTCCTCCTCCTTCACTAGAGTCTGGACCACTGAGTGATATCGTGGATTTCGACTCACTTGCACCAAACAGACCAGACCAGGCTGTTTGCTTGGTCTCTGTTTGGGACATCACTTGTTCGGTAGTCGTAAGCTGAGCCCTGGTTATAGAGCAATCGTTGAAACGAGGAAACGAGGAAACGAGGAAGTGCAAGTATAAGTATAAGTGCAAGTGCAAATATAAATGCAAGTACAAGTGCCATCTCAGTACAACCCAATCCGAGCATACTATCTCTCATCCCCCCGGTATCGCTTGACCCTGAGCTTGAACCATGCTTTATTCGGGCTCGAATATAGAGACCAATGCCACACCAATCGCCCGTTCAGCTGCAGCCATGTATGACTCGGTGTACGCTCGAAATGCACTTCCGCCAGTCGACACGGTCCGGACTCGTGGAATGAGCCGTCCTGCTGACTCTGCGATTGTGGCATTCCCCAACCCGTTCTTCTGGTCCTTGGAAAGGCAAGTATTTGGTCAAAAGCTCTCCTCGGCCTCGTTTGATAGAAATAAAACATGTGAACCATTTCTCTGGCTTATCAAGTATAATAGAGCAGCGGGGGCGGGTTCCAAAAAAAGAAAGACAACGGTTTTACTTCACACTCAGAAGTAGAATTCAGCGACGATGACTGCGATCCCGCCGCCACCTTTCTCCCCTATCGGAAGATCCAGGCCAGGCGTAGTCCGCACTCGACGTGCGACCTTGTCTTGGAGGTGAAGGACTGAAATATTCGCGTTCCCAGTTCCGACTGCGACTATGGTATCTCTCGACGCGGACACGAGAGGATGATCCATGTCCATGTCCATGTCCATAACGCTGAGCGTAGAATTGGCGAGGGCTGGACGTCTGAATGTGATGGCTTCGATCATTCGAACCTGAGCTGCGCCCGCGATGGAGGTATTCGCGGCTCGATGGGCGCGTAAGTGGACGTGGGCTGTGCAAGCGGACAGAGCGCCTTGATGGACTGTAATTGTAAGTTCGTTGCGGAGAAGGAGATGGAGAAGGAGATCGACGACGAGGTCTCGGTGGAGATGGACTGTACGGTCTCGGTGGTCGTTGTGGCGACGGATATCTAGAAGGGTGTTGAGGTCTTGATCTTGATCGAACTGGGTAGGAGTCGCGAAGATGGACTGGCGATGGCCTTCGGATTACTGAGGAGTGAGAGAAGGATGAAAAAGGTGAAGGATGTCTCGTTCTGGTTCTGGTTCTCGATGGCGATGGCGATAGACTGTGTGGTCGGCTGCGGCTGCGGAGATGGACACGAGATGGTCGTCGTAGGATCAATGCTGTGGGAGAAATATCTCTGCTCAATAGGGATGGACTGCGACGTTGAAGTCGATATAAACGGCGCGGCGGTGACGGAGATTGTGGACGGGCTCGGCTGATTCGGATTTCTTGCACTTTGCGATAGTATTGTGCTGGGCTGGCATTTGCGTCATGGCCTGTACTGGCTGTTGCTGGGGAATCTAGATTGGTCCAGATGTTGTATGTTGTAACCTTTTTCTGGGGACTGTTAGTCAGGCATAACAAGCAGGATGTGCGAAGGATAGATGGGAAGACTAACATTTGATTGCCTGGATAGAGACATTATGCTGGTGGGAGGATCAAGAGGCTCGTCGCGGAATCGTGGCTTAGGCTGGGCACCTTCGGATTGCGGATTGGTTTCCTGTGCTGCGTTGGTTGATTAGACTCTCTTTCACTGTTTCGGGTGTGGCGATGTTCAGATTGTGCCTCTAGGGACGACGCAGTAGTCAGGCTGGGCTCGTATCAGGGGTAAGGCTGATGCTCCGCTGAGGACGAATGGCTCGTGTCCGTACTTAGTCTCTCATTGGTGGTATCGCTTGCTTGCCGTGTTCAAGGTCAATAGGATTGCTTGGTCCCGTCGACATTGAGAGAGTGTGGAAGAGATGAGGGAAGAGAAAACGGATTCAACGGCCCCTTTTAGTCGGCGATGGTGACAACATTGAACTTCAGTGTGGTGATGCAGGCTGAGCGAGATGGTGGTCAACGAATATCACCTTTTTCTCCTCGTTTGATTCTGCCGTGTTCCTGCCATCCTCTGGGCTATGTACCAAGTTGCTAAAAGACCATATCTTGTCAGCCCCTTCCAAAGTAGACGCTTCCAATGGCGAAAGGTCGAGCAGCGTATCTGATACCCACAGCCACACGAAAGGGCCGAGGGCTGAGGACGGCGGCCAAACATGGAAAATGGTAACCGGAGATAGAAAAGCACCGTTCACTCTAAACCAAGCATGCAACGCACAATAGGGAAGTTGGAGCGAAAGAGTGAACATGGATTCCCTTTGCAAGGCCCCATTGTTGTTCTTGTATCATAACACATTAGACCTATTTTGGCCTCATGACACCGCCATGACAGTCCCATCTCGTGTCAGACTTGCTCCGCCTTCGACAGGACCTCCCGAAATATATCGACTGGAGAGTCCATGGGGTGGCACGGTAGCGCCAGTAACTTGCTGGTCTGCGAAGTCGGCTCGCAGATAAGATCTGCTGCGCCGAAATCTCCTAACTGTTTTGCATGCAAATACGGCGCGAGGAAACGCTCCGAATAGCATGCGACACAGGCAAGATCTCGGAGATCTAGGACGCATGGAATACTTTGTGTGAGTTAGCGTAGAATCGTCCTCGTCCTTCCGCCACAATTCCTGGGCGTGCCCGGTTGGTCGGTATGTTGGTTCAGCGATTTGCTCGTCTCATTTTGAAGTCCTCCTGCAACGATATCGAGCACGTCGTGCGGACAAAACTTAGCAGAATCCCCAAGCATACTGTCGTATAATGGCTGACCATCGGCAGCTGAAATATCCGCTCCGACAACGAGTCGTAACCATAACTCCTCACAACTGCGCCTGTCTCTTCAACCTCTGCAGTTCCCTACAAATGCCCTCCAGCTCGGCTTCCGAAACAACACCATCCTCCACCTTCTTCTCCAAACTCGGAATCAAGGCCTTCGCCTCATCTGAGCAAGTCGGTACCAGGCTTCCAAGTTGGCTCTTCTCGAAGCGTTCCAAGTTTTCGCCGTAAGAATTGATAATTCCTTCGACTTGTTGCGCCTCGGCCAGTTCTTTGAAGACGGCAAAGATTTCCAGGTAGTCGCGCGTCTTGGCTGTCGTTTCGGTCTCTTCATAACGTCCGCCTCGCGCTGCTCGGGTCGCCAGGGTCTTTTGAAGAATGATTCGGGCTTCAGACAGGTTGAGTGTGACTTCGTTTTGGAATTCGCCTAATTTAAGCACGGCGCCGGCTTCGAGGTCGGAGGTGGCGGTGGGAGGGAAGCGAGAAGGCGCAGCGTGAGGCATGTTGACTAGAGATGGTGTCTGGGTAAGGGTGCGATAAATGTGATGGATTGAATCTATAATCACCGTCGATCATGAGTTCGATGTTGCAGTACGTACAGACAAACATTCACTAGCCTTGGCTTTAGGACCTTAAGGTATGGACGGATCATTATTATTCCGATAACGCTGTTAGATATGCCGGCCACTATACCTCTTTCGTGTTTGTGACGCCGCCCTACGCTCGTCCCCGCTTTCGGGCCGTAACTCAAATCCATCGTGGGCCTTGAAGCCACTTTTGGCCACATAACAGTTTATACCGGATGGCTTCAGGCTCGCGTGCTATACCGCTATGATTCGTGTTAGGATTCATCCTCTATACCCAGCCGACAAGTTAGCTTTGGTTCGATTGCCTCAGATGATAAAGGTGCTGCTTGTGGCACGAAATCAATAGTTCGCCTCCCACCTCCCACATTGCTACCATATTCTTATCTCTGGAGCCGAGTAGCATCGCTTGTTCGGCATCTGTACCTAAGATATGTCGCAATCGATGGTACACTATCGCGTGCACATGTCGTAATGGTAAGTCAAGTATCATTGGTGGTTTGCACTTATATATGGCGTATGGACCTCGTCAAATATAAGCCACCGGTCATATCATATCTACAGTTCCTATCAAGGTAGCCAAGTGGAAGCCGGTCATCGTGAGGATCTTTCTCTACTTTTTCTTTTCTTCTTCTTTTTCCTTCTTGTTGTCTAGAAAGAGCCAAGATGGGACATTCAACGCCAGTAACCTCTAGCAAACAAGCAGCCGAGAGCACGAACCAGTGGATCGACACCACTTCCGACCATGCAAACCTCTCGCCGTCTTCCCCTCCATCCGGCTCGCCGTCCTCACCGCGCCGTTCCTTCCGCAGTTACATCTGGGACACAGACACACACCTCAAGACGCCAGAGGAGCGACGCCTCCTCGTCAAAGTTGACGCGGCGATCCTCAGCATCGGCTGTCTAGGATTCTTTCTGAAGTACCTGGACCAAGGGAACCTGACGAACGCGTATGTGTCGGGCATGAAGGAGGACCTGTCCATGTACGGCAACCAGTATACATATGCTGGCACTGCCTATACTGTGGCCTATGCCGTGATGCAGATCCCCAGCACGCTGATCATCCAGCGTGTGCGGCCTAGCATTTGGCTCGCCGCGATGGAAATCTGCTGGGGAACCTTCACATTCGCCCAGGCCGGAATGCACAACGTGAGCCAGCTGTATGCGTTCCGGTTCCTGGTTGGTTTCTTCGAGAGCTCGTTCTTCCCTTCATTGCTATATGTGCTTGGGAGCTGGTATACCAAGACGGAACTTGCGAAGAGAACTGCACTGTTTCACATGACGGCGCCGTTGGGGACCGCATTTGGCGGATATCTCCAGGCGGCCGTGTATAAAAACCTCGATGGAGTTCACGGCCTTGCAGGATGGAGATGGTTGTATATCGTTTGCGGAGTACGTACCTTGGCTGTACCTGTCCTTGGCGTTAGCCAGGGGTGGTTTCGCTGCTGACAACTACAATCGATATAGTGTATGACTGTCCCCGTCGGACTCGCTACATATCTCTTTCTCCCGGACACACCATACACCAGCCGTGCCTGGTTTCTTTCCCCGAATGATCGAGCTCTTGCCGAAGAGCGAGTGAGAAACGCCGGCAAGGCACCGCCAGTGAAGATCACACGAGCGACATTCAAAAAGATTCTCAGCTCCTGGAAATGGTATGCGTTCGTGCTGGGATATGTGGTAAATATCTCTCCTTCCTAGGTATCTTCGCCGATCTATCTCCTCTAATCCGATAACAATTTGTAGCTATACGGGGAATCGTGCGGTGCAAATGGCTATTTTGCCATCTGGCTCAAGTCGGAAGGCTTCTCGGTCGTCGATCGCAATGTCATCCCTACAGGAACCTCCCTCATTACAGCCGCCTGTGTTGTTCTTTGGGGGTTCTTGTCAGATTACACCGGCAGCAGGTTTGCTTTGGTGCTCATACCCCTAGTAAGTGACATGTATTCATGGAGGAGGAGGAGAAGGAGAAGGCTACCGTAGGTTCATTATGCTGATAAAAACACCTCATCATAGATTCTAGGGCTCATCCCGAACGGAATCCTGGCTATTTGGCCTTCAAGCGTGCCTCTGAAGGAGTTTGCGTTCTTGACCGTCAATGTCCATCTCGTGACGGCAGTATTGTACGTGCCATTCAATTTCCACCCCACGAAGAGAGTCTGATCAGTATATCATCTCCAGACCCAGGGGTTGACTGATTGACTGTACTGACTTATCATGACTTGATCCAGCTATTCCTGGGCAAATGAGACATGCGCCGACGACAACGAACAGCGCGCCGTGGTCGTCAGCAGCATGAATGGATTCCAGTACGCCGTGGCTGCCTGGCTGCCTATCATTATCTTCCCGCAGACCATGGCGCCGACGTTTCGTAAGTATTTACCCACCCACACCTAGAGATACTTCCAGTCAAGGAAAGATCTAATGTATTTATCTGTTCGATCTAGGCTACGGTTTCCCAACGACTTTTGGGCTCATCATCGCCGCCATCCTCAGTGTTGTTGCCATTCAACTATTGATCCTGCGAGACAAACGGAAGGGAAGGCAACCAACGACAGCAAACGACGAAGTCAGTACCGTCACTGAAGTCATTGGGAGCGGGAAAGGTCTGGAAGCTTGACTTCCTGTGATCTGCAACTCTGAGACCTTGTGATAAGTACAGATGAACAGCGCTGGTGGAAGGCGAATATGACAGTGCTTTGGAGGGCCGTCTCGTCTTGAGAATTCACGAGGGAAGTCTTCTTGCTGGCTTGCCATTGGCATGGAGCGAGTAGCGGGTATAGATCATGTCGTACGCACAGGAGATGATTGGGAAGCTTCAATTATAGTATACGTGATTTAATGAAAGCCCAACAATGATGAAAAAGGAATGGATATCTTATCCAGTCCGGAACTTATCATGAACTCCCAGTGTGCTGTGTTTACAGTTTCGAATAGGAGGCCATCGGACGAGGCTGAGCCAAATGAATGATTGAACGAATGATAAAGCGGCAAGGATTGATGAATGAGTTTCGGCAGCCAACCTTTTCCTCGGGCGTCCAGTGGAACTCTTCTTTCTATGTTCCTAGGTAGCTTACACTGACAGCCCTGGATCACAAATATTTGTTTTTGGTTGACTCATGGGATAATAATAAATACCGTCACTGGCGGTTATTCCTATGGCTACATACGGCCAGCTCAAGCGCTGCGGAAGCTTGTCCCGTTAGTGGACTCCTGCCTCAACCCGCGTCGGGGATCTCGATCTGACTGTTCCTCCTGGCGGCCATCACACTGATACCGTGGTCGAAGCTCCACTTTCGCCTCCTCATGTTCTTCAGCCTATACGTTCTCGGTGAAATCCCCATGGCTTCCAGGATGGCAGAAGAAACATGGCCGGCGAATTGCTCGTCATTGATGTGAAGCTGATGTTTCTCGATCTCAATCCCCGAATCTTGCAAGCCTTCTTCGATGGCCTCAAACAAAGTATTGTCAGCTTCAGGGTCATGGAATGGCTGGTCTGGCGCATCAAGCATGCTGACACCACCGAGCGGCAAAAGAACTCGAATGGCACTTGGATTGGCGGCATGGCTGGTAAGTTTGGAGGCAATAAATTTGCCAATCTGTTTGTTCTCTTCCGGCGTCGTTCGCATCAACGTCACTGCTGGGTTGTGCACGAACAGCTTCCGATCTCTGTATTTCTCCGGGACCGTGTCTTTGGGGCCGAAATTGACCATGTCGCATGCACCGACGGAAACGACCAGAGGGATTCCTTTCTTAGCGGCCATTTCAAGCCGATCGGGACCAGCAGAGAGAACTCCACCGAAGAGCTCATCGGCTACTTCGGTGGTGGTCACATCAATCACGGCGTCAATCTGTCCTTCGGCGATAAGTCGCTCCATTGCCCGTCCGCCGGCCCCTGTTGCATGAAAGACATATACCTCATGCTCCGACACGTCGTAAGGAGTGGTGGTTAGGATGCGACGGATCTGATCTACGCAAGGGGTAGTGTTCCCAAACATAGTGATGGCGATGCGCTTGCCCTTCGCCTCTGATACCGAGGGGTCAATCAGAGACTTTGCGTATGATATGGTCATGGCAGCAATTGCCGCGGCCGCATTGGACAAGATACGTTTGAGGATTGAGTTGATGCCTGCAATGTCCACCACACTATACATCATGGTGATGTCTGTTTCTTCAACATAGTGACTGATATCCCCGCTGGCCATTGTTGATACCATGAGTTTGGGAAACCCGACAGGACATGCTTTGCGCATCAGGGCCGTGGCAAGCGACGAGCCACTGCTACCTCCGGCAGACATAATTCCCTGGACATGAGATTTAGAAACGAGATCCTTGACCACTGGCAAACATAGCTCGATAGCCTTGTCAATGTATTCACCGCGAGGCAACGATTTCAAGGCTGAGCTGTGTTCGACAAGGGGAGAGAGAAGTTCGTCAGAGGGGATTTCGCGCAGGGCTGCTGCTGACTTGGGTGAGGGATGACTCGTATCGAGAACCTTGGTCTGACAGGGTTTCTGGGCGAGGATTTGTTCTCGCAAGTACAGGATTTCATCGAGCTTCGTGTCAGCGGTGCCAACAATGAGAACAGTAGGGTTTGGCATGATGAATTAGTAGTAACGACAGCCAGGGAAGGAAAATACAAAGATGATCCACGAAGGATGGCGATGGAACATCCAAACACTCACGCAATGAATACATGACACAACAAGCTGAAGCTCTCAGAGACGAATCAAGCAAGGTACCTGGCGTAGCTGTGAGAGGAGGAGCGAGACGACTGCCCCTCCTCGACTCCTCTGATTCTCCTATAACATTTGACGGCTGCGAATTGATGCTCAACACCATCCTCCCCCGCAGTTTCTCCACGCAACGCCAGCAAATGCGGGAAGCTCGGTTCTTCCGGATCAACAATAATGACGTGAACTTGGCCGACACTAATATGCTGGTTTAAACGTCTTACTGGAGACCTTTGCAGGTTTACCGTCTACATTCTCCTCGCCATTGTCTCGCGAACGATCACAATGCCTCCTCCTTCCACTCGAGCCGAAGTTCTTGCCCACCTCCGCGAGCAGATCAAAAATGGGAAACCTATCGTCGGAGCAGGGGCAGGGACCGGTCTCTCAGCCAAGTTTATCGAGGCCGGCGGTGCAGACTTGATCATCATCTACAACTCTGGGCGTTTCCGGATGGCTGGTCGAGGCTCCCTCGCAGGCCTCATGCCGTATGGCGACGCTAATGCCGTGGTTATCGACATGGCCAGAGAAGTGCTGCCCATTGTCAACAAGACCGGTGTTCTGGCTGGAGTCTGCGGTACCGATCCGTTCCGAATTATGTCTAAATTCCTCGAGCAATTGAAGGGTCTGGGTTTCTGCGGAGTCCAGAACTTCCCTACAGTTGGTTTAATAGACGGCACGTTCAGGGCAAATCTAGAGGAGACCGGAATGGGATACGACAAAGAGGTGGCCATGATTGCTGAAGCACACAAACTAGACCTTTTGACAACGCCGTACGTGTTCAACGTGGAAGAAGCTGAGGCAATGACCAAGGCCGGTGCGGATGTGATCGTTTGCCATATGGGCCTGACCACTTCAGGCAGTATTGGTGCAAAGACAGGCAAGTCACTGGACGACTGTGTCAAGTTGATCCAAGACATGAGGGACGCTGCAGTCAAAATTAACAAAGAGATTCTTGTCTTGTGCCACGGTGGGCCTATCGCCGAACCGAAAGATGCTGAGTATGTCCTCAGCCGTACGAAGGGTGTGCATGGCTTCTTTGGAGCCAGCAGTATGGAGAGATTGCCGGTGGAGGTCGCCATCACCAACACCACCAAGGAGTTCAAGGGCCTGAAGTTCGATCAGTAGCCGTGAAGGTATGCTGAGTGTCGATAACTATTAACAGGTCGAGGCCAGAGACCGAGCCAAAGAGCTATCAAAGCCCGACGGGAGCTGAACTGTGGCCAAGGCAAGGCTCCCTTCTCCGGACGGATCTCGCATCGGTAGACGTTGGACTGTGGCCCCTCTTTGGCTTCCTCGACATCCCGGACCTGTTCTCAGGTGTCTAGATGAGAATGGTGCCTGTTTGCACAACACAATTTATTGAATTGAGGGGCCTGGAGAACGAGAAGAACACGGCTAGACAGAAAAGGGATCAGGGAACGGCACCTTGGCACATCAAAATATACGAGTGTGGTGACCTGGACCATCTGTTGAAACGACAAGCGTCAATTCTTATCGGTAGGATATGCCGACGGGTGGTGCCATAACAGAGAAACCATTTAGCCACTGAACGGAAGGGATATGATCAGTCATGGACTGGGGCAATACAGGGATCAAGGAAGCAAGAGGCAGCGCCTTAGACACATACATTTCAGCCTTCCAGAAGTTGATCACGCCCACGTGTGAAGTGCTCGCTGAAGTCATGATTCTCGAGCGTTCAGCGTTGGGAGGGTCTAATCGATTCAACCCACCACCCAGGTCGAACAACGGTGACTGAAGTCAAGATGCGTTGAAGCGGGTACAATTGATGTGTATGTCCCCCAACAAGGCGAGTTTGAAGAGGACAGCATTGGAATTGTATTCAAGCGAACCCGACAGCCTCTTCCGTCGCGACACGAGACAGAGATTGGACCCAGCCAAGAGTACTATTCAGAGCACTTCCACCTGGAATATCTTCAGGTGCATGCAGTTTCCTCGACATTACTGTGTGACTGTTATCCGCCAACCAGGTGAAGAGGGTATAGTTTTCAGCCTGATGGCAGGGTCACAAGGTGTATCTGTGGTGTTGTTGGCGTTTCCGCCCCCGACTCGGATGCCAACAACATGCCAAGCAAGTTACCCCTGAATTCGAGATCAGTGATTGAAACAGGGCGGCAACCAACAGCTTCGCTCACTCTTCGCTCCATTCATCCTCGGTTTTCTCCCCATCCGCCCTCATCGGCGCATCTGTTGCAACACGGCTCTTGTGCCTTACGAGCAAGAAAGACTGCTGAGGCTCGTTGGACAAATCTTATTTGTTTCTATTTAGGGCCTGTCAATTACCCCTTCGTATTCTGCCTGCCACGACCAGCCGGACTGAATCAAGAGATACCTATCTGGGTATGGCCTGCTCTCCATGCAGGAACCCTTTGCAACGTCCTCCCACCAATTATGGCTCTTCGCGAGCTGGGAAATGCCGTATTGGAGTCTAAAGAAAGAATCTCTCTAGCACTGCGTCGAATCCCTACACATCTGAGCAGCATCGTGATTGTGGACCGTGCTCTGGTTCTGGCCTCCACGCCCATGACAGGAACGAGGGCTATAGCAGTTCGACTCCTCAGCTTTGGACGTATCCGTCTGCCGGGGTTTTGGAGAGTCATAGACTGAGTCCGGGGTCTCCGTTGGGTATATTTGACACTCTTCTCTTGCGCAAACATGTTCTTCTTCCTTCCCACAGTTAGCCAGTTGCTTTGAACCAGTCTCTCGTTACGTCTCCTCCTTCCCTTCATTTACGTGCCTTCAATTGATCGGAGGAATCAGGATGCTGTTCATCAAGGCGGTCTTGGCCTTCTCTACTCTCATTCTCCTTGCCTTTGCCCAAGAACCAGTGGATGCTGTCCACAAGACCTTGAAACCGGGTCTCTCCAGGGCCCCCACAACTACCAGCAAGCTGATGTCGAGATCTTTGGACAAGCGATGTTCAGGAAGCTGTGAAGAATGCTTTGGTGCTGGCTACACTCTCTGCCCGGCCAGCAGTCTATATTGCTATCTTCCAGGAGATGCCAACTACGGCCTTGACTCTTGCCCAGGCTCCTCCAGCGGATCCTCTGGTACAGCCAGCGCATCTGCTGCAGCATCTACCTCGACGGGGACCACCGGAACAGACGACATCTGCTACCAAACTGGAGCAACTTGCACATCCTGCTTTGGACCGAGCTATCTTCAATGCCCGGACGGGGTGCATTGCTATGACCCTAGTGATCCTCTCTACAACACATGCCCGGACGATGGTAACAGCTCTTCAGGAGGCGGAGGCGGCACAGGAAGCTCGTCCACCTCAACGTGCGAGTCTCAGTTTGGTAGTGGAAGCGTTCCTTGCGGTACCGATGCTTGCTACAACCCTGATGATGGAGATGTGTGCTGCGAGGATGGATGTGAGTGAACTACCGGTACTATTAGTTTTTTGGTACGTGAGGCTGATAATCCCCAGATCATTGTGAAGATGGCTACACCTGTTCAAGCACTGTGGGGAAGTGCTGTGCTCCTGTTGGTACCCTGAATTCTATGTGTTATGTGGCCTTGCTGACGATCCCAGGGCTCAACCTCCGATTCATGCTCCAGTGCTAGCGGTAGCGGTGGCCTGGGCGGTGCCATTGTATCATCCTCTTCATACTCCACGGCCCTCGCTACCTCTGTTGATAACTTTGGGACAGCGACGTCTACAGACGGAATCCTCGCCCCTACCAGTTCTACCAGAACGGCTACATCAACCGCCGCTGGATCAGCCCAAACTGGTGCCAGCCAATTCGTTGGGGGCGGTAGTGGCGGACGTCTGGGGAATGCAGAAGTGTTGTTGGTCGTTGCCGGTCTGGGGGCTCTGGTTTTGTGAACTAGGCGTTAAGAGAATGGGATATAACGGCAACATCTCATCAGTGCCAAAGGCTGAAGTCACGGCCATACTGTATGTTACATTCTCTTGATATGAGACACGAAAGTAGTACTTGGTGCTTCACGATAGCAGTTTCTTACACCTGCTGCAGTCTGTCTTGCTTTCGCAAAGTTCCTAGCTGCCGATGTTTGGGATTCAGCAGATGTCCAAATACTCAGCCTTGTCACGGTTATCGTCGGCTCCCGAGTTATTCTTCGGATCATTAAACCCCGAAGTGCACTTAATTTGATGGATGACATCGACATTTGGATCGCAGTCCGACGTCCATTTCTACCGCCACAACGCTCCTCTTTTTGTCTTGTTTCTTCACCATGCTCCGCGTATGTCCAAACCGCTTATGCGAATACCCTATACAGGGCCCCTTCCGCCTCCGTTGATCATCCCACCGTCCGCAGCGACCAAACATGGCGCTATTGCTGCGCTCGCGCAATTCTTGACCTCCCGTCCGAGAACCTCCTCCGTTGGCCTTTCGCGCCACGGCAATGACAGCAAACATGCATTTGGAGGAGATGCCATAATAAATACTCCAGGCTTTGTGGCCAAGGAGAACAAAGATGCCAGCGGAACGGGGTCTCCAGCAGGAGTAGCCAATACAAACACATACGCCAGCCCAACTGCTCGCGACGCAATCAATCCACACCCAGCTGGCACCTCGTCGCCCGTCAATACAACGTCCAGCAAAACCGTCCTTCTCACAGGAGCCGGCATCAGCGTTGCGTCGGGACTGGCAGACTACCGCGGCGAAAAAGGAACATACACGCAAAACAAAAGCTATCGCCCGATATACTACCACGAATTCGTAGCCAGCCACGAAGCACGCAAACGATACTGGGCGCGATCGTTTCTCGGCTGGCGAGGTCTCAATCGGGCGTCTCCTAACGCCGCACACTATGCAATCCGGGACCTAGGCCGCCTAGGTGTTGTGGACAGTGTGATTACCCAGAACGTCGATTCGTTCCATCCGCTCGCACATCCGAACTTGCCGACGATCGAACTACATGGCTTTCTCAGAAGTTTGATATGTCTGAGTTGTAAGCGGCTGATGGATAGAGAAGCGTTCCAAGCGGAACTGGCCGCATTGAATCCCGCGTGGGCCGAGTTTTTACAAGAATTGCTGGAATCGGGGGCTCTGGATACCGAGGATCCAGATGAACGGCGCAAGAAGGGGTTTAGAACGAATCCCGACGGCGATGCTGACGTCCCAGGTGCACCGTATACTATGTTCCGATATCCTGCTTGTCCGCATTGTTTGAGACGCCCGCCCATTCTGAGTGATGGCTCAAAAGGCCATGTTGACGTCGACGCGGATGGGGCTTGGGTTCCGGCATTGAAGTCTGCCGCCGGTGATGGTGGTGGTGGTGTTGGGATCCTCAAACCAAATGTCATCATGTTTGGAGAATCCATCCCTGCGGCTGTCAAGGTTGCAGCAGAAACTGCGATTGATGCAGCCAGCAAGATTCTTGTGGTTGGGTCGTCGTTGGCCACGTACTCGGCGTGGCGGTTGGTCAAGAGGGCGCACGAACGAGGGATGGGCATTGGCATTTTGAATCTAGGAGGGGTGCGGAAAGAAGAGGCATTCTTTGGAGAGGTCTCCGGTCATGCTGGTGGTCAGCCAGGCGGTGGTCATTCTAGCTCCAATGACAGTTGGAGCGCTCTTCGGAGAGATCTTGTCCGTGCCAGCTTGCCGTCTGAGGAGATATTGCCCGGTGTTGTCGACTATATTCGCAGGCAGGGGGGTCTATAAAAGACAGTCGGGATCCGACATAGACTATATATTTACAACTTATATCTTATATCTCTACATCCTTGATCTACTTCTACCCTATATGCCTCCACATCTCTATATGATCAGTTGTCCGTACCCGGAAGGAAAGGGATGTGGATATGGATGTGGATGTGGATGTAGGAAGATATGCTTCTAGAGAAATATAGCGCTGTAGAAGTCTCAAGTCTGTCCATATTACCCGTAGGAGAGTATAAGGTACTATGCTATAATCGACATCGACTACCTTACTCTGCGGTTTAACGTCCATCAGGATAGAGATAACTACGTTAGTACTCGGCCAGTTTTGCTTCCTTTAGTCATCGATGTTTCCTATTCCTGTTCCTGTTCCTGTTCCTATTCCTATTCCTGTTCCTGTTCCTGTTCCTGTTCCTGTTCCTGTTCCTGTTCCTGTTCCTGTTCCTGTTCCTATTCCTGTTCCTATTCCTGTTCCTGTTCTTATTCCTATTCCTGTTCCTATTTCTATTCCTATTCCTATTTCTGTTCCTATTCCTATTCCTATTCCTATTTCTATTTCTATTTCTATTTCTATTTCTATTTCTATTTCTATTCCTATTTCTATTTTTATTTCTATTTCTATTTCTATTTCTATTTCTATTTCTATTTCTATTTCTATTTCTATTTCTATTTCTATTTCTATTTCTATTTCTATTTCTATTTCTATTTCTATTTCTATTTCTATTTCTATTCCTATTTCTATTCCTATTCTTATTTCTATTCCTATTTCTATTCCTATTCCTATTTCTGTTCCTATTCCTATTCCTATTCCTATTTCTATTTCTATTTCTATTTCTATTTCTATTCCTATTTCTATTTCTATTCCTATTTCTATTTTTATTTCTATTTCTATTTCTATTTCTATTTCTATTTCTATTTCTATTTCTATTTCTATTTCTATTTCTATTTCTATTTCTATTTCTATTTCTATTTCTATTTCTATTTCTATTTCTATTTCTATTTCTATTTCTATTTCTATTTCTATTTCTATTTCTATTTCTATTCCTATTTCTATTCCTATTCTTATTTCTATTCCTATTTCTATTTCTATTTCTATTTCTATTTCTATTTCTATTTCTATTTTTATTTCTATTTCTATTTCTATTTCTATTCCTATTTCTATTTTTATTCCTATTCCTATTCCTATTCCTATTCCTATTCCTATTCCTATTCCTATTTCTATTCCTATTTCTGTTCCTATTCCTATTTCTGTTCCTATTCCTGTTCCTATTCCTGTTCCTATTCCTATTCCTGTTCCTATTCCTATTCCTGTTCCTGTTCCTATTCCTGTTCCTGTTCCTGTTCCTGTTTCTATATCCCCTAATATCTATACTCCAAACAAAGATAAGCGTGGGTACTGTCTAGACTAATCGTGTACTCTAGTCTCCGTGAATCGTCGACGGCTCCACTATTTCGAGAAGTCTGTTCCAATATCAAGAACAAGCCGAAATGGTATGCTACGGTAGGGTACGGTTTTAGGAAAGACGTGGACTTTTGAATCTAGTATGTGCTATCCATGGAGAAATGGATGTTGTTTCTTAAGGTAGGTAGATAGGTAGGTAGACATATATATACCTATCTCCCGGTATTTTACTGGTTTCTGCCGCTATCGGACAGGTAGTCTGATCAATCCACTGAGGATAGTAAGTTTGGCATCTAGGTCCTTAAGGGTAGTTATGAGATAGATGGTTTTATTTCGAGATATAGAGAAACGAGTAGTGGTGGCTTCTTGAGCATTTCCATCTCATCTCCTCTCCTCTCTTCTACTGACCTCGTATTTGTCACCTACTGACCTAGGATCTAGCATTTCTCACCTACTGACCTATATCTCTCACCCCACAGCACCAGAAGACAGAGATACAGTACTAGACACATCAGTCCATCAGTCCATCAATCCACCAGTCTATCGTCCATCGACCATCAAACACGCTCAACATGCCATCTCTGCACATCCCTTTCCAAACTCCTACTCCTACTCCGCCTACCCAAACCATTGTCCCTAGTGCCGTCAATATTATCGTCATCATCGCCTTTCTCCTGGTCCTTCACGTTCTTATCCCCCATCTCCTTCTCATCCTCCTTCTCCTTCTCCCTATTCCTCTCCCTATAATATTCCATCTCAGTAATCCTAGTATCTCCCATCTCCACCCCTCCCCTTCCCTCTTCCTTTCCCTTTCCCTCTTCCTCTCCCTCTCCCTCTTCTTCTCCCTCTTCTTCTCCCCTTCGAGCCCTTCGGCTTAGCGTCACACCCGTACTCCTCCGTCTCAGCACAGCATCTTTCCTCCCCAAATTCAACTGGTGCGCGAACGGACTGCGGTCCCGGAACCACGAGCCTTTCCAGTAGAAGATGTAGATGGGGAGGATGACGACGATGGACAGACAGGCTAGAATCGTGGATGGGTATTCGAGGGTGTAGGTGCGGCCTATGTTCTCGTAGACTAGAGAAGGTAATCATTAATATGGTTAGAAAGGGTAAGGGTAAGGGTAAGGATATGCCAGTAAGGAGTAAAGTAAAGAAGTAGAGAAGTAAATGAAGTAATGTGGATAGAAGTAAAGAAGTCATATGGTTAGAAAGGGTAAGGATATGCCTGTCAAGGAGTAAAGAAGGAAAGAAGTAATGTGGATAGAAATGGTAAGGAGGAGTCAGTAAAGGAGTAAAGCAAAGAAGTAATATGGAGGGTAGAAAGGGTAAGTAGGAGTAAGTAGATATAGGTATAAGTATAAGTTAGAAGTAAAGACAGAAGGATAGAGAGAAGTATAGAACGAAGTACAGAAAGAGGTAATGCACATTGGGGAGTTGAACTAGTAAATAGAAGTAACAAGGAACAGGTATTGGGTTACTAATTAGTGGATAGTTATATATAGAAAAGGTAGGTAAAGAATAGGGGTGATTGGAATGGTAAATAAGGAAGTAAAGGAATGAAATATTGGGTCAATTGGTGGATAGTTGGACATAGAGAATCGTATAAACGAAACACCACACAGGGCACAGTACGAGATGGCAGGGTAGTATAAACACAGAGAGCAGTAAAGTGTCATAGAATGGTATTACCAGAGGGGATAGTATATCAGTATCATCTCATTACATATAAGGTGATATACGATATGCGATATTCGATATACGGTATGCGATATCTTGACGTGGATGATCAGAGTGATTGGATTAGACTGGCCTGGATTGGGCCATAGATGATGGGTCATAGGTCATAACAGAGGTAAATACCGTACTTATCCGGCCCTAGAACGGGAAGATCCAATATGATAAGATGAGATGTAATATGTATAGGATGGGATGGGATAAGACCATAAAATATAATATAGGAGACAGAAAAGAGAAGAGAGGAGAGAGGTATAAGAGACATTCTGGTTCAGGTATTGGACTTTTGCGCTGGGGCTGTAGGCTGTAGGCTGCGGAAAGCGAACGATTTTCCGTGCAAGTAACAATATCATATCAACATAAGATCCGACGGGCTTGGATGCAAGTGATTGAAAGGGGAAAAGCAGGCGTAGAATGACCGGATTGCGGCAAACGAGACCATAGCCATAATCGAACAGAGTAGATCAGAAAGAGAAAAACAACACTGCGCTATATTGGAATAGACCAGATCGGAAAAAAGAAAGAAACAGAACTGAAGTGTACCAGACTGAAGAATCAGAGATCCTTGCTGCTGGTACTTGTACTGTACTTACATGGCGTGCTATACAATGCAGCAATACCAGCGAGAAAGTCGCGGGCGAGGTCGTTGCCGCCTGTGGCTGATGCGGCGTATGGGCCGTATGCGGCGTATGGGCCGTATGCGGCGATCATGTAGTCGATGGAACTCTGGTGAAGTGATAGGAGTGTTAGTACTGGTATTAGTATGAAGAGCAGTGTAGGGGGACAGGAATGGTATTAGTATGAAGAACAGTATAGGTGACAGGTGACAGGAATGGTCAGTATGAAGAGCTGTATGAACAGCAGTATGACCAGCAGTATGACCAGCAGTATGACCAGCATAAACATGACAAGCAGTCAATGACTCGACTCGACTCAAACGCACTGTACCTTATAAATCCCATAGTTGGCCATAGCAATAAGCACCGTAAAGATTAATGGGGCGATCCAGGGGATTCCATACGTCGGACCGAGACTTGTCCAAGCGAAGCCAAATAAACCGATGGTTTCGAGAGGAGCCACTATAGGCAGAACGGGATAGATAGTATGGTTAGCATGTCGTGATCAGGATCTTCGTCACCAAGGTAGATAGATGATAGATATGGAGGGGTGATTTGGTAGACAGACAGACAGGACTGGGCAATGCTGGATGTGGATGGCTGTGAGACGGTGGCTCGATGAATGAATAACAGGACACCCGGGCAGGCGAAATGTATATATCAACAGCATATATCGGGGACTGTTTCATCGTATCAAGTCATCCCTCCCCTTTTGCCCCGATCTCCGTTCCCGCTTAGGGGAATTTGGTTGAGGCTGCTGGCTCGAGACATTGCACATGTTGAAGTTTGCAGATTGGACGGACGGTGAGTGAACACTGAAGAGATGAAAATGGCATGCCCTGGAGATGGAGTAACGTAGAACAGTAACTGAATAACGCAGACAGTAACAATAAAGGTATATATAAACACTATTAGATCAGCATGACTCGACTTACGAAAAAGCAACCACCACAACCTCGATTCTGGCGACAGTTTGTCGGGATCGTCGGCGCGGATTCTGTTGTGATGCCGAATCACAGGCAGATACGTCAAATAGGCGAGAAGATAGCCGATGAGAGACCTAAACGTAACGTTAACATAAAGACTCATAAGTGGCAGCCCATAGTCATGATATCAATTCACAACCCCCTGCCAGCTGTATCCAGCAAGCACTTACGATAAAAAAGCCAACCCAACCTGATACGGCTGGAAATGCCATTGTTCAAACACGGGTGTAAAAGCCTGTAGAAAAGTAAACAGCAACGCATCACTGAAGCCACTGAGCAGCGACAAGGCCAGAACAATAGGTTCGGTGAAAAACATCTGGAACGGACGCAGCCAGATGCCCACAAACTCGTGCATAGGAAACCGGGGTTTCTTCAGCTCGTCAGGCCCGTAGACGTTTGATTCGCCATTCTTCCGGCGTCGTTTCGCTTCACGATCGAGGAGGATGGTGGCCCTGGTTTCCGGCACAAGGACAAAATGGATCAGTTGCACAGCTCCCCCAATACATAATTGCATCCAGAAGATCCAGCTGAGCGATAGATACTGGCCGACGAAGCCGCCGATGACCGCCCCGACAGGAGCACCGCCGACAGACGACAACACGACAAAGGCCACGGCGTATTGGAACCCCGAGTCTTCAGGCTGGTATAGGTCTGCTATCACGCCTAGAGTGACGGAACCGCCGGCTGTCGAGAGTCCGGCCAGACCTCGGGCGACGAGGATGGTGGCAAAGTTGGGTGCCAATGCTGCTGGGAGTTGCCATAGATTGACGAGAAACAGCGACAACTGTTGCGTCGGCCAGCGACCGATCTCTTCGGACCACGGCGCCCACAGTTCGCAGCCGAATGCGTAGCAGACTAGAAAGATCATCTGGCCGACTCGGGCTTTTTGTTTGCTGATGCTGTATTTGGTCGATATGCCGTCTACTCCGTTGGCGTAGATGCTGGCGTTGAGGTTCATGGAGGTTTGGATCAGGAGGATGACGACGAGAATGGTCCATTTCTTCCATGGGGGGAAACTGTACCCTAGTTTGTCGTAGGCGTCGTCTTCGGTCAATTCGAGGGTGTTGTCTGGTCTGGATGGGTTGGAGTCGATATTGTAGGGTTGGTGTTCGGGGCCGGTGACTCGTAGATGGGTTTCTTTGGGAGATGTAAGATCGACTGATTTTTCTATGAGTGTTGCGGCATTGTTTGTCGTGTTGGGGTCGTTGGTGACTGACATGGTAGCCGGCAGTTGTAGGGAGGTACATTCAAGTACGCGACAAGATATACCGACAACGACAATGGAGAGTACCACAGCAGAAGGTAAATTGGAAGCAAGACGACATGCAGAAACAAATATGCAGAATCAAATCAGCAGAGAATAAATAGAAAGCAAAGCAACAAACCGGGAAGACAGACCAAGATCATGGGTAACGGGAGGCTGGAGTGCGGCACGGCTGGTCTGGTCTGTCATCTGGATGAACAGAGAACACTGAACACTAAACAGCCACCCTCTCGTCTTCTCTTAGAGTGTTCTGCTCCCCATCCTTATACAGGTACCTTCGACCAGTGCGCGGGAATCCCATCCACCTACCAGATGATCGTGATCGACGTAACCATCCAAATCAAGGCCAATGCTTCCCTACCTTGCTTACCTTGCCTACCTTAGTTGACCGCCCAGCCCGGCCTGCAAACGACCAACCGGCCTCCTATGCTGACACTTGCAGCAAAGCAAGAGATGACATATTGTAGCAAGTCCAAGCCATAAGGTAGCTTCCAACCCCAATCTCATGAGAGTGATAGACTCTCTGGTAACCTGGTTGCTTCAGTCTTCAAGTTGTCAGCAATTGTGAATAAGAAACCCCGCCCTCCTTTCCCTTCCCTTTGCAGGTTTGAACCCAAAGAACTTGAACCCGACACGACATGACATTCAGGCATGTATGACTTCATCCCCCATCGCCATCGCTCCAATAGCTCTACAGTGAAAGCCAAGTCTTGACCCTTGCACGGCGGGGCTGGCACCTGTGAAAAAAGAGCATACAACCACACTAACGTTAGCGAAACCTGGGGACGGGGAGGTGGGCAGGTCGGGTCACAAGATCACCTGCATACCTGACCTTAGGATGAAGGTCGGGGGTGTCGTGTCATATCCCGATTTGCTCGCTCGTATACTAGTACCTACCTACCTTACAGTGGCTTAGAAGCCTATATCTGTCTGTATTCGTGTTCCATCCCATCAGTGGTGACGGGAATACTGGCATTTTGGTTCCATCCATTCGTTCGATTTAGATCGTAATGTGGACGTGGTGTGGGTGCTGGGTTGTCGAGCGATGGAATCTGCCATTGGGGGCCTTATGCGCTGGCTGGGAGGCGGTATATAGCGTAGGACCTGGTAAGATGGCAAGGTTGGCTGATCAGTTGAATGATTGAGTGACTAATTTGAGTGATTGTCGACGTTGATTCTGCCATCAGGGTGTGAACCCCATCTTTTCGCCAGATAGATAGTAGAACCTGCGCCCCCCGTTCCTAGAGGACAGTATTAGCCCCCCAGCCATGATTTGACATCAAAGTCAGATCCACAGACGTTGGACTTGGCCCCAAGCCTGAAGATAATGTCGGTGGCAGTGCTAACAAGGCCAAGTGTCGTGTCGTCTCGTGGCAGAGCCGTGACCTCAGCAGGCCCCTTGGGAGTCAAGTCGCCCGGTGGAAAAGCCCGCTCCTATCCATCCTCTGAGGGGAGGGAAGGGGAGGGGAGATATTTAGTATTCGTGTACAGGTACCCATCTTGCCACAGCATGGTAGTGGTAGGGATAGATGTTAGTATGCCATAATAGATGACTCTTGGTGGATATACCGAGACTTACCTCCGTAGCCTTGTCAGTAAAGCTGTCTTGGGGGTATACTGTTAGAGAAATAATGAAATAATAACAACCTGAAAGCAATAAAGCAAGGCAGGATACAGTATTGTTGTAAAGCGGGTTTATCCCAGCTCATCACTTCTCGATTAGGCAGGCTATTTTGGATACCGATGCTAGAGCGCAATACTCTTTCTGGATACCGATACTAGAGCGACATACTCGATGCCACTCACTCACGACTTGGTACCTATGAGAGTGATGCTATGCCATGCCATGCCCGCCTGAGGATTGTGGTCTTCTCAGCACCCGGCTCCAATCTCCCATATGCAACACCGGTGGCCGTCGTCTACCCTTGAATAGCAATGCTGTCATCTCTCATTCTCATTCATATCATTCATCCCCTATTAACTGTGGTCCCCCCTCCATTGACGGTTCAGTCTCTCTTGTGGCTGTCGCTTCAGTCTCCCTTGTGGCTGTCGTTCAGGCTTTGGGCAACAACATTCTCTGTCCACCTTTGCCGTTGGCAGCACCATTTCCGTTTCCTGGTGACCCTCCCGATGCGACGGCGGCACTTCGACTTGCAATGGTTTGATTGACAAAAGTCATGGAAATCTTGTTCTGCTGTCCAATCGGCCCTCCTACACCGGATGAACCATATGGGGTTGCAGAGCCAGGTCCAGGAGCTGGTTGATGTTGATAAGGCTGTTGGGGTGGCTGAAAGATGAACTGTTGCGGTCCATTCGTCAACGTCGGCGATGGCTGCGACTGCGACTGTGAGTTCATCCGTGTACTATATCGAAACGATGCCGGACCCGACGGTCGAGTTGCGGATTGTTTCGGTGGTGCTGGGGCGATGGGCTGGCCACGTCCACTCGGAACCATCCGCGGGAGAGTGGAATCGGTAGGTCCAGTCGTCATCATTCTGGCCAGAGGCATCTCACCAGCTCCATTTGACATGATAATGCGAGGTAGGATTCTATCACCAGGGCCGGTTGCGGCCAAAGGAGCAGGCGGCGGTGGTGGCGGGGGCGGGGGCGGTAATGTCGAGTAGGGTCCGTTGGTCGGATACTGGAACCGAGACGACGTTGGTCGACCAACTTGGGGTGTCTGACCTGGGAGAGGAGAAAAGTCCAACGCCTCTCGGGGAAGAATATCGCCCGGTGCCAGTGGCATGTATATGTACTGACGGTCGGGATGTTGTTGTGCAGTCCATTCCGACACATCTGCCAGGGCTGAAAGGGCATAGGACCCGCTGTCACTCATCTTAAACGGCCTCGGCACAAGATATCCTCTGATATTCTCCAGTTCTTTGATCGCTTCGGCCGATAGAACGTCGAGGTTCTGGGATTTCTTGCGGATCTGATCTTCCCGCCACTCATTGTTCCGTTGTTCGATCTGTTTGAGAAGTGGACCAATGATCTCCTCATTCAACACTTCTTGACGGGCTTGCTCATCAAATGAGAACAACTGTAGCTTGAATGGCTTTTCATCCATGATTCGACTGGAGACGAATCCGCGTGGTTGGGTGTTTGGTTCGGGGAATTCGTGATAGTGAGGGAAGTAGTCGACATCAGAGCCGGACTCAGTATAAGTGTCATCATGTTCTGCACGGTAGGCACGTTGAAAAAGGATAATGTCTCCTTGAGCGCCAGCGAGGTGTTCTTTGCGGGCTTCGGACACGTGCGTCTGTCTCAAGTTAGATGGCGGACCAACCAAACCAAACAGTCATCATAATCATACCTTGAATTTTTGCTCAATGACTTCCGTCTCCTGCGCCAGTCGTCGTCCTTCGTGCTCGACTTGCACCCGATACCTTGCCTTGATCGTGTCTTGGACTTCTTGCATGAGCATGTTGAGTTCTTCTGTGACCATGTCGTGCTCTGGGACATGTTTGTGGGCTTTGGGCTTTCGAGCGATCTTGGACAAATCACCCACCGCCAACTGATCGAGGATCTCAATTTGCTGGGCACCAACAACCTTGAAGAACCGCTTCAGTTCTTGCTGTCTTGCCTTGAGCATGGATATCTCTACCCGATCATCCTGGGTCAAAGGCCGCCGCGGGTTCGGCGGGTCTGGACTTTCGCCGCGGCCCCCTTTGCCCTTTTGTTTGCCTTTTCTGCCACCGCCATTGGTGTGAGCGCCACCGCGGCCACGACCACCTCCCCGGGCAGCGGGCTTATTGGGCGACCGGGACTTGGAGTTACCACCGGTGGACTCTGCACAGTACCTAATGCCCGCGCTGGTGTAGTAAACCGGATTCTCGGGATCGTATTCTGGCCAGTAGTGTTGGTCTTTGCTATAGTTGTCGTCGTTAGGCTCTTCGGCTTTCCCAGATACTGGAGCTTTTAGTTCCGGGCAGTGTCGTTTAGCTTCAACAACCTCCTCAGGACTGTTTGAGGCCAGCTCGGAGGCCTTCCTTTTCTTGCCTTCTGTCTGATGACTAGGTGTTGGTACTGACGAGGCGGTGCTTGAAGGGAGAGTCAAACTTTCCGAAGACAAGTTCGTTTCTGAAAACTCCTTCGCAGCACGACTGCGTGTCTTCATGTGAAAGCCGGGGGGTTGGTTGGACCTTTGCCTTGATTGCCATGGTGCTGCGATAAAAGTCAGCAGATGTGGACAATGTAGATAACCGAGACCACGATGGCTGTTACGACAATCGCACAGCATCCCATTATCAAAGCTGATTTCGAGGACACATAGTAAAGGCCGATGCTCTGAGAAGTGGAATAGCCATGAAGAGAGCATGGCAAATGATCGGAGACAGATCACTTACATGAGGTATTTCTTTCGACTTGGCGTTCTCTGTGACCTGTAGCTAGATGGGCGAACCCTTCCCGAAGCACGGCAGACCCGGTGAGCTGTAGATTTGGGGTAGACAAATTTCCGGTTAGAATTGCAAAAGTCTTTGGCAGAAGTTGCTGAACATAAGCGGCGACGGATATGCAACCGTGCACAAGCCGACGACGAGGGCTTTTTTGGAGGATGGTCGACTAGTATGATCGGAGAGGAGCTGGCCGAGATACTGCAGCCAGAGAGGATATTCCCTGCTTGGGATCCAACTTTGAGATCGGATGGTCGATGTGCAAGGGAAGAGATGGAAGCATTGAAGAAAGGAGGCATTAGTAGGAGCTGCTGGACAATAGGAAGTGCCGGTGCCATTGATGCTATTCAAGCCCGGAGGCTGAATGGGGCGACTGAACTCCATGATGGTGTACAGGCCGCCCAATGGCAGTGAATAAAGCACGCAGTTGTGTGTTGTATTGTGAATCTCAAGGTGTTTAACACAATAGCTGAATGGTAAGTGAGTGAATGGTGAGAAGGGAAGATGGAAGTATTTTCTGTGTTCCGCCGCTATAATGGGCCAACCACCAACTGCCGATACTTGTTATAGACCACGATTAGTAGTGATTAGTGACTGATTAGTGAGTAAATGAGCAGCTATCCGGGATAATCTCACTGCCGCTTTAATCAAAAAGCTCTAGTTCAAGCTTTGCTAAGACAGATTAAGCTAATGGATCTCGGCTCGAGCCGCAGGTCCCGAGAACAGCCGCCACCCGCAACTGCGGAGTATAAGGCTGGGAATGGCAGTTCTCGTAGTGGCCACGAGGCTGGACTCCATCGACAGACGTTAGAGAAGGGTCCTTTTTAGTAGTCAGCAACAGTGAAAACTAGGAGGTATGTTTTGTTGTTTGACTTTCATACATCATGCTATTTCGAGTCCTTCTCATCGCCATATCATACATCAATGCAGTTGCCACAATGTCCTTCAACTCCTTGCTAAATTACCCGTTCATTACTTCGACATGATACAAATTAGGATAACGCGGTGCCAGAAGCCGCGATGCAAAACATAAATCAAATCATTCCACCAGTGAAGCGATCCCCTGTCGACGACTGAGACCGATGACCATTCTGTCCGAGACCTCTGCGTTTACCATACACCATGAGACTAGTGCGTGATCCGGCAGAGAGCACAAATCCTGGGAGAATTGGCGGTAGCTCATCGTCATCAACGATCGATGGCCCAGGACTGCCTAAGGTGGGACTGTCTCCACGAGACTCGTCCATATTATGCATGTCCGACAGGTCATCACTGGGCATGGTGTTCCGCCGGTCTTCGGAAGGAACCGATTGATCTCGAAGTCTTCTCGGAGTTCGGAGGGTGGTTGAGTGGTCCGCCAACGGTGATATAGTAACTGCCGTCTCCCCAAGCGGTATTGGCGGCGGTCGCGGGCTATTCGACCGGAATAGTGGATGAACCAGTTCATGCATCGAAGGTTGAAACCGCTCAAACCTCGGAGGAGGTTTATTGCGCGGTGGAGAAGTCGGTCGAGAAAAGTTTGGAGGGCTTGATGGAGGTGATGATGTGGGCTGTCGTGGTGATGAGCTCCATCCTACCATAGTTGCAGAATCTGATGTCGGTGCCTGTGGCGAACTTGACACGACTGCTTCGGGAAGAAACGGCCCGTCCAGAGCAGTGGCCGGGGACTCCGGTCTACTGCCAGGTATCGTCGCCAAGCCTGACCGTGTGACCGGTGGCGAAGAATGTAAAACAGCCCGCATCTCGTGATGCACCGACGATGTGTCCCAAAGATCAAATGCAGTATCGGTCGTTATGGCCTCTCCCATTGGTACAGGACTAGTCTCATATGATGAGCGGTTGGAATGTCGGAGCAGTTTGCTTCCGGACGACCATTGCCCGATTTTGGTGGAAGAAGATCGTCTCCGGTTGGATGTTGTTCTTGAGACTGGAGTTCTAGGTGGTGAGTTCACAGTAGGGGCTTGCGAGCCAAAGGATGCATTTGTATGCTGAGTACTGGGCCTTCTAGCCATCGACCTTGACGGGACTCTGATACCAAAGTCCAGATCCATCCTGCTTGCCCGTCGTGTCTTGAGCACACTCTTGGTCCACAAGCCGAGCAAACAGAATAGAACAATTTGAGAAACGGCCGAAACACCCCAGGTCCCAAGGCTGACGCCGACGAGGATCAGGGGATCGATCTGCACAATCTTCGGCGGAAGGTCGCCATGCTTGACGACTAGCCACACCAGAGCCACCCCGGAGACGGCTATGCTGACCGTAGCAGCGAATATGCCCCCAGCAAAGAGGCCCCGTGTCTTGGACCTGAATCCGAGAGCATGACTGTTCAGCTCCTTGACATAGAATGTCGAAAAGTATAGCAGATTTGTCAGGTCCAACAAGCTAATGCCAAAAGCGACGAATAGTAGGATTCGTAAAGCCAGCAGCACGGTGACAGTGACATTTGGGATGTTCAAGGCGACGATGAGGTTGAGGACACTGGTAGCCGTGCTGAAGACACCAGCAAGGAATCCAAATGTCCATATTCTGAGACGTCTTTCCATAGGTCCGTGTGACAGGTTGGCGCGTGCTGAGCAAGGATCAATGATTTTTCATCTAGAAATGAACTCGGTATGTAGGCGAGAGCTCTGATCAAGTGACACAACTCGCTGCGAAGGATGACATATATCGCTGGCGGTAGGGTGGTTGAGGATTATGAGGTCGTACTGAGACGAAGTCGTTGGCATAGGTGAAGACGTGTCAAGACACTTGACGAGTGGAAGAAGTAGTTGACCTCCAAAGCGAATGAGTAAAACCTTGACTCCCAGCTCAGTCGAGGTAGGGCTTGTTCACCAGAAACAGCCACAGCAAAAGGTTCAAGCCGTTGACAAGAAAAAGCAGCTCGTGAGTAAGGTCAAAGAGGGGCAGAGGTCGGAACTGGTTTCGATCAAAGCCAATCAAGGCCAAGGGAGATGTCAAACTGTGTGGAGAAGCCGAAATTATATATGCGGAACAGCTGCAAGATGGAGTAATGGCATGTACAGTTAACAGGCCGGAGATGGCTTTGGTAGGAGGAGTCCGACATCTTGTACACGAGGAAACTCACTGCTTGACATGCGGTACTGACGCAGAACATACACCCCAGGAAACCTGGTCGCACGCGTGTGTGGCAAGATTGCGCAAGAACGCCCAAATCATCTAGTTTGGACCGGAAGATGAATTGGCGCGTCATGGTCGCGAAATGCTGGGATCGAGGGTCCGTCGAAACCAGGGTCATCGGCGAAATAACCGGGCGATGATGAGATTTCGGAGGAATCATGGTGGCAAGCGAGAGAAGGTGATCGGTAGCGCAAGCGAGAAAGCCCATAAAACCGGGTTCAGCGTGGTGGTGTTTAGGCTGACGGTGATGGAATTGAAGCTGGATGTGGCTGTTTGTTGATGGTGGAGGGCGGCCGTGCAATCTCAATATCAAACCTTAATTGGAGGTCGTGCAAAATGGGTCTCGAGTTGCCGCCCCTCCATCAGCTTCAATCTCCATCCGCAAATAAATAACCGCGTTGAGTTAGTCGACACCCTGCCTAGCCAGTAGTGACAGGGCCTGACTCTGAACTACCAGCCGTTGGCAAGAAATGAACGTCGCGAAGTCAACAGGGACGCAGGGAAAGAGAACAGCACAACAAACAGACCTCTGGTTGGGTGGGAGCCGCCAGCTAGCTTCACCGCGCGACATGACACTGGTCGCACTGTAGCACAAGACTATCAGCTGTCAGATGGAATCCCACTCCAAAGGAGGATTCTTTCCAGCTTTGCTCTCGTCAACTTGCGGATGCGTTTGACTTTGTGGTGGGAGATGAAGTTGGAGTCTTGCAAGTTGGACGCGGAGATGAGCTCGCAAGGGCCTTGGCACAGTCGTGAGCTGTGAGTGGTCAGCCTTGCCCGCGTCGAAATTGGCTGTCTCCCAAGGCTTGAATACCCGACCGTCCTGCGAACTGCCAACTCTGCTACATTTTACAACAATAAACTCAATGAGAAGATGCTTCCATCGTGCTCGAGGAATGCAAAGACAGATTTCAGGGCCTTTGATGCCTTTCTGGCCAGCCGCTAGGGGGCTTGTCATATGCAATATCGGACAGCATACCAATATTCGTCTCGAGCATAGCACATTGTGAAACCCTCTCTGCTCAATCAGACATGTGCCCCAGATGAACTCAAGAGACGACCAACCACTTTGTCAAGTGCCTGAGACATACCGTATGTACCGTCTGCATCTGTACCAGAACTTCAAGGCGTGCAAACCATTCAATGCTACCCTGACTCCTCCAACACCGACGCTAATAGTAGAAACACGTGTTGTCGCCGTCGTGGCTGACATGCACCATTACCTTGTTGCCGCCAATTCTTGTTCCATCTGCCACACTTCGCTCCTCAATTCAGCGGGACCATGGTGTTCATCCGAGCGCATGGCTTGAACACTTCCTTCGATGTCTTGGACCACCCCTTCTAAGCCCTTCAATAGTTGTTCCAGCTCGGCACGTTGCTCGCTGATTGAGGCTACTAAGGTCGCATTGTCGTTCTGCGTTGAGCGTAGTTTGACTTCTAGTTCGTTTGTGACTGCTTGCAAATAGGGCGTAATGTGCGCGGTATGTAGCTCCTGAGCAGAGAGCGTGTGAAGCCTGGGTATATGTCAGTTTACACGATTGACGAGGGGGCGCTTGTCTCACTCACGGTCGGTCTGGTATTTCACCCTCTACCGCGCGATTCTTCCTTCTGCGCGCCTCCTCAATCATGCTATCCCACTGGTTCAATCCCTCGACAACGTGTCTCTCCTCCAGGATCTTCTCGAAGTCGCGGGTACATTCCTCTTCTAACCGCGCATTGAGTTGCCTCCATACTCCTTCCAGTGCCGTAGGGCAGTATTTCGCTGGTGTGGGAAAGCATGAGCTGAAGTTGGCGTAAGAGTTGGCTCTGATAGATGATGACAATGCGCCGGCAAAGACCTTTTGCAGCGCTGCGGCTCGAGGCCCTGGCGCAGTCGTGACTGGTGCCTCCGGAGCAGGCGATGGGGAACCAGACCCGTGTGCAGCCATGGTGAGATGCCTTGTTCGACACGCGTTAGAATCTCATCAGTCTTCCTCTAGCGCGCAATCACACGTTGACTTCGGCTGAACCACACGGAGACAGGCACTCATCGATTAAAAGGGCAGTTGGTGCATGTTGCACGTTGCAGTGTTCCAGGCGCATATGCAGCCTCTTGAGCGACAAGTAAACATGCCAAGATGAGTAAAAACTGCTCGGGCGCCTCAGCCCGGATCGGGACGGGGGTCATGCCGCCCTGTGCTCACTCCCGGGCTCGCGCGAGCTGGGGGAATTGATCACCCGTGTCTTGCGCCTCGGCACGGATGATGTAACGCGAACATTGCTCACCATGGTGGGGACCGGCGACAACGGCAATAATTGGCTCCGGCCTGGACGCTGTGACGAAGAACACAGCCCAGGTTGACTACCTTACCTACGATGTGATTGGGCAGAGCTCGTCATACCACCCGAAACGGTTAGTTAGCTTTGTAGACGAGATACTCTAGCCTTGCTGCGCCATTCAGGTTCTCGCTTCGAGGGCCGCGATGTTCTGGGACTACTGCTTCGTTCTGACAGACAACGCTCTATATAATGCCATTCCAGCCCCCCCAAGATGTAGAGTCATCATGCAGAACTACGAGGAAAGCTACTACACGCGCGCCACCTACCAAACATTTCACATGCCAAAAAGATGCTCTCCGCCGACCAGTCACTGAATGGATCAAGCAAATCAACACCTCGAACGATCGAAATCTCCTACTCATGGCAACAAAGAGCCACAATATTTACCGATGCGTCTTCCGACTTGCCTCTGTGTTATGCCAAATACCACTGCGGTAGCCTTGGCATGACCTACTTCCGAGATCCCCTGTCAACCCCCAATCACTCGACAACACCCAAGGATACCGTCATCGCCACAGCAAAGACTCACCCCTTCTTTCCAGACTGCTATGCAGTTCTCCATGGCCAGCATGTTCGCATCTCCGCGGCCAAACGGATGCTCACAAGATACAATTATATCTCCCGTACGTTTGGCGCAGACGAAGACCCAGAGGAGTCTCGCTTGATGACATGGAAGTCCTCTTCCATGCTTCGATGCTTTGATATGGTCCTTTTAGACCCAAAACAGGAGCCCGTGGCACAGTTCTCTGCCAGTTACACGCCGTTCGGAACAGCGACACTCAAAATATTTGGAACCAAGGCATGGCAGGAAGATGCGCTGGACGAAGTTGTTGTCACGGCTTGGACTTTGTACCAGACCATGCTATATCGAGCATCGAGCCCCGTACCATTCGTTGGCGCGCTACTGGCTCGTAGAGGGAAAGATTACAGAGTCAATGGGAAGAAGGTAGAGGTGAAAGCGATTGGCACCTGAGCTTATCACGAAAGCTTGAATGCTGAGGGGTGGACGAGGGTGACTAAGGACCTGGCTTTGGGATTGATTCGACACTACCGGCATTCGTAACATAGATTTCCAGGCGTTTGGAATACCACAAGAACTTCCAATGCGCGCAATGTTGGTAGCGGTCTAGAGGCCATCCCTACGAAGATTCTCAATGAATCTTCTCAGACTACAGGTGTTCCCCAAATCGCTAATGCTCGGGAAGTCCTCACGGTAGACATCAACCATGGTCTGGACGGCAGATACTCTCTGCGGGGTATCGGCAGCAGCCCAAGCGGCCCTGAGGCAGAGTGTGACGAAGTTGGCTCCCATTGGTCTGTAGTGCTTTGCCTGTTCTGTGAGTGCTATGACTTCTTCGAACAGGGTTGCGTGATCCCAGCTGAGTTTGGCGTTGTCTGGATCCAAGGCCATCAGTATGCTGTTTACGACAATGGCAAGGGTGAGTACAAGCCCGAACGCTGCCTGACACTGGACCAGGATCCTCACGGTCTTCGAGCATAGGACAGCTTCAAGAGGCGACCCAGGATCGATAAGTTTTATCGCAGCATCAACCATCTGCCGAATAGTGCAAATATCATCCGACATCAAATCGTACACAGCTCGAAGTTCTGGTAGATGGTGCTTCGGATGGTGTACGTATGAGGGCAGATGAATGAGTCCACGCAGTGATAGACTCGGCAGAGGTTTGAAAGCCTGGTTGGTGCGCAGATTCGTCTTCTGCGCCTGTTGAACCGCTCGTATCTGCCCTTCACTCGGCTCTGGCGGCAGATATAGCCGCAACGTCTCATGAATCTGAGGATCCAATCTAATGGTGTGAGTAAAGATGCTTTCGAATATCTGACACTGTTAGTATTGCACTTAGCTTTGAAACAGCTCCTACCACTGGCAAACTTGAAGTCAGGAGTATCGAGATCTCAAAAGGATCCCTCCATCGGCGAAAGGCTACGGCGTTTATCAAGTGTGCAAGTCCTTCAGAATGGTTCACTCGACACTGTTCTTTGAGAGCCAGTCCCTATCGTAACCGTCAGCAGTCTAGCTACCAAGTAATCAACAGGTCAGCCTCAACACACCTGGCAGATCATTACCATGCCTATCGCACACAAGGATTCAGCTGTCTGCGATTCGATAGGGCTTTCCAGACACCGCTTCACAGCTTTCAGCGCAATCCCAAACTTCTCTAGTGTAAGAAGCGTAGTTTTTTGAGTTCGTAAGTCTGTGAAAGCGCTTGCAAGAGCATCTGCAGATGCATCGAACGCCGCGTTGACGCCTAGGCGTTTTGGAATTTCTCTCATGAAAGGCCCGTACATCCATGTCACGTCATATCGAATATCCTGGATCTCAAGGCTTTCGACAAATGCCATCGAGACCAGCGTCGTTGCACTGGTGGGGTTTTGGACCAGACTGGTGGAATAGACCTGATGAGTGCTATGAGCTCGTCCGGGCGAATGGCGACGAAGCTCAGTAATCCCAGAGACGACCGGGTCTCTGAAAGTGTATCTCTGCTGACCACTTCCAGTGCATGGTATTCGAAGACGCTCACATCGTGCGCACGCCGGTAGCACCTGATTGCACTACAATAGAGGTAAGACAGGAAGTCCCTACGCATCGGGCGAAACACGCACCTTTTTCCTCTGACGACGGCAGGCGTCGCAACCCTTGGATGAAGGGACTCCTGGCATTCTTGCTTTTCCTTGGTTGAGCAGACTGTTCAAGCGATGCTCGCGCTGTGGTTCCGATAGAGCCAGCTATCCATTTCCCAGCAGGAAAGCACGGGTCTTCCGGGTACGATATTGTACGATGACAGTAGACAATAGTAGACCATACGGATCCTGGGTCGGTCTGGTGAGATACCACGGGTCGAGTCCGGCCGTCGTGCTGTTTCGGCCGGAAAAAGGCGTTAAAGAGGGAACCGGCGGCGCGCTACCAATATTAGGTCCTCGTTGGCGCCGTATACGATAGAGCTGATTCAAGATAAAGGGTAAGTATAAAGGATAAAGGTGAGCGAGGTAAGTGCGCAGGTGATGGAGGAGGTGAGTGGTCTGGTCATAAAAGCGGCACGCTCGGTGTGAGTCGCACGTGAGCTCCGAGCAGTTTTAACAATGCCACCTTATTCGGGCCAACTCATTGCCGCTTTATGCATTGGCTTATTAACAAGCATCAAGCTTCTCCGTCCGTGGTATCGATCGAACTCCTCTATATATCAGCCTTGCCAGTCCGTTCTCACCCTCCGGGAATATATCAAATAGTCTACTGGTAACCCCTGTTTCATCTCTCTGTTTCTAGGTGACGATCAAATACAGACCGTATGATCGTAAGAGCTCCTCAGGGCCACATGGCACGTTCCACCCCGCAAATATTACAAAGCACAAGCCAAATTCGTCCGTCCTCGTCCTCCCGGAGTTCTCGATGATTCGACAGTCAACCTCAACCTATACTCATTCCACTATGGCCCAGATGGAATGCGGCTCTGACTGGCGATCACGCGATGTCCCGAATGCTTCCATGATGTCTTCTGTGGGATGGCTGATTAATAATATTGGATTTGGTCCGAGCAGCCTGAAGGGCATATAATGATCCCAAGAACCTACCATAGCTCTCATTGCGTGGAATGGCATTGATATTACAGATAAGTTGGATCGACTCATATTGCCCGACTCCTATCCCCAGACACTCCTATCACCATGACTACACAGACTCTTCCGACCATCCCAGAGTCCAGCTCAACAGTGGACGTGTCCATAATCGACAGCAGCTTTCGGCTCTTTGAACTACCCACGTCAATGTTCATGGGTCCCGAGCTTGAAGGGTTCGAAAAGCTCGGGGCCAACGCGTATTCATTCCTCATCACCCACCAGGACGCACAGACCGGGACCCAGACCAAACTCCTGTTCGATCTCGGCGCATCCAAGAACTGGGAGGAAGACCTTCCCCTGCCGATGGTCGAGGGTCTCAGAAAAGTGGGCGGTAAGCTCAAGATTGACAAATACGTGTCGGAGATTCTCGAGGAGAACGGCGTGGCACTAGACACCATTGACGCTGTGGTTTGGAGGTAAGTCTGAGTCTGAATCTGAATCTTACCATACATTTGCCATCTACGATCAATATCAACACACACCCAGAAGATATGTGTGTACATACCTAGCTGACTCTCCAAACAAGTCATACCCACTGGGATCATGTAGGTCGGCCTAGCCTGTTCCCTGGATCTACCACACTCATCGTCGGCCCTGGTGTCAAAGAGGCCTATGCACCAGGGTACCCGGAGAAAGCGTCGGCGCCAATCCTATCGCGCGAATTCGCCAACCGCACCGTGACAGAACTGGACTTCAGCACCTCGGACCTCGAAATCGGAGGGTTCCAAGCCCTCGACTATTTCGGCGATGGAAGTCTATACTTCTTATCTGCCCCGGGTCATGCGGTCGGACATATCATTGCTCTGGCCCGTACCTCATCCCCCGCTTCTTCTTCTTTTTCATCCTCATCGTCAAAATCCTCCACCATCACAACCAACACAGACAAAGGTACAGGTTGTTCCACATTCATCCTAATGGGCGGCGACTCATTCCACCACGCCTCGGAACTCCGCCCCCACCAATACGCCCCACTACCAGACACCATATCCCTCGAAGACTCTGGTCCTGATACCCCGACGACCTCGAAGACAGCGAGTGTGACAGCAGCGCCGAGGGCAGGTCATTGGTGTCCCGGGTCGATATTCGACACGATCCATCCATCCTCCCCACACCGCCACGCACACATCCCCTCACATTACAAAGACGAGATCGCCACTCACCACACCGATCCCAGAAGGACCCCGTTCTTTACGGTTTCGCAAAAGCCCGACGGCGAGACCATCGCGGTGGACATTGGTCAGGCGAGGGCCACGATTCGCGGATTACAGCCGTTCGACGGCGACGAGAATGTTCTGGTCATCGCGGCACATGATTTCACTTTGGCGCCAGTGGTGGACTATTTTCCGGCGCTGGCGAACCAGTGGAAGCAGAAGGGTTGGAAGGAGAAAGGCCGTTGGAGGTTTCTGGAGGATCTGTTGCCCGCTGTTGAGGTTGCGAAGGGGAAACAAGCTTGAGCTCACGTTTCCAATTTCCCATTTTAGCATGTGTCTTACGGGAGGAGCGAAGTTGTCCATGGCAGTGAGGCGTCAAGGTGGTCTATTCCCATTGTAAGAGAGCAGGCGGAACCCAAAACTCCTATCACTTAAAGCTCGGAAATTAGCACCCGTTAAATATCGGCCATTAATAGGGTCAACAAGTCTATACTCATATCAATAACCATATGGCCACTGTTGGAGGCAGCAACCTTGAATCCTGCGATCTATCAACTAGCAGTCTACCCTGTTGCGTGTATAGTTCTGGCGTATACGTATCTTCCTCATCGTGACAAACCAAATCAGATATTCTATATTACCTGATCGGTAATCATTTCTCCGCAGTGACTTCTTCATTCATACCTCCCTTCTCCATCAGCATGTCTTCACCGTTTGTCTCTTCCAAAGGCGCAACTCCAAGTTTAATGGCTTCTTCCGAGCTGAATGTTCCATAGTAGTCGATCTCATCATACTCGCCGACCCCTTGCGGCGGGAACACCCGGTTCAACGCATAATAGATGGTGAAGCTGATAGCCAGACCCAGCGGGAAGGCGAGATAAAACATCTCCATGCTCGCCTTGGGAACGGTGATGCTGGAATTAACGTCGGCAATGAACCCTGGCAGCTGAGGTGCCCAGCCGCAGACCCAGGCCACGAAAGCCCGAGGATTGAAGCCCCCGACGTAGTAATAGATCCCAGACGAAGACGGGGTGTACAAATCAGAAAGCTTGACGCGTTGACGGCGAATCAGGAAATAGTCGCAGATCTGAATGCCGCACATGGGGCCCAGGAAAACAGAGTATGCGCCCATGACGCTGATGAAGGTCCCTGCAGAAGCGAGCAATTCCCACGGGCACATGGCGATAGAAAGCACGAGTGCAAAGTAAGCGCCGCGCCGGATATTGAAGTACTTGGGGACGAAACCTGCCATGTCCATGCCTGCGGAAAAAGCGTTGTCGATGGTATTGATCGCCAACTGGCACACCACAAGTCCTACTCCTGCGAAAAAGGTACCCGCTCGAGCTTTGGCGTTGTAATCATTGTCAAGCCACCGCAGCAGGAGGTCCGGGGGGTTCCAGTATGCTTGGCCATAGAGTTGTATTGATGCAGAACTGGTCAGACATCCGAACAGGGGCAGTATCGTGCCCAAGGTGAGGATGGAAAACCATTGCCCAAACACCTGATCACCTGGCCGACGAGCAAATCGCGAATAGTCGGCTTGGTTGGTCAATCCCACGGCGATACCGCCAATCACGGTTGTGATTCCCTGTACAATGGCCCATCCAAGCTCACTGCCAGACTTTGCAGTAGCAGGAGCGGAGAGCAATGGTCCCGCACCGCCTGCGGTAGACAAGACATAGATCATAATAGAGATCAGTGTCACCACCGAGATGGTATTCATGACATAAAGCAGCCTTCGAGTCTTTTCCGGCGGTATATAAAGCATAGGAATTGTAATGAGGTTGTACACCACCCACCCGACGAAGTTTTTTGTGGTCGTGTTTGCGGACTCGGGGAGTGTGTTGTGCATGTGGTGAAAGGAGGAGGACATGGAGCTCAGGACTGCAGTGACACATAGTCCTCCCGTCCACGACTGGACGGCGAACCAGGTCAAGCTGAGAACGATCCGCTGGAGGATGATGATGTATGAACCGTAGACGCCCCAGATACTGCGCGAAAGCACAGGGAAGCCGATGTGCCAACGAGCACCGATGGCACCGTTGCAAAGGGCCACTCCTGATATGATCATCTTTCCAATGATGACTGCAATCATGGTTTGCCAGACCGAGAGCCCAACAGCAACCAGTGATGAGCCGATTTGCCAGTTGCTGATAGCAATCTGGTTGATGGCCCAGAAGGAAATGTATGCCCAGGTGTCCCAAAGGCGACGAGAGGGAGGCAGTGGACGGATGTCATCGTTGATCCAAATGGATGTTTCTCCTGGGAGCCGCAGTTGAAAGGAGCGAGGGCTGAAACCACGCAGCCTTCTTCCGAACGACATTTTCGATAAATGCTCTTTTGTGAGTCAAGCGCAAGCGAAAGAACAATTCGACGGTAGATCGGCTTGAAGGAAGAGAAGATAATCGCAGTTGCGAGATGGCAAGATTGTTATAAGTGGCGTTACCAGGTCATCGAAGGACTATCCGCGTAGGGAGATACAGACTCTCTCGTATCTCTACCAGAGTCGTAGCATCCCGGATATCAAGTCCCAGATAGGCCAGCATGCGGTGGCGTCGGAGTCAGTGTAGGGATGTCTGCTGAGGGCGAGATGCGCTGTAGAGCAAAGATAGGGTGGTTTGGGCCCATCTCCTCCCTGGGCAAAAGTTACAGCCTTCTGGCCCCCTTCCTTTGTTAAGACCGGTTGAGTGGTTGCATCTAGAGCCCGATGCCTTGCGGAGACAATGTTACCTATCAAGAGTGGTCGCCATTCCCTGATTGGTTTCTCATGCTGGGGACATCTCCGTGCCCACGGTCCCTGTCCCTATCTTATAGTCAGTACAACCAATGGCAAACATGTATGGGAACGTCAAAGCCTATCTCGACCTATCTGTGGGGACCCTATGCCAAAATTATTAGGTAACCTTACCCATGGGGATGGCTCTTCTTTGTGCTCGAGGGTTTGAGAATGGCCTTCCAGGACTTCAGAGTAAACAATGTGCAGAGCATATTGTCTTGTGGATATTGCTGCCAACCTGACTTTCGTTGAGTTATGGGGTCGTGGACACCTAGCGCTGGTGGCTAGACATTCCCATGTTACAAATGTGATCAGGCAATTCGAGAACGCAAAGCTTTGTTCTTGTCCAATATAAGTAAAGAAAGCCGCTGGAGCTCGCTGACCTTGGCTAGCCACGAGGAGTTGAATTGTATTGTGAAGTCTTGACAATATGGGATCAATCCGGCAACCGAGGGCTCTAAGAATTGGCGTCGACGTTGGCGGCACCAACACCGATGCAGTTATATTGGACTTGGACGCCGTCGATCAACCAAATCGCGGAGTGCTCGCATGTCATAAAACACCGACAACAAGTCCGAATGTGACGGATGGCATCGAGGAAGCCGTCGGCAGTGTGCTGGCCCAACTTGGGGGAGACAGTGCGTCGGAAATTTCATGTCTGATCATCGGCACAACACACTTTTTGAATGCTGTCATCGAACGAGACACCCGCCGACTATCCAAAGTCGCAGTGATCAGATTGTCCAAGAGCTTCACCAAGGATATTCCACCGTTTTCGGATTTTCCGCCTGACCTCACTCAACTTTTGAAAGGGTATTGCGGATTCGTCGATGGAGGCCTTCACATTGATGGTTCACAGGAAGCCCCGATCAACGAGGAGCAAATCATTAAGGAATGTGAAAGAATCAAGGCACTCGGCCTCGATGCGGTGGTGATCTCAGGCGTATTCTCCCCAATCGACAAGCATTTCGAACAGGAAAGCCGTGTCCGGAGAATTATGCAGGAGAGATTGCCGGGGGTGGACATTGTTTGTTCATCTGAAGTATCCAACATCGGTCTATTGGAAAGAGAAAATGCTTCCATTCTGAACGCATCCATTCTCAAGTTCGCCAGACGTACTATCCGAGGGTTCCGAGCGGCCATGAGGCGACTGGGCCTCGACTGTTCACTGTTCATTTCTCAGAATGACGGCACAGTGATTGATTCTGTCTCTGCGGCAAAATTGCCGATCAAAACGTTTTCATCCGGGCCCACGAATTCTATGAGAGGTGCCGCATATCTCGGTCTCGCGCAATCTGGCCGCAAGGACGAGGAACGCGTTTCAACGATCGTTGCTGATGTCGGAGGGACGACCACGGACTGCGGCGTTCTCTTGCCATCGGGTTTTCCTCGAGCTGCGAGTGCCTATGTCACAGTTGCTGGAGTTACAATGAACTTTCCAATGCCTCATCTCGAGTCGATCGGTCTTGGTGGCGGATCCATCGTCCGCGAGCACGACGGTGAAGTCACAGTTGGTCCAGATTCGGTTGGATATCAGCTCACAACAAAGGCAAAGGTTTTCGGTGGTGATGTCCTGACAACCACGGATATCGCTGTTGCTGGGGGGCTTGAGATAGGTGATCCCTCGAAGGTCAGCAACCTGAGTCCTGAACTGATCAGCCGGACGCGAGCCCGAATCAAGAAAATGCTCGAGAATGTGATCGATAGACTCAAGCTGACACCAGCACCGCTTCCAGTCTTATTGGTAGGCGGAGGGTCCATAGTCTGCCCCTCAGAGCTAGAAGGTGTCACTGAGGTTATTGTGCCAAAATTCCACTCTGTGGCCAACGCTGTTGGAGCAGCCATCTCTCGCGTCTGCGGCACCGTCGACACCATCTACGCGAGCGCTGATCTGACTATGACGGACGCGTTGGAACACGCCAAAGCTCAAGCTATTGCAAACGCAGTCAGGGCAGGAGCCAACCCTGAAACTGTGACAGTCGTGGACATCGAGACTCTGCCAATTCCCTATGTCGCTGGACAGATCCGCATCATAGTCAAGGCTGTTGGGGATCTCTCCACGGGGTATATCTCGGACAGTAAGAGTCTGGGCCATGAAGACGATGAGAGTGAAGAAACTCTCTCCGAAGATGCAGCCAAGCCGGCTGCGGCGCCAAGTTCGGAGAAACAGAGCCGCTTCAACTTCGATGCGTATAGGCCAAAGATTGTATCCAACTCCAAGACGGGTAATGACGAGTGGTTTCTGTCAGAAAAAGACCTGGAGTGGATCAGGGATGGATGTTATATCTTGGGATGTGCAGGCGGCGGATCCCCAAAAGCTGAATTTCTCAAACTTCGTGACCAGGTTCGAGCAGGTCATTCCATCCGCGTTATCGATAACTCATCGCTGGCTGATGATTCTTTGATATACTGTGAGTCAAGAGCTGTGGGTGTCCTGTAAAGATGGCAAATCAACTAACTTACTGGCAGGGGGTGGCATGATGGGGTCGCCGGCCGTTTCGATCGAGCGCTTGAACTCTGCAGAATGTATTCATGCTGTAGCCGATTTGATGGAGTATTTTGGACACAAGTCTTTTGACGCTATTATGGGGCTTGAAATCGGTGGCGCCAACGGACTCGAGCCTATGCTCATAGGATCGTCGAAGGCATTTGACCGGCCCATCATTGATGGCGACTGGATGGGTTTGTGCCCCAGTTACCACTTGCGGAGGACCACGGCTAACAGAAATCCAGGTCGAGCGTATCCGACGTACTGGCAGACTACTTTGGCAGTCTATGAGCCTGGACAGCTGACTCCCTGTGCTATTGCTTCAGGTGATGGAAAGACGATCATTATGACAAAGTCCCCAGATGATGAGATTGTCGATCGGGCGCTGCGTGCGTCTTGCTCCGAGATGGGTTCCCGGGTTGGGATGGCAGCCAGACCGACAACAGCTGATCGCGTGAGGAACTATGGAGTGTTGAACACGGTCTCTCTGGCCTGGCGTATCGGCCGGTCGGTGGCACGAGCGCAACAAGAGAATACCGTCCACACCGTAGCCGAACAGATCATCGACGCTGTGGGTGGCCCTTCAACTGCCAAAATCCTCTTCCGCGGAAAGATTGTGGGGGTGGAGCGCAGACTCTTCAAAGGGCATTCATACGGAGAAATCACCATCCAACAAATACAGGAGGACGAAGAGGAGAGTGGCCATGAAAGCGCAGCTGTTGCTGAAGGAGGGGTGGTGAAAATCCCGTTCAAGAACGAAAACATCTACGCAAAGCACGTCAGTGATGATGGCAAGGAGACATACCTTGCCACTGTCCCTGACCTGATCTCGGTACTCGACACGCAGTCAGGTCTCGCGCTTGGTGTCCCAGAGTACCGTTATGGGCTCATGGTGACTGTACTTGGAATTGCCTGCTCACCCCGATGGATAGATACACCAAGAGGGCTGGAGTATGGTGGACCTAAGGCTTTCGGGTACCACATCGAGTACAAGCGTGTCGGGGTCTATGTCCAGCCCAAGAGCGTCATCAAGGAGTATGCAAGTAGCTAGCAGGACATAGTATATGAATGACTAGGATCGAGAAAAAGCATGATGGAAGTGTTTAAAGTGCCAAGGTTCCTAGATATTTGCGCGTATTTCTGCATACTGCACCGTAGAGATTCTGTCACGTGATATCGCTGACTCAGCAACCTGATATCTGCTCCATATCTGTCGCTCCAGTATGTACAGTATCTCTTCATCTGCCTGTTCCATCATAATTCTAGCAGGAGCTTACCTGTCCGATGTGCCTCCGCATATGAGTCGGGAGAGCCTGATCGTACTACTAGTGTGAAGGCAGTATGCAAAGTATGTCGCTGCCTTCACAAACATGTGGCCGGCACAATCTTTGTCGGTACCTGAGCACCCTATACCCCAAGATCTCCCCAGTATGACCCAGGAGCGCGAACCGGTATACTATGCACCGCGCAAGAAGCAAGCGTATGTCTCACAAGATTGCCAGACAATGTGGCTTGGCTGGCACTGGTTCTCAGCCCTTCCGGCATTCTTGCTGACTGCAATAGGTGCTCTCGGTGTCATACGAAACGAATCAAATGTCTTGGAGGTGGTTGAATCTCCCATTGTCCACCTCGGGCTGGAAACTGATCACTCTTATTTAGGCGTGCCTTGCCGAAATTGTGCTCTTTCTGGATCACCATGTGTCTTTGCCCTGTCGCGAAGGCAGAGGGCCTCTGCCATCCAGCAGTATCCAATTCCATCCGCAAGCTCCTTCACGGAGGACGCATCATTACAAACCACGGCCAGTGGTACCACGCCGAGGCTTGCCAGCCCACAACTGAGTGGTAGCTATCGTCGGTCGGAGAAAGACTTTAGCTCAGCCCGGTCGAACCATAGCCAGGACGTACGGCGGCCAACCTATCGCGGCACTCCGTCCTGTCAGACATTCGTGGAGCAATTTGTCACATGGGTTGCAATGCAGAGGTCGGAACTGATAACACAAGACGGCAACTCGTTTGATCCATCCTGGGCTACGTGGGGCCACTCTTCCTTTGACCTTGCAGATTCGGCCCTGGAAATTTCCATTGACACTGTACTTTCCCGGCCTCCAGTGAACACCAAAACCTCCAAGCCAGTGAAGATTCGGCTCCCGCCTTACAATCACAGCATACATCTCATTCAAATCCTCGAGGCGGCTATCGGTCATGAACAGCATTACTTCCGCCGGAGGGACCTCCGTGCCAAGGTCGCTCAAATGCACCAATCGCCAGAATCGTCACAGAGCAAAGATCAGGGATGGCTGTGTCATTGGCTTGCTATAGTGGCGCTAGGGGAACTGTACAGCAGCGACAGAGAAACTCATGTCGATCCTCAAGATCCCTTAGGGTCGTTGAGTACCGCCGCCGTCGGCAACATTGAACCGCCAGGGGCAGAGTACTATTATCAATCGGTAAGCCTTCTCCAGCAAGTCGCCGAGAATCCAGATGTACAATACATCGAGACGTTATGCCTACTTGCGCTCTATGCATTTTCCATGAACCGGGTCAACACTGCCTACATGTACGTCGGCGTCAGCATGCGAGCGGCCTTAGCATTGGACTTGCATCGAAGCCCCTATGATTTCCACTCTGAGCGATCACACTTACCTGTGGTTGAGCTCGAGCATCAAAAGAGGCTTTTTTGGACTGTCTACTACCAAGACCTGTGCGTGTACACCGAATCTCCTGGTGAACTGTTACTTGGCTGACCACCGTGTCTCTAGTTTGACTACGAGTACCACTGGTCGTCCATGGGGAGTCCTAGACGACGAGATTACAGTTGACTATGCGGACTCCAGCCGTCTTCGGGGTGATGCCCTGCTAGAGTTCTTTGACCCCCAGGAATCGAACATCCATCTAGAACTCATGCGTCTACGGAGTCAAGCGTACTCCTCACTGTACGGCTATGCTGGCACCGCTGTCAATCCCTACTCATACATCTCCCTGTTCGACTTCGAGCTCAGCCTCCCACTCTCGCAGCAACATTTGGACAAGATAAGTGAATTCCATCAAGCCTTAATCAGCTTTGAGAGCGAGCTCCCCTTGAATCTAAAGATTGTCCGAGGTTGGGACGGCTCACGAACAAACCTCAACAGCGTAAATGCAAATCTATATCTCATCTACCACCAGGTCTGGACTGCCCCAATGATATTTGGAGATGAATATCTGACAATCTCACAGTCTATTCTCGTCCTTCTTCGACCAGCGCTAGTCAACGCTTACAGCGACTGGTACAATTCACAAGCAAAGCACAGAAAGTCGTCCACAAGAGCCAGTGCGGACTCACAGCCCCTCAACTCGAATCCACGGCTTCAGGGTCTGTACAATTCTTCCTTATACTCGGCCAGAGAGGTTGCTTCAATATTGCACTGGCTGCGCAGCCAAGGCGCATTCTGTAAGATCATATGACTTCCTGCACGGCTCTTGGCCCTAACGGTATTGTAGCGACCTACGCATATTTCACTGCCAGCTTTGCCTTCACGGCCGCCGTATCTCTTTACATAGCCAGAACCCTTGCATCTGCAGTTTACCAGGAGGCACCGTCCACCAACGGCTTTCAGTTTACTCCCAACGACCATTCTTCTTTGGAGATCCTGCTTCGTCTACTCGGTCACCAGATTGCGGCTGGGAATGCACCGGCGGCCGAGTTTGGACGGTTACTACGTTTGCTTGACAACAATCTACAAGCACTGCAGACAGCCTTGCAAAACTCAATAGGGCTGCCTCTGGATATGGGTTTCTCATCGCCCGGCATGTCTTTCACGGTAAGTCAACAAACGCACTGCACTGACTTGCTGGAGCGATATTAACAGGTCTGCAAAGGATTACCAGAGTGGCCCATCTGCAGAGATGTGGAAAATGGACCCCTGAGCACTTCGACAACGAGGTGCAGCTGGCTCCAAGCAGATCTCGACCACGAACTCAATTCCCACTTGTGGGCACACTTCTTTCAAGCTGTTCTGAAATATACGTATACCTGCCTCTGGGCGGCGCTTCGAATGATACACGATCAGGTTTTAGCCCACTATTGTCATGGCTCTATCCGGGGGACAGCCGCGCCCTCGGGTTGATGGCAGTAACGGCGATGATTCGCCTGGATTGGCCGTGCTCCTGCAAGCATTGCTCGATCGGGAGCCGATGCCCACCGCCACCGCCTACTGTTGGTCTCCCATGGTGCTCTTGCCTTACAACATACGATATACCGGCCTATCCTTTCGCAAGGCAAGTTCTTCGAGAGTGCGCCCAGACCTCGTGCCGCGGTTAGGTAGGGAAGCAGAGCGTGGTAGCCTCTAAGCCTACAAGGGCGACGGTGAGGGCAAAGACACGGAAAAGGCAGAAACATTCAAGGATGCATTCCGAGCTCGTCTAGAAGAACCTCGATATTGGGCCCACCGTTCTATTATAAGGACCTATGTACGGGAGCAATGCCCGTGCTTTAAGTGACGAAGAATAACGACGAACTTCGACTACAACGTCTTCCGTCCGAAGTAGCAAGGTCACGATCACATTCTCCAGAATCAGAACCCTTGAGGGTGTATGCCACCGATTAGGCGTCTGATACTAGCACTCCAGACCAGCTGTCACACACTAAATGCAAGCCCAGGGTATTGACAACATGTGGTCACACAACAGCCGGTCATATCATGCGGACCTGATACTCGCGTCCATACTATCCCATGCTTCTCATCGTATCAGAAGGCCAGAGCCTATCGAGCAGCCTCTTCGATTCATCGCATCATCACAGACAAATTCGTCTTCCAGAGTCGCTGTCGGTCGTAGGTTTTCCATGCCCGGCTGTATTGTAGTCCAGCTCAGTTCTCTCAGCCGTCTTCACAACTTAGGTTTAACTTGAAGAGTCTTAATATATTCATTGACGGCATCAACTCCGGCCTGGGCAACTTCTGTATCCTGCGCCGGTGTCCCCGTACTACACCCGACGGCTCCGACGACTTCACCTCCGACAACAATAGGTATCCCTCCAGCGACATACATGAACCGGCCGCCGTTGCTGCTATTCAACCCGAACGCCGGGCCGCCCGGCCACACGGCTTCCTTGTATACTGAGGTCGGGGCGCGGTGGCCTGCGGCAGTGAAGGCCTTGTTGATGGAGATGTCGACGGAGGTCAGTTTTGCGCCGGGCATGCGTTCAAAATGGAGAAGATAGAGTGAGGCGTCGACGATGGCGATGTTCATGGGCACGCCGATCGATTGGGCTTTTTCAATGCATGCGGCCGAGGCGATTTTGGCCGCATGGTGCGTGAGATGCGCTGGGCGGTGGATGGCGGCCATTACGCAGGAGGACGGTTGTATCCTGGATGTTGTACAGATCCGGCTTGCAATTTCAGACGTTAAGTGTCCCTCCCGGCGTCGACCGAATGGAAATTGTATATCTCTTACTTTGATGGTCACTGTTTTAACTCGAACTTTTCGCAGCCGGGGATCTGGTCGAGATGCACCGCATGGTTTCTACGAGAACCCCAATGCTCCGGCGTTGAACTCTTGTGTTTCGCGGGGAAAGGTAATCGGCGGCGTCAGCGACGGACTATTCGCCGGTGGATCTCTCACGTGTGTAAGGGCACGGCCATTGGTCAGTCACCAGGTACCGAGGCTATGCCAGCTTACATAATCTATCACATTATGTAGCCTTGCACTATCCCTATTGAGGTATCAGAGCTTGGCATCAGGCTGTCCTTTAGAACTGCAAAGTGAACATCATCCATCATTCAACAATGGCTACCTGAGGTATCAAACCAAAGGACCACGCCCGATACACTGCCAGGAGGACGTCCATCGCTATACCTCCCCTCTTGCGGTCAATAGTACCGTCCTTTTATCCTTCCAACCGTATTACCCCTGCATATCGGGAGACCTGGGCTCGAAGCCATACTGAGTCGAGAATCTCCCCTCCAACAGCTGACGTGTATATAGTCAGCAGTCTCGGTGGCATAGTGGTTCACTCCTGATCATCACGAACTCTGGACTGGAACCGGAGACCAGACTCTTGGACCAGTGTCGTGTTTCATCTTCGTGAGATAATGGTCTCGCGTTCCAGTCCACGACCAGCACTGAGACTGCCTGATCCAGTACATTGATGGAAGCGCTGCCTCCGCAAGTCGAATCCAGCACCGTCCTTGATTGTCTTGATGCATCAAGTGATGATAGCATCTGCTTTTGATTTCCTACTTGGCCTTCTGCCGTGCTCTCACCATATCCACAAATTCCCAACACTCCTTCGGAAAGGCAAAGATCATCTCCTCGGCCCAGCCATTGCGACGGTACTCTTCGAGAGGCCAAATACAAGCATAGGCATCCTCGTAGTCTCCCTGGTCGACCAATGCATCGATATATTCCATAATTTCAGTCCGAGCCCGGCATTCGGCAGCATTCTCCTGCTCGAAGAGGCTCTGTCTCGTCTCTGCCGTCGCTTCCGAGCCAGCAGCTTTCCTATCGTTGGCATTCTGTCTGGCAAACAGCCTCAGAACGGAATACGGTTTTCTGGCTACCAAGAACCGGGGCGGGTTAGTACTTCTGGAAACTCAGTCCACGGGACGGCATTTTCCTTACCCTTCTCATTATCCGACCCGTCTCCCAGCTCTGAGTTCTGCAGTTCCATCCTCCAGGCATCTACAGCCTTTGTGAACTCATCTGTAACCACGGAATGATGGTCTCTGGATTTTTGTATGCACTCTGGCTCGTCGTCGTCCTTGAAAGAATCGTGGCTATCATTGCCTGCTGCCCACTCCTGTCTCATTGATGTAGACGAAGGTGCGGGCCTGCTCCGCCCCATGCCCCGGTCATGATGGTCATGGAGACCTCGCGGTTCATGGCTCTCCTCGTCCACGTCGCCCTTGGTCAGTGGCCTCGGCCAGAAACCACAATGTAGGTATTCTGGAGCCGGGACATCCCCGTTGAGAGGATCCAAGATCGACGACGGCTGTGGTCCCTTGTTGTCGATGCCAGTATGATCCTCGCTGCAATGATGTTCTTCACAATTCAAATGGATCATCTTGCTGATTAGCTTACTGTCCAAAGTACTACCCATGTTGGATGCCCTTGGTTAGCAATCCGAAGCTCAACCTGAGCACGTGCGGGAGGTAAGATGAGATGTACACAGTATGGATTATTGAATCTCGGAAACCCTGGGGATCGACGGGGGACGAAAGCGGAAGCTAATACTGGACCTTTAAGAAATCGCTCAACTCCAGAAACATCGGGAGTCAAGCCCATTGTGTTCAGAAACATGCGCCTTTTCACCTCTCCGTGGCACTCGAGCGTTCTCTGGGTTTCTCGGCGCAGATTGGCAATATGGGTCAAAGTGTCGTCAGGTCACATGGCTCGGCCAGATTTCAATCACACGAGCCGCACAAGACTGCAGTGACTGGCTTTCAATGTTATTACTTGAAAAGGTCGCCGTGGTATGATCCCCAACATCCGCGACGTTCCTTTGGAGCCAATCACAGCTTTCCTAGTGGGTCTATCACGTGATGCCAACGCCCGTTCAAATGGAGTCTGGAGACGCCAGACCCTTCTTTTTCTTTGCTTTGTTTTCGGACACGGGGCCTTGTGCTGCTGAGCCATTTTATGATGGAAACGAACCAGTGCTACGCGTAGGCTGATCAGCTTAAGCCGAGGCTATGGGCTTCACACGTGTCCGGGGTGTCGGTGGGTATAACAGTCTCCTTAGTCGTCTCCCCTTGAGTGACTGACTGCTCTCCCTTTTCCCAAACACAACAAGCAAAAAGCCAACATTACATCAACAACTTGAAATCTATCAATCCAAAACACCATGCAGATGCTCAACGAAGCATTGCGTCTATCTGTCCTCTACTTCCTGCTCGTCTTTCTGATGGGCTTCCTATTCGGCTCGGTGCGAGTACCCTTCCTCCAACCCGCCTTGGGTGCCCGTGTCGTCGAAATCCTCGAGACGCCAATCATGCTACTTGTGATATGGCAGGCGGCGCAATTGACAGTGTGGCAGCTCGAGGTGGCCGCCACCGAGTTCATCACACCAATCCTCATCGGCGCCCTGTCACTATTGTGGTTGGCTGCGGTGGAGTTTTCGGACCTGTCACTGTCGATTGTCAGAGGGGGGTGGTGGAAGGGATTGAACGTCCACGTCGTCCACAAAGATCCTGTGCTGGGGTCAATGTATGTCCTTGTCGCTTTGGCGTATGCGCTTATGCCCTGGTACGTGTGGAGTGGGCAAGCGCTGCAGATTGACTCGGCTTTGTCGGAGATCAGTGCCGAGTCGAAACGGATCGGAGAGAGCGACGAGTATTGTAGTAGGTAAAGCACAGCGGCCAGAAATATAGCGGTCAGAGATGGACTACGCTTGAGATTATCTGGGAAGGCGGTTTTCAGAAGGAGAATGGACCAAATGACGAGCTTTTTATTACGGCGCGATGAGCATGATGTTTGGAAACTGGAGCCGTGGGGGGAGGTTTCAGCACAGCCTTTCGCAAAGGAACAACTACACTACATATTGAGGCTGCTCACTGCGCGACGTGAAAAGGAGGAATCTGACCAAGGGCCTGCAATTGTGAACCTGCTCTTCTGTCGAGCTCTAGCTCTGACTCCGCGCCCTCAGCCAGACCAGGGCCAAATCGCCAACAGACATAGCCCCCAGGTGGAATCTGTGCTACAAACCTCCGCCCCGATTTCGAACGGGTGATTATGCACTGCATCAAAGGTACGGGTCAGATGACCTCTTCTCAGGCCAGCCGAGGCACCATATCACCAGCTAAGACAGAGAGAGAGCGCCCTGGCGAACGACCCGAAGAACACTCAGCCTTGGCCATGCGGGCAAGTGATTTATATCTTCAAGGCTACTCTCCTTCCCGCGACCATGAACGCAAAGGTCTGCATTGTGGCACGAGCTGATACAAAGGTCCTGAATGGAAGATATCACACTGTTGGCCTGGACAGAACCGGAAACCATCCACCCACTTTATCAGTGGTGACCAATTGGTCTGTGGTGTCAAGAGCCATAATGAGAAGACCGGTAAGTACCTACCGGACGACATGAACATGTATGACATGAAACATATATTTATTTCAGATATGAAGTAACCTTTACTTACTATGCCCGTGAGAACCCACCACCTTACTAGAGTCTAGCTAGTCGTGAGAAGTCTCCAAGGCCCTTCGACCTACACCTACACCTATCCGGGAGAAGTGTGATGTCACCGATCCCCAAGGTAATCAGGGAGTCTGATTCTCAAACATCTCATCCACCGTATAACTACAGACACAAGAAACCTACGATCTTCCCGACTTCAGGCACATCTTCTGCATGGCCCTGGCCGCTTTGCTTTGCTTTGCTTTGTGTTAAGTGAAGTCTTACAGCCGAAAAAGCACATCACCCTTACGCAATATGCACACTTTGAGGATTCTGTTCGTTCGGAATATCTTCGTCGATATCCTGAGGGCGGAATACTTCGAACCAGCCTAGTCGAGGAGGAGACTCTACTTGTAGCTAGCTGAATGAGCATTAGGGTAACGGGTGACTGTGAGATTCAAGCAGCAAGCAACAAGTAACAAGCATCATCATACGTATATTCTAGAAAGTACTTACCTTAGTATAGTGTATGCTACTACCCCAGAAAGCTCACCTCGTACTCCTTACTGTGGTAAACTAGGTGAGAAAAGCACGTTGAAGTCACGGACCCCTGATCCAACGATCCCATTCATGTATTGTACAGAGTGAAGTCCGAGACAAACTCAATATTCAAGCATGATGATAACAGAGTCCTACTGTCTGTGGTCGCACGGAAAAGTACCTACAGTATGCTCATGTCCGGCTGACATATAATATAGGAAGCCACAGACTGCAGTTATAGGCAAAAAGCAAACAAGATATGCCCCGTAAAGGAGCTGATTGTGATGAGACTACAATAAGAATATAAGAATACAGGCCAATAAAAGCCCCCAGAAGGTAATGTAAGTAGAATATGAAAATAGCCTATAGGCACCTTGAAGCCATGATCTCTCGGACTGTTCAAGTGACTCAAGACCTTTTCTCTGGTAGCAGTAAATAGTAGCAGTATTGATATCATATTGTGTTGTGTTATGTTGGTGGCCGCTGTTATACTATATTACACCTGCCTTCAACGAGGCTGATGAAGCGAATGACCTCGCCGCTCAAGCAGCTCCAGGACTCGTTCAGTCTCTTTGTCCAGCGGCGCGGCTATCTTTCTCGGAACGGCCCCTTGGGCGTCATAGTTGGGGCCGACTTCGAAGCATTCGCCTGAGATATCAGCCGGGCCGAGCAGTTTCTCAAAAGTCTCGACGACTCCGTGCATCGAAGTCAATAGCTTCTCGGTCTCGAGGGTGTCGTAGAAGGCGCCGGAGGAAATATTCGTTCTGACTACATTCGGACATACGGCGTTGCATGTGATCTGCCGGCGAGTTTGTCGATTAGTTCTGGGTAGTGTTCGTGCCATACAATGTCAAAGTCAAAGTTAAATGGGGTAGAAGAGAGAGGAGAGGGAGAGGAGAGAGAGGAAAAAGTAGATGTGCTGCCCTTTCTCTGCTGGAGAGACAGTGAGCGAACCAAGCACAAAACACTGAACAGCCGTTGTCTGTTGATGGCAAGCTTTAATCATCCGATGATTGGGGTAATTCACCTTTTCTTCAGGTAGGTATCTCCCGTAGCTCTGGACAAAGCCTTTGACGGCATGTTTGGCCGCAGTGTAGATCGGTAGTGTAGGCACACAATAGAATCCGCAGACGCTGGCGACGCAGCCAACTTATATAATATGATCTCTGTCAGCACAGCACAGCACAGGTTATTGGATCTTTATTGTCGTCGGCTTTGGTCGTCTTCTTTTCTCGTTCTTTTCTGTTTTGGGAGGAGAAAGTTCTGGTCGTCACTCATAGATGGTCATGAAACTTACTTTTACCCCTGAATCCATATTTCCCGGGCTCCTGTTTCCTGAATTGCTGAACGGCCAATGCCACCGTATACAGAACTCCAGTGAGATCGACATCAAGAACAGTCAAATCTGGCTTTTCGAACCCCGTAGCAGTGGGATCGTTGGGGATCCAGGACCGCTCGCCAACCCCGGCAATGGGATACACGTAGTCAATACGACCAAAGTCGGCCACTGCCTGACTGAATGCTTTGGCCTGGGAGTTCCAGCTTGCCACGTCGACAGGAGCACATCGAGCGACTTGGGGTTGAAGCTTGTTAAGCTCGTCAACAAGGCTCTGGGCACCTTCGATGTCTCGATCCGTGATAAAGACTTTGATGCTGTGACATCGTTAGACCAGACCAGGCGAAACGGTGTTGGGCAAGCATTGGAGAGGGTTTGCCGTACTTGTTTCTCGCCAGCATGCGCGCCACTTCTTTGCCAATGCCTGACGCTCCTCCTGTCACATATGCAAAGCCTTCCGACATTTTGAAAAGAGGGCTTCAAGCTCAACAAAGGTGTACAACCTTCTAGAAAAGGCGTCCGAGAAATGCGATATCGAAGGTCGGGGTAATGCCTTGAAGCGAGAATGGCCATACATACCAGTGAGTCAGGCGTAGGCGTCGTGTCTTATTCCATCTCACTAGACACAGTGGTTGTAGCTTTACCTCGGATCACATCTGCCCGCCTTTGGGACATCAGGCTGAGGTACTGAGGGGTCAACCCTGTTGCCCTCTTTTGCCCGCCCGCCTCTCGGATATACGAGGAGTCGTCTAACCCATGCTATGATATGCGAAGACTCATTCCCCACAGTGGCACATAGAGTAGGTTCGGTCAGAGAACGAAAAGCCGGTATACACGTCGATCAACCAGAGATGCCTGGGACTTTCTGGGGAAGCGTAATGGTAGCTGATCCCCATAAACTGATCTTAGCTTGGGTCTTGAAACAGCCTCGGCTCACATAGAGAATCGCTCAGCGGGCTGTGATGTGAGCGAGAAGATAAATATTCTAATACCTGTAGGGCCAGAAACGCCGAGATTGGAATTGTATTTCCCAGTTCCATAACAATGCAAGTGACTGTAATAAAAACGTAAGTGAAAGAAGACGACGTGGTTTATCAGCCTCGTCGAGGAACAGGTTGGCAACTTCACAAGTCCGACGCGGTCTGACAGAGACGTTACTGGTCTAAATAGTAAGTTAGAAAGAGCTTATCTATATTAATATAAACATAGTAGGAACTACTAGATAGTAAGATATAATTTTCGGCCTAAGCGATGGAAATTATACTTCTAGTTTGAATATATATAGTAAATATAGAAATAGTCGTCACGTAGGCGTATTTAAAGATATTACTAAATTTAAAAGCAATATTTAGAAAGAGCTAGGTTTTCTCTACCTAAAAATAGTAGAGCTATCTTATAATATATAATAATCGCTCTAAGCGACGACTATTTATCTATTATTACTATATAACTAAGTATTAATCTTCCTCGCGTAGGCGGATTTAGAGATTTTACTAAATTTAAAGGCAATATTTAGAAAGGGCTAGGTTTTCTCAACCTAAAAATAGTAAAGCTATCTTATAGTATATAGTAATCGGTCTAAGCGACGAAGATTTAAGTTAATACTTACTAGTTATATAGTAATAATAGACAAACAGTCGTCGCGTAGGCGTATTTAGGGATATTACTAAAGTTTAAGGTAATATTAAAAAGGAGCTAGCTTTTCTCTATCTAAGAATAGTAGAGCTATTCTATATTATATAGTATTCGCTCTACGCGACGAGGTTTAGTACTTATATAATAATAGAGAAATAGTTATCGCGTAGGCCTAACTATAAATATTACTAAAATTAAAGGTAATATTTAGAAAGAGCTAGTTTTTCTCTATCTAGAAAAGGTATAGTAATCTTATTATATATAGTAGTTACTCTAAGCGACGAAGACTAATACTTATATAATAGTAAATAGAGAAATCGTCGTCGCGTAGGCGTATCTAGAGATATTACTAAAATTTAAAGTAATATTTAGAAAGCGCTAGTCTCTTTCTATCTAAAAATAGTAGAGCTATCCTATAGTCTATAGTAACCGCTCTAAGCGACGAAGATTAATACTTATATAGTAGTAAATAGTAGAGAAATTGTCGTCGCGTAGGCGTCTTTAAAGATATTACTAAAATCTAAAGGGATGGTAAGAAAGTACTAGTTTTTCTCTATCTAAAAATAGTAAAGCTATCTTATAATATATAATAATCGTTCTAAGCGACGAAGATTAAAACTTAGATACTAGTAAAGATAGAGAAATAATCGTCGCGTAGGCGTATTTAAAGATATTACTAAAATCTAAAGTAATAATAAGAAAGTACTAGTTGTTCTCTATCTAAAAATAGTATAGCTATCTAGTAATATATAATATTTATTCTAAGCGACGAAGATTAATTAATATATAGTAATAAATAAAGAAATAGTGGTCGCGTAGGCGTATTTAGAGATATTACTAAGATCTAAAGTAATATTTAGAAAGAGCTACTTTTTCTCTATCTAAAAGTAGTAAAGCTATCTTATAATATATAGTAGTTGCTCTAAGCGACGAAGATTAACAATTATATATAAATAAGTAGTACTAGTAGAGATATAGTCGTCGCGTAGGCGTATTTAAAGATATTACTAAATTCTAAAGTAATATTAAGAAAAGACTAGCTTATCCTTATCTGAAAATAGTAAAGCTATCTTATAATATATAGTAACCGCTCTAAGCGACGAGGATTATTCCTTTAAATATACTAATAAATAGAGAAATAGTCGTCGCTTAGGCGTATTTAGAGATATAACTAAAATATAAAGTGATATTTAGAAAGAGCTAGCTTTTCTCTATCTAGAAATAGTAAAGCTATCTAATAATATATAATAGTTATTCTGAGCGACGAGGATTAATCTTTATATACTAATAAATAGAGAAATCGTTCGAGTCGTCGCGTAGGCGTATCTATAAATATTATTAAAATCTAAAGTAATATTTAGAAAGAGCTAGTCTTTCTCTATCTAAAAATAGTAGAGCTATCTTATAATATATAGTACTCGCTCTAAGCGACGAGGATTTATAGTTATAAAGTAGTAAATAGAAATTGTCGTCGCGTAGGCGTATTTAGAGATATTCTTAAAATCTAAAGTAATATTATAAAAGAGTAGCTTCTTCTCTATCTAGAAATAGTAGAGCTATTCTATAATATATAGTACTCGCTCTAAGCGACGAGGATTTATAGTTATAGAGTAGTAAATAGAAATTATCGTCGCGTAGGCGTATTTAGAGATATTCTTAAAATCTAAAGTAATATTATAAAAGAGTAGCCCTTTCTCTATCTAGAAATAGTAGAGCTATTATATAATATATAGTACTCGCTCTAAGCGATAAGGATTTATAGTTATAAAGTAGTAAATAGAAATTATCGTCGCGTAGGCGTATTTAGAGATATTCTTAAAATCTAAAGTAATATTATAAAAGAGTAGCTTCTTCTCTATCTAGAAAAAGTAGAGCTATTCTATAATATATAGTACTCGCTATAAGCGACGAGGATTTATAGTTATATAGTAGTAAATAGAAATCGTCGTCGTATAGGCGTATCTAGTATTATTACTAAGATCTAAAGTAATATTATAAAAGTATAAGTCTTTCTCTATCTAAAAATAGTAACACTATCTTATAATATATAGTACTTATCCTAAGTAATAAAGATTAATACTTATAGAGTAGTAAATAGAAATCGTTATCGCGTAGGCGTATTTAGAGATATTCTTAAAATTTAAAGAAATATTACGAAAGAGTAGTCTTTCCTCTATCTAGAAATAGTAAAGCTATCTTATAATATATAGTACTCGGCCTAAGCGACGGAGATTAATACTTATATAGTAGTAAGAAAAAGAGATATCGTCGTCGTATAGGCGTATTTAGAGATATTACTAAAATTTAAAGTACTATTAAAAAAGAGTACGTATTATTATATCTAAAAATAGTAACGCTATCTTATAATATATAGTACTCGTCCTAAGTAATAAAGATTAATACTTATATAGTAGTAAATAGAAATCGTTATCGCGTAGGTATATTTAGAGATATTCTTAAAATCTAAAGTAATATTACGAAATAGTAGCCTCTTCTCTATCTAGAAATAGTAAAGCTATCTTATATTATATAGTACTCGCCCTAAGCGATAAAGATTAATACTTATAGAGTAGTAAATAGAACTCGTTATCGCGTAGGCGTATTTAGTGCTATTACTAAGATCTAAAGTAAAATTAAGAAAGAGAACGTCTTTCTCTATATAAAATAGTAAAGCTATCTTATAATATATAGTACTCGCCCTAAGCGATAAAGAATTATACTTCTATAGTAATAAATAGAAATCGTCGCCGTCGCGTAGGCGTATTTACCTATATTCTTAAGATCTAAAGTTATATTAAGAAAGAGTATATCTTTCTCTATCCAAAAATAGTAAAGCTATTTTATATTATCTAGTAATCGCTCTAAGCGACGAGGATTAATACTTATATACTATTAAAGAGAGGAATTATTATCGCGTAGGCGTATTTAGAAATATTCTTTAAATCTAAAGTTATATATATAAAATACTAGCTTATCTTTATCTAAAAATAGTAAAGCTATCTTATAATATCTAGTACTCGCTCTAAGCGACGAAGATTAATACTTATATAGTAGTAAAGAGTAATCGTTATCGCGTAGGCGTATTTAGCTATATTCTTAAAATATTAAGTTATATTAAGAAAGAGTAGGTTTTTTTCTATCTAAAAATAGTAAAGCTATCTTATAATATCTAGTACTCGCCCTAAGCGACAAGGATTTATACTTATATAGTAATATAAAGAGATATTGTCGTCGCGTAGGCGTATTTAAAGATATTATTAAAATCTAAAGTACTATTAAGTAAGCGCTAGCGTTTCTCTATCTAGAAATAGTAGAAGTATTTAATAATATATAGTAGTTATTCTAAGCGACAAAGATTAATACTTATATACTACTAAATATAATTAATAGTCATCGCGTAGGCGTATTTAGAGATATAACTAAGATATAAAGTAATATTAAGGAATAGCTACTTTTTCTCTATCTAAAAATAGTAGAGCTATCTTATATTACCTAATAACCGCTCTAAGCGACGAAGATTAATACTTAGGCTTAATAATAGTAGTAAATAAAGAAATAGTTATTGCGTAGGCGTATTTAGAGATAATATTAAAATCTAAAGTAATATTAAGAAAGAGCTAGTCTTTCTCTATCTAAAAATAGTAGAGCTATCTTATATTATATACTAACCGCTCTAAGCGACGAAGTTTAATACTTACATAGTAATAATAGAGAATACTAGTCGTCGCGTAGGCGTTTTTAGAGATAATACTAAGATCTAAAGTAATATTTAGAAAGTACTAGTATTTCTCTATCTAAAAATAGTAAAGCTATCTTATAATATATAGTAATCGCTATACGCGACGAAGTTTAATACTTAGATAGTAATAATAGAGAACTTAAATAGTCGTCGCGTAGGCCTATCTATAGATATTACTAAAATTTAAAGTGATTTTTAGATAGAGCTAGCTATTCTCTATCTAGAATAGTAAAGCTATCTAGTAATATATAATAGTTATTCTAAGCGACGAAGATTAATCATTATATACTAATAAATAGAGAAATAGTCTAACTCGCCGTCGCGTAGGCGTATTTAGAGATATTACTAAGATCTAAATTAATATTAAGAAAAATCTAGTTTTTCTCTATCTTAAAATAGTAGAGCTATTTTATATTATATAGTATCCGCTCTACGCGACGAAGTCTAATACTTAGATAGTAATAATAGAGAATAGTCGTCGCGTAGGCGTATTTAGAGATAATACTAAGATCTAAAGTAATATCTAGGAAGAGCTAGTTTTTCCCTATCTAAAAATAGTAGAGCTATCTTATATTATATAATAACCGCTCTAAGCCACGAATATTAATACTTATATAGTAGTAGATAGAGAAATTATCGTCGCGTAGGCGTATTTAGAGATATTACTAAAATCTAAAGTAATATTTAGAAAGAGCTAGTTTTATTCTATCTAAAAATAGTAGAGCTATCTTATAATATATAGTAATCGCTATACGCGACGACCTTTAATACTACTTAGATAGTAATTACTAATAATAGAGAATAAGTCGTCGCGTAGGCGTATTTAGAGATATTATTAAAATCTAAAGCGATATTATGAAAGATCCAGTTTTTCTCTGTCTAAATGTAGCTTTTATATATAGTATAATACTATCTATAGCCTACGCTACGAGTGTTAATGTTAGTATAGACTAATTTGAAGAGGCCCAACTCTGCCTCAGGCGACAACTACGGAAGAGGTCCTCTGTCGCCAGGAAAGACGATATGTCTCTTTGGACTAAAAGGTATTCATCCTGCCCCATTCCCGGCCCCTCTTCATATTTACATCGGCAGATTGAGCCCTCTGTCTTCAGCATCTAAGCACCCGGCTATCTCACTTCTACAAGGTTCGCACAGAAGCTCGGGCGAGTCTGGGCTGGTCGTCGGAGACCTACATTCTACTTCGAAGAATACAGGATCTGTGGGAACCTGTCCGGTCTCATACCCTGGGCCCAGACGCAGACACCAAGGCGTGGTGGTTGAAATGGGCAAAGCGAATATAACACCACTCACCGCTCCTACATTTTGAGCAGTAGCCCTTCCAAACCCGTGGGAGGCGCTCAAAAGTGCCCTTCACGCTGTCCTACACGACAAAGACGTACTCCTAGTACTATACCATAACACATCACATCAAGCTCGACCCAACCATGTCCACATCCACATCCACGTCCACAGCCAAAGATGGACCCTACCAGTCCACCACAGCACCCTCGACACCTTCTACATCACCATCGTCATCAATTTTCTGGCCCAAACTCTCTCCTCCTATCCAGTCGATTCTATCATCAACAGACATCGCAATCGACAGCCTCAGCCGCATACCACCGAGCCGACTACAACAGACCGCTTTGCCCAACATCGGCACCATCGAGCTTGTCTCAGCCACAGATTTCACACGGTACTATGACGAGCTATACACGACCATGTTTCCGCGACGAGCGGAGCGCGAACGGTCCGATTTGATCGTCGAGCGGCTTGCGGCTCAGGATAGGGGCGAGAGGGCCGGGTTGGCGCCCTACAGAATCGTGGGGATTCGGGACAGCACAAGCGGCGAGGCCATCGGAGCGGCTCATTTCTCTGTGCTTCCTGTTCCGAAGGATAATAGAGATCGACAACGCCAACGACAGCGACAACCAAAAGGTAGACTCAACGGCTGCCAGGGTGCACCTGGACGTCAAAGTCACAGTCAAGTTTCTGATATCGTGGAACACTCAGAATCAGCATCAGCCTCGCACACCAGCAACCGCAACAGCAACAGCAACAGCAACATCCATAGAGCTGGCTTGGGACTCGATTCCGAACACGGACACGGACACGACACAGAAAGAGTCCACCAGACAAGAACCGAATACGGCACAGGACCCGAACCTGACCAAGAACACAAGACAGGAAGCGAAACCGAAACTAAACCAGGAGCTGAGATGGAACCTGAACCGCAAATACCAAAAGAAAGCTCAAGCTCAAGCTCACCCTCGCCCTCGCCCTCACCCTCAACCACCACCGAACACACCACCACCAGCTCCAACACCAACTTCAACTTCGCAATCCCCTACCTCCAATATATCTACGTGCGCCCACAGAACCGGCGCCAAGACATATCCGAGGTCCTGCACACCATGGTCCTAGCTGTGTCTTCTGCCGATGCGGCTGCAATGGGAGACGGGCGAAGGCGAACCGTACCATTCACCCTCTTCGAGACCGAACCGCCCGACCACGGCGACGACACGGCCAGTAGGGCGTATGCGCGCGAACGCTCCAAGATCCACACCAGTACTGGCGGGTTGGCGTTGATGTTGAAGTCCAAGTCGGAGTCGATGTCAATCTCCATGTCGAGCGCGGATAGTAGTAGACAGAACGAACTGGAAAACAACAACAGCAACAGCAGCAACGCCAATACTAACACCAAGACCAACCCCAACCCCAACACCAACATCCTCAGCGCCCATGTCCAGCCGGGCTTGGAAGAGGGAGACCCTCCGCTGACGTTGGTCTGGGTCATTCGTCCGTCGCCTAATCCCGGGAGACCGTATGAGGTGAATGATATCGGGAGGGAGCTCATAGCTGCGTATTACCAGAGCCTGCGCGATGAAGGGTTCCCGGAGCAGAACATCAGTCTTGCAGAAAGCATCGTCGAGGCGAGATGGAGAGACAGTGTCTTCCATCTCATGCCTCTCAGTGACGTGCCTGACTTGAGAGATCAAGTATACAAGGATACGAGAACAGCAGGTTGAGCCACGAGCAATATGCAGCAGCAAATGTGTTATTTGTTATGGGATACGGTGGTTACCATGAAATCACTATGAACAAGCTCGCGGAAAAGCACGAATCTCACCAGCATCAGCCTGGGAAACCTCTGATATCAGCACAGCAAAGATCGACTGCCAGATGAACTAGCCCGAAAAGAGTGACCGACTTCGAAGAGAAATGGGGATAAAACAATGACAAGGCAATCTGTTGGTGGCGCGGGGGCAAATGCAATCAAAGCAAACTTGAAGGTGCCGACATATCTCAGTCCAGCAACCTGCAAGTGTCGTCAACCAGCTCGGAAGAACATCCTCCCCAGAAATGTCGAGAGCGGCAAGGAACCCATCCTTACAAGCCTACCCTTCAATATCTGGGTGGTGACCTCCTCGATGGACGTCGGCTGTAGAGATCTCCACCGTTGTGAGGAACTCCCAGGACACCCAAAAAGGTTGACGGCGGCAGTCTCCCCCCGCCGCGAAAGCACCATGCACACATCCATTTCCAGTCCGCGTACAGTGTTCTCCGGCAAACTGCAGCTTGCTGCCCTTGTTGTTGTCCACCGCGTTCATCCATATCTCAGGCTCGTCGCCCGTCTTGTCCGC